>PVLA01000208.1:0-653497 GCA_004027455.1 Hydrochoerus hydrochaeris
TGCAGGAGGAAGAGATGTGTGAGGCTATCATGCCGCTCCCTACATTTTTTCCCTTATCACTTATGGGAGTATGGCAGTCCCTGTGAGGACAGCGCCTGTCTTAGGTCAAGGACTCTTCATATGAACCCAACCAGGCCTTACCCATCATGGGCCTGCAGGACAGCAATAGGTCCTGTGCCTGTCTTAGGCGGCCGGTGGTATAACATATATGTCCTAGTTGCCCGTCTCTGGCTGCCTGTAGGACAGCGCCTGTCTTGGGTCAAGGACTCTTCATATGAAACCAACCAGACCTTACCCGTCATGGGCCTGCAGGACAGAAATAGGTCCTGTGCCTGTCTTAGGCAGCCGGTGGCATAACATATGTGTCCTAGTTGCCCGTCTCTGGCTGCCTGTCCAGTGTCTCAGGGCAGTTGTCTCCCAGGAACCCTGTAAATCCTCCTCCACGAGCTTTACCATTTAAAGCCCTTGTACAAACTCTCCCACACTACTCACAGAAGGCAAAACCCCACAACCAGCCCTCACAAAGGGGTCATCCAGAGGGCCTCCAGCAACTCCTCTGGAGTCTCTACCCTCGACTTCACATAGAGCATTACATGAAAATATATATATATGTGAATTACACAAATTACAATTATCAGTACAAAACATTACAAGATCCCCGTGCCCAATTCCCACATGCGGTATCCTTTTCCTGGAGAAGCGCTCTCCTCCACCCATGGACCTTGTCACAAGGCGTGGATGGATGGATGGAAAAGGGTGCCACAAACTTGGGGCTGTGTTGCCTTAAAAGCACCTAAATATCTCACTTAGAAATCAACTACCTCATCTGAAAATCCCGCAGAAGTCCCTAGAAGATTAAGAGGTCTCGTCATCGTAGTACATTTATTTTATTTTTTTATTGTGGATATGGAGCGCATTATGAAATATCAGAAGAATAAAGAAGGAAGAAGTTTTATTAGTAAAGGTATAGTAAGTTTAGGACAGGACAATGGAGGCTTATGTCTAATAGAAGTTTCTCTTACCCTTCTTTAGTTCCCAGGAGGCATAAAATTAAAGCTAGTAAGCATATATTTTCTGAAATGAATGAGCAATAATTAAAGGTGTAAAATTATTTGGTAAACAAATCTTCATCCAGTATCATTCAAGTCATGGTTACTGAGACACTGAGCTTTCCTACACATTCAGTGAAGAGCAGTATGGATATACATGTTATGTAGACTACTGCAATTGAATTATGGAAGATTGTGGTTTTGCAGTCTGAAATTTTAATATTTTGCTCAAGACAATCTTCCATGTAGGCTAAGTTACGCAATTCTATATGAGGTGATCTGAGAAGGACCCTCATTAACCAAAGACAATTTTCTACCTGCTTGTTGTTAATGAAAGTCTTTAGCTAGAGATAAAATATTTTCTTTATCAAGACAGAAATGAAGGAAAACCAGTGAGTGGCCCCTGAGATCCAGACATGGCTACGGCGGAACCTAGGCGGCTGCACAAAGAAGCAATTCACCTGCCCTCTTGGTAAGTGCCTTCCTCCAGCTGCGAACCAGGAGGAGAACCAGTAGTGTCTCTTGTGAGCCTACCAGAGCACGGATTTGGAATCAAACATCCCAACCCCCACCCATTAGCAACTGGGGACAGAGGTCTGAGCATCTCTTGGGAGGATGAATGTATGCAATATAGCAAATATGGGGGGGTCTCCTCTATCTTCTCTTTGAAAGCAAATGTTTTAAATTTTGTTTCATTACGATAAATTACATTACTCTATTCAATATTCTCTTTCAATTGGTTTTACAATGTTCTGTCTTTGGTTTGATTTTGCTGTACCTACTTGACTAGACAACTATTGTGAAGATAATGAGATGTACTATGGTACCTATTGCTGTTATCCCTGTAGCCTGCTGTGAAGTTCTGTACCAAATTCACTGCACTGTCTCAATTGGCTTTGTTCTGTCTGGTTCAGTTGTATTTCTACTACCTTCAAAATAAAAAAAAGACAGAAATGATATGAAATTGAATAACAAAGATGGCAGAAATTCAAAATAAAGTTGGAGAAAGTTAGAAAGCCCAGGTATGAGTGTTCAGTCATAGATAAAAATTGAGTATATTATTCAGTTGGAAAGATTTTTTAACCTATTTTATGGAGTTAAATAACAAAATTAAGTGCAGTTAAGATCCTGTTTATAAATATTCATTTGAAATAAATTCCCAGCACTCTCAATGTCCAGTGTGAATTGGACTCTACTTATATATTTAACCTCATGAGTTTTTTTCATCATTTCATGCATTTTTTCATGTCTTCAAATATATCATGTTCCTACCTATAACATTCATTTCTCAACCAGAAAAAGATAAAAAGCACATGAGAAGGTGTTATCCATATAAACTGCTATCTATCCTTAAAGTCTTACCTTGACCATTTTTTACCACTGTTGTCTTTATTGATCCCCAAACCCTCCCATGTTGATAAGGATTTCTTGATATACATGCTTAGTGTGTCCTACATTTTTCTTTATAGTGTTTATCAGAGTTCCAACTTTATGTGAATATACACATAGGGCTTGTTTCTCCCACTAAATTGTAGACTGCATGAAAACAGAATGGTGATTCAATGTTGTATTCTCAGTACCAGTCTACTACCTGGCTCAAAAAGTCTTATAGAATGAATGAAAGAATGGATATAAGTTACAGAGAAGCATAATTTTCTGTTTCATAAGTATGAATCATGAAATTTCTAGTAAAATCTTTATGATAAGTAGGCAGTAAGAAAGTCAATATTCTCCAAAAATCAAAGCAAAACAAAATAAAAATTGTCTTTGGAAGTCCTAAATGCCATTATACTACACATTTCACATTTTCTTTCTTTCGAATAAGTCCTACCATCTAAATTTTATCTATTCTGAAGTTTTTATTACATTTCATCATTTCTTCTGATTATTGAGATCATGAGTTTCCTGAAATAGCTCCGTGCTGCTTTGTATAGGATATCTTCTTTCTGGGATCTTTAATGATGATAAAGAGTAAAAGCAGGAAGGTAGAGAGGAACCCAACACATCGAGGCACATTTATTTGTACAGATTAGAGTTGTGTTCACTGATGCCCTCCCAGTGAATTAGTACTACACATTAAACTCTTTTGGTAAGAAACAAGAGAGTAAATGTTTTCAACTTTGAAAGCTCTACATTCTCTAGTACAACTACTCCTTCCATTATAATGAGGAAGAGCTATAGTTGATATATCAATAAAATGATGTGGTTATGTTTCAATAAAATTTTGTTACAAAAATAAACAGAGGATGAATTTGTCCCACAGGATGTAGGTTATCCACTTCTGATGAAAAGACTGTTGCCCAGAGTGGGTGCCTGGCCTCATAACTGTATATCTGATTTGTATTCTTCTCAGGTTATACAATACTCACTGAGGAAGAATCCATTAGTGACAATGTGTAAAGGGACATTTAGAAAACAGCTGTTAGGCATTTTTTTTTTCATTTTAATTTTAGTGTCATGAAAAGAGTAATGTGTGAATAGGGGAGCGATTGCTCAATGTATTTTTGCCATTTCAAACCCAAACCTTTCTACAAACAAGTGTGATCAGGGTAAATTAGGATTTCATTACTACATCAATGTATTTGATTTTTCATATCTCTTCTTTTGCTATAGTGTTTCTGTGTGTGAATTGGATTTCTAGAGGCAAATGATACTTGATACTCTTCTATCATTTTACAAACTTGAGAACAAATACATGCAACTTACTACTGCCCTTTTATCCTGAAGAATGCAAGAAAGTATTAGATATGGAGTTTATTGGTTGTGTGAATTCTATGTGATAAGAAATGGCATACCATGGAATATTAAAGAGGGTGAACCAGTTCAGATGATGTTGGTAAGCTTATCTGGGCTTGTTTGTTATAAAATTACATAATTGTATCCAAAATGTTACCCTCAGCTCTGAGGCAGATGTTGCTCCCTCAACATTTCTGATATTTTGCAAGAGATATCATTTTTAGGTGGTATTATCCATGAACAGAATCTTCTCTACTAGATTTTTCAGGTATTATAATATCTTCTCATGGAGTATTAGACATCAAACCAGTGCAACAAAATTAAAGAATAAACATGACTTCCTAATTGGACAATTAGATGAAAAAACTCTAGACCTCTGGACCGTGAATACTGAATATCAGACTAGAATATATATGTTACTCTTCTGACCAAATACAATATTAACTTAACTGTTGACAGGATATTCTCCAAGGTTTTTTACAGTACCTCATCACTTTTTCTTATACAAGTTCAGAGTACGCACTTTGCATAAAATTATTTGCTTTAGTAATCCCTGTCTAGATACTTCTAGTGTCAGTACTTCCAAACACATAACATAGTAGGAATTAGTATTTTCATAGACGATCCTGAGGTCCTACATGTGAGATACTAAAGGGTCTTCTGAATCACCAAAGAAATAGAAACTAAAATGAAACAATTTTAGTACACACTATGAGTTCTTAATCTGTGCTGAATGACTTCATTTGTGCTCAAATTTTGTAAATGTTGTTTAACTCTCTGCTTGGCAACTATACAGAATACTCAATTAATTAATCAAAATAATTCATTACAGTGACTTTTAGAAGATCAAGGATAGGCAGAATTAGATTGGCCTATTGTAACAATGTTATGAAATAACATTGGGCTTGACAGAAACCTGCTGTTATAACATATACTAAACAGAAAAAATCCCTACTCTTAAATAGAAGGTGGATCATTTTTATATGTGTTATTAGAAGAATATATTTACTCAGTGGATTTTAATATATCTGTGTAAGCTTAGGTTTCCAAATAAGGTTCTAATGAAGCTTTTCTTAGAAAAGTAGCACATTACATAAAAATATACACAGGTACATCTTTTGAATGGAATAGTCTTAGTTTCTTTCCCATCTCTGGACCAAAATATATGACAACTGAAATTTAATAGAAGAGAAATTTTTTTGACTCATAGTTTCACTCTATGGCTACAAGGCAGGAATAAGATTGCAGAGGGCCATGGCAGAGGGAAAGCTCCAAAACCCATTGAGACCAGGAAGTAGAGAGAAAAAGGAGGATCTAGGGACAAGAATACATCCTTCCCAATCATTCTCTAGTGATCCATCTTTTCCAACCAGATCCTACCTCCTAATAACACATTTTGCAACTGAATTCATTAGTGGATGAGTCTCTGTTGAGTCAAGCACCACCATAATCCAATCCTTTCACACCCAGGAAAATGTTAGCCATCATTTTAGATCTAAACTATAGAGTGAGTCATAGCTAAAGGTTTCACCCTGTATGAAATCAACTTATCCTACTCTACTCCTTCAACCTAATTCTCTCTGGATATCTAACAGTGTTGATTCAATTCAGGTTCAATTATAGAGAAACTTCAAAATAGTTGTCTACTGAATGCTTTTTTTCCAAAATAATCTACTTCTCCACTTTAAAGAAATACTGATATTTAGTGTAGTAGAAAACATTTCCCTGGGCAGGAGATAGAGCTCAGCAGCATAAGAAAAAGGGCCTGAGTTTGATTCCTGGCACCCTCTTTCCCAAAAAGAAAATATTTCCCTAAGTCAGAAAAATACATGTAAAATATATTACATCATATCCTATTACACTACATTATATTATATTATGTCTCTCTCTGTCTCTCTCTTCCTTCTCCTCTTCTCTCCTTCCTCTTTCTCCTTATTTTTGTTTTTCTTTCTTTTTCTCTTCTCTTCTTTGTCATCATCTTCTTTTGGATTAATCATGTGCTTTCTCATTTATATTTATCACACTAGTAATTAACCATCTTTGTGATGCTTAATGCTTGCTCTAAAGTTTGCAACATGCATTTTTCCCATAAATGTGTAATATAATTAGCACATTTGTTACTTCTCAAATAATACTAAGACTTCTTAGTGGTTTACTTCTTTTATACCATTGCAAAGGATCTTGATAGAACGTATATTTAGTCATGTAATTCAGCATTATTATTGTTTTAAGTAATTAATATTGATTTATTTTTTTCTTTAAGGTATTCTTTGCTTTTTCACATTACTGTAATTCTATACACAATATTTCCATTTTATTAAAACTTTCCTTTTAGTGTATTTGATATAACTTTGTTAGTAAACAACTTTTCATCTTTTAAACTAAATATGTAGTATTTTGCCTATATGAATGAAGCACATTTTCAATGTTAATTGCATGATGAGTTTCCTGCAATTTGTCTTCTGTCCTTTGAAATACTCTTATTTTCATTTTTATCTTTTCTATGAAAATGTAAGCCATTAGTCTTACAGTTGCTTTTATTTTTTATTTTAAGAGATAAAGAAAAGAAAATTTTAAAAAGACAAAATAGAAAAAACAAGAAGAAAAGTAGAATACAGAGTTCAAAAAAATTAACATCATAAAATCTCTAGTTGCTACATTACATATTGTTAACTTAACAATAGTTGTTAAAGTTACAAAGTCAAAGCATAAAAAAGTGGCTAGACACTCAAACATTGACAGTGCAAACTCTTCTTTTCAGTGATCTAACAAAAGCTCAGTAATATGCTCATCTATTTACACACTATACATACCGTTATATCATTTAGAGCACTTTCCTTCCCTTTCACTTTTGCAATAGTTATTGTATCTACTATACTTGTGTATCTATTATACTTTTACATCTATTATACTTTTTGGATACCATTATTCTGTCCATTCTTATTATTTTTTACACTAGAGAGACAATGTGATATTTACTAATGTAAGTTTCGTTTATTTCACTAATGAGGATATTCTCAAGTTGCCTCCATTTACAGATAAAGGGCTCAAGATCATCTTTTTTTATAGCTGGCTAGAATTCTATTGTATAAAAATACATTTTTTTTCATCCACTCTGCGGTGGATGGACATTTTGGTTGTTTCCAAGATTTAGTTATCAAAAATTGTGCTGCTATGAACATGGGTGCACATACATCACTGTGACATGATCTTTTCAATTTTTCTGGGAAAATACCTAGGAGGGAAATAGCTGGATTGAATGGAATTTCCAATCCTAGTTTTTTGTGGAATCTCCATACTGACCTCCACAGTGGAGAAGTGTACCTTTCCCCCTGCAGCTTCGCCAACATTTGTTATCAGTTGTTTTCTTGATGGCAACTATTCTTTCTGGGGTGAGATGAAATCTCAATGCTGTTTTAATTTGCAATTCTCGAATGAGCAGTGATGGTGAACATTTCTTCATGTATTTATTTGCCATTTGTATATCTTCCTCTGAGAACTGTGTGTTCATCTCAGATGTCCATTTTTGGAGAGGGTCTTTGAATTTGGGAGGCTTGATGTTTTTCAGTTCTTTATATGTTCTGGATATAAGTCCTTTGTCTGAGGGATTGTTGGCTAAGATTCTTTCCCAATCTATGGGTTTTCTTTTCACTTTGTTGGTGATTTCTTTTGAAGTACAAAAACTTTTTAGTAATAAGAGATCCCATTTGTTGATTCTTTGAAGCATTTCCCATGTGGTTTGCATTTTATTCATGAATTCTCTGCCTATCCCTATGTTTCCAAGATTTTTACCTACTTTGTTTTCCAGTACATTTGGTGTTTCTGCTTTAATATTTAGATCCTTGATCCATTTTGATTTTAGTTTACTGTATGGTGATAGGCATGGTTCTATGTTCACTCTTTGGCATGTAGAAAGCCAATTTTCCCAGCACCACTTATTAAAGAGGCTTTTTTTCAGTGAACATGTATAGTACCTTTTTTAAATATCAGCTGGATGAGGGGCTTTGTAGTTGTGTTTGCATCTTCTAATCTGTTCCATTGATCCTTAGGTCTATTTCTTTGCCAGTACCATGTGGATTTTATCACTGTGGCTTTGTAGTATAGTTTCAAGTCAGGAATTAAGATGCCTCCTGTCTTGCCTTTGTTACCCAGAATTGCTTTTGCTATTCTAGGTATCTTCTGTTTCCAAATAAATTTTAGGCATATTCTTTCTAGATCTGTAATGTATGTTGATGGTATTTTGCTTGGGATTGCATTAAATCTGTATAACAGTTTTTGGGAATATGGGTATTTTCACAATGTTGCTTCTTTCTAACCAAGAGCAAGGAATATCCTTCCATTTTCTAATATCCTCTTTAATCTCCTTTTTTAGAGTAGTATAATTTTCAAAATATAGATCTTTTACATTCTTGGTTAGGTTGATTCCTAGGTATTTCATTATTTTGGATACTACTGTGAAAGATGATATTTCCATAATTTCTCTCTCGGTGAGCTTTTTGTTTGTGTAGAGGAATGCTACTGATTTTTGAGTGTTGACTTTGTATCCAGCTACACTGCTGAATTTGTTTATTACCTCTAGTAGTCTTCTAATGGAGTTTTTTGGGTCTTCTATATAGAGTATCATGTCATCTGCAAATAGTGATAATTTAACTTCTTTTCCTATCTTTATTGCTTTTAATTCTCTCTCTTGTCTGATTGCCCTGGCTAGTGTTTCCAGAACTATATTGAAAAGGAGTGGTGATAGTGGACATCTTTGCCTTGTTCCTGCTTTTAAACTGCAGGCTTTCAGATTTATCCATTTAGTATAATGTTGGCTGTTGTTTTGTCATAGATGGCCTTTATAAGGTTGAAGTAGACACCATGTATTCTGCATTTCTGTAGGGTTTTTATCATGAAAAGATGTTGGGCTTTATCAAAAGCTTCTTCTGCATCTATTGAGATGATCATGTGATTTTTATTTTTGGCTCTGTTGATGTGGGGTTTTACATTTTTTGATTTACGTATGTTGAACCATCCATGCATTTCTGGAATAAAACTCACTTGGTCATGGTGTATAATCTTCTTAATGATTTGCTGCATTCTAATTTCCAGGATTTTATTGAGAATCTTTGCATCAATGTTCATTAGTGAGATTGGTCTATAGTTCTCTTTTTTGTTTGGGTCTTTCTCTGGTTTGGGTATCAGAGTGATACTTGTCTCCAAGAATGAGTTAGGGAGGGCTGCTTCTTTTCCAGTTTCATTGAAGAGTTTAAGAAGTATTGGTGTTAAATCTTCTCTAAATTTTTTAGAGAATTCAGCTTTGAATACTTCAGGACCTGGGCTTTTCTTTGTTGCTAATTTTTAATTACATTTTCAATTTCAGTAGTTGATATTGGGTTATTCAAAATTGCTATATCTTCTTGGTTGAGCTTTGGTAGTTCATAAGTTTCTAGAAATCTATCCATTTCCTCTGTGTTTTCCACCCTATGTGAGTAGAGATTTTCAAAGTAGGTGTTCATGATCTTTTGGATTTCCATAAGATCTGTAGTAATTTCCTTCTTTTCAGTCCTTATTACATGGATTTGAGTTTTTTCTTTCTTTTTCTTAATAATGTTGGCTAGGGATTTATCAATTTTGTTTATTCTCTTAAAATAGCTTTTTGATTCATTAATTCTTTGTATTTTTTTAGTTTCAATTGCATTAATTTCTGTGCTAATCTTTACAATTTCCTCTCTTCTATGAGCTTTGGGTTTGACTTGCTCTTCCTTTTCTAGAAGCCTGAGGTGTATCATTAGGTTATTTATTTGTGTTCATTCCAGTTTCTTGATGTGATTATTTATTGCTATATATTTCCCTCTTAGAACTGCTTTCATTGCATCCCATAGGTTATGGTATGTTGTATCTGCATTTTCATTGTGTTGTAGGTATTGTTTTATTTCCTCTTTAATTTCATCTGTTACCCACTGATTATTCAGATGGTTGTTGTTTATTTTCCATGTATTTATGCAGGTTGTGCAGGGCTTTTTGCCATTGATTTTCAATTTTAGTACACTATGATCAGATATTATGCATGGGTTAATTTTGCTCCCTTTGCATTTAGTTAAGAATTCTTCATGGGTTAATATATGGTGTATTTTGGAGAATGACCCATGTGAAGCTGAGAATAACATATATTCTGATGTAGTTGGGTGGAACACTCTGTAAACATCCATTAAGTCCATTCAATCACAGGTGTGATTCAGTTCTGTTATTTCTTCGCTGCCTTTTTTTATAGTTGACCTATCTCTTTGTGACAGTGGGGTGTTAAGCTCTCCTATTACAATTGTGTTCCTGTGTATTTGCTTTTTCATGTCCATTAGCATTTGTCTTATATAGTTGGGTGCTGATGTATTTGGTGCATATATATTTATAATTGTTAGTTCTTCCTCTTGTGGTGTTCCACTAATGAGTATGTAGTGGCCTTCTTTATTTCTTTTAATCCTTTTAGGTTTGAAGTTCACTTTGTCTGCAAACAATATCTACCCCTGATTTTTTCTGGGTTCCTGTTGCATGGAATACTGTTTTCCTTCCTTTAAATTTTAAACTATGAGTTTCTTTTTGTGTCAGCTGTGTTTTTTGTATACAGCATATTGTGGGATCCTATTTCTTTTCTTTTTTTTTATCAGTACAGGGGATCAAACTCATGACCGTGTGCTTGCAAGGCAGATGCTTATGCTACTGAGCTAAATCCCCAGCCCCCTGGGTCCTATTTCTTGATCCATTCTGTCAACCTGTTTCTTTTGATAGGGGAATTGAGCCCATTTACATTTATGGATATCACTGATATGTACTGGCTTGACTTTGCCATGTTGTGCTCCTATTGTTGATTTTCTGCTTTTCTCCCTTGTTTAATTTTTTGTCCAGCCTGATAGTTTCTTTCTGTTGTTGTTCTGGAGATTGTGGTCATTTTTATCTCTAGCATGTCTTTCAGCTCTCTTTCTAGGGTTGGTTGATGGACATGAATTTCTTCAATTATTCGGTGCCATAGAAGTATCTTGTTTCTCCCTTAAATTTGAAAGACAGTTTTGCTGGGTACATCAGTCTGGGTTGAAAGTTGTTTCATTTCAGGGTTTGAAACACTTCACCCCATGCTCATCCTAACCTGAATGTTTGCAGAGAAGTCTGCCATGATTCTAATAGGCTTTCCTTGATAGGTGAGTTGTGTCTTTTCTCTAACAGCTTTTAGTATTCTGTTTTTATGCTGTATATCTGAGATATTAATTATTATAAGTCTATGTGTAGATTTATGTTGGTTATGACTGTTTGGAATTCTACATGCCTCACTTATTTGTATATCAGATTTTTTCCCATGTTTGGGAAATTTTGTGCCATTACTTCTGTGAACAGCTTAGTTATGTTCTTTGCGTTGTCTCCTGCCTCCTCACTGATGCCTATTAATCTTACATTGTTTCTCCTGGCGTCATCTTGAAGCTGCTGGATTATCATTTGATGCTGCTTTGTTGTTTTTATAAGTTCTACCATTTCCTGATTACTATCTGCGATCCTGTCCTCAAGGTCCGAAATTCTATCCTCAGCTTCATTTAAATGGTTTTGCCAGCTTTCAATACAAGTTTTTGTTACTTGGATATCTCTTTGGATTTGATTCATGGATTCTGCTTGTTTTCTGCATTGTTCATTCAGAGTTTTGATCAATTTGCCATGCTACTGTATTTTTTATCTATTTGTTCTCTAACTTCATTGAGCAACTCATTTACTATGGTTATTATTTCTGACTTTACTTAAGACATTATTTTAATTGAGTTCCTCAATAGCCTCATGGATTTGTTTCTTTACTTCATTTGCTATGCTTTCAGAGATTTCTGGTGTATGACTTTTAAAGTCCTCTATTTTATTGTTGCCTGTACTTTCTCCTGATGGACTAGATGTTTGAGATTGCATTTTGCCTTTTTGTTTAGTCATTTTCACCTTTTCAGTAATGTGTGTTCTTTCTTTTCCAATAGTCACAACTGTCCACAGTGTGAGTTTTAGGGTCCTACTGTGTGGTTCATGTTCATCAAATTGCTGGGTACCACAATGAAGAGGAAATCCAGTCACCTGACTTCCTCTTACAGGGCCTGTTGGGTGAGTCCTATATTCTTTCTGGGCTAGCTAGCCTAGAAGTATTGATATAGGGCAACTCTTAGTTCCTGTTGTTGTTATATCTTCAGGTTGTTGCAAGTCACCAGATCACCCTGGCTATAGTGTTTGTGTAAGCTGAGGCCCTACTGTGTCACTGGGGGTGTCATAGTCTCTTAATTTTCTCTAAGTTGGGGGGGTATTATTGGCACATGCCTCAACATGTCTGATGTTCTTTGTGTAGGGGAGAGAATTACCCACTATCTTGCCAGGTTCACCAAGGTCTTACAGTTGGAGGGAGTTTCACTTCCACTCCTATTTACTCACTGCATACTTCTATTTTAGGGGCAAACTCACCACACTGACTGGATCCTGCTGAGGTCTTCTTTTTGGGTTAGGGTTTCCTCAGTCTCTCATCCAGCCAGCATGGTAATCCACTGTAGTCCAAGGTTCTGTTGTTACTAGTGGAAGGGCATTGGCAGTCCCAGGCAGTTTAGGCCTGGGGCAGGCTTCCATGATGCTCCCAGTGGAAGGGCGGGTGCAGTGGAGGCAGTCCCAGGCAGTTTAGGCCTGGGGTGGGCTTCCAAGATGTTCCCAGTGGAAGGGCAGGCCCAGTGGCAGCAGTTCCAGGCAGCTTAGGCCTGGGAGAGGCTTCCTTGATGTTCCAGGTGGAATGGTGGGCCCAGTGCTGGCAGTCCTGGGTAGCATATATCTGTGGCAGGCCTACCCGATGTTCCTGCTGGAAGGGCAGGCCCAGCAGCAGTAGTCCCAGGCAGTTTATCTGTTAATTTATTTTTAAAAATCTTTAAGAAATTCCTGCAGGTATTTTTAAGATTTTCTTTCCAAAGAAAATCATTAATATGATATTCTCTTTCTCTCTCTCTCTCTGTAGATTTTATCTATGGTTGATATTATTATAGCTGAGGTTTCAAATATTCTTTTGATAAATCACTTCTTTCTAGACTATAGTGACACATGTAGTAAACTTTTTGTATATTTCATTCATTTAGTCATTGTATTTAATTTTGTGCAATTTATATTGACCTATATTTCAGTTCACTATTCATCTATTCTACTGTCTAATCTGCATAACTGACCAAATTCTTTTAAATAAATATTTAAACCAAATTTTTATTCTCTAATTTGAAAAAAAGGGTAAACAGTTGTTAAAAATATGGAACACTTCACGAGTTTGTGTGTGGGGGCCATATTAATCTCTGTGTCCTTCCAATTTTAGTATACATGCTGTCAAAATGAGCAGTACTGATCAAATTCTTAATTTAAGCTACTTATTTATTTCCAGGATATCAACTTTATTATTTTTATTGTATAATTCTCCATGACATTCTTTGAGTTTTGTCTATATTGTTGAAGATACTCACTATAGTTATTTATAAGTCTGTCTGATAACTTCATTATCTGGATCACCAATGGATCTGAGATTATTGATAGATTTTTTTCTCCTGGGTTTCACTCAATCTGTCATGCTTTATATCCTTTGATTAATTTTTCATTAAAAACTTATTGAACACTGTATACTGAAAAATAGATGTTCTGGGTGTTACCATTCTTTAAAGAGTAGTTATATTTCTTCTTGCAGGGAGAGGGAATATAGACAACTTACTTCAAAGATTTTTTTATCACTTTGTGATAATGTCATTTGTTATCTTTTCAATACTATTTCTATCCAATTTTCTTTCTCTTATCTATTCACACATACATCATATACGTTATTTTGCCTTTGTGATTTTCTACTATTTATTGTACCACCGTAATTTTGGATACACATCCAAATGACTTGAAACCCATATTGTTTTCATCTCTTTCTTTAGTTTGGGTATATTCTATTCTAGTTTGTCTACTTGCACTAGACTTGATGGTGTGGATAGCTATTCCAAAGATAGCAGGAATATACTACAGTGACCATTTTTTATTTCCTATTAACTTAATTTGAAACCCTGTATTGGTTTCACTGTCTTGTTTAAGTTAATTTTATTGGAATCTGTTTTGTTTAATAGTATCAATTCTGAGGGTATAGGCAACTACCTTAAAGACAATAAGATTCGCTGTGATACCCATTCTGGTTTGACTATTATCTTCTTTTGTAGTCCTATAATGTCTCCAATGTTTTGTTTTGATTGTTTTTTTTCTGTACTGCTATGTTCAATTTTATTATGACTGATGATATGGCCAATTCTATTGAAGATAACAAGAGACACTATGTTAACCACTGTTGATCACCTTGTATTTTGGTTTTAAGTCACGTACTATGTGCATCCTTTTGTTTCAATTGACCCTATTTTGTTTTCTCTCATCTGGTTTTATTCTCTTCACAAGAAAGAAAGAAAGCCAGCATATGTGATGACTTCATCCTATCAGGAGGTTCAACAGATATCCAGATATATGCAATTTGCATTGGTTTCTCATTTACACAGAGCATGTAGAACTGCCTGAGATAAGAACTAAGATGTGTATGTCACTTTGGAAAGTGATATCATAGTCTTAGCTTTTTTCACCAATGATTGTCACTATATTCCTGTTCCAAATTAGAAATGCTAATTTACAGCTCCTCTAATCCAATTGCAGTCTTATCTACTAAACAAAGCAGGTATAGGTACCTTAGCAAAACGTGCAATTTCTAAGGCCTATGCTTGATGTTAATCCCTATTTCCCTTTTTTGCTTCTCTGTACTTCAGAATAAGTAGTATCTCAGATTAATTTCCAATTAACTATTTCATTCTTCATTTGTATCCATTTTACTACTAAACTCATTTTCGAATTCTCATTTTCAGTTAATTTATTTTAAATTCTAGAATGTATATATTTTCCTTAAATTTTAGTTGCTAGTTCTCTACCAATAGTTTTCACTTCTTAATTACAGTACTCATAATCATTCCATAGTCATTGATAAATCAAATATATGAATTGCTTGTACAGCTACTTATAGTATGTTTGCTTTTTTGTCAAATCATTTCTTTTTTAATAGTTGGTTATAATTTATTGAAAGCCAAAGAATTGGGTATAAGAAGTTGAGATTCTAGATGTTATTTTCCTTCAATAATGATTTAATTTTCTTTCCTGGCTTCCTTTAATTCAATGAAAATTTGGGTGTTCTTGTTGAAAATATCTCTGCTCATTTTCATCCTTACTCTAGATTGTAGCCCAACTTTCCAAATTAATACCTGAGTTGTTTAACATAAATCCTCTTCTTTTATGAACAATGACCTCTAATTTGTAGTTCTTATAATATATAATAAGTGTGCAATTTATACCATAATTTTATTTTTTATTTTTTGTGTGCAATTTATACCATAATGTTATTTTTTGTCTGGATATATAGATGTTCTTATATATATTGCTTAAAGTAACTATTCTGCCATTACCAAAAGTATACCTACCAAATAATAATAAAGTGAACCTCTATGGATATTTTAGATCTACAAATAAATCTGAAATGTCAAAAGACTCAGTGCAAATACAAAAATATATTTCATAAAAGCCTACTTATAGTATAATTTTTAAAAATAAGTAAACGTTATGTTATTTTATCATGCAAAGGTGTTTATGTTTTGAAAATATTAGCTGATGAATATTATGTATAATTTTAAAAATTACTTTTCAAAATTACTATTTAGAAATTTTCAAATGATTTAATTTTTTTCAGAGCATGTGGAGAAAATATGCTTGCCTACCAGTAAATTATGGTAAATTTTACATATGATATCTACTCCTATAGAACATGTCACTGGAGTATAACCCCAAAGATTAGGAACCACTTTGTTGCTAGCAATTAAAATAAGTTGCTAAGTACCTAGGAAGGAAAACAATGATTTACAGTTATTAGCCTTACTCCTATCATAAACATAGTAGTAATCTATATAGCTAAGTGAATATTAGGTTGTTATTTTATTTTCATGTAGTAATTCAAAGCAAGCTATTTCACTTGAGAATTTGATACATTGTTATAGTCTCATTATACCAGTGCTGTGCCAAATAGCTCTTTAAGATACATTGACTTCATTCAATAACTTTATTGTAAGAATTGAACAGACAAAATTTGATAAAGAGCCAGTGATTCCTCTGGCATAGTTACTTTATTCAACATGCTTGTTTTGAACTTTTTTTTGGTACCAGGAATCAAACTCAGGTCTTCACACTTGCCTCACACTGCTGCTGAGTTGTACCACTGGACCCACCATGTTTGTTTTTGGTACCCCTTATGATATAGGTTCTATGTGAAATGGTATGGCTATAACACATGGCCATGTTTCTATGTTATCAAAATCTAAAAATAAAATCTATAAAGCTTGAAGTGATTTTGTAGATAACTTGCGATGTGAAAATGTGAGGCTATATATAGTTTGATAATCTAGCAAAAAGTATAAGTGTCAACAAATAAAAAATAACAGAGACTAAAGATAAATTAAGCGGGTTTACTGTGAGCTTTTATGGAATAAAAGGAAGTTTTGGTTATTGGACTTTCAGTTTTCCAGCCTGAGAACATTTACAGATAGCAATTTGGTATTAAATAACTGTCCACAGGAATCCATGTCCCAAGAGATTTGACTGTGATTTTAGAGTCAAGAAAATGTGGCAGACAAGGTGTTGGATGTATCAATAATGTGAATACAGTATTGGAATTCTATGGTCTAAACTTGAAATGTGTGGTAGTGATTTGCAATGGTAAGAGAAAAGATGACAACAGAGCAGATAGCATAGGCCACAGAAACAAAAGTGATTACATGATGAAACAGCAATTGTCTAGAAGTAGCAGTATTAACAATACACTTTCAAAAGATAGCCACTGATTTCTTCTGTAGTCTCATCATGTAAAATCCAATTTACTACCATGCTCAATGAAAGAAAATAAATCAAAAGACTATTATTTAAATCTCCCTGCTGCCAACTATTATTACTATGATAATCAGGGTAACCATAAAATTTATAATCCAAACTGTAGAACTTTGGAGACTAAAACAGGATGCTATTAAAAATTATACCAAGACAATAGATGTACACTGGAAGTGTCCCAAGCAAAGAGAAGCATAACACTATATAGTCAAGTCAGTTTTCTGTATGTGTAAAATGTGAAGAATGTCAATGTTAAGACAACCATAAAGTGCCTAAGCACTAAATAAGTGTCAAATTGGAATAATTTTGTTCTGTTTTTCTACAGAAATTATAAATGAGGACAAGTAACACTCCCATTCTTTCTTTGCAGCATCAGAAAATAATTATAGAACTGTGCACTCTGCAAGAATCCAATAAGTACACCTTTTGTCATGTCATTGCAACTTTATTTGTGTCAGACTGTCATTTACTCTCATGCTTTGAATAATTTAAAAACAAAATGTATTCTTACTATTGATGGAGAAGTAGAGGTGAAAATTATATCAAAATTAGCAAACTTAAGAATACTGAATTATATAACCAAGGATTTTGAAAATGAAATACAGATTTTTATTAGTGCCTCGGGTCCTGGAGTGCAGCCAGTTCTTTTTCATTCAATTTTAGGAAGAGCTATTTTGTTCTGTAGGCAGAAAGCTTGTCTCTGACATATGGAAGCACATCCAATGTGACTAGGGCTTCCATTTTACCAGTTTCTTGTGCTACTTAACCTTAATTCAAGGGGTCAAAGATAAGGCTTATGATTTTTCTCTTGGAAGACAAAGAAGTTTGATAAGGGCAAAATTAGGGTTAAAATTTGCCACTGATCTTGTCTGAATGCTTGGCATTTCAATCACCTTGATGACTTTAACATTTTTCTTGAGAAACAGAAGTGTAGGCACATTTTTCATCATTTCTTTGGTAAACAAGAGAGAATTAATTTAATGGTTGAATTACTTCACTTTTCTCAGTGACTGTTTCTCATTCTCTTCTAAAATGGTCTTTCTTCATCCATGGCTGATCTCTTATATGAGGCTGTTTCATAATGCCTTGACAGCTTACCTCACTTGCTACACTTACCCCAGACTAATTCTGGCTTCACTCCTGCCCTGTGGTTCTCCTTATTTCTCTTTCCTTAAGACTTCTATAATCACATTTGAAAGAAAACAATGTTGGCATTGTGAGGGACTTTTATGAAAGTATTTTATGTTGATTAAATCAATGATTCAATTTTGCAAGTCTCCCTGTGTCAATATTCTTTGGCAGTGCCATTTAATATTGACTCTGGCCTTGACCATGAAACTTTCTTTGGCCAGTGAAGCATTAGAAAATTGGATGAACTCATATGCATGAAGAAATACTTGGAGATAGTACTGCCTCTTGTGTTTCTGTCTTTGTCTTGAGAAATGCTAAGCTAACTTGTTAAAAGAGGTGAGATACATGATTCAGTTACATATATGACCCAGGTGACAGCCAGCCAACCACCAAAGGCAGAAGTGAACCCAACAGAAATCAGGGGGAGGCCAAGATAAATCTATTCTAAATTATTACTCTATAGGCTTGTGAATGAAATAAATTTTCAGTGCTTTTTAAATCCTCAAAAAGTGATTGTTTTATTATGTAACATTATTATAGTAGATAAAAATTACAGAAATTTGTTTTTATAATCTAAGTATACTACACAAGAAACTTGAAATGTGTATCAATGGTTTTGAGAAAGACAATAGAGATGAGAAAACAGTGTGGAAATATTGGAGATTGAAAAAATGGAGAAAAACAGAAGTACCAGCCTAGATATATGGCAAAAAATGTTACCTAAAGTTGAAGCACTTAGTAACAGATGTGATAAACTGCAATATAGAAAATATGCAAAATTAACATATATACTTCAATAAAGATTATTTTACATTTACACTTACAGAATTTTGAAAATGCTAAAAGTGAATAATAAGGTTTAGCCACAAAAACGTGACCTAAGTATTTACCCAATTTGTGATGTTTAGACAGCGCCTGGATTCACTGTATTTAATAATAATAATAATAATAATAATAATATTTTTCTCCTGCTTAACCTCTCAGGCCAGTAAAAAAACAAATGCAGGAACTTTCTAGGAACATGTCTTAGTACTAAAACCAAAAGATTTTTGTAAGACTATTTAGACCTTTGAAATAATTAATGGTGTTTTACGTAGACTCTCTTTATTAGAAGAAAGAATTTTAGGAATGCTAAAGCATTATTTATAACAGCTTCACAGGTGCCCAAACAGTAAGAAATCAAGAGAAAGAGTAAAGAGCACTTCAGAAAGAAATACAACTGAGAATTTTGTCCAGTTGAGTGGTATTGAAATATATATATGAATGAAACTCAAGAAGTTTACCTGATTTTTATAACAATCAGTAAAAGATTTAGCCTTCAATATTCTTGTATTATACTAAGTTTGTTCTGAAATCATATTTGTAAATGCTTTCTTCAGAATAAAGCTCACAGAATAGAAAAACAGTAATACTTTGGAGAATAAAAGTGAGGACTGCATTGCATAGGTGAACAACTTCCAGAAGTATAATTGAATGTAGTTTGGGAACATTACCCACTCAGTGCAGCTACATCTGCACAGCAAGAATCAGTGTTTGCCACTGCTATATGTTTCTCATTTTTCCCTTTCTGAAAGAAGGTGTTTATACAACCATCTAGCTCCTACAATCTCCACTCAATGTTGCACATGTAGGTGGTCAATAAATTGTTATTGGCCTTTCTTTAGATCAAAATAATCCTTCTCTAATCTCTGTATGATGACTCCACTGAAATCCCAGTATGGAAGCAGGATTTAAAATTGAAACCCAGCCTGAGAAACTCAGTAAATTAGCGATAACCTATCTCAAAATGAAATGTAAAAAAAACATGGGACATAACTCCATGCAAAGACCCAGGGTTCAGTCTCTTATACCCTCCCTCTGCACAGACAAACAAACTTATCTGTGGAGCCACATTAGTATTCAATCAAAGATCATGAGAACGTTTTGAGATCCTGAGTGGCAGAACAGCATATTTGGCATGTGGGAAGAATGTGATAAATTATCTTTTTTGGAGGGCAGGGGTACCAGAAATTGAACTCAAAAACCTCAAACTTGCCAGGCAGGTGCTGTGCCACTGAGTTATAAGTGTGACCCTAAGAATGTGACAAAATATGACATGAAAATGATATTATATGCAGATTATATTAATGGAAATCTGTTTCAATCCTCCTCATATCATTACTCTTTGTATACTCTGACCTCTCCCTTTTAATTTACTTTAGCTAATAGGATTGTAGAAAGTTCAAAGTAAGCAGAGGCTTTAAAATAGCAGTTGTTTATGCATTTGATAAACAATGGCACAAAATTTTAACCAACTGTCCTCAGATAAAGAACTTCCATCTAAAACATGTAAAATAATTGTTTTAAAAAAATCAGGTCCCCAAAATTCAGTGGCCCAATCCAAAAATGGGCATCTGCAATGAATACTGTCATGGTTTATGTTAGTGGCCTCAAGTCTCATGTAATTATGGACTTGTCCAAATCTAGTGTTTGTGATTGGTTCATTGTCTAGCACTCAGATTGCTGGTGTGTTTCACCTGCCAAGGGATAGAGCCAGGATACAATGTATCTGTGAGAAGGTGTGTGTCTCTCTCTTGCAGGTTTATGCCTTGCAGTTTGCAACAGTTATGAATGGCAGTCCCAACATGCCACCATGTCTTGAAGCCACCTGAGTATGGACTGAAACCTCCAAGAACTGTTACAAATAAACTTTTCCTTCCCTAACTTTGAGCATCAGGTATTTTGTCTCAACAATGATTAAAAAGTAACTAAGACAAATACACAATTCTCAGATGAAGAAATACAAATGGCAAATGAATATATGAAAAAAAGTTATCAAAACCTATGGTCATTTGAGAAAGGCAAATTAAAGCAACATTTAGAGTCCATCTCATTTCAGAAAGAATGGCCAAGATCAAGAAATCAACCAATAACAAATGTTGGTGGGGCTATGGGGAAAAAGGAGTGCTCCTACATTGTTGATAGGAGTGTGGACTGGTACAACTACTGTGGAAATCAATGTAGAGTTTCCTCAAAAAGTAGATTAGAGGTCCTATTCAATCCAGCTATGCCCTTTTGGGTATTTGCCCAGAAGAATTGAAAACACTGTACCACAATGATACATGTGCACCTATATTTATAGCAGTACAGTATGTAGTAGCTAAGACTTAGAAACAACATAAATGCCTGTCAACTGTGGAATAGCTAAAATGATGTGGTATTTTTATACAGTAGAGTGCTACTCAACTACAATGATGAATTCAAATAAAATCAAACTAAATTTGAGGCTTTTTAGGTAAATAAATGCAACTAGAGACCATACTCATAAATGTAATAGGCCAGACTCGCATGTGTAAACATCATGTTGTCTTCCTAGTATAAGAAACTGAAAGAGTAAACAAGATCCAAAAGGTACAATAGATATTTTGAAAGGGAAAAAAACTATTTTAATTTTTTTTTTGTACTGGGGATTGAACTCATTTCCTCGCGCTTGCTAGGCAGGTGCTTAAGCCACTGAGCTAAATCCCCAGCCTGGAAAAAAACTATTCAAGAGGAAAGAACAACTGGGAAGGGGAAAAGGAGAAAAGAACGAAGAGGGAAAATGACACATAGATAGATAGATAGATAGATAGATAGATAGATAGATAGATAGATAATAGCTAAGATAATTGTACTACTAATTCTATTAGCTCATGGAAAGGAACAGTTAGTGCTTATATTGTTTGATCAATTTTGCATGCCTGTATCTGGTAATCCACGAAAGTATTTTGAAGATAACAGTATGCATTATAATACCACTGCTTATTTCCTATCCTCTTGTTATGAAATAATAGACTTTTTTATTGTTTTGTTTTCTTTTGTTCTCTTTAAAGTAAAAAAAAAATTAAATGGCATAATAATATGGACCCTGAGTTTTAAATCTGAATTTCATAATTCTACCCCACTTCTGTTATTTACAAAAAGAATTTTTTAAAAAAATCTCATTTTCTTAATTATAATTAAAGGACAATTTATTCTAACATCTACTTTATAAAATGCATTTGTTGAAATTTAAACCATCAACACAGAAATGCTTTAAATTACTAAACATTGTAAGTGCCTTCCTCTGGCATGAGCCAAGAGGAGAACCAGAGAGTGGCCCCCAAGACCCATTCATGGCCATGGTGGAACTCAGGAGGCTGCACAAAGAAGCAATATGCCTGCCCTCTTAGTAAGTTCCTTCTTCTGGTGTAAGCCAAGGGGAAAAACAGCAGTGTCTCCTGTGAGATTACCGGTGCACAGGTTTGGAATCAAAAATCCCAACCCCTACCCCCATTAGCAACTGGAGCCAAAGATTTGAGCATCTCTTGGCAGGATGACCATATGCAATACAGCAAATATGGGAGTCTCCTGTTTTCTCTTTGAAGGCAAGTGTTGTTTTCAGTTTTGTTTCATTATGATTAATTGCTTTACATTATTCAATATTCTCTTTTGATTGGTTTTATAATGTTCTATCTTTGGTTTGATTTTGCTATACCTAATTGACTAGACAACTATTGTAAAAATAGTAAGATATACTATGGTACCTATTACTGTTATCCCGGTAACCTACTGTGAATTTCTGTAACAAATTCATTGCACTGTCTTAATTGGCTTTGTTCTGTCCTGTTCTGTTTTATTTCTACTACCTTCAAAATAAAAAAATAAAAATAAAAAATTGAATTACTAGACATCAATGAATGGATTAGAAATCTTAAGCATATAGGAACTTAGGTACTAGCTTCTTGACCTTTTTTTAAAATTTATTTATTTATTTATTTAATTTTTTTTTTGGTACAAGTGGTCAATCTCCCAACCTCACACTTGCCAGGCAGGTGCTTATGACACTGAGCTAAACCCCCAGTCCTTGACCATCCTTTTAAACTTTAGTATTCTGATCTAGGATGTGATAATGATATTATATAACAAGTAAATATGTTAAATGTTTTATGCATAGTAGGACAAATCAACTATTAATGCATTCTCAGATTACTGTTTTCAAGCATTGAAAACAAAAGATGTACATAAATGAAATATTTTACATGCAAAAGCTCATCAAGGGAAACTGGTTTTCTCACCATGTAAATGCAGAGCTTAGTGTATTCACTTCAAGGGATCATCAAATTTTCAGATGTTTTGGGGTTTGAGCTCCATTCCAATATGAGACTGTGGGGTACATAGGAAAAATAGATAGTACAGGTTCAAATCCTCTTTTGACTACTGATAAATTGGGAAATTATGGCCATTATTTAAATTTTCTTAACTTTAGCTTTCACATCTGTATAGCCATATTGCAGATTGTTATAGTCATTTCAAACTCTTAATACAAAGGAGGAAACAATGCATTGTAGTTAATATAATCCTTATATTTTCATTATTAGTAACATTATTATCATTGTTGTTGTAATATTATGTTTGGAATAATATTTCCAACTTCTGGACCCAGCCTAAATTCCTTTTTGGAGTTTGAAAAGTAGAGCTCCTGTTTGGAAATCGTCAAGCTTTCTCAAATCTTTTCACCTATGAATGTTAGCTCCTGTAAGTGTTTCCAAAGGCAAAATGGCATTTCAGAAGCAATGATAAGTGCAGTTCTAAAATAGAACACACACCAGGCAGTTTCTTCAGACAGAACAATATCCTGGTGAGAGCAGCTGGACTGCTTAGGGAAACAAATGGTCAAATTCAACTCCTGAGGAAATTCTGTAAGGCTGAGGGCAAGAGCATTCACATGAGGTCTGTTCCTTAAATTTTTTATTTTACGTACCCATGGTGCTTGGCCCCTTTATCTTGAATGTGGAAACTTTGTGCTTGAAAGATAGAGTGAAGACAGTTCCCTGCCATGTTACAAGCAATTCAATAATGATTATTTAGTAGCAACTCCTTCTACCCTTCAGAGACAATCTAAGTTTTGGAGAAGTCCTAGGAATGAAACATTCTGCGTCACAATTAACACCTATTCTTTTATGGGCTCACTATGCCTTCTTTGTCAGCTTTAAGATACCTTCCTGGAGCCTTTCTGCTCTTTAATTGGCTAAGCCAAGAGCCTAAAATAGTAGACCTTTGAGTTTCAACCAGCCTCACATGCACACAACTTGAGTTATGAATGGAATTTTAGGTTTCACTTATGACCAAAGTCTTGAGTTATGATCCAAATGCCAACCAATTGTGTGGTTGTAAAAGAAGACACATGATGCCAGAAAAGCTAATGCAAGCATATGTGAGTGTTGGTTTGAGCCAAGATGTTTGACTCTGTGGATGCGATTTTGGTCAGTGTTTTATATATTTGCTGATTACTGCTATGAAAGCAGCCCCTAAAAAAGCTAGAAAATAAGTTCAGGAAGGAAGAGAAGGTAAAGAAAGCTATCACAATCAAAAAGCAAAAGGAAATTGTGGAGAAACATGAGAGTGGTGTTTGTGTGACCAAGCTTGCTAATATATACAGCACATCAATATCTACCATCTATACAATCTTACAGACAAATGATTTGTATAGGGAAGCTAGTGTTGCTAAAGATGTTACTCTTAATAAGTCATGATCAATAATACTAGATGAGATTGAAAGGATACTATTAGTGTGAATAAAATGAAAGGCAGATGGCAAGGTATATCCTATCTAAGTCTAAAGATTGCATAAATGGTAGGGCTATAAAAGCAGCCCCATAAAGGATAATCCATCAACAAATGACATTAGTAAAATATTTCATGCTAGTAAGGGGTGGTTTCAAAATTTTACAGTGATAACTGGGATTCATAGCATTACAAGGCATAGTGAAGCAGCTACTGCTGATAAAGCATTGCTGAAAATTACATACACCACTTGAAAATGATGACACAGTGAAATGGCTTTTCCTCTCATCAAGTTTTCAACTGTGATGAAACTGAAATTTTCTGGAAGAAAATGCCCAGAAGAGCATACATTACCCAGGAAGAGAAGAAAAGGCTAGGCCACAAGCCTATGTAGCATAGGCTAAACTTAATGCTATGTGCCAATGTGAGTGGTGACCTCAAGATAAAAATCCACTCTTGCTTTATCATTATGAGAACCTTTGTCTTAGGTACTTTTCTCTTGTTGCTGAGACAAATTATCCAATACCCAAAGCTAAAGAAGGGAAAGTTTATCTCACAGCTTGCAGAGGTTGCAGTTAATATCTGGCTGACTCTAAAACAGCAAAAGCAACAAGGGAGAGAGAAAGGATAATCCTCTTTCTGTCCATTATACTGCATGCAGGCTACCCATCCTAGGGCTGGTGTAGCATTCACACATTTAATTCCAGTATTGGACCATGAGTTAGTTACAAACTCTAGTGTCAGCTGCCTCAAGAAAGCCATTTCCCCCATGACTGCATGACAGTTTGGGGCAACATCCAGACACAAACTATAACATTCCTAAAAGGTTCAGAAAACATGAAGTCATGAATAGACCATGGGTAATGTGGAAATCTGATGCAAAAGCCTGAGTAACAAGAGTACTTTTCCTTGAGTGGATCAGAGAGTCTTTCTGCTCAAATGCAAGAACTATCTAGAGGACAAAGGATTACCACTTAAACCTCTCCTCATCATGGACAATATGTTGCTCACCCAGGACTTTTGGAATAAGAATTGACTGAAGAATTCCCATGGCTCCCAGTCAAGTTCCTCCTATCTAACACAACTCTACTTTATAAATAAATTTGAAAAGCTATATACTAAGGAACTGATCCTGAAGTGGTTCCAGATGATCTCAGATAAAGATTTAACTCTGGAGAGAGACTTTGAAGGCTGTGTAGAGGAGCTTGAATCTTGAATTAACCCTGTGGTTGATGACACTGTCATAGAAGAGTCCATAGGCTTTCAGGTAGACAGTGGTGACATTGAGGAACTAGTGGAGGAATAGAGGAATTGTCTATGGGGGAACTTCAGCCACTTCTGGCTGAGCAACAGAGAATGGTAGCCGAGGAGCTTTCTGAAAAGGAGGGAAAATATCAACAATCAGTGCAGCAAAGTTCTAATGAACTAAAGGAAATCCTGAAAAAATGGGCAAAGCTGCAAGCACTTGTTCAGAAGACCCACCCAGACACAGATAAAAATCAATTGTTTAGTTCGCTTGCTTAATAATAATGCCATATAATAAATCAGAACATTGTTAAAGAAAAGAAAGAAACAGACAACCTTAAACCAGTTTTTAGCTCTGAAAAAATCAAGACCTAGTGAGCCAGAAGCAGATCCTAGTGGGCTACACATTCTCCCAAGGAGAGAAAGGATACCAAAAAGACAGATTCATAAAGTTCTTATGGAAGGGGACTCCTTCCAAACAAAAACCACTTTCTATTTCGTTCCCTATTCCTGCAAGCCAGAGATGTCAACTTCAATGGTGAGTGCACTATGAAATTGTTGTTTCTGATAAACTAGGTACATTTTATAACATTTTGGTGAATACAATAGGAAAATTATTTGTGTTTCTAGTAAACTCCACACATTATATAATCCTTTTATTATGAAAAGGTTAGTTAAGGGATACTTTGGTATGTTCCACTATTTCTTATCAGAAAAAGTCTTGACTTACAACCAATTTGAGTTACAACCAACCCTCTTGACCAAATTGAATTTCTAAGCCAAGAGTTCACTGCAATTGAGAAAAACATTTCTCTTTCAGCTTGCTTTACTGTAGATCTGTGTACACAGCAATGTCCTGAGAACATGAAATATTGAACAGTGACCCTGATACTGGTACTTTATATAAGCATGCAGTGGGATCATGGGGATGTTGCTTTAGGGTTTTATCTTCTTTTCTTTACTTTAATGTAGATCGTCAACTGGTAGGAACCACATGTATGTTTTTACTATTTCATAAAGCCACCCCACCAGCTTAGTACCAGACATTTCTAAATGCATACTTACTGATGGATAGTTTATAAAGAATTGAGTATTTATTGCCAAAAATGCATTTTCTTCTTATGCAACCAATAAATTATATGTCTATCATACCCTCCAAAACAATAACTTTTCCAATTTGCAACATTATTATTACATATGGTCATATGTGTTAAAGGTTCGATCCCTGGCTTGGTGCTACTGGAAAGAAACAGAAATTTTATTAAACAGGGTCTAGTGGGTGACCTGTGGGTTACTGGACATATATCTTTGAGAGGAATAGTGAAATCCCAAGCCCTTCCATTCTGTATTTTTTGGAGGAGGGACATTTGGCAAATGAGTAAACAGACTTGCTCCACCACAAATTTCTTGCCATCGCCTCCTATCTTGCACTGATCCAAAAGCAACAAGGGTAACTGATCATGGGCTGAAGCCATCAAAGCTGTACACCAAAATCAGACTTCTCTTTTTATAAATTAACTATCACAGGTATTTTCTTATAAAAATTTAAACCTGAGTAATATACCTAGTTTTTTTTTCTTAGTTCAGATCAGTCATTAGAGCCTGAAATATTACCTTTCTCAATTCCAAGTGATCAAGGAAATATGAGTTTACCTGAACCCCATCTCAAGTCAAGTGCAAAGCTTTAGTAATATCACACATTCTGAATTACAGTAAAACCGTTTACTTTATTGCCAGATTTCTTAGCACTGCTGCTGTGGACTGAGAAAGTCTCAAGTGACTCCTCCATAGAAAAAGGTTATTCAGAATGCACAGAGGTAGAAAATATGATGAGCTTGTACCACTGTAACTCTACCCCAGAACAATGACAATACATATCTAAAACTAATTGAATGAACAACTCTAAAGCATAAAGTTCTATCTGACCATGAGTATAAAGATACAGATCATATGACGTGTGTGGTGAATCATAGGAAATGAAGCTGTGTATTTAGCAAGGAGATTGTCAGGGAAGTGTTTCTTTGCAATGCTAAAGACTTTCACGGTTTTCTTACAGATAGAGAAAGCTGTAGAATTATTAAAAGTAAAGAAATAGTTGCATGTTCTAGAAAGGCCCCTAACTACAGAGATAGGAGCACACATAAATTTAACATGAAAGTTTCTATTGTCATATAATTGATAAGCAGATATTTTTCACAATTTAAAGGATATATGGAGTCTACAACTAAAATTTTCATTATGTTGAAATGACAGGATTTAGTTTTACAGTGGGTATTGGTAATTTAGATTGTTGTAGGAAACTTTGAGTACTATTTTAGAGTCTCATGTGGATAGAGGATAAAGAAGAAAAAATGCCAGAGGAGAAAAATGTAGTTTTATACAGATTGGGTTTGAGTTGTGTATGGGACATGTTGAAAACATTAAAAAGTAGGTTGTGAAAACCTAATTCTGGAAAGTTCTATGAACTGGAAATTGATTTTAGAGTTATCAGCATCTAGACAATATCACAATCCTTATAACTGACTGAGATGGTGAGGGACTATGGAGAGGGAAGTGTAAAAGACCAAGCAAGAGCAGTGGCTAAAAGGTAGACATTTCTAGTTATCTAGTCAATAACATTTGCATAAGCAAATCATGTTAACACAGTACTAGATATATTAAGAGTTGAGGAGAGATCAAAGTCAATAGAAGATGTATCTGTGATTATGAAACATCTCATTATACATTTTAATGTTACATAACCTGTGTACTACAAAAACAAGTGTACACAGTACAAGAGTAGATATTTTCAGAATTGGCTAATACTATGCAATATCAAAGAGAAAAACAAGAATAGAAACACATCCCATGCAAAAAGACTTTAGTCATTTTGTAGGGTAGTTTCAATACTGTAAGAAGATGGAGGGAGCATTTGATGCAAAGTTAAAGCAGGTTTGGTTTATTGCGTAGGCACGTCCTAGAGATTACAGCGAAAAATATGAGAGCCAAGAAGGCAGTAAGAAAATACAGTAATATAAGGAAAAGTTTGTGAGAGTAGAAAGCTGGGTATAAAATGCCATTTTACTTGAGATGACGTTATTCTCACACAGGCATAGACTTGTGTCTCCAGAAAGATAAGGTGAGAGCAAAATTTAGGTATAGATCTCATGGGGAGGCATAATCTGAGGAAGAGGAATAAGGTTTCTCTGTGCAAAGTTGATTGGCTCAAATACTTCATTCAGGAATATTTTGAAGTTCACCAGCTCAGAGTTTTTAAGATATTACAACACTACCTGAGTGTACAATGTGTTTAACTCAAATTAGCCAAAATAAAAGTATATAGAGAGTTTAAAATATGCAGGAAAACTATATTTATAACACAGATTACTTTGATGTGTATGTTATATTAGGTACCATATGTCTCGATGCTCATGTATACAGAGTCTATGAGAATGTTTGAGACTAGAATAGGAAATTGGGTTTAGTTGCCACATATTGTCTGAGCTTGCCATAAAAGGGAAAGAATACAAAATGAATGCTTCAAGAGAAGCAGGATTTCAATATGGAATATCCAGGAAGAGACAGTGAAATAAAGTAAAATAAAATAACACAATAACTTATTAAGACAAATCTGGAAAGAGTGATAGAACTCAGTGAGATTTATTGAATCAAACTATCATTTAGCCTCATGGTTGTTAAAATTCATGCATAGCTAACAATTAAAGGATATTTGTTACATACAAGATTACAAATATTAAGTAAGTTTAAAAAGTGCAACACTATAAATTTCTACTTGACCGTAAGCAACAACATTAGTTGCAACATTCAGTACATTTGCTCACTTTTTATCAGATTATCTGCTATGGGGATAATTTTTTTGAGTTCTTTATGTACTGTAGATACAAATCTGTATCAAAAAAATAGTTAACAGGAATTTTTCCTTTATGTTGGCTGCCTTTTCATTCTGTTAATTCTTTTCTAATGCATCTTTTTAATTCAATGTGATTCCATTTGTCACAATCATTGCTATTAATACTAATATTATTACATTAATATTAATTTCTGTTTTATAGAAGTCCCATTCAGGAAGTCTTTAGCTGTGAATATGACTTCAAAAGTTTCTTCCATGTTATCTTTCAGTTGTTTCAAAGTTTTGGGGTTTGTATCTAGCATTTGATCCATTTGTATTTGGCTTTAAAGCAGAATGAGATGTAAACATTTCTCAAAAGAAAAAATATAAAAGATCAGTAAGTATATTTTAAAATGTTCAACATCAATATCCATCAGGAAAATACCAATCAAAGCTACATTAGAATTGTCTCAATTCAATCAAAATGGATGTCTTCCAAAATACAAAAACAACAAAAGTTGACAAGTTTCAAAGAAAAAGGAATGCATCTACATTGTTGTTGAGAATGTAAATGAGTACAATCACTATGGAAATCAGTATGGTGCATCCTCAAAAAAGTAAAGGTAGAAATATTATTTGATCTAGTTACATTACTCCTAGTATATTGCATCCAAAATTAATGATTATATATTTTAGATATAAATACTTTCACATGTTTATACCAGAGCAATTCACATGAAGATATAGAAACAGTTTCAATATCCATCAACATATGAATGGATAAAAAATTATGAAGTATATATCTTTCACCAAAAAATATATGCACACTTTAAGAAAAGAAAAAGTTGTAAAATTTTTGCTAACAAATTTATTGAGACACCATCAGATTAATAAAAGTTACCTTTGTCCTGTAGAGGTGATCAAAAGAAATAAAAAATATCACTACATACTTCTCTGGGGAAAACATCAAAAGGAAGAGATAGCAATCATAAGTATACATGCAACAAATGTAAGAGCACCCAACTACATAAGAAAAATGTTAATAGATGTGAAAAATCAAATGAGCAATAATATAATTATAATGGGGGACCTTAATACCCCATTGTCAAAGATCAACTAGACAAAAAATCAGCAAAAAAATAAAAAGAATTGAATCAACCTTGTTAACAAATGAACTTAGTAGACGTGAGCAGAGTGTTCCACCCAACAACATCAGAAAACACATTTGGCTCAACTGCACATGGGACATTCTCTAAAATAGACCATATACTAACCCATAGAACATGCTTAAGTAAATGTAAAGGAATTAAAATGATGCCATGTTTATTATCTGATGAAAGTGTAATAATATTAGAAATTAATGTTAAAATAGACTGCAAAAGTTACATAAACACATGGAAATTAAATAGCACCCTAATGATCAACCAGTGGGTCACAGAGGAAATCAAAGAATAATTTAAACAATATGTACAAACAAAATTAAAATACAAATTAACTAAACCCGTGGAATGCAATGAAAGCAGTCCTCAGAGGGAAATTTATAAGGGTGAATTCCACCATTAAGAAAACAGAATGAGCACAAATAAACAACCTAATACGACACCTCAAACTTTTAAGAAAGACAAATAAGCCAAGTCTAAAGCCCAAAGAATGAAGGAAATTATAAAGATAAGAGCAGAAATTAATTCATTTGAGACTAAGAAATCAATACAAAGAATTAATGATTCAAATAGTTGGTTCTTTGAAAGAATAAATATAATTGGCAAACCCCTAGCCAACCTTATCAAAAGAGGAGAGGAAAAACTCAAATTCATGAAATAAGGATTAAAAAGTGTGAAATCACTACAGATCTTGTGGAAATACAGAAGACTATCAATGCATACTTCTAAAACATTTATTCTCATAGGATTGAAAACACAGAAGAAATGGCCACATTCCAAGAAGCATATGAATTACCAAACCTGGATCAAGAAGATATAAAACTTCTGAATAAGCCAATATGAGTTAGTGAAATTGAAAATGCAATTAAAATTATCCCAACAAAAAAGCCCAGGTTCTGATGGATTCACAGCTGAATTCTACAAGAAACTTAGGGATGCTTTTGCACCAATACTCATCAAACTATTTAATAAAATTGAAAGGGAAGCAATTCTCCTAACTTATTCTGGGAAGCAAATATCCTGATACCAAAACCAGAGAAAGACCTAACCACAACCAATCTCTTTAATGAACATAGATGCAAAAATTATCAATAAAATACCAATAAAAATAACACAAGAAATCATCAAGAAGAATATGCACCACAACCAAGTGTACTTCATCCCCAGGAATGCAAGGATGGTTCAACATCTACAAATCAATAAATGTAATGCATCACATTAATGGAGCAAAAGACAAATCACATGATTATCTCAATAGATGCAGAAAAAGCTTTTGATAAAGTCTAGCACTCATGCATAGCTAAAAAAACTAAAGAACATTAGAGTAGTAGTTTTTTACCTCAATCTGATAAAATCCATCTATGACAAATCAATAGCCAACATCATACTAAATGGTCAAAAACTGAAAGCTTTCATTCTAAAATCAGAAACAGGACAAGACTGACTTCTATCAGCACTCCTATTCAATATGGTTCTCAAAACATTAGCCAGAATATTTAGAAATGAGAGTGAAATAAAAGGAATAAAGTTAGGAAAGGAATAAGTTAAATTATCATTATTCTGCAGTTGACATGATACTCTACATAGAAGACCCTAAAAGCTCTGCCAACAGAATTCTAGATTTAATAAGCAAATTCAGCAGCATAGCTGTGTAAAAAGTCAATACACAAAAGTCAGTAGCATTCCTATACACAAACAACAAACTCCCTGAGAGAGAAATTAGAGAAACCACATCCTTCACAATAGTCTCCAAAAAATCAAACACTTAGGAATCAATTTAACAAAAGAAGTATAACATTTATATATAGAAAATCACAGTATAATGAAAAAGCAAATTGAAGAGGAATTCAGAAAATGGAAAAACTGGGCCAAGGATTTAACTCAGCAGCCTAAGCACCTGCCTGGCAAGTGTGAAACCATGAGTTTGATCTCCGGTACAAAAAAAAAAAGAAAGAAAGAAAGAAAGAAAGAAAGAAAGAAAGAAAGAAAGAAAGAAAGAAAAAAGAAAGAAAATAAACTGGAAAAATATCCCTTGCTCATGGATAGGAAGAAATAAAATTGTGAAAACAGCCATAACCCTAAACTGTTATACAGATTTAGTGCAATGCTGATCAAAATATCACAAGCATACTCATATATCTAGAGAAAATATATCTAAAATTCACATGGAACCATAAGCAACATAGAATAGCAAAGGCAATTCTGGACAAGAAAGCAAGGCAGGAGACATCACAATTCTAGACTTAAAAATATACTACAAACCTACTGTGATAAAATCAGTGTGGTATTGGGAAAAAAAAGTCATGAGAATCAATGGAACAGAACACATGATACAGATACAACTAAAAACACACTCAGCCAACTTATCTTTAACAAAAGGACCAAACATGTTCTCTGTGAGAAAGATAGTGTCTTTCTGGCTTTCTACACATTGAAGACTTATACTACACATGCGTTATCATGCACTAAAGTCAAAATGGATCAAAGATCTAAATATTAAGACAGAAACTAAACCTACTGAAAGGCAAAGTAGGTAAAAAAACTCGAGGACATAGGGGTAGGCAGAGTTCATGAACAAAAACCTAACTGCATGGCAAGTACTTTAAAGAATCAACAACTTGCTAGGGATTTAGCTCAGCAGCATAAGTGCTTGCCTTGAAAGCATGTGGCCATGATTTCAATCCCCGGTACCAATTAAAAAAAAAAGAATCAACAACTGGGATCTTGTTATATTAAAATATTTTTGGACATCAAAAGAATTCACCCACAGAGTTAAAAGAAAATTCACAGACTGGGAAAAGATTTTTGCAAATTGGCCCTCAAAGAGTTTTTATCTAGAATGTATAAAGAATTGAAGGAAATCAGGTCCCCCAAATTTAAAGATCCAACCGAAAAATGGGCATCTGAGATGAATGCATAACTCTCAGATGAAGAAATACAAATGGCAAGTAAAAATACGAAAAAACATTCAACATCACTGGTTATTTGAGAAATGCAAATTAAAACAACACTGAGATACCTGCTTACTCCAGAAAAATGATTCACATCAAGATATTAACTAATAACAAATGATGGCAAGGCTGTGAGGAAAAAGGAACATTTCTTTATTGTTGGTGGAAGTGCATACTGATACAACCACTGTGGAAATGAGTGTGGATGTTCCTCACAAAGGTAGGATTAGAGATTCCATTCGACTTGACTATTCCCTTTTTGATTTTTTGCTGAAGAACTAGAAACATCATACCGCAGTCATATATGTCCATCCATGTTTATAGCTGCATAATTTGTAATAGCCAGGTCTTTGAAATAACCCAAATGTCAATTACCTGATGAACTGATAAGAGAAGATGTGGCATTTTTATACAATGTAATACTACCTAACCATAAAACATGATACACTTGAATGCTTTATAAGAAAATGGATGCAACTAGAATCCATACTCATAAGTGAAATAAAACAGACTTCCACCTGTAAATACTGTAATGTCTTTCTAGTGTAACAAAATCAAATAGTATATAAGCTCCACAAATTACAATCAATATAGTAAAAGGGAAATAAACTGCTCAAAGGGAAATTATATTTTTTGATCATTCTTGCATGTCTGTAACTGGTAATCTGAGCAATTTTTTGAAGACAGCAATATGCAATATAACAACCATTGTTAAATTCCTGTGTTAAAATCCTAAATTACCATTGTTTGTTATTGTTGTCATTTTGCTTTTGTTGTTGCTTATTGACTGTTTGCTTATTGATTTTTCTGTTTTTTCTCCTTAAAATAAAAAAATAAAACCTAGATATTCTCTCAACAATTAAATAGAATATATGTAGTGAAATTATTCAAATAAGAATATTAAATACTTTAGGCAAAATTATATTAGGAAAGGTCAACACGTGTGGTAATAATTGCATTAATATTTTAGACTGACTATGTACAATGTGGAATTATCAATGCGAATGTAATTGTGAGTAAAACTATTTTCTATTTTGTAGATAACAACTACCATTAAACTTAAATTATTTTATAATTTAAACAAGATGCAATATTTCTGTTTTCTCTTCACTCTTCATCTGCAAGCAGTTCAGTAGAGGAATTTTAAAGTAGCAATTGCTTGATTTGCAAACATATGCCCTTTTCTGTTGTTAAAAGAAATTCAGTGAGTCGTGCCATAGCTAGCTAATTTGGTATCATTTTGAGGGTACCACAAGGTTTTAAAAATGAAAGGTCACACATTCACACTTGTCTTTGCACTAAAGAAATTTCCATTTGAGAAGCATTCCATCTAAGACAAGTTTATGAAATTTGAGAATGTATTTTAATATTTACTTTTTGGGATAAATATTTGGTTTCTAAAAGTAGAAATCAAGCTTTCCACAGTGGTACTTTCATAACCAATGAAGTTTATCTTAGGTATGAGTATTGCTAATTGAAAACTAAAATAGAAGTGTTCGGGGAATTTTAAGACAATATACATTTATTCTGTAGTTTGAAATTGTATTACAATAATTGAATATCTTTTGAAATGGGGACTCAAGGAACTTATCTGTAACAGTTCATAAATCAACACTGGTATACTTATTTAGAACCTCTGAGATAAGGCTCTGCGAGTTTTCAGATTTTCTCTCAATTTTTTTTTTGTTTTGCACAAAGTGAGCTCCAGTTTATTTTTATGGATATGCATATCTCAGTCTTTCCTTTATTTGATTTTGGAGTAACCTGTTTCATCTGATTCTAATTTGGCACACTGGTTTAGTATGATGCCTGTGTATAGAACAAAGAAGCTTCACAGTTTATATTTCATCCTGGGTACTGATGGGACTGATGGGGAAGAGACCATATATTGATGTGAATGAAAAAAATCCTTAAATTTTAAACATGAAACAATGACATAATATATTATATTAATTTATTGTTTGCAAACTTTCAGATTCCACTATAGCCTGTTTAATGAGAAACAGTTTGACCAGTACCACCCATTTTCAGTTGAGTTGCTAAGAATTTATTTCTATGGTTTGAAATTTTTAACTTTCTTTAAGAAAATGCTCAAAAATGTTTCATACCATTTTTATAAAATGTTGACAGTATTTGTTTCAAACTTAAATTTAAAATATTTTAAAAATACATTTTCCATTTAAGAGTGCTTTCAGCACTCTTGTCAGTTGCTAAATTGATAAACATAACATATGCAAAAGTTGGATTATTTCATGTTTACACTACCTGATAGAAATGGATTGCTAATCTACTCTGATTTCTTTCAGTGCTGTGAAATGTGTATTAATGCACTCTTGCGACAGTAAGATATGATGTTTCAAAATGCTGAAAAATGTGTTCGATTTTTTTTCTTTGGTTTGTATCGAATACTACTAAGAGTTCCAATATAGTCAAACATCTGGTAATCAAGGTTTTTGGACAACAATTGAGTCTTCTTAATCAAACCTTCTACCTTATCTTCAATATAAACATAAGCAAGATATTTATTACCATGTCAGTGACAGGTGGTACAGAAGAAATTCACAACAGTGGATCACTACTGAGGTATACCAGTTAAGAGTTATTTAAAGTGATGTATCTCTATATCACCATCAATTGAAACTTTTCCATGAAACTTATCATAATTATGAAGTCACATTTGCTGAGATATAGTCTCATTCTGACTCAAGTACAGAATCATGTTTTGAGATTGGCACGTAGATCAGTCTTAGAGTGCTTGTAAAATATAGGGTTAAGTTCCCAAAATGATAAAAAAAATGTTTTGCATTGATGATTTTATTCTGAATTATCATATTTTAGTGTATATTTGCAATACAAACTAAGTGTAATCATTTCAGTGAATATATATATATATATATATATATATATATATATATTCTTGATCATTTTTATTCTACCTTCACTCTAGTCTTTTTTCCCTCCTTCCATGGGTCCTTTTTCCATCTCAACAAATCATACCTCTTTGTTTTTCACCATCTCTCTTCTATTTTGAAATTTAAATTGCCTACAGTCTGCCTGTCTCATATGGAACAAATCATGCAATATTTAGCTTTCTGTATCTGATTTACTTCACATAACATTATGGTCTAAAGATCCATGACGTTTCGTACAAATTACTCAAATTTATCCCTCCTCGTGGGGAACTGAAAATCCATTGTATGTATATATCACATTTTCATTAGCTACTCATTCTTTGATGGGCTTATATACCATTTCCATAATTTAGAAATTGTGAGTTGTGCTGCTATAAATTTTGGTATGTATTTATCATTGTGATATGATGACTTTGACTTTTTCAGGAAGACATCCAACAAGGTATAGATAGGTCAGATGAAATTTCTACTTTCATTGTTTTGGAAAATTTCCACACTAATTTCTGTAGTGTTTGTACTAATTTACATTCCCACTAACAATGAGAGTTTCCCGGGTTCATTTGTTAAAGAAACCCTCTTTTCTCTAACACACATTTTTAGAATAATTGCTAAAAATAGGAAAGTGTAAAGTGTGAGAATTTATTCCGCATCCTCAATTCTATTCTATCGATCAACATGTGTGTTTTTATTTTAGCAGCATGCTGCTTTTATTATTGTAACTTTGTACTGAAAATTGAAATCGTTGACTGTGATGCTTTCTGGTTTGTTCTTATTTCTCAGAATATCTTTGGTTATTCTGACTCCTTTTCCTTGTTCCACATAAAATTTAGGATATTTTTTGTAGCTCTATATAGAATGCTCTTGGTATCTTGATTGGAATTCCATTAAATTTATTTATCATTTTTGTAATGTATTTGTTTTCACAATATTGTTTCTGCCTATCCTGGAAGAGGGGATGTTTTTCTATTTCATAATGTTCTTTTTCAAGCTTTCTTTGTTTTCAGAGTATTATAACATTCACTGTAGAGTAATTTCATTTTTTGGTTGTATTTATTCCTAGAGTTTTACTTTTTTGAAACCAGCATGTGTGAAGTTTTCCTGAATTTTTTCTTAGGGAGCTTATTGTCTGTGTATATGAACACTATTACATTTTTGTTTTGATTTACATTTTGTTTACATTTTGTTTTGTATACTGCCATTTTGCAGAATTTGTTTATTTCTTCTGAGAGATGTCTGGTGGATTTTACCAGGAGACAAGGCCATTCTATATCTATATTTGTAAGGTTTTTATCACAAATGGATACTGGATTTTGTCAAAAGTTTCTTCTGTAACTATTGAGATAGTCATGTTGTTTTTATCGACAGTTTATGCAGTGTATTACTTTTATTGATTTACATATGTTAATCCTTTCATGACTGGGATGAATGCAACTTGGCTCTAATATATGACCCATTTAATGATTTACTGAGTTCTGTTTGCAAGTATCTTGTTAAAGATTTATGTACCTATGTTTATTAAAGAATTTAGTGTAAAGTTTTCTTTCTTTTTTTTGCTTGAGTCATTTTCTGGTTTTGGAATCAAAGTTATGCTTTCTTTAAGAGCTGAATTTTTCAATGTTCCTTACCTTTAAATTTCATGGAACTGTTTGTGGAATATTGGCACTAGCAATAATCTGATGAGCTGGTAAAATTCAACAGCGAATTCACTACATCTTACATATAATTTTTTCTGTATTCAGGTAGTTTATATATTAATGGATCAATTTTATTAACTCACATGTATCTAGGAATATGTCTATTTCTAGATTCTCAGATGTATTGAAATATAATTTTTGAAATAGTTTTTTCTAATCCTCTGGATTTCCAATTGTCTATTGTGATTTTACCATTTTCAATTTCAATCATATTGATAGGAGTCTTTTCTTCTTTTCCTAACTTTGGCTAAGAGTATATCAACTTTAATTATCCTTTCAAGCAACCACTCTTTGATTCATTGATCCTTTGCAATTTTTTGTCTCAATTTCATTAATTTTTGCTTTCATCTTGATAAGTTTTATCCTATATGTTCTGGATTTGGATTACTCTTGTTTTTTTTTCTAGGAAGTTGAGATACATCATTAAACTATTAATTTGAGGTGGGTTGATTTTTTAATGTGACTATTCACAGTTATATGTTTTCTAGGTAAAACTGCTTTTATGATATCCCACAGGTTTAGTATATTGTGCTCTCTTTATCATTTGATTCCAGGACCACTTAAAACTATTCTATTAATTCTTCTGTCACCCATTGATTGTTGAAGAGCTTATTATTTAATTTCCAAGCTTTTTGACAGTTTCCATGGTTTCTTTTCTATTGATTTCTGCTTTCATCCTATTCTTTTTTGATAGGATGCAAGAGGTTGCTTCAATTCTGTTTTTTATTGACATAAGCTTCCTTTATGGCTTAATGTGTGATCTATTTGAGATAAAATTTTGTATGCCATTGACAAACATTTTTATGCAGGTGATAATAAATGAAATATTCTAGATATAAATTAAAACCATTCATTCAACTTTGTGATTCAATTCTAATATTTACTCATTGACTTTTTGGTCTGGTTAAACTATTTGTGAGTATGGGCTACTAAAGTATCCCACTATGATTGTATTGGTTTGTATTTTTTATGTCTGCTAGTTTTTATTTTATGAAATTTTGTCCACAATCACTTGATGCATGTATATATACAATTTTTTGTCTCTTCCAGTTCAATCGTCCATTTCTCGGAATATAATTACCTTCTTTTCTTCTTCTGATCATTTTTTACTTCAAGTACACTTGGTCTGAAAATAGGAAAGCTACATCTCCTTGATTTCAAGCTGTTGTTTCATGGGTATTATTATTTTTTCTTTCACTTTCTATGTGTTTCTTTTTGAAAGAGGTATATTTCTTCCAGACCTCATATGGTCAGGGTTTTTTTTTTATCCAACTGCCAATCTGTGTCTTGTGAATAAGAAATTAAGACAATTTAAATTGAGTGGTATTTTTTTCCAGTTTTTATTTTTTATCAGTGCATGTTTGCAGTACATAATGATTATATTCCACATGGAGATTTGGTGATTTATATGATACACCTTAATTCTTTTTTTTTTTTGCTTTCCTTTCTTTTCTCTCTCCTCTTCCTCCTAATGAAGGTATTTATCTAATATCATGATTGAATTACTTTCTAGTGTCGATTCTTTTATATTTCCTTTTGATTTTATAGCTCTTCAAATTAGATGTATTCTTCTCTCTGAGCTATTTCATGATACTGGCCTTGCTCTCTCTGTGCAGGAATCCATTGAGTATTTGCTGGTGTAGTGGTTTGCTGGTGATTGATTTTTTTAGGTGATCCTTGCAATGGAAAGCCTTAATTTCTCTGTAAATTATGAAGAATAATTTTGAAGGACATAGCATTCTTGGTTCTCAATTTTTTTGAGCTTGAATACTTTCATTCTAAAAACACACTTGACATTTAGAAATTTTTGTTGAAATATTTTCTATTATTATAGGTTCCCTTTTATAAGTTACTGGATGCTTTCCTCTAACATCTTTTACAATTCTCTTTTTGTGCTGAACTTCTGAGATTTTGACCATAATGATTTGACAAGGTTATTTTCTCATCATTATTTTTTGGATTTCAACATGCTTCATTTATCTGAGTATGAAGTGTTTTCCTTGCTCTTGGAATTTTTTCTATAGTTTTAATGAATACTCTTTTATACCTTTGGCATAATCCTTGAACCTTTCTCTCACTCCTATATTGTTAGGTTTGTTATATTTTTCAGTTATGTAGATGTTGAATCAAGCTTACACAGTGTCTTGTCCTAGTGCATCACTGACAATATGACATAGTATTTCAATTTATCCTATACAAGATTTTTACTTTACTCTTCTTTAAATTTTCAATTCTTTACAAAAGTCTTCATTCATATCTTTCAACATTTTCACTGATTCAATCAACACTAATTTGTGTCATCTTTAAGTTCATTGAACATGTTGTTAATTAATTCCTTTGTTTATTTAAATTTCTGAGCTGACTAAAAATCATATGAATTTGACTAATTCTATCTTCTTTCATTCTTCAAACATTTTACCTGCCCAGTTTTTGAATTCTTTACCTAAACTCTCCTCCACCCCAATTCCAGTGACATTAGCTTTGCGGGAATTAAGAGTTTAGAAGACATCTTATTACCTTGTTTTCTCATGAATGTTTTTGTGCTGACTGTTGAAGATCAATTAGGATAGAAAAACTGTGTCACCTATGTGATCTCTTTACTTGTATGTCTTCCTATATATTTGATTCTTACGTTTGTTTTGGCATATGTGTAACTACTTAACCTACTTCATGTAATAACATAATTCCTGTTTACTGCATTATAAGGAAAGCACAGATGCAGTGTAAATTAGTGTTTACAGGACTAACTATATATCAAACATATTATTAAAATTTGTTTTTACAATGTTTCACTTTACAATATCCCTTCAAGACAATATAATAGTATTGATGTTAAGTATCCTAAAATACAGTGGTAAGGGATGGAGTAAAGCAAAAGAAAATGCATAAAATTATTTCAGAAATCTGAACAAAGGAAAGAGAAATAATAACATCTTAAGGAAAGCAAAAGGTAAGACTTTCATAATATTTTTATGGCTTGAATGAAGGGATGGAAGAGAGAGTGTTTCAGAGTTTATTTGGAGGGGTGGAAGAAAGAAAAAAAGGTGGGAACTGTAATTGGAAATTATGGGTAGCTGTATAAAGGTCATAATAAATATGATCATAGAAAGCTTGTCTTTATATGTTCCATACACAACTTTTGCTGAGGAATAAACTAACATTCCCTGAAAGATCTAGAACACTAATTAATTCTTAGTCTCTATTTAACGTATACAAATACCTCACATAGGCATATATGCAAGTGTGTATGCACGCACACACATAGAGAAATGCCACACACATACTAAAACACCAAAATGAAAGAAGTTTCTCAGTCCTTTTTATATTGCAGTCATAATTTAAACAGTAGATCCTTTTTTTTTTATACCGAGGATCAGACTCACGACCTTGCACTTGCCGGGCTGGCCCTAAACAGTAGATTCTTACCTCTTAGTTCAAAGATGGAGAAAACTTGTCATTTAGCAGCAATGGTAGGCTAAGCTAGAGCTCTCTGTGTCACGACTGTTAAGTTAGATGTGTTGACAGACAGTTGAACTTGTTCACTCTGTTATTGTTTGTATTCAAATGGTCCCCCAAGTCTCATGAAATCATGGAAATGACTGAATCCAACACTCATGATTGGTTCATTGTCAGGCACTGAGATTGATGTGAGTGCTACACCTGCCCAAGGGCAAAGGTGACATACAGTGTAAAGGCAGGAAGAAGGCATATCATTTCTCCTTTTGCATGGTTTGCTCTAGCTGTTTTGTGGCAGCCATCAAAGGTGGCATCACCATGCCATCCTACCTCTTGGAGCCAGCTGAGTATGAAATGAAGCCTCCAAAGTTGTAAGAAATAAGCCTTCCCTTCCCTAATTTTGGGAATTAGGTATTTTGTCTCAAAAACAAGAGAAAATTAACTAAGACACACTCTGATGTTTTATTCTCTTGTTAAGAGTAAGGGGCTTTGAAGGCCCAGCAAGACTCCCAAGGCTGCTTATCATTTCCTCATAAGGCAGAGTTCTTTTAGGTTATAGCTACATCCTTGTGGGTGTTACTATTTGGAATTTTTTGCCTCTTTCTTGTGATCAGACAACTTCAATGGTCTCAGATGGTTAGAGATCACAGCAAGGCTCCCACCAATCTCAGGAACAGTTTCCTTCATGACAGTTTTTGTTTCCACAGATATCTGCACACTCCATACTTTTCCAGACAAGCACACTGTGCAACATCTTCTGCTCCTGCTACTCCTCTCCATCTCTTCACTCTCTGACCCCACCTCTTCAAGTGTCTCTACTCAGCCCATGAGTTGGACTTTCAGCATCTGTGCAGGAATTAATTTTGGCAGGAGTTCATTAGCCTTTGGGGGTCAATATGAAGGTGTTCACAGGGCCAGAGAGTTTAACTGACATTGATGAGTGAGATAGCTCCTGTACAGGCACCAAACACTGCAATGATTGATGGGTGAAAGGTTAGTGGAACATAGTTACTGGGGTAGACTGAAGTTTGGCAGGGGCAGTGGGAGAATGCCAACTCTATCTCTGCTCCACAGTCTTTTCTTCAACCCTGTATCCCATCAGTTGCAACCAATTCTTGTTCGTCTGACACTGTCCCATAAATCACACAAAGCCTGACTCTGAGTCTGTAAGTAGAACTGCATCCTTGTTTCTTTCTATTCTCAAAGCTCTACAGTCCTAATTTAGTCACTGCCCCCAGTGATTCTCTACACTGTCTTTCACTAGTGCCCTAATCTAAGGAGGCTCTTTCCTGTGAGTTTCTTGTGCTCTCTTTCTCTTCCTCTCTCTCTCTCTCTCTCTCTCTCTCTCTCTCTCTCTCTCTCTCTCTCTCTCTCATATATATATATATCTGAGAAATAAGTTTGGACAGGAGGACCCTGAGCAGTGGTCCTTAGGTTGTGCACATATCACAGCAGCCCTGCAAGTGCTAATGTACTTGCTTCCTTCCTCAGGGTGATAGTTCCTTTCCCAGGATGTATACCTAAAATGTACCGAGATTTTAATTTGAAAAAGATGCTGTGGTCACCAGGACTGGGCTATAAGTAATGTCATAATTAAGAGATATCCAGACTTCTTTCTCTAAATACAAAGATACCAGAATTTATCTGCTTTGTTTTTCCTTCCAGTTGTTTTCCCAATTTTGGATATTGTACACATCTCCATCCCAGTAACTGGATTTTACTGAGCAACTTCTGAGTAACTCTGAGTCACAGTATCTATAACTTCAGCTTTACTGTTACTTTTATGTTTAAATGAGCAAGTTAAGCACAAGTTATTATTTTAGTTATGCAAGAATTTAATAAAATTGTGAGAACATAGATGAACAATATGATACATACTCATATATTGTTTAAAGATCAAGATATGCCCTAAGAAACACATCTTTTGGTAACTTCATCATTGTTCAAAACTCAGAGTGTGATTATATAAACTAAAGTAGCTGCAAAATTTCTAGGTTATATAATCATGTTGGACCATTGTGATAAAAATGGTTCGTGGGTGGCTGAAGTTTTGGTTTTCATATCTGACTGCATATTAGTCTAAATGAACTGAATGATATTAAATTCATATATATTATATTGCACCTAACCTTTAGGAATAGAAGAATCACTAAGATTCTGAAAGATACTCTTAAAAAATAATCTTGCATTTTATATTTATAATTTTTTTAAACATACATACAACATTGACTTATTAATTCATGCAAATTTTCCATAGTTAAATGTTTTATGATGTAAGAAGAAAGGCAATTGAAGCAAGAAGGCACAAGAATGACTAACCTTAAAATATAAAGTTCTGTGAATAAAATGTGTACTTCTACATGAAATGAATCACATTAAGTAATTGATTCTTTTATGACTTATTTATCATCATTGCAATATGTTGAAAATCAGTTGGATCATCTATGTCTTGTACTAATTGAGTTTTAATAACATGGTTAACAAGAAATGTACACCATTTAGGATGTACATGAAGATTGTGGGTAGGAATTATCAATCCCCAGAGCATTTGTCTTCCCGGACATTTTCTGCCTACCACTAGAACAGTATTGATAGTTACTGTGTTCAGAGGGTCCAGGAGTAAAGCATGGACAGATTAACCTTTATTTAGCAAAATTGCACTTCAAATAAATTAAAAGGGATAACTGTCAAATTTTTAAATTGAGAAGAAATAGTTGAAACCACCCAGGCTGAAATTTTCTAATCTTATTCTTCATCCAGTGGCAAAAATTCACACATCTCAGTAATGCCACCCCTTTTTTGCCCCATTAAGATGAGGGAAGCAATTGTAAATAAGAGTCCAGATGGAGGAGAAAGCTGCATGTGGTTGGAATGAATATTGCCCTGTATTTGCTAATACGATTTTCAGTGTATGACCAAATATATTCTTTCAAAAATAAAAAAGAGAGAAAAACTGTATGGTTTAAAAATTGAAATTATTTAGGGACAAAACACTAACTCTAACACCTTTAATGGGTAGTAGCAACTTTTTTCCTTCAAAGTCAAACGCCATCCCCTGCTGAACCTTTGTGCTACAAACTTTTCAGGAGATGTTACCTAAACTTTATTAAGAAAAGAACAAGTTTAAATACAGACACTGGACTAGGCCAGTCTGTATTTTCAAGTCCACATTCGTCATCTTAAATATTTCATTAGGGACACCCATTAGTCTGTTTTCAAGCTCACAGTACATGGAACTAGTTTTTCTTTTCATTTTTTTTTCTTTATCCTCACTCAGAGCAGCTACACACAGTGGCCACTGATGCCTGAAACTTGGGTGGGCCTTTTCCTATGAGGCCTGACCAGAGCTGCCCAATGAGAATAGATGCTGTCATGCTCTATAGATTGAAAAAAAGCAAGAAAATAATAACACCTGGTATAAGTTTCATGAGATCCATTCAGATTTGCTATGTTCCAATCCCACTGCTGAATGCCACTTGTCCACCTCATGTGTTGAACTGTCTCTGGCCTTGGAGTGGGTCTCAATTTGAAGAACTGCCATTGAATGCCCCAAAGTTGATGCAATAGCAGCTCCAGAAAGGCTAATTGTGGAGACTGATTTTTAGATGTGAGGCAACAAGTAGGGGTCACAAGCCAACTGTTGGACATCAATGTGGTCCTCCTTTCAGTAGGCCAAGCATCGCCTGATAAATACCTTTATTTAGTGCTACTACTTGCTTTCGTGAGAACTGAAATTCAGCAACTTTAAGAGTAGTATTCTCTTGTAGAATATCCTGCTGGGACTGGTTGTGCCCAAAAGGTTACCTTCCATATAAAAACACTAGTAGAACATTAGGCCCACTGACTAGACATTAACTTTATTTGTGATCTTTGGTGGTTCTTTCCCAACCACAAAGCACTCTGGTGTAAGTAACAGTAAATACCAACACCTTGAGATGTTAGCTTTATGCCATCCACTGAATTGTATCTATTGTCATCCATGATCTTGGAAAGAAAAAAATCTGTTATTTTTGTCCACATGCTGTATCTTTTGCTAAAAGAATATTACCTTGTTTGAAGTCATAGTGGGAGATTTTATTTCATTTAAGTGCTTTAAAGCATTCATAATCTGCATGATGATGGATCAGGCTTCTTCCTCCTACATTAATTTGTGCTATTTCAGGTAGAAGGCCAGATCATTTCCTTCATAGTACTCTCATACTGTACAAAACGAGTCAGTATACAATGAAAATTAACCATATGGCTTAATTATTCTGGGATGGGGACAGAGGTTTAGTTCAGTGGCCCAAGCATCTGCCTGGCAAGCATAAGATTATGAGTTCAATCCATGGTACCAAATAATAATAATAATAATTAATATAAATTATTCTGGGATGATCTAATGTTTTGTGAATATGGTATTCCCTACATCCATGCTTGTAATTCTCCTCATCTCTCCAGTTTTTATTTACTGACGAATTTTCACAGCCTCATGTCTTTGCTCTGTTGAATCAAATGCCTTGTAAACTTCACTGAAACCTCCTCTACTCAAAATATGTAACAACAAATACCTGTCATTCAGCACTAGATGATCTTTAAATTGTGAATCATCTTCCTTATGTATCTCTTTTAGTTCCCTGATATGTAAATTTCTAACCCTCTCTAGCCTTTTCAGCTTGGCCTGGATCTCTGCTTCTTCCTTTTTGAGATGGCCTAATCTGAGTTTGAAGATTTCTTCTTGCTCATGGTATTCTGCCAATGATAACATTTCATTTTCAGCTCCATTGATCTTGCATTTCCATTGTTTCTGCTCATTGGTGGTTGCAGTGGGGCCTGACTCATGGCAGGAGATTTCCACTTTGCTAGCATTTTCCATTTTATTTCTATTTCTTCCCTGTTAGAATTTAACCTTTCTTGTTGCTTGATAAGATTCTTGGAAGCATAATCATCTGTCCAGTGACAGAGGCCCCATGCTGAACATTAGTGAAGTGGCCCAATCTTGAATGATCCTGCATGCTCTTATCTCTACATTCCAACTGCTCTTATTTTGACTTTGCTATCAGAAGTTTCTTTCTTATTGTGACACCCTATTTATTCGTTCTTTGTATTTCTCTAGCATCTTTTGCTGTTTGCCAGTTTGCCACCTTAAATCACAGTTGGCTTTTGATAAATCTTCTATTCTTTCTTCTTTTTTTTTCTAGTGCAGGTATTTTTTCTATTGTGAGGTCAGACTGTCTGTGCTAGGTGGAGATTTGCTTTTGGGAAATGCAGAAATGCTCTGTGCTGCCAGATCTTGTAACATAGGGACTATTTTATTGAGCTGATACAAAAGTGAAGCCAAGCCCATCTCCTTTTTGTGCTAAGTGATCCAGGTCATGTTGAGGTTTTGCTAGCATCACCGATATGAGAGTTGGAAGAGCAGATTGTTCCTCTGATGCCTTTCGTGGCATTGCCATCTAATCATGGAGGGGCTGCTCTACATGCCATGGAAAAGGATTTTATAAGGAATGTTGTGGTGAGGATCCTGCAACTGGTGGAACACTTCTGCTAGAGCTGGTTCCTGGCTCATTTCCCCCAGCAAACTCAAAGTAATCAATAATTTTATGTCCCAAACAGTGCTTTTCCCTTGGCTAGTTTCATATGGTTCAGCATTTCTTTTCCAAATTTTTCTGGTCGTTCCGTTATAGGCAACTGCATTAGACAGAAATATTACAGGTAGTAAGACAGAGCTGGGCCCTCAAAGGAGCCAGATATCTGTAGAAGAATAGATATCTTGTAACTTTGGAGGAGAGAGACATCTCCTGCTGTAGGTCATGCCTAAAGACAAAAGATCAAACAAATACACCTATATCCTAAGGATTAATATTCTAAATAGGTATGGATCAACTTGAGAAAGCCAGGAGTCACCATCCCAACCCCCTACAGGAAGAGTCACTGCTCTTTAAGTATGCCCCCTTGTTATGTAACTCACTTCCTCATTTGTCCCCAATTTGATCAATTTTACCTGAACAATCTTATTGGTTGGCCATAGTTCTGTTCCATCGCATGCCCACCTTGTGAGTTCCCATTTTTCCCCACCTTGGACCCCTATCACCTTGTGGTTTTTGCTCTATAAAAATCCCTAGAAAAGAGAGAGTCATTGGCAACCCACTAGAGAATCCTTCTGTCTCTCTCTCAGACAGAAGCTTTGTTTCTCTCAATAACTAATTCTGCTCTTAACCTCCATTGTTCCTAAAATTCATTCTTCTATTTCAGAGAAAACTAACTGGTTCAATTAGTAGGTTGGGAGTTTCATTCCTCTATATCAATTCTGTTTTTTCTTAGGGGTCTCTACTTTATCACTCAAGGAACCCACACTGCACAAACTGGTTGAATGATTCACTACTGAGCTGCACCTTACTAACTTCAACTCCAGGAAACCTGGTCTCCAATAATTCTTGACATCATGGGTCTAGGCTATGCAATTCTTCTATCATTTCTATGATCACTGCCACCGCCACTCCACACTGCTCCTGGAGGAACCCTGACCAGGCCAGGCTGCTAGCTGCTCTGCTCTCCCCTTGGGCAGGCCTAGTATGGAGCCAGGGCATCTCCTGAGAGCCAAAAATCCCAGCCCAGGGAGCAATATCCAGGGCCTGGGCTCCACAAGAGGGTGGGTGAGGTAAGGGGACAGTGGAGGCCAGCGATCCTAGGGCTCCAGTACAAAGCCAGGCACCTGGCTGTGGACCTGGCCTAGGATGGCCATGGGAGCGGGTGGGACTGGCCTCCCAGCCCTGAACAATGGCCAAAGGAAATCTGGATCATTTGTTTTATAACAGTAACCGAAACCAGACATGCAAGTGTCAAAGGAAAAATATATTACTTTCCCCTTTTTATACATTTCAGTAGGGAAACCAAAGCATTGTGATACAGTGAAAGAACACTAAACCTAAAAAACTGTCAGTATTTTGGGCCTGACTTTAGGCTGTGGAATTCTATGCAAGTACCTTCACATTTTGGTGGATAATTGCTCCATTTTGTGAAGTGTTACAGCTGGGTTTGGCTAGATGTAAATTGTACAGCTTATGCTGTCTATAAGTCTGTGATCTCCTGATTCCTCGTCGATTCTATATAGAAGTTTTTGCATAAACACAATATGCAATTCATAATTTTTGCAATGAGCATTGTTCTAGGAAAAAATATATTCTCCTGTTTCTAGTTGTGTGCAAAGAAATTGTCTTCTGTCTTTTGAAGCAGAGAGTGTGAAAATTATAACATTTTCCTCCATTTTTTCAGGGTCTAGGTTTCCTGTTTTAGGAAGCAGTCTTATTATTTCACTGCCAGCTCTAGAGGTTTTTCTCTCCCTAGTTTTCATTTTGTTTTACATGTGTCAGCTTTTGTTTCTTTTATAACACACATGGAAGATAATGAGTACTGTTTCTTATTCCTAAAATTTGTGGTATCAAGGCTTCCTCATTCTTTTCATCAGAGAACTTATCTAATTTCCAATGGGTCTCTGTATTGAGGTTAGTAACAATGTCAGTTAATTAAAATGAAACAATCATGATGGTACAGCTGAACAAATATCAGGAAAAAATGTCAATGACAGACAAAACACCAAATTCTTGCTTTACTTTATGGCATCACCACAATGCCACTGACTCAATATTTGGCTTGCCCTATGGTTCTTCAAATCCCATTTCGAGAAGTGTAACTCAAGAAGTGTTTCCATTAAGTGAGAAATCAAGAAATAAATGCCTCTGTATAATGCATCTGTCAGGTCATCAATATGCAGAAATGGTTGAGTTTTATCTCACCTGTTTTGACACATCCAGAAGCAGCTGGGAGGAAAATGTAGGCAAAAAACAAACTGTTTCTTACAATGATAGCAACTGTTGCAAGAGGCTAATGCATAGACTTTATATCTTCTGTTATGCCTAAGTGACTGACAAGCAGAAGATTTTAGAGAAAAATCTGGCTGCTCTTGGTATATTTCACACTAATATCTCTTCAGAGATGTAAAGGATGTGTAGAAATTACATCTAAGCAAGGTGAAGTGACAAAGTTATGCCTATAAGTAAAGGTTCCTGGATTCCAGAAACTCACCAGATACATGATGTTTCTTTTTTTTGTGTGTGAAAGCCCTGAAATCTTATTTTGCTTATAACACATATCTACCACCATCTGACCATTTACAGTGTTATTAGAATTAACTTACAAAGCACCATAACTTTCCCACAGCCCAGAATGACTCACCTGCCATGTAATATTTTTTAAGCATGTAGAAGAATTCAATCTCCAAAGACATAGTTTACCCAGAAAGATATATATATATATATATATATATATATATATATATATATATATATATACTTTCCATCCTCAGTGAGAGCAAAAATTATTTAAACAAATCCTAGTATCATGTTGAAGAGTTTGACTTTACTCTTCAAAGACTCAGATAAGAATCCTAATTCTATTTCTGGCATGGAACTTTAAACCAATTATTTTGCCTCTTTGAATATCATTTTCTTCAATGATTAAAACATCACTCATAGTATTAGGAAGATTGAGTAAATAAGGTAATGGATATTAAATATTTAGCAAATGTAGGGCATATGGTATTTAAGGCATGTAAGCCACTATTATTATGAAAAACTTCCAAATTTCTATTAAAACCTTGCTGACAAATATATACATACATACACATAGACATAGATATAGACCTACATGCACACACACACACACACACATCCACCTTCACACACATACATATATATATATATATATAATAGTATTTATACAAATATATAGTATATGTGTGTGTGTGCATGTATGTGTGCATTTTTGTTTGCTTCTACTCCTTTATTAGTACAAGGTAAGCTTCATCTGAGCAGTAATTGTGTTGGCATTATTCATTGGGTCTATAGGACATTATTCAGTGTTTTTTCAAAGAGTATACAATTAACACATATACACTTAATGAATGAGTCAGATGGTCCCCACAGGTAGAGAATCTTTGTGTTAAAGTAAAAATTAACATAAATGGAATTGATTACATTGAAAATTACTTTTAAACTTTGAGTATATCACAACAATGCTATTCTCCATTAATATTTGATATTTAATATGAAGAAACCATCTAAAAGCTATTTATACTTCGCTGACATGTTTTTAAATACTTCAGTCTTCTTTAGTATATATTCTTTTTTAACTTAAGATTAAAAAGACACAGAAAAGAAAAACAAAAAAGCAATACAGACAAAACAAAAAGGAACCAAATACAATAACAGTATAGATTTACAAAACAAGTTGATTGGAATTTGACAATGGTTGTAATATTGCATATTGTTACCTTCAAGAGGATTCCTTAGATTAACATTTAGACATATAAAATTGATCTAAACATGAGTATGAACTGTTCTTTTCCAATAACTAATATAATTAGTAGTATAGTAATTTTAGCTATCTTATATATTAATATATATTCCTAATTAAGTTATGTTTTTGCATATGACAGTGAAGATATTAAAAATAATAAAAAATAAGAGGCAATTGTACATCTTTGTTTGAAGGATTGTAACTCAGGGATTAATGAGGAAAATATCTGATAGATTAAGTTTCTGTATTTTTTTATATCAGTGTAGGTAAAAAGAAGTCTGCCTAAAGCCTAGCTACTGTTTTTATTAATTTTGACATCTCTTATGCACAAACACACACACACACATATCTCAAAGCCTAACTTCACAGACTTTTTCCTGTTCAGATCTATGCCTTTGAAAAGAGTATAACCAACAAAGACCAAGGAGATGAACCCTAAGGAAGATTTGTGTTACACTGTGGAGTTTAAATAATGACCAGCAAACTGCACACGGAAAGCCTATTATCCAAATGTCTTCCATAATAATATTTACTGGAGTTGTTTGCTTGCTGGTCTAATTTTTAACAGATAATCCCTATTTTCTTGGAATAATTTTCATTTCACAATATTCTCAGTATTTTTAAAAGGTTATTTATTATTAGGATACCTTTATTTTGGAAAAATCTGAGCATAAATTTCAGAAAGACAGAGGTTTTCCTAATGGAGGAAATTGCCATAAGTTTATAAAGATTTAAAAATGTCTCCTACTTCCCCCTCAAAATCAAATAATGTGCCTGAAATGATGCACTGATGTAAGTATAACATTCTGTTTTGGATTACACATGACCTAACTCAAATGATTTGCATATGCAAGTGCAATTAAATGAAGTCTAGTTTCCCAGTATTAAAATCATGTAATACAAAAATCAGTTTTCACTTTCTCTACCCCAACACATTAAAAAACCTTCCTCTAGTGACATGTTACCCTATAGTTCAGACTCATATATAATGAGATGTTGTACAATAGATTAAAGTGTGAGCTTGGATATTGAGTAACATAAATTTCATAAGTGTATGGATCCTTTTCTGCAATCTATGAATATATTTCCAGCTCTTGAGCACACATAACACATTTAGCTTTTTAATTTTTCACTTTTATTTTTACTGCTATGTCTATTTCTCCTTATACATTCTATGGCATGTGTCTCACTTCCTTTCCTGATGTCCAAAGTTAGAAGAGTAAAGGTTTATTTTAGCTCACAGTTAGTAGAGGTTTCAGTTCACAATAGGCTGGATCAAAGGGAGGGTGACATGACACACAACATCAGAGAGGTCTGTCCCGCTCCTGTCTTATACACGTAAATAGGATTAAAATTGTTCATATAATATGAAACTATTAAAGTATGTTAAATCCTGTTTGTTTGTAAGAAACATTATTTGTCACATATTTTTGAATTAAAAATCTGGAGTGATGTAGACTTGGCATTCACAATCAGGGTTAGCTTTTCACACGCTGAAGACTAAAACTAGACTCATGTATAATACCATGCACTAAACTAAAGTCAAAATGGATCAAAGATCTAAACATTAGACCAGAAACACTAAATCTACTGGAAGACAATGTAGGTAAAAATCTTGAAGACACGGGTAGGCAGAGAGTTTACAAATACAATGCAAACCGGACGAGAAGTACTTCAAAGAATAAACAGCTGGGATCTCCTCTTATCAAAAAGCTTTTACACATCAAAAGAAATAACCAATGATGTGAAAAGAAAACCAACAGAATGGGAAAACATTTTATCCAACTGTCCCTCAGACAGAGGACTCTAGACACTCTAGAACATATAAAGAATTAAAAAATATCAGGCCTTCCAAATTCAAAGACTAGATCCTTAAATGGGCATCTAAGATGAATACACACTTCTCAGATGAAGTACAAATGGCAAGTAAATATATGAAAAAATGCTCAGCATTAACAGTCATTTGAGAACTGCAAATAAAAACAGTACCGAGATTCCATCTCACTCCAGAAACAATGGCTAACATCAGGAAACCAACCAATAACAAACGCTGGCAGAGCTGTGGGGAGAAAGGAATGCTTCTTCATTGTTGGTGGGAATGTATAATGGTGTAAACACTGTGAAAATTGGTGTGGAGTTTCCTTAAAACACTGGGATTTGAGATCCCATTCAACCCAGCTATTCTTTTCCTGGGTATTTTCCAAGAAAACTGAAAACATCATAACCACAGTGAAATATGTATACCCGTGTTTATAGCAGCACACTGTATAATAGCTAAACCTTGGAAACAACCCAAATACACACCAATAGTGGAATGGATAAAAAAGATGTGATATTTTTGTGCAGCAGAATGCTATTCAGCTACAAACAAAGGTGAACTTGAGCATATGCATAAATATAATATAGTCTCCCTAGCATAAAAAAAAGAAAGAGCCAATAAGATCCAAAATTTACAATAGATATTGTGAAAGTGAAGCAGAAAGAAACTGCTCAAAAGGAAATAACACCTGAGATAGGACAAAAGCAAAAAGAAACAAGAAAAAAGATTATATATGTACATATATGTGTATATGTGTTTGTATGCATATATATATATATATACAAGATAGATAATTATAGTACTAATCTCTCTTAGTTCATAAAAAAGAATAATTTGTGCTTTTGTTTCATTGTTTGATCATTTTACATGCCTATATCTTATAATCTGAAACATTAAATTGAAGATAACAATACTCAATATGTTAACCATTCTTAATCTCCTATTATTTTGTTTTAACACCTGTATCAAGCAGTCTGTCATCATTTTTATTCTTTTTTTCAACTTAAAATCAAAAAGACCCATAAATGGAAAAAAATTAAAGTCAGAAGAAATATTGTTTATGATGTTGAATTAATATGAACACCAGGGTCATTTCTCCTTCAGTTGTTTATCAGAAGCTTGATGGGAATTTTGGCTACATCTGTGCTGTGTCAGCACATACAAGAACAGTGTGTGCTTTCTCAGAAGGGTGGCTTTTTAATGCTTATTTCGCTGCAGTGATTCCACTTAAGCAGGACCTTGGAAAAGATAAGGAGCAGCCAAAAAACAAAACACATAACATGTTACTGTGTAGTTTCATCAAAGGAGTGGCAATTCAAAAGGGATATTACAAGTTAAAACTCAGTGATACATATTTTCTCAAGAGAAATAACGCAAAACTTTGGCAAATTCCCATTCAGTGGCACTCAGCATGCAGGAAAGTTTTTGGGTTATTATTAGTTCTGAGATTATGTTTGCCGTTTCTAAAATACATTAATAATACCCAAACCCAATAAGTATGGGTAATACTGGAAAGTGACTTATTTACATTTTCAAGCCTCTCTCTCTTCAATGGTTTGTCCAGGAATTTAGAGTTATATACCTTCCCTCCTCGTGGCATTTATTCATGGATACACATGGAGCACCTGCTTCAGTTTCCAATAGATTTAATAAAATTTACATTAAAGTTCTATATAGAAAGGTCAATTTTTTCAAAAATTTCTCATGTTCATAATTTCTGATGTGAAATAAATATTGGCGTTGATTATATATTATGCACAGAATCAGCATATCATGCACCATTCCATTGCTGTAGCTGTGATACAGATTGTGGTAAATTTAGCTGTGTTAAATTTTCTTCTACTATTCATTTCTATTTAGGATTGTCATATTTCAAAGGTCAGGGCATTGGTATCTTTGAATCCTTAATAAGAGTGGCTAAACCTCTGCACCTTTCTTTTCCCAGGACTCCAAAATCCTATTTAAATTGTTTTTACATGTCCTCAGAAATATCCATTGCTTATAAGTAAATACATTCAAAATAATTGATAACATGATATCATGGAAAATGTACATGGTAAGAAATTAAAATATCTCTAGCATACAGAGAGCAAATGGCTAGATTAGATAAAGATATATACTAGGTATAGAAATAGAATTAAGAGATATACGTGCCATACTACTGCTATATGCATTTTTGTGTAATTAAAAGTAAACATAATTATACAAATAAGAGTAATGAACAACAAAAATAAAGTCAAAAATGAAAATAACTGGGTATAATTTTCACTAAACTACAAATATCAGTAACCTGAAAATTCATAAACAGACACAAAAATATCATTCATCACTAGGTAAATTCAAGCTAAACTCAGCACACAAAAACAAATAGCATTCCTGTACACTGATAATTAACAGGAAAGATATAAGAAAAGCAATACTATTCATAATAGCATCAAGAAAAGTTAAATACTGAGGAATTAATATAACCAAGGTTGTAAAAAGACTTCTGAAGCCAAAAAAATGCTGTATTCTGAAAAAGGAGATCAAGGGGACATTAGAAAATGGAAAGATAACCCATGCTCCAGAATAGGCAGAACTAGTATGGTCAAATTTTCCATATTTCAAAAATGGACATGTAAATTTAATGGAATATCTTAAAAATATCAACATGGCTGGTCACATAACTAGAAACAAATTCATGTGAAAATAGAAGAAACTCAGACTAGCCAAAGCAACACAAGGCAACAAAAGCAAAGTAATGATTTGTACCATAGTCTGCCATCTGATTTTTGACAAAGGTGTCAAAAATGTGTTGGAGAATGATGACATCTTTAATAAATATGGCAGAAAAAACTGGTTGTCCACATATAGAAGTCTGAATTTAAAGAAGTATTCCTCACTGGTGTACTGAACTAAAATCAAAATAATTCCAAGGCTTAAATATTAAAACAGAAACATTTAATTTACAGTAAAATTAACTAGTTACAACCATTGAAGACATAGGAGTATCCAAAGGCTTTTGTAATAAGACTGTAATTGCACAATAAATAACATTAAAAACCAACAAATGTGACCATATCAGAATAAAAGCTGCTGCATAGTAAAGGAAGCTTTATTAAAGTAAAGAGACAATACATAAATTATGTAACATTTTGCCAACTTTTCTTTGGACAATGATGTAGAATATATAAAGAATTCAAAGGCCCAGTGGTTCCATCCAGAGATCAACCAGGGAGCTTCAGTGCTCCATGTGGTGCAAGCTGACTCCACCTAGCTCCACATATTGAGCACAGCATACTTCACCTAGCTGTGAAGCCTTGGTACACTGCCTAGAACCTAGTAAATCTCCACCAATAAATGCCAAGCAGACAGGAAGCTTTGGTGCATCAATACAGAATTTGTAGGGCCCTTATCAGTGACCTGCAGCAGACAGAGAGCTTTGGTGTGCCTCTCAGGTCCTAGTAGGGCCATACTCAGTACTAAAGCAGCTGGGGAGCATTGGTGTGATGTGTGGAGAAAGCTGAAGGCCTGCACATCATACTGCACCTAGCCATGCCATCTTGGTGATCACTCAGAACCTGATAGGGCCACAAATAGTGAACTCAATCAGCTGGAAAGTCTCAGAACAGCATGTGGGACATGCTGAAGATCTTTGCAGCATATGCCACCAATTTGGGGAACCTCCAAGTGCCACTAGGGACCTGGTAAGGCATGTATAATGACCCACACTCAGCTGGGGGAAATCTCCTACAGTACAGACAGCCATCCTCAGCACAGAAAACAACTGAGATTTTCCATTCAACTGCCCAAGGGGAATACAGGAAAATGACGAAACAAAAGAGGAAAATCCAATCTCAAAACTCCATTCCATCCCAAACAAGCCTAGGAGATATGAACATAGAAGAAAGTGTAAACCACAAAACTGAAACTTCTGAAGTTATAGCAATTGAAGTAAAGAAACAACTCAATGAAGTTGTAAAGGAAATCAGATAAGAAATAATCTCCCAGGTAAAAGAAGAAATGATAAACATAATGAAAGAAATGCTGAACACATCTAAAGAAGACATAGTTAAAAAAATAAATGTCCACTGAAAATGATGGAAACCTTGATTGAACAATATAAGACAGAATTAGAATGCATGAAACACATTCAAAGAGATATCTAAGAAATCAAAAAGTCCAACATGAGCTGGCAAAGCCACCTGAATGAATGTGAAGGTAGATTTTCAGACCTTGAAGACAAGATTATAGTTAGTGGAAAAGAAAGATATTTTAAAAATAACAAAGAATCAGGAAGTAACAATTCAACAATTGCAAGATGATGCAAGGAGAAAAACATAACTTTGATAGGTGTAAACAAAGATGACAACACAAATGCAATAAAAGACTATTTACAGAAGTAATAGAAAAATTTGACAAACATGGGAAAAGAAACTATATATATATATATAAACTATATATATAAAGAGAGAGAGAGAGAGAAGGAGAATTCCTATTAGCCATAACCAAAATAAATCTACACCCAGACATATAATAATCAACACCCCACATATTCAACATAAGAACAGAATATTGAAAGCTGTTAGAGAAAATGAACTAAGCACCTAAAAAGGATAGCTCAAGAATCACAGAAGACTTCTCAACACAAACAATCATGTGTTGAGGGAAATATTTCTAATCCTAAAGGAAAATGACTTCCAACTGAAATTAATGCACCCTGCAAACTATCCTTCAAAATGAATGTATAAATAAGATATTTCTATGTCAAAGAACAGCTGAAGAACTTCATACCCACCAAGTCAACCCTACAAAGAATACTGAAAGATATTCTAGATAGGCATAAAAATAACTATGACTTCAAGAATACCAACAGAAAAAATACTACCAAATAGGGAAAGCAATTAAACTGAGGCGAAAGGTAAAGAACCAATGGCAGAAACATAACATGACAAAAGTAAGCCAATACATTTTACTATACCATTAATGTAATTGACCTCAATCCACAATTAAAGTAATTAAACTGCAGAATGGATAAAGAAACAACATCCAACATATGCTATATAAAAGAAAACCATCTAAATGAAAGAAAATCCACAGACTGGAAGTAAAAGGATGGAAAGCAATAATTAATGCAACAGGAAACAAAAAAAGTAAGGGTAGCTATTTTGTTTGCACATATTGTGAACTTCAAACCAAGAATGATCAAGAGAAATAATGAAGCTCACTATACACTGGATAGGGGAAAATTTCAAGTGGAATAGATAAAAATATTAAATATATGTGCACCAAATATGGGAGCACCTAGCTATATAAAACAAACATTAACAGAAATGGAAAGTCAAATAAGCAATAACACAAACATAATGGGAGAAGTTTAACAGCCCATTGACACAAAGAGACAGACTAACTAGATAAAAAAATCAGCAATGAAATAACAGAACTGTGTCAAACTTGTGAACAAATGGACTTAGTAGACATTTATGAGTATTCCACTCAATAACATCTGAATATACATTCTTCTCAGCCTCACATGGGACGTTTTCTAAAACAGATGAAATGCTAGCCCATAGAACATATTTAAGTAAATGCAAAAGAACTGAAATTATCACATGCATATTATCTGATCATAGTGCCATGAAACTGGAAATTAATGACAAAACAAACTGAGAAACTACATAAACACATGGAAATTAAATAATACACTACTGAACAATTAATGTCATTGAGGAAATTAAAGAAAAAATTAAACAGTATATACAAGTAAATAAAAATTCAAATACAACTTACCAGAACATGTGGAATGCAATGAAAGCAGTCCTCAGAGGAAAATTTATTATGGTAAATTTTCACATCAGAAAAACAGAAAATACACAAATAAATAACCTGATGATATACCTCAAATATCTACAAAAAGAAAAGCAAGTCAAGCCCAAAGCCATAAGAAAGGAGGAAATTATAAAGATCAGAAAAAAATTAATGGAATTGAGACTATGGAAACAATACAAAGAAATAAGGAATCAAAGTGTTGATTCTTTGAAAGGATAAATAAAATTGATAAGCCCCTAGCCAACCTTATTAAAAAAGGAAAGAAAAATCTCAAATTCATGCAATAAGGAATGAAAAAGGTGAAACCTCTACAGAATCCATGGAAATACAGAAATAATCATTGCCTATTTCAAAAACCTTTACTCTTACAGGTTTAATAACACAGAAGCAATGGAAAGATTCCTAGATATGTGAATTATGGAAGCTGAATCAAGAAGATATAAAACTGCTGAATAATCCAATTTCAGTTCATGAAATTGAAAATGTAATTATAACCTTACAAACAAAGAAAAGACCAGGTCTTGATGCATTCACAGCTAATTCTACAAGAAATTCAAGACTTAATTCCAAAACTCCTCAAACTGTTCAATGAAATTGAAATGGAAGCAAGTCTCCCTAAATCATTCCTGGAAGCAAGTATTACCCTAACACCAAAACCAGAGAAAGACACAACCGAAAAAGAGAACTCCAGACCAATCTCTCTAATGAACATAGAGGTGAAAATCCTCCATAAAATACTGGCAAATCGTAATGCAACAAGTCATTAAGATTATATACCACAATGAAATGGAATTCACCCCAGGAATGCAGGGATGGTTCAACATAAGCAAATAAATACACACAATATACTATATGAACAGAAACAAAGATAAGAATAACATGATTATATTAATAGATACAAAAAAACTTTTTATAAAGTCCAACATTCATTCATGATAAGAACCCTACAGAACATTTGAATAGATAGTCTTTACATCAATCTGATTAAAGCAGCTTATTACAAGTCAACATCCAGCATCATATTAAATGGTCAAAAACTAAAATCTTTCACTCTAAAATCAGGAACCAACACAAGCTTTTCCACTGTCACCACTTCTATTTAATATAATGCTGAAAAAATGAGCTAGAGCAATAAGACATGAGAGCAAAATAAAACGAATAAGGATAGGAAAAGCAGTTAAATTTCATTGTTTCCAGATATCATGATACTCTACATAAAAGGTCCCCAAAGCTCCATTGAAACATTTCTAGATGTGATAACCAAGTTCTGTAATGTCTGTAATGCAAAGTCAGCATTCAAAAATTAATAGCATTCCTGTACAAAAAAATTTTCTGAGAGAGAAATGAGAAACCACACACTTCACAATAGCATCCAAAAAATGAAAATTTAGGAATCAATGTAACAAAGGAAGTAAATATTTATACAGTGAAAATTACAGTACTCTGAAAAATGAAATTGAATTAGATTTCAGAATATGGAAAGATATTCCTTGTTAATGGATAGGAAGTATAAACATGGTGAAAATTGTTATACAGATTTAATGCAATTACAATCAAAATGCCATTGGCATACATCACAGAGCTAGAGAAATCATTCCTAAAATTCGTCTGGAACCAAAAGAGACCTAGAATAACAAAGACAATTCTGGACAACAAAGGCAAGGCAGGAGGCATCAGTATCCCTAACTTGAAGTTATATTACAAAGCTACTGTGATAAAATCAGCATGGTATTGTAATAAAAACAGAACTAAAGATCAATGGAACAGATTAGATGATACAAACACAGCCACCTTATTTTTGAAAAAGAGTTCAAACAGTTTCACTAGAAGAAAGATAGCCTCTTTAATAAGTGGTGCTAGAAAAACTGGCTCTCCATATGCCAAAAACTAAAACTGGACCCATGCCTATCACCATGCACTAAACTAAAGTTAAAATGGATCAAAGATCTAAATATTAAAAGAGAAACACTACATTTTCTGGAAGACAAAGTAGGTAAAAAACTTGAAAACATAACAATAGGCAGAGAATTCATGGAAAATCAAACTACATGGGAAATACTTCCTGTAATCAACAACTGAGATCTTGTCTTATTAAAAAAAATTATGCATGTAAAAATAAATCTCCAACAGAGTGAAAATAAAACCAACAAATTGGGAAAAAATCTTAGTCAACAGTCCCTCAGATAAAGGACTTCTATGTAGAATATATAAAAAGTTTAAAAAATCAAGCCCCCAAAATTCAAAGACTCAATGTGGCAATGGGCATCTGAGATGAATACATACTTCTCAGATGAAGAAATACAGATGCCAAATAATTATATGAAAAAAATGTTCAGCATTACTGGTCATTAGAGAAATGCCAATTAAAACAACACTGAGAGTCTCTCTCACTCAAGCAACAATGACCCGAGGCAAGAAAACAACCAATAGCAAATGCTGAAAAGACTGTGGGGAAAAAGGAACTCCTCTGCACTGTTGGTGCCAAATGTAGGTTGATACAACCAATGTGGAAATCAATGTGGAAGTTCCACAGAGATCTGGGATTGCAGGTCCCATTGTTACAAGCAGCTGAGCCAGTTAGAAATATTATAGGCTGTCAGACAGGGCTAGGCCTTTGCGGAAGCCAGCACAAAAGACCAGATATCTGATGACCTTGGAGGGTACACTCACCTCTTGCTGTGGGTCAGATCTCAAGACAGAAGGCAAAACAAATGCAACCATATCCTTAAGTGTAATCCATAGGGATTAAGACTGGATCACTTTGAAGTCAGGAGTCACCATTCCAATCCCTAGGGAAGAGTCACTGCTCTCTAAGAAGGCCTGCTTTCTATGTGACTCACTTCCCCCTTTGTTCCTAATGTAATCAATTTTACCTGAACTATTGATCTTATTGGCTAACTATAGTTATGTCCCAACTTGAACCCATGGTTTTACTCTATAAAAGTCCCTGGAAGACAGAGTCAGGGGCAACCCACTTGGGACCCACTTCTGTCTCTCTTCAGACACAAGCTTTCTCTCTCTCAATACATATATTCTACTCTTCACCTCCATTGTTTCTACTAAAATTCATTCTTTGATTTTAGAAACATGATCTTATACCAGACATAATAGTTTGGGAGTTTCATTCCCCTATATCACCATTTGACTCAGGTATCCAGCTTCTGGACACGTTCCCAGAATATTTGAAAACTTAATACTATAGTGATATATCTGTACCCATGTTTATAGCAGCAAAATTGGTAGTATCCAAATCTTGGAAACACCATAAATGTCATTAACTGAGGAATGGATATAAATGATGTGGTATTTTTATACAATGGAGTACTACTCAGCTATAAAGAAAGATCACATTTAGGCTCTTATACATAGATGGATGCAACTTGGAGACCATACTCATAAGTGAAAATCAAAATAAATCCAACTCACATTTGTAAATATTATATTTTTCCCTAGTGTAAGAAATTGAAAGAGTAAATAAGCATCAAAACCTTCAATAAATATTGTGCACGGGTAAGAAACTTCTTAAAGGGGAAAAATAACTCAGGGAAAAGGAAAAAAAGCAGAAAGGGAAAAGAAAAATGCTTTAAATTTGTATATATGTACTTAACAAAGATAAGATGATTGTGCTACTAATTCTATTAGTTCATGGATCAAAACAACACTCATAGGATTAGATTGATTTTGCTTGTCTATATCTGGTAATCTGAGCAAATCTTTTCAATATATCTATGCAAATAGCAACTTTTGTTTTAGTTTCTACTACCTTTTTTGAAGCCTATATTGTTATTGTTTTGGGTTTTTTGTTATTATTGTTTATTTGTCTTTTTTGTTTCTTGACTTTCTTGTATTTTTTATTTTACTTTTCTCTTTAAAATAAAATTTTTAAAAAAAGAGTAAAAAAACTTAGCTCCCAGAAAACCAGGCCTCACAAGGAGGTGACCCCTGCCTGGAAACCAGTGCCATGTGTGTTTTGGGGTCCAGTGGGAATAACCACACCCAAGCCTCTCCCCATGAGTCAGTACCAATTTTGGACTGGTGAGGGAGAAACCCAGGCTTCACCAGGAGGTGATACCTACCTGGAAACCATACCATTTTCATTGTTTTCTTGTGTTGGGTTTTATTCCCTTTGCATTGTTTATGTTAAATCTGATGGCATGAGTAGCTATTTAAAACATAGCAAGACATATTATGATAGCCATTTTGGATTTACTATTAGCTTACTTTGAAGTCCTTTATTATATTCATTGTTTTGTTTTTTTGTTTTTTGTTTTTTGTTTTGTACCAGGGTTTGAACTCATGACCTTGCACTTGTCAGGCAAGTGCTTATGCTGCTGAGCTAAATCCCAAGAGCACATTCATTTTTTGTTTTTATTTTTTTTACTTCATTTTTTCAGTTTAATTTTTTTACTAAGTCCAAAGGTATCTACAACTATTTTGAAGATAACAAAAGGCATTATGGTAACCATTGCTGATTTTGTAAGGTTTTGAAGCCTTGTATTGTTACAGGCAGCTGAACTAGTTAGAAATATTATAGGTAGACAGGGCTAGGTGCTTGAAGAAATTGGCACAGAGGACCAGTTTTCTGGTGACCTTGGAAGAGACAATACCTCTTGCTGTGGTCCAAATCTCAGAAAAGAAAGCAAAACAAATGCAACCACACCCTTAAGTATAATCCTTAGGGATTAGGTGCATATTACCTTGAGAATTGAGGAGTCACCATCCCAATCCCCTATAGAAAGAGTCACTGATTCATAAAGATTGTTTGCTTGCTATGTAACTTACTTTCCCATTTGTCCATGATTTGGTCAATATTACCTGAACAATTAAACTTATTGGTTGATCATAGTTCTGTTCCCATCTCTTGCCCATAAGACTTGTGAGTTCCCAGTTTTCCCCAATTTAGACTCACCTCACCTCATGGTTTTACACTATAAAAATCCCATGAAAATACAGAATCTTTGGTAACCCACTCAGGATCCCTTCTGTCTCTCTCTCAGACAGAAGCTTTCTTTCTCTCAAAATATATTTCTGCTCTTAACCTCTGTTGTTCCTAAAATTGATTCTTTGATTTTAGAGAACATGACTTCACTCTGGACATATAGTGGATCAGGAATTTCACTCCCCTATATCAGTATCACTTATACTAGTTTATTTTGATTGGTTTTATTGTTTTATTTCCCTTGGTTTTATCCTCTTTAAAATTAAAAAAAATAGTTTAGCTACCCCCAGTAAAAGAGCCAGTAAAAGATGGGCAACTCATCTAAATAAAGGGAAAGAGCTACTGGGATATTGGAAAGGAGGAAAGAAAGAAGGGAAAATTCTCTCTCTCTCTCTCTCTCTCTCTCTCTCTCTATATATATATATATATATATATATATATATATATCTCCATTAGTTCATCAAGTAGAACAATTTCTGCTTTCATTGTTCAATTGTTTAATTATTTTTTCCTACCTGTACCTTGTAATCTGAACAACTACTTTGAAGATAACAATACATAATATATTAACCAGGGTTAAATTCCTATTATTTTGTTTTGAAATTTTGTTTAACTTTTTTGTTCTGTGTTTGTTTTTTTAAGCCAAAAATAAATAAATAAATAAATAAATAAATAAAGTTCAAATGGCCCATAAATGCATGAAAAATGTTGAATATCTCTGATCATTAGAGAAATGTAAATGCAAATTGAGATTTTTGTCTTACTCCATGAATAAGTTTTGGAACCACAGAACACAAAATATTTTACTATGCTGCAAACTTGGCAATTTGACTGGATTCCCACTCTTAAGTATGGTGTTACCTTGCTTTAGGAAAAGGGAAGTGTGTTATGCTTCCAGGCTGCTCAGAAAAAGCTTGTAATCACAGCATTTCTAAAGCAAGATAGCATCTGCTGATGGCAATCTAAAGAATGCAGGCTTATTGATATGGAGAAGGACATGTTCTCCACTTCTTTGTTCCTCTTTTATTGCAATTGTTATTCAATAAAACTATGTCTCCTGAGCTGCTTGCTGGCCAATAAATGTAGTCTGACCATGGAAATTAGTGTGCCTCCAGGGCTCCTCCTGGTCCCCCTTTACCTCAAATATTGTCTTTTGTCTTTCTTTATTCCCAGGCATTCTCCCTTCAGGTATCTGGGGATCTGATCAACCCCCAGAAACTACCATCAAGTAAGCAAACATAACAAATTCTGTTTAGGCTGAAGGGAAAAAAAAAACCCTTCTATATTGCTGGTAGAGATATAAGCTAGTACAAATGCTACAGAAAACTATGAAGATGCCTTAGAAAACTAAAATTAGAAATTCCATTCTATTGAGCTATTCCCCTTTAGATATCTTCCCAGAACATTTAAATGCATTATATTACTGTGATACATAAATGCCTATGTTTATATCAACACAATTCATAATAGCTAAATCTTGGAAGCAGAATATATATATATATATATATATATATATATATATTCAACAGTTGAGTAGTTTAAAACAATATGGCATTTATACAAAATGTGGTACTATTCTGCCATAAAGAATGATATGTATGAGTATTTTGTAGGAAAATGGAATCACTTTGAGGCCATATTGTTAAATGACATAAATCAAACCTGTAAGTTTCAAAGTTATAGAACTTTTATTATATGAAATATTGAAATATAAATATAAAAAAACAGAATATAACAAGAAATAGAGGTTTTTTTTTTCAAAAGTGAAGTGGATCATGAGGTGGAGGAGAGGAGGAGGAAGGGGAAAGGAAGGAGATGCAAATAAAAAGTAAGATGTCTCAAGAAGAGTTATCGATTCCCCACCATGAATGTGGTACAATTTATATTCTGCAAACATGTACTAATGAAAGATTATCAGGCCCCAAATGGCCATGACTATGTGATTCCATTTTCTGAAGTTCCATCATAGGAGAAAACAGCAACCAGATATAGAAATAAGAGAAGTGATGCAAGCCGCACATGTTGGCTCACACCAGCAATTCCAGAACTCAGAAAGCTGAGACAGGAAGATTGTTGTTAGTTCAAGAGCAGCCTGAGCTACAAAGTGAGCTCAAGGCCAGCCTGAACTGCATAGAGACCCTGTCTCAAAAAGACAAAAAAAAAAGAGAAGTGATGCATTTGAAAGGTGGAAAGTGATAGGAGAGGACACAAGAGAACTTCTTATGATGATAGCAATGCTCTATATCTTGACTGGGGGAAAGATTCAGGTGTAGATATTTGTCAAAACTAATCACAGTTAAATTTACAACCTGTTCATTTTATTGAATGTAATCATAACTCAATAAAAAAGAATGTCATAGCCAAAGTTGATTAGATATTAGACTGAACTATGTTTAGATACTGATTTCCATTTCCAAAGCTCCACAGAGTGGTCTTGCTAATTTCTAACTTGGATTAATTCCAAAATATAACTGTAATGCAGAAAGTGAACAGCCAGATGTAATATGAAAATGTGAAGAAATTTCTTTTATATACACTTGGGAAAATTGCCTATAATTAAAATGAAATTGTAAAATAGATCCTTAACATATTTTTAGTTTTTGACAAATACTGAGAATAGTCTGTTGACATAACTTTTCAGTAAGAAGATAGTTTTTTCAAAGTAAATTTAAAACCAAGGGAATGATTTAAATGATTGCCTGCAAATACAGTCTTAACCAGAAGTGAATTGACATTCTCCCTTCTGGAAAGAGAACACTGTCACCAATTTTTCAATGATTCTTTTCCAGTTAACTAAAATAACCAAAAGTTCAACTGAACAATTTATATCACTGAGGAGCATATAAATAAAACATGAAACTGAAGTTACTTGGAGTTTAAGATTATGGGAAAAGTTTCAAAGATTAGCTCTTAAGTTTCTTCCATCACTTGTCTCTGAAGACACTTCTCCCTTTGCTGAAGTCTATGACTTAAAAATCACCAGCCAATTCAAAAATACTAATGCATGTAGTATTCTTTGGAGAAAAAAGTTCTGAAAGTTTGAGAAATGTGTATTTGTGAATAGTGTATCTCATACTAGTGTTGATATAGTGGAATGAAACTTCCAACCTACTAGATGTCCAATATGAGTTTGTGTTCTGTAGAATTGAAAGATGATGTTTTTGATACAATAAGAAAGAAGATATAAAATAAAAAGTAGCTTTTATTCCAAGGATGTGGAGAGAACTCCATGGCTACAGAAGCCTGGCATTCTCTGACAGGACTATGAGACATGGGATGTACATATAACCTGTGACTGGGGGAGGTGCTTAGGGCAGGCATAGATGAAGTGTGAGGAGCTGATTGGAACCCTCTGCACATGCAAACAGGAAGGGAAATTGCAATTAGGACTGAGGAAGAAGCAGGAAGTGGTAGGCATTCCTGCTTTGGTCTTCTGCCATGTTAGACCATACAGTAATTCATTCTAGGGAAAAATCCTTTCATTCCCATGTTTGTATTGTTAGGAAAAGAGCAAAGTCTCTCTCTTACTATTTCCTGCTAAAAGGGGGCACCATATTGGAGTTTAGGAAGGTTGACAGGGTGATGGTTGATGCCCATGTAGAAGCTGGTACCAGGTGTTTTAGCAAGGACAACTTCATCATTGGTGAATGCCCACATCTTAGACTGGTAAAACAAAGAGACAAGGTGCTACAAGGAGTAAGGCCACTATCATATTTTAGGATCTAAGGGAGGTAGAAGGAAAGGTGCCTTTGATTTACATATGCCATTTCACCAGGACCACGGTGAGGTAGAATCTGAAAAATAAGTGTGGGGTCAGGAGGAGTGAAGTTATGAGAGGTGATTATTCCTCTATCTGAAAGGGTAAAAATTAAATGTATAGGTAGACGGGGCTTGTCTCTGGTCCAGCAGATGAACTGGAAAGAATAAGAAGCATGAGAAATATAAAGCCTGATAACAAAACATGACTTAGCCTGAGAGCTGTGGCTGTGAGGCCTTGGTGAAATGGAGACAAGTAGGTGACAGAAGATGAGATGACCACAAAGGATGGATTTAGGGTTGGGAGGGCACCGCTTAGCTTGCATGATGTGGAATCAAGATGGAGATTTAGTAGCTTTGACTGCTGTTGGGGTTGCCAAGAAGACCAGGTAGGGGCTGTTCTTCCATGGATGTAGTCCTTGAGATGATTTTCTGTAATAGGACTTTGGTAACTGCATCAGCAGTCAACCGGGTTGTGGGAAAGGCTTTTATCCCTCTTGAAAAAGTACAAACAAAGGTGAGAAGATATTTGAGAGTTTTGTGGCAGGGCACGTGTGTAAAATCTGCCAGTCCTGACCGGGGTGTGTCCATGAAATTGATGAATAGAAAAGGAAGGGGTTGATATGTGTCCCTGAGGAGAGGTTTTACTATAGTGATAACAGGTATAAGTTGCTGAGACCTCAGAGTGTCAGTCACACAAAAGAATACTGGCAACTAGGGTGTAGGGGAGATGGTAAAAAAGGCATTTTTAAGATTTACAACTGTAAAGTGAGTGGAGGGAGGGAAATGAGAGAGCCTGGTATAAGGGTTTGGCACCACTGGGTAGATTGGTGTAACGGCATTATTGATTACCCTAAGGTCTTGCACTAGATGATAAGACCCATCAGTCTTGAGTACTGGGAGAACAGGAGTATCATAGGGTGAATGAGTAGGTTTAAGAAAATCATTATCTGAAAGACACTAAACTATAGGTTTAAGTCCCTGTAAATTTTTGGAAACTATAGGATATTAGGGAATGCAAGGAAAAACTGAAGGATCCCTAAGTTGAATTAAAATAAGCATGGCATGGGTAGCATGGGTGGGATTGGAGGTATCCCAATCTATGGGATCAACCAGAGAACATCTCTATCTAAAAGTGGTACTGGGAATTTGAACTTCGGGCCTGGAACTTGCCATTGAGCTAGTAACCATTAAAGTGATGCACCATTGAGCTAAATCACCAGCCCTGTCTGTAAAGACTGTAGGTTGGCCGTCAACACCCATTATAGAGACTGAGGACTTAATACAAGGGCCTGAAAACTCTGGGAGAACACTATATATGGCCTCTATGTTCACAAGTACAGAGAATGTCTTACCTGAGACCTCCAGTGGGACTTGGGGCTCTGAGAAGTATACCTTAATGGGAGATATGGACCCCGAGCCCCATTAATCTTCTGTAGCAACTCCGAGTAGATCAGTCAGCAATGAATTTGGCAGTGATGAAATCTCCTGTGAGGGCAAGGCATTAAGAGAATGGCTTATTGGCTCTCTGGCAGCTAGGACATTTGCTCTTCCAATATCCCTTGAGATTGCAATTCATTTGGGGCACTCTCTTGCCCAGTGTCCTTTTTGCTGCACTTGAAGCATGGTCTGGGAGGGGCTCAGGCATTTCTGCCTTGTTTTGGCTTTACTGTCTTGGGAGCCCCAAGTGTCACTGCTAAGAGATGAGGTGGTTATCTTTTCTTTTAATTTTTGTCTCTGTTGTTAAGAACATGAAAAGTCACATTAAGGTCTCCCTGTGGGGTTTGAGGGCCAAGTTTAGCCTTTTGTCTTGGGATCTGGCCCACACAGGAAGGTATGTGTCTCTTGTACAGTCACAAGACATCTGGTTTTTATCTCACATAAGTGTGTACAGCTTTAAGTCTAAAGGAGACAAGGGCAAACAAGTATGCAGGAGTCAAATGATAGAATCAACAGGATATTTATGATTATAACTTTAGTAATGGCTTTCTATAAAGAGGGAAAGGATAAGGTGTAGGAAACTTTAGAAATTGGCATGTCATTGATTTGTCATACACACATTTAGGTTTTACAATGGAATAAGTATCTCCTGTGCTGTTAGAATGTCTAATACCATCTGATTTTGAGGATGACCTGTTTTATTAATTTTACCTTTTTATTTAGTAGTATTTTACATTAACAATGGGTGTTTTTAACATTTGAGCACTGAAGAAATTTGTGACATTGTTTGGACTGTTTGCTATTTAAGCATCTCTAAGTATAACATATTCATTATATATATTATATAAATTTTTATTTGAAAATTCTTATTTGAGTGGTGACCCCAAGTTGGTCTGATCTGAATCTCCTGGCTGGAGCACAAGGAAAAGGCAGACATCTGGATCTGAAAGAAAACAGTTGTCATCATAAGCAATCTTAATTTTACAAACAGAGACAGACGATTTATGCAGTATAAACAGACAACAAATATATAAACTGACAAACGTTATAAAATCAGAGTGCACTCAATATACTTGGCCAATTTGAGCTATATAAAAAAAGACTAGTATGAATCATTTTATAGATTAATTAATAGAGATCTCTTGAAATAAGAATAGCAGAAAAGGAACTTAATTTATGGCTAATCTGAGATAGGTCAGAGAGGGAGAAAGTGACATGATTAACTAATCTGTTGGGGCCAGCCTATTCCCGAATGGGGAGCAGAGACTGAGGCTGAGAAGACTGTAGAGATAGCCACCAAGCGGCCAACCATCCAGGGGGCGTGCATGGGCAATTAATCAATGATTGGCTATAAAATGGCTGCTCGCCACCATGTGACAAGGAATCATAGGCCACTGGCAGGTCACTGCGGGGCCCAGAGCAGCTTAGCTGCTGCCAACAGCCCAATAAGGGAGTGCGAGATGGAAGCTGGCCATCATGTGACCTACACCAAGATGGTTGATGCTGATCACACAGTGGGCCACAAGGTGGCACACATTGGCCCTGAGACCCGTCTCAAGATGGCGGCGCACTACCATGTGGTGGAGGGCTGCAGGCTGATGGCTGTCCTCTACCCGAGCTGCAGCAAGGGGGCATTTGAGCACAGCATGGCCTGCCGAGAGGATGAACAGCACATGACCACATATGACAAGCCAGTGGAGAAAACGGTGATGCAGAAGTAGGAGACAAAGAACCATCTGACTGAACAAATGGCTTAGGGGGGGATTGAGAAGTTGGAGACTGGCGAGAGGTACTAAGGAAAGGATTAGAGGCTGCTGTGGTGGAGGGAGGCATTTGGACCTGAATATCATTAATACTAATGCTGTAAACATTCATGTACACATTTTTATAGGCGTATTTATTTTCATTTTTTAACTTATAGTTCTAGGGCTGGAAAGCTGGACCATAGAGTAACTTTATGTTTACAATTTTGAGAAACCAAGTTGCTCTTCCACATTAGCTGTATCATTTTATATTTCTTACCAAAATGAATAAGAGTTCTATTGTTTTACAAATTTTACAAAGCTTGGTATTCTTCATTTCTTTTTATATTTATATTTTGCCTATCTTTGTGCATGTGAAAAAAATCACATTATGGCTTTTATTTTGTATTTAGTTAATGACTAATAATGATAAGCATATCTTTTTGTAATTTTTGGATACATTAACTGAAGGAAAATCTGTTCTTTGCTTTTTATTTTCTAGTCATATTTCAAAATCAAATCAGTTTTGTTTATGTGTCATAACATAACTCTGTGAAGGACATAAAGTGGTCATAACTACCTATCTTTTAATTTTTGAAACATATTACATACATGGAGTTGAAAAATCTCACAAAAATTAGGAAACAAGAAATAGATAATAAACTACTGAATAGAGTTGGACCAACATTTTATCAGTTTCCACGAGGACAGTATAATTACAACGTCTGGCAATTTCATGAGAATTTAGAAAAGCTGATATTGGTAAGGGCACAAAGATCACAGAGGAAGATTTAACTTAATAATTACAATATCCTGTGAGTCATTAGTAAAATATAAGTTTTTAAGGAATCTAAGAGAAGGAACTTGGTGGTAATATTGGAATATAAAATGAAGAAAATAAATTACTTCAGTATAATTTCATTCATTACATAAAAATTGTTATATGCTAAAATTCCCAAATGAATGATTCTCACAAATTTAGTAATTGAGCACAGTCAACATAGATAAATCTTATCCATGTTTTATAGTTACTGAAATCAACAAATACATATTGAATAGGTACTGCATCCCAAACACTATGACTAAAATAATTGAAACAAAAATCATACTAATGTGTGCATAAAAAGATGAAGGAAAATACATCTGTGTAAATCTTTGCTTCTATAAATATTTATTTAAAACATATTTTTTGGCTGGACACACTAAAATATCATGTTAAAATAAAACATAAAAGAGGGCCTAATCCAAGTCATTTAAAATTTTCTCTCTGTAGAGGTAGTCACTTTCAGCTCTTTAAGCTAATTATTCTAGTACATCTTTCTAAGCAACTTGCTTATACTATTATTTGTGGTGTGTGAAAAATAGATACTATGTATTCATTTCTATTTTATTTCAGCTGCCTTTTTCCAAGAAAAGAGTCCAAAATAAAGTTTTTAGAGAAATACACTTAGTCAATAGAATTGGGCTACTATAAACAGTAAAAAAAATAGAAAGTGCAAGAAAACATAGCTTTTTAAACAAATTATGCTGAAAAACTGGTATCCTTGGACAAAAGAATAAATATAGAAACATACTTTTCACCCTTTACTAAATTAAATTCAAAGTGAATCAAAGATCTAGATATAAAAATAGGAAGACTGAATCTGCTGGAAGAAAAAAATGGTAAAATTCCTAAACATAGGCATGGTAAGGATTTCTTGGGAAAAAATCCAGTTGCACAAATATATTACAAAGAATTAACAAGTGGGAATATAAAACATTGAAAAGCACCTGCATAGCAAAGGAACTAACAAAGTGCGTAGAAAAACTGCAGAATGAGAGAAACTTTTTCAGCTACTCATTTGTCAGAGGACCAATATCTATAATATGTAAAGAAAACAAATGATTAGACATCCTAAAAGACCCAAGTAAAAGTGGGCAATTGAAATAAAAACACACTTCTCAGAAGAAGTAAAAATAGCCAGCAAATACATAAGAAAATGTTCAGCATCATTGGCCTTTAGCAAAACCAAAATAAAACCTTAAGATTCCATGTTACTCCAGTAAGATCAGTTATTGTGAAGGATTTACAGATCAATTGCTGACAAAGTTATGAGAAAAAGAAATTCTTCTTCTACATTGTTGCTGTATATGTAAGCTATAAAACCACTATGGAAATTATTATGGAGATTCCCCAGGAAACTAAATAGAAATAAATTCTTTGGACCCTTCTCTACTTCTGAAGTTCTTCCAGAAAAATTAGTCATTATATTACAGTGATGCATGCATGTTAATTTTACTATCAGCTCAACTCATTATAGCTAAATTATTGGAGTCTCTATGTCCATCAGATGAATGGATAACGAAAATAATGTATTTTATATATGATATATATATATATATTATGTATAATATATATGATATGCACATACACACAGTGGTGTAGTACTCAGACATAAAAGATACACTTTAGACTTTCACAGGAAAATTTATGAGTGTTGAAAGCATAATTCTAAGCAAAATAAATTTTACACATAAAGTAAAATATATCACAATTTCTCTAAGATGAGAGACTCCAAATATAGATTAATGTAAAGGACAAAATAAAATAGATCTTGTAGGAAACATGGAAGTACATTCTATGGAGATAAAAAGTGAGTCTAGATATACAGAAGGGAAGTCAGGGGGAAAATAGGAGTAAAAATGAGGAAGATGTGCCATGTATAATTTCTAATTTCCCCAAAATAATGTGACTATTATGTATTATGAATAAATACTAATAAAGAATAAAATAAAATGGCAAAAACCACTGCAAAGTTTGTTACTATTTTAATGGTTGTGGACAACTATGCCTCCCTTCCTTTCAAACTTTTTGGAAAGCTACATAAATTACATCGTAATGCTTTCTACAAGAAACACAGTAAAGAAGCAAGAATTCACCAATCTCCATTCATTATTGGTCAAGAAGATTTCCTCAGTTTGTTAAGTCTCCAGAATTTCTTAATTTGCACATGCACATATGCGAGGAAGAATTACATGACAGACAGAAAGTTAAGTACTGTACAGTTATAGCTGAGGCAAGACTCTATTAAGTTTCATCAGCACTGATTGCCATACCACTAGATAAAGAAAGATCTGTGGCAAATCTACATAAGGTAGGATAAAAGAGAGATCAGCCATAGTCACTTCTTTAGATACCTCAGATTTGCTAATATCCTCAAATGAAATGAAATCTATTTTAAAATTCTTATGAAAGTAATCAGCTGAACTATGTCTCAAAGAATTATCAAAGAAAATATGGGAAAATTTAAAATCACCTGTGGCAAAAGTTTCCCAAGGCCACAATTAATACTGATTTGCTTTCTTTTCTACTACCCATCTTAAATTTCCATTACACTGTGTCATGACATGAAGAATTCTATGTTGCCTGATTAATGTTGTAAAATAGGCCTTCATCTCACAATTTTCTTGAGCAATCACTTTTCACATCACACTTTTTAGGCCATAGTTGCTAAAATTTCACATTTGATGTTAACATTTAACATATAAGTTGGTAACTGCTTCCATGAATGTTTGTGTTTCTTAGTGTATTCCTTTTTACCTATCTTGCACAGCTGAAACCATTTATCTTGCATAACTTAAAATTGTAATTAGGTTCAATAACCTCTATCAATATAATTCCTTTCTTTTTCTGTTGGTCTTCCTGCACAACATGGCAAAAATATATCTGGAAGTCATGGCTTCATGATTAGTGAAAAACTTCCTCGGTTTTCTACTTGAAAAAGACTTTTCTATCTTAGTGATTCTTTTCATTACTGAGACAAATGCCCAACAGCCACAAGTTAAAAGGAGCAAAAGTTTATTTCACCTCACAGTTTGTAATGGGTTTCAATCCATAGTTGGCTGGCTCCAAGGCAAGGTAGCATGACAGAAGGGCATTGCAGAGGAAAAACAGTTCTTCATGATAGAACAGGCAGGATTCAGCAAAGCAACAAAGCAAGCCTCCCTTTGCCTTTTATCTCATCTAGGCTACAACTCTTTTAGATGGTACAACTATGAGTGCATGAGGCATTGGGGGACATCTAAATTCAAGTTATATTAATTTGCAAGATTATAAATCACAGTAGGTTGTAAATCACAGACTTAATGACTGAATCATTTAATTTCTTAATGAGAAAATTCAGTCCTACTTGTGTTACTTGTTTTCCTATATTTTTTGGTACTATGGACACAAAGCATATTGTATCAGCCATTATTTCAGTGTAACTACTGGTCCAGGACAGTGCTGCACCTTTAAGCCTCTCCTAAAACTGAGTCATTAATAGGGCATCTATTTATTCAGGTAAGTTAGCTGCTTCAGTGTGGTGAGGCATATGGTAATTCACACAGATTCTCTAATGAAGCATCTGTTGTCCTAGCTCTCTTACTGTAATAACCCCTTGGTCTGATACAATACTCTGCATACTACTACATTGGTAAATCATGCATTGCATACACCTTTGGGGAATGTTTCACCTAGAGTCACTCAGGCAGAGAAGATTATCTTATTCAGGAGAAGAATGCAATATTCAGTAATTTTTTTTCAGTTGAAAAGTGGTAAATTAGATATATCAACAGTTAATTGGCTAGTTTTCTACACCGATGAAACCAAGTTAACGGTTCAATGTTTTTCCTTAATGGTAGCACCTTACAGTGGTATAATTAGGTCATAAGAAGATGCTACAGTTTGGATAATTGTCCTCAAAAGGTCCAGGTTGTGAAAGTTTGCTCCCCAGTGTGATGTTGTTAAGATGTGTGGTGAACTTCTAGAAGGTAGGGTCTAATGTGAGATCTTTAAATAAATGAAGGCATGCCCTCAAAGTGAATTATGGGACTGACATCTCTTGCTATGACATTTGCTTCTTTGATGAGGGGAGTGGTTTTGCTCCACCTTGTGTTTTTGCCCTGTGGACTAACCTACTACAGGCCCAAAAACATGGAGTAAATTTCTCAGAAACTAGAACTTACAAAAAGTATGGCCTGACATAAACCTTTTCACTTTACAAGTTAATCATCTCTAGTATACCACTTCAGTTATGTGGGAATTAATAGGTTCCTCATGTGTCACTATGACTATTGCCTTTGTGGGCAATGAGCAAAGAACTGAGGTGATTGAAAATACCTGGTAGACATGAAGAATCATCATGTATTCTTGGATACTGTGTAATTTGTCTTCTACTTGATGTCCTTGATAGAATTAAGTGCCAGAAACAAAAATTCCCACGATGTGTGCCCTGTATGAAAGAACTACCCTGCTTCTTTCATAAGTTTTCTTTAGAATTTAAGTTTTGTTTCTTCCAGCCAAAGTCCCAAAAGTGCACATATACCTTCTCTCAGGACATTGAGCCAAACACACAAAGTGAAAAAACAAGTGTAATAATATACTAGCATTTCTTTTACTGGAAAATATTGTGTTTCAACACTGACTTTCAGCCAATTCTGAATGTGGTCATAGTATTGCAGTAGTCTACTCTCAGCTGTGAATAAACTTGTCAGGTCAATCTATGTGTCAGCCAGTTTGAGGAAAATCTGTATAAGATTACCATCTCACAAACCTTACTGAAATGTTTCAAACTAGAAAATAATATACCCACTAGGGATTTAGCTCAGCAGCATAAGCGCCTGCCTGGGAAGTGCGAGGTTGTGAGTTAGATCCTTAGTAGAAAAAAAAAGGTAAAGAAAATAAAAAGGAAACAATATTCTTCAGTGCATGCAAATTTACTTTCTTGTATTCATTTATTTTTTCTTTCTATAATTAATATTGCTGTTAGGAGCAAAATCTTTTAGATTTGTCTTTACTTATCTGTTGCCTGTATCTCCTAGCATTTATTTACTTTTCATTTTGTTTTAACTTGTGTAAAATCTCACCAACTTTGTGTTTTATATTGAATGCTCATTTTAGAGACATATTTTTGAGAGATTTTTAAATTTGCATAGTATTGCAATTTAAATTGTACAGCTCACTTTTCATGTTGCATGAATGAATTATTTTCTCTCATAAGTGTAAGGGCATCAGTTCAACTCTTGATATTAATTTTAATTGTCTTTCTCAATATTTTCTACTTCATTCAAATTATTTTCCAAAAAGTTTGTCTTAAGGATACTCTAATATCTCCTTTTCGGTTTTAAAAAATTCTTTTTCTCCTGCTCTAATATTAACATGTGTTACCTGACATATCAATTGTTGCTTTATGCTTTATGACTGTATGTAAAATATGTATATAAAACACAGTTTTCTGCTTAACACTAACATAATGCATTTTTTCTTTCTCTCCTCTCTACCTTTGTTTTTTGACATTTGACTGATTTGTACTATGGTTGATTCTAAGAGTTTCATACTGACTCTTTCATCAGCATATCTTTTCTCTCTGTGGACTTATTTTATACTTAACTTATACACAAAAGCATGAAAATTGTACATATTCATGAGGCATCATGTAATGTTTGATTCTGTACACATTGTGTTAAGATATTTGTCTTCCCAACCATTTATCTTTTCTTTTCTAGTTAACATTTTTAAAATTTTCATATTTTGGAATTCACAGTGTATTATTATTGCATGTAGTTACAATACAATGCAGTAGTATACCATTTTTTTATTCAGGTCTTAATCTGATATGGAATACCTATTACTTTTTCAATCATTGGCAAACCCAGCTATTGTAAGTGATGGCAATTTTAGTGAAAATAATTCAGCCAGTTTGCTTTAGCTACAGAATAAGCCTTACCTTTACCAGTATTGGTGTTCTATTATATAGTAATGCTACAGTAATTTAACACATACACACTGTGTGTGTATGTATGTATGTGTGTGTGTGTGTGTATATATATATATATATATATATACATATTATGATTTATTAATTACTGGGTATTTCTTTTGTTTTATTTTCTCCATTTTAAATTTGATTTTTCCTTAGGTCTTTCTCCTTCTCTAGTAGATTTCAGGCTGCTCAAAACTCTTTTGTTCAACATAGGAATTCTCCAATCTATTACCTAAGCAATATCGAACTGGCAGCATAGTGTAGACTTTCACTGAATTCTCTTTCAACAGTAACATCTTTGCCTCTGTTTCTAGTATTCTTGATCCAGAATTTCTCATATTCCCTACCCTCAATATGAAACCATTAGTACCCTGACTGTGTTTACTAAGGAAAAGAATTTGTATGACTTAATATTGAATGTATTTATTTTCAAGAAATCCTCCTATTTTTCTACTTTTACAGACAACACTGTCTTTAGTAGTATTAAATTTGTCAGATTCCTGAAACTTTCTGAGATTTAACAGTTTCAAAGGTCTTTTTCCTTATTTGTGTCCCTTTCACTACTCACAGCAATCTTTTTGTTCTTCAAGTAGTCTCTCTCTCTCTCTTTCTCTCTCTCTCTTCTTCCTTCTTTCCCTCCCTTCTCCCTTTCTCTGTCTTAATGCTCTTTTTTTCCCTTTGCTGCCATTTTACTCTTATTTGGGAGAAAATGAGCTAAACATTTGTTTTAACAGCATACTTTTCCGAAAGCACACACATGCGTCTTATCCATCTCCTGAAGAAACTGACTTCACCATATGTTTCATTTTTGCTAAAGTTTGTCCATACACATAGTTTTCTACCCTGTTGAGGGATCCACAGCATTAAATAAATATAAAGATGATCTCACTGTGCTCTGATCTCACAATTACTGTTACTTAAATTAATGTAGCTAACTGCGTTGTTTCTTACTTTTTTCATTGTGGCAATAAATGTGTTTTTATTCTTTGTAGTTTTATTAGAACATGCTTGCAATACATGTTTACATTCCTTGTAAGAAGTCGATACATATATATATATATATATATATATATATATATATACACAATACATCTAAATTCAACTTTTCATTCCCTTTCCTTTCCCTTTGTTCCTACCCTCTATCTCTTGATCCTTTTCCTATTTGAGAAACATTTTTCTCCCTACTCCCTATAATCTTTTATTTTGCCCTTTGTTTATATTTTGGGTTTCTCATATAAGAGAAAACATGCAATTTTTTGAGATTGTGTGTCCGATTTATTTCACTTAACATTATGATCCAATTATGCATCCATTTTCCTACAAATTACTCAAGCTCATCCTTATTTATGGCAGAGTAGTACTCTACTGTGTGTAAATACCACAGTTTCTGTATTCATTCATCTGTAATAGATACATGGACAATTTGCAGGATTTAGCTATTATAACTTTTGCTTCTGTAAACGTGGATATGCATATGTCATTATAATGAGTATCTTAAACTCTTTGGGAAAATACCTAAAAGAAGAACAAATGCTGGCAAAGCTGCAAAGAAAATAAGGACACGTCTATATTTTTGGTGAGAATGTTAACTGGTACAACCACTTTGGAAATAAGTCGATTTTTATTCTAAAGAATTAATCTTTTCAGAGATGTCTATTTTTCAGGCAATTGTTTACATATATTCACTTTCCAATATACAATTTTTTTTACCAATCTGCATGCTTTGAATCTTGATCTGTTTTTGAATGAAAGTTTCAAATTACATAGTTTAGCATAATTCTAGGTGCATGCATTTATATGTTCAATTCACAGTTATCAATTATCTCCAGAAAAGTCGACAATGGGGATTTTTATTTAATTTTCAAATAGTTTATCTCACTATTTAAAAATATAGCAAGCACAACAGAATAGATCACATAAGAAACAGTGAAAAATCAGTTGTATATTTTCACCAACATTAATTATATAGTGGTACTTCAGATCACAAACCTAATTCTTTCAACCATCCTGGTTGTAAATTGAATTGGACAAGAACCTCATCAAATTCAATGTTTAGGTTCAATGTTGATATTATGGGCAATTTTGATTCATTCCCTTCCAATTTAGTTTGCAACCAGAATTTTGGAAAGAATTGCATTCATGGATTTCAGTATCACTATATTCTATTTTGAAATATTGTTTTGCATGTATTACTTCATTATTTGACATCATTGTTTTTTTTAATTCTTATCTTACCACTATTCTGCTCCAAAAATTCAACTCTCCATAAACCTGATATTTTCTTTATATCAATACATTAACATCCCATCTTCATATTTCTCTCTCATTATTTGCTTGACTACCCACCTTCCAAAATATTTGCCAAATTAAACCTTTGTTTTTATTTTCTAAGTTCCAGTTGAGTTGCCACCACAAGATTTTGCTTCTCTCCTCTGTTCAAGTGATTCAAACTTTTTTGAATTTCTCTGGCACCATTTCTTTATCATTTGTACATTTTCAACCCTGTACTTTATCTACATTTATTCATGATGCATATTTCCTACTAAAAATAGCCAAAACAACAAAAATAGGATTGTTAAAAATTTGAGTTGTGTCATCAGCTATATCTAGTTTTGGATATAACTTCCTCATTCACTAACAGTATGACTTTGGGCAAATTGTTAAGTCACTGAGATTATCAAATTTGATGTTTGTAAAAATGTGATGAAAACTATTTAGTAGGATTGTTTTCCTGATTAAATATGATTATGTATTTCATATTTCTAATACAGCTTACAGTATTATAAATGAAAATATTGATTATAATTTTGTTATTTGTGTAGACTTTAAGAGACTACATATGAAACCATGGGTATTTATTATTTTATTTCTGCTATATCATTACACCAATCTTTTAAAAATGTTCTTGCCCTGTAATATTTGCTTGAGCAATTTTATAAAAGTTCGATGATATTTAAAAAACAAACATGACCCCTAGATCAGAAGTAATAATCACAAATGAGGACTCCATGTTTCTAACATTTACTTCCTGGATTATTCTGAACTTTGAACTTTTTATACAATGCCAAGACAAGAAGCTCCAGAAGAATTAAAAGCATTTTTGATATGGATTTGCGTTAAGAAATAAATCTCAAGTGAATGGAGGCCTACAATGAGGATGAAAGTATTTTAAAAGGATTTAAGACAAATATTTTCTATGCTCAGTCATGGACACTGGAATAATTTTCATTGAAGAAAGAAAGACATGGAGAAAATCCATAGTCTCAGACGTTGTTAGCAGATGGCCTGTGCATGTGCTATGATTCCCTAGGCTGGCAGTTTGCACTTTATAACCCTGCCAGAGAACAACCATGCAATAATTAATATTCAGCTATAAAAAATATTTCCCAATTTTTCTCATTAGCTACCAAGACTTCTCTTTTAATGCTTCTAACTCATTTCTACCTTTTCTCACATCTGAACACACCTGAGTACATAAGCCTACTTGGCACACAATGAGTTTCCAACCTGACCAACTTTTATTCTGGTCTTGTTATTGGCACCCTTAGGCTGTGAAATGCTCTTTAAAGCAAGCATTTGTTTGTCACAGATGTAGACACTTGAGTTGTTTACAAAAAAGAAATCTGTGTTAGCTTGCCAAGGAGCACATGAGGCTGACTTTGAATATATCAGCAGTGTCATCATTGTCCTTGAGGGATAACACCTGCTGTGGTGCCATCAGCAATTAGCTCTCTCCTTTCTTCCTCTCTTCCTCTCCAGGAGGCTTACTCTTCAGTTCCCAGTGTTCTGCGTTTTGAAGTGTCACAGGATTGGGTACAGTGGAGAATAGTGTTCAATTAGAACATAGCATGTACTTTTTAGAATGTCTTGGCTTCTTATTTAGGTAGAATAGTCATATTGTCTTGTATAGAGCAAGTATTCTCTGCTACTAAAATCTCATGATCTTGTACATACTTTTTATGGCTTTGTTGAGGCTTTTCCTAGATAAATAGAAATTCTCTAATATATATGCAGAATCCACCAAAAATAAAAATGTTTCAGCAGTAGGTTGTACTAATAAATGTCTGTAAGCTAATGGTCACCACTTTGAATTGCAGATGTCAAAGTTAACTTGTATTAACCTCATGATATTTCAATAAATTTACTGATAAAATATTTATGTTAGTTTTTTTCCTGATGTATGCTTTTCTGGTAGACTTTCTGTCATCTATCTATACGTATGAGAGACAGAAAATGTCTACTATAATCACGCTAATTAACATATCTACCACATATTAGTTATGTTCCTTTTCATGGCAAAAACACCTCAGCACTATTATTTTAGCAATTCTCAAGTATACAGTGAACTATTGGTAATTATAGTCACCATGTTGTGGATTATACTTCTAAAATTTATTACCTTACATAACTAAAACTTTTTACATCTTGAAAAACAACTCATAATTTGTCCTTCTGCCATCACCAGCTCCAGCAACCACCATGGTACTCTGGACTTCTAAGAGTTTCACTATTTTAGATTCTGCATGTGAGTAAGATCATGAAGTATTTTTCCTTTTGTATGACATATTTCACTTAGCATAACATCCTATAGATTTATTCATACTCACAAAGCCAAGTGATGTGAACAAACTAAATGTTCATCAATTAATGAATAAAGAAAATATAGAATTCACACACATACCTACATGTAGTGAAAATATTTATCCTTAATTAACAAATAAGAAAATCAGACATGTGGTTTTAAAAGACCCTTAACTGAAGATGTTGGAAATCACTTGTTAAAACAGTAAAACTATGTAACAGACTGGACTAGTTTTTATAATTAAACAGTAAGATATGCCACATTTATCCTTAGACTGATGAAAAAATAAAAAAAAATTTACAAGTGAGCATAAGTAGAAAAAATAAGTCAGTCACCTTCATAAAGCAGGCCTTGTTAAATATATTTATCTAATAAAAATTTTCCAGATTAATAAAGTTATTGCTGACTAGTCATGGCATAATTGAACAAAACACCTGATGTGCTTTACTTAGTCCACACAGTATTCATGTGTGCAATTTTTGAATTTTAATTTATATATCAATTTAAGAAATATCATAGAATTCTCAAAATTAGCTTCTGTCTAGTCACTTTTTGAATGCTAGGAGAAAATATCTGACATCCACAACTTATTTTAGGATTATTTTACCTTATGATTTCAGTCTTCATCTGACTGTTTCCAAAGGCAGAAATGGTACAATGGATGTACATGGGAGAAAAAAACTCATTTAGTACATAGCAACCAGGAAACAGGGAGACAAAAAAGGAGCCAGAAAGAAGAATCCTCTTGCACATCATAACCTCAGTGACCCAAATGCAACCAGGCCCCATCTCCTAACAACATACTGAACTATGGGATTCATCAATAAATGAAATCTGTTCTGAGTATGGCGCCCTATAATCCAGTCAACTTACAAACACAAGATATTTGGCAGAGACATTTTAAATCAAACATAAAGTCCACAAAGTCTAATGTCCATCTCATTCTGAAAAAAAAGCATTTAATCTATTACTAAGACTAAAAATGTGTTTAATGCATTTGTAAGATTTAAGTTCCAATATCATTGAAAATTCCATGCTCAATATCTCAAGTTAAAATCTTAACTACCAACCTGTATAAAAATTAAAAAGTTCAATACTTCCAAAATACAACAGCACAGGGTAAACATTTTCTTTCTAAAAGGCAGAGATACAAGTCTTTTGTCTGAGGAACAATTGGCTAAAATTTTTTTCAGACTTGGTGTGTTGTTTTTTCACAGAAAATCAGATGCTCCAAATTCAAAGACTCTGTCCAAAGCTGGGTATCTGAGTTGAATACACACCACACTTCTCAAATGAAGAAATACAAATGGCAAATAAATATAAGAAAAAAATTCAACATCACTGGTCATGGAAGGGATGCAAATTAAAACAACACCGAGATTCCATCTCACCCACGAAAGAATGACTATGATTAAGAAATCAACCAATAACTAATGGTAGAGGGACTCTGGGGGAAAAGCAACCCTTCTCCACTATTGGTGGGAGTGTCGATTGGTACAAGCACTGTGGAAATCAATGTAGAGGTTCCTCAAAAACTAGGATTAGAGGTCCCATTCAATCCACCTTTTCCCCTTCTGGGTATCTTCCCAGAAGAATTGAAAACAACATCATACAGAGTGGTATATCTGCACCCATGTTTACAACAGTACAATTTGTAATAGTTAAATCTTGTAAACAACCCAAATTCCCATAAACTAAGGAAAGGATAAAAAAGATGTGATTTTTTTTTATACAGTGGAGTACTATTCAGCCACAAATAAAGGTAGACATGAGACCTTTATATGTAAATGGATGCACCTTGAAACCATACTGATAAGTGAAATAAATCAGACTCACATGTGGAAAAATATATTGTCTCCCTGGTGTCAGAAACTGAAAGAGTAAATAAAGCCTAATATGTACAATAAATATTGTGAAATAGTAAGTGATTTTTCAAAAGGAAAAAGCAACTAGGATGGGTAAAAGGGAAAGGAGTAGGGAAAAGGGAACAAATATAGGTCAGTTATACTTTTAGTGTCTCTTATTTCATTAAAAAGGAAGGTTTGTACAAATATTGGTTGGAGAGCTTTCTTTTTTCCCATATCTTGCACAATGATTAACTACTTTAAAGATAACAAAATTTAATGTATTAACCATTGTTATTCTCCTTTTTTTTGCTTTATCTTTTTTCCATAGACTAAAAAAAAATAAAAGGAAGAGAAAAGAGAATAGAAAGGAATGGTGCCAAAGTGAGACTGAAACCAGCAGAGAAATATTAAATCATGTAGTTCCATGTCCAGGCCCAGTGTCAAGTTGAAATATCTATCCAATAGGACCTTGGGCAGCCCTTTCCATATGATCTTGCCAATTGCTGCTAATTTTTCATATTAGTCAACTTTCCTGTCACTAGGATAAAATACCTGACATATACAATGTAAATGACAAGTTTAATTTGGCCCATATTTTGGGAGCATTCAGTATATGATCAACTGGCTCCAAGACAGGAAAGCTACAGTGCAAGGCCATGAAGAAGAGTAGCTCTTCACCTTATGAGAATTAGGATGTAGTGAGAGAAGGAAGGAGCAAGAGAGAAATACACTTTCCAAAATACACTCCTAGTGGCACACTACTTCTGACAGGTTCCCCACTGCAAATACCACAGTTAGATATGAACCTGTCAGTAGAAGAATCCACTAATATGTGTAGTGCTCCCATAATCCAACCATATTCTGATCCCATGAGTTTTGGAGGACATTAATGTATAAACAATACAAATTTTCTTTAAACAAAAAAATAACAATTGTTATCATCTGACCTGCCTTCTTGTATCAGCATATTGACTGGGACTAAGTAATAGCTTCTAAGAGAGATATACCTCTCCACAGTTCTGTGTTTCTTTTGTTTCCCCACCTCTAATGTTCACAGTTGCTTGTAATATATAGAATGAAGTTTGAGAGGAAAATCCTTAATGCACTGCACAATAAATTCCAAAGCTTCTTGTAAAAGTAATACAGGAGGATCAAAATCTAGTCTTATAGATGGACAAAATTTAATCATAGAGATAGAATAAATACATTTTTTCAGAATTACATGAATATAAGAATTTGTGGGCAACAGGTACAATATTATGGTTAGATCTGAAATGTCTCTCCCAAATTTCTTGTGTTTGGAAGCTAACAGTTTTATGGGGCACCAGAATCAGCCTGGGATTGATCTAGTGATAAATTTCATAGTTGAGTGTGTGCTTTTAAATTTTTTATATATAGTACATCTAACTGTCATATAATAAATTTCAAATTTATTGATCTTTGGATGCCAAAAATATATGGTATCAGTAGTCCCATGTCTTAGTTTCTTGTTATCACATTAAATTTTTACAAACTTAATAATTTGACAAAACACATTTATTCTTTTACAGTGATAATTATCAAATATGTGAAATGAGTGTTACAGGCTAAAATAAGAGAATACAGAAAAATGGTTCCTTTTGGACTAAGAGATAATGTATTTCCTTACCTTTTTTTGCATTTTCTGGAAAATATTTATTTTTTTACTTAAAGAGAAACAAAAGCATGTAAAGGATAGAGATAATACAGAATTTCAAAAAAAAGATAAAGAATAAGAAATCACTAGTTGATAAACTACATATTGTCCTCTTAGAAATAGTTGTTCAAGTTACAAAATTAAAGCATACAAAGTAGATATTCAAACAGTGAGCATGTAAACAGCTATGCATGCATGGATCTCTACATGTATTTCTCTCCTTTCTGTATTAGATGGAAAAACAAATCTTAGCAAGACAAAACAAAACAAATTCCTATAAAAACATGAAACTGAAAAGTCATATAAAACCACAGTACAAGGTGATCTTTAATGATTACCGTGTTGTTTCTTATTATCATCAAACGAATTGTCTGTATCATCAGGCATAAATGAATATAGCAGTATAGTTAAATATAGCAGTACATAACACTATTAGTAAAAATAAAACATTGTAGACAGTATAAAATTTCAAAGGCAGGTAATAATCAAACCATAGTGGATATTCTAGTGAATCTTGTCATCCTAAGTGCAGTTGCCTCTACTCTTAGATTTGATGCTATGAATCACAACAGCTTTGAATAAAATCTATCAATGCAAAACAGCGATCTAACAAACCAGATTTGATTATGATCAGTCATGGTAAAACAATGTAAGTTTTACAGAGCTTTAGAGTAACTTAATAGGAAATTAAGTATGATTACCATACTATATCCTGTTATTTTTAGGATTACTGTCTGTGCCCTCAAATTTAGTACAGGTAGAATGAGTGGAACAGAATATAATACATCTAAGAAGAGTAGTGTGAGTAATGTGGGTTTTAAATCCTGGTGAACTATTAACAAATAGTGTATCAAGGCCATCTTTGTTAGAGATTCTAGTTATCCTTCTCTGCCTCATTTCTGCTATGCTATTTTTCTGCCTGTTTGTCTAGTTTTCTCCTTCAGTCTACTGCCTGCCCCACTCACTGAGGCCTTTCTGCCACTGTTCCTAAAATCCTGGTATTTTTTTTCTCTCTCTAGAATGTCCTTCAGTATTCTCTGTAGGGTTGGATTGGTGGTCACAAACTCCCCCAGTTCCTCTTTGTCATGGAACATTTTGTTTCTCCATTAATTTCTAATGACAGTTTTGCAGGGTACATCAATCTGGGATGGAGGTTATTTTTTTTTCAGGGCTTGGAATACTTAACTCTAAGCTCTTCTTGATCTCATGGCCTGTGTGGAGAAGTCAGCTGTGATCCTGATGGGCTTACTTTTATAGGTAATCTGTTTCTTTTCTCTGATGGCTTTTAATATTCTGTTTTTATATTGAATTTCTGCTATCTTGATTATTATATGACTGGGTGTAGATATGTTTTGGTTGTAGGTTATTCCTCTCTTAACCAAATGTCATTTTCTTTTCCCATACTTGGGAATTTTTCCTTAATTATTTCCATGAATAGCCTTTGTAATTCACCTGTAAGTATTCCTGCTTCTTCGTTCACATCTTATTCTTAAATTATGGATTATTTTGTCATCTTCTAGAGTTTGTATTGTTATTGCCTGTTTCTTTGTTATTTTTAAGAGATCTTTCCTTTCATGATCACACTTTCAAACTTTATTCAAGTTTTGATAGTCTATCCTTAGTTTCTTTTAAGGCATTTTGCCAGATTTCAATGGAGTTTTTAATTTCCTGGTAGTCTTTTTGAATCTGCTTCATATATTCTATATATTCTTTATATTCTTTATCAAATGTTTCTCTCCTTTTTTTATGTTCCTCCCTTCTTCTCTCTGTATCTTCCTGAGAGATGCTTCCTGAGAGCATTTCTTTTATTACTCTATTCATGTCTTGCTATACCTGATTTAATTTTTCAGTTTTGACCTCATCTACAAGGCCCAGAGATATTTCTTAATGTACATTGAAGTCATATCTGATGTTGCGTGTTTGCTGCCCTCAGTCTCCCTTGTTTTTCCCTCTCCTGGATCAGTTATTTCAGGGTTCTGGGCTGAGGGCCTCCTCCTGACTCTCTCTCCTGTCATGGCCTTAGCTTGCTCCACACAGGTTACAGTGCATGCCCCAGCCCCCTTTCCTGTTGACCACGTTTCCTCTGAAACACGGTGGCTAGGGACCTCTGCCCTCTCCTGACTGCTCTTGTCACTGAGGTGTAAGCGGCAACTGTGTATGGTGGCCCCTCCTCACCTGGCCAAAAACTTCAGGGGCCTTCACCCAGTTAGTGCTTGCTAGGTGCAGGGGATTGACTTGGGATGGCTCATTGGGTCCTGGCGAGGGGCACGGCCCAGTCCAAGCAAATCTCATGAATCTGCTTTGGGGAGGGAGCAACCAACTGAAGTCACTGTTGGTCCCAATTCAGGCTCCTGTTGCCCGATTCCAACATGTTGCCCATTTGGTCATGCCCTTCCCATAAGGGAGGTCTCATTCCCAGCTCTGACCGTGGATTAATGAAGGTCCCTTTGCTGGCTCCACTCTCCGTTGGGTTCACCAATTCCCAACTTCAGCACTGCTGTGGTTCCTATGCATGGTGGCGGGAACAATTTTGGGCAGCTCTGCTGCTGGCGAGGATTCAAGCTGGTGCAAATGCAGGCCAGCACAAACTTTGCGGGTCTCCCTGAAAGAGCTGTGTCCTGTAATTTTTACCTGTTTCAGTGGTAGTCCTGATGTATTTGACGAGCTTTTTTTATGTTTTAATTTCTTCCTCCGTAAGAGGATCTATCTCCCTCTTTCTGGGTCTCTCCAGGGTGTTTTATTCTGGCACATGAGTTGTTTTTCCCGGGAAGCTTTGTATTTTGTTGCTCACTGATAGGCCATCTTGACTTCTCCTTATCATGGTCATAGGGAAAGTGGCAGCTGCTGGGGAAGAAAGGGCCTATGTGCTCATTGGCAACAGCAAGTCTTCTAGAAGATATATCTTGACTTGTGAACTATTTCTCTCAGCTGCCATCTGTCTTTGTTGTCATATTTCTTACTCTCATTTTGAGCTTTCTGCATTGCTTTTGCAATAATCTTTGTGACTACATGGTGTGAGTTGGGATGATGTACAATAATTTTTTATTTAAAAATCATCTGTTTAATCATGTGTATAAAGTCCTTTTTCAACACATAAAGGAATTTATTCACAGATTTTGGGAATTAGTATGTGCATAACCTCAGGGCGCCATATTTTTAAAGATTTTATTTTGAAGAGTGTAAAATTAAACAGAACAAAATATAACATAAGAAAACAATGTAAAAGATATAAATTTCAAAGTGAGACAACTGGAGATCTTCACTATCTAACATATGGTTTTTTGTTTTCTTCCAAATAGTTGTCCATATCTTCACATACAGTGAATTCATACAAAACAATATAGTATGAAACTGATCAGAACAAGATGATGAAGGCATTTTAGGTCTTCAAGATGAGACAATAGGTAAGTCAACAATGGTTGTCATAGTGTCTCTCATTCTCTTCAAAATAGCTGTACATACCTTCACATGTGTTGAAATTAAACAAAACAGACTAAAATCACTCTGAGCAAAGAATAATAGTATTGAGGGATTTCACATCATGACGCTATGGAATCAGCACTGGGTACTTAGTGTCTCTTTTTCTTCAAAGTAGCTGTTCATTTCATCGTGCATTATATAATCAGATCTCATAAAGTGCAAAGAAGTTCTACACATGCATGAGTCTCTACATGTATATCTATCCTTTATGTATTAGAGGGAAAAACAAAACAAATTCCTAGTAAAACACAAAATGAAAAAGACATATAAAACAACAATACAAGGTGATCTACAATGGGTACTAGGATGTCTCTTGTTATCTTCAATAGAATTGTCTATATCATCAGGCATAATATAATTGGACATAGCAGGACCTAACAATATTAATAAAAAGAAAACATTGGAGACATTATAAGACTGCAAAAGCAGGTAATAATAAAACCAGAGTGGGTATCCTAGTGAATCTTGTCATTTTCAGAGTATTTTCCTATACTCTCAGACTTGATAGTATCAAACATAACAGATTCGAATAAAATATGTCAAGACAAAACAGCAAACTAACAAACCAGATTCAAATAAGATCAGTCATACTAAGACAGTATAAGTTATATAGGGCTTCAGATTAAGTTAATAGGAAATTAAGGATGGTTACCATACTATATCCTGCTATTTTTGCAAAGGCTGTCTGTGCCCTCAAATCTAGTACAAGTAGACAGACTGGAACAGAATATAATCAAACTAAACAGAGTGATGAGAATAATGTCAATTTTAAATCCTGATTCACTATTAACAATGTCCTCTGCCTTTCTCTTTTACACAATTCCTCCCCTTTCACTTTCACAGGTTGCATTATACATTTTGGGTCCCACGAACTCTTTTAGTTTTTAGATTGGTGGGGTAACCCACTATTTACCTAAGTGGTTCTGAAGCTTTTTACCCCTGAGCTTTATCTTAAGTTGTATTCCTTTACCTACAAAAGCTTCAAAGTTTTCCTTTGCTATAGCTGAGTAGTTCTCCATTGCACAAAAGTATCACATCTTTCCAACCTATCTGTAGCTGCTGGACAAGTTACCCCTATGTCTCTCTGGTTCCCTGTCACATAGAACATTGTTTTCCATATTTGACTTTTCATCCACACACCCTCTTTCAGTTTGATTATATTTCCTATAAAGAGCATCTTGGTAGACCCTATATCCTAATCTACTCTGCCTATGTTTCTTTTTGTTAGTGTATCAAGGCCATCTGTTTTAGAAATTATAGCCAACCTTCTCTGTCTCATTTCTACTATGCTATTTTTCTGCCTTTGGTTGTCTACTTTTCTCCTTCATTCTACTGCCTGCCCTACTCACTGAGGCCTTTCTGCCACTGTTCCTGAAATCCTGGTGTTTGTTTATTCTCTCTCTCTATAGAATATTCTTCAGTATTTTGTGTAGGGTTGGATTGGAGGTCACAAACACCCCCAGTTCCTCTTTTTCATGGAAGCATCTTGTTTCTCTATTAATTTTGAGAATCAGTTTTGCAGGGTACATAATCTGGGTTGGGAGTTATTTTCTTTCAGGGCATGGAATACTTCACTCCAAGTTCTTCCCTGATTTTGATGGGTTTTTCCTTATAGGTGATCTGATATTTTTCTTGATGGCTTTTAATATTCTGCTCTTGTGATAAATTTCTGGGATCTTAATTATTATATGTCTGGGGGTAGATCTATTTTGGTTGTAGCTGGCTGGATTTCTGTATGCCTCATACATCTGAATATCATTTCCTGTTTCTTTCTTGGGAATTTTTCCTTAATTATTTCTATAAATAGCCTTTTTAGTTCCTTTGTGTTTACCCCTGCTTGTTCACTCTCATTTTTATTCTTAAGTTATAGATCCTCTTATCATCTTCTAGTCTTTTTATTGTTACTTCCTGTTTCCTTGTTATTTTATTTTATCTTTTAAAAAAATTATTTTAAAGAGAATAAAATAAAGGGGGACAGATCTAAGCAGATCAGAACAATGTAATCAACACAGCACTTCACAAGACAATTGAATATTAACAATAGCTATCATTATAATGTCTCTTTCTTTGAAATAGTTGAGCTTAGCTTTACACACAATAATGTCAAGCATAACAAAATAGAATAAATCCTTGTTATTTTAAAGAGATCTTTCCTTTCTCAGTCACACATTGCAAAGCTATCTTCAAGTTTTGTTACTCTAGCTTTAGTTTTTTTCAGGCAATCTTGCCAGCTTTCAATGGAGTTTTTAATTTCCTGGTAATCTCTTTGAATCCGTTTCATGTATTCTAGGTTTTTTTTTATATTCTTCATCGAAGGTTTCCCTCCTTTTTCTGTGTTCCTCCATTTTTCCATCCATGTCTTCTTGAGAGGTCCTTAGGATTTTGTTTATTAATATTCTTCTATCTTTCTTTATGTATATTAGTATTTCAGTTTTGAGTTCATCTACAATATCATGAAAATATTTCTTTATGTTAGCTGATGCTGTGTATGATATTGCATGTTTGCTGCCCTCGATCTCTTCTGTATTTACTGCTCCTTGACCCATATTCCCTGGGATAGGGGCTGGAGGCTTTTTCTTGTTTCTTTCTCTTGTCATGTTCCTGGTTTCTTCTATACAGATGTATGGTGGGGGTCCCAGTCCCTTTCCATATTAGTTATGGTTGTTCTGAAGCGTGCTGGCTAGGGATTGCTGCCCACTTCAGTTTATTGGTCACTGAAGTGCAAGCAGGGGCAGAGTGGGCTGGCCACTCCTCTCCGGGCAAGTCAACCAGCAGGGGCCTTTGCCACATTAGTGTGTGCCACGTGGATGGAACTGGCTTGGGACAACTTTGGGACAATTTTGTCTCTGGCTATTTAGACCTGGCCAGGAATGTGACCCAGTCCAAGCAGATCCCACCAATCTTCTCGGGGCAGGAGCAGCCAAATGAAGTCAATGCATTTTCTTGTTAGGCTTGTCATGTTGTCCAGTAGGTCACCTACCTCCCAAGGTAGGAGCAAATTCCACACACTCACTACAGGTTGGTCCAGGTCTCCACACCAGCTCTGTTCTCTGTTGGGCTTGCCAACCCCTGACTTGAGCTTGACTGCAGCTCTGGCAAGAGCACCACAACCATGATTGACTATCTCTGGTGAGAGTGCTGCAGCCTCGAGTCTGACCTCCTCCGGTGAGAACTCCACAACCATGAATCTGACTCCAGTGTGAACTCTGTGACTGCGAGTCAGACTGGCTCCAGTGAAAGGGGCCGGCTCCTGTTAGAATGCCACAATTCCTATGACTCTGAGAGGGACTGGCTCTGGTGAGAGTGCATCTGGCTCCAGCCTTCCAACAATATTTTTTTCTTTCTTCTTTCCCTTTTTCTTTTCCTTAGTTTCTTCCTGGGTTGTGAGAATCTGTCTCCTTTCATCTGGTCTTCCCCATGACAGTAAATTGTAGCGTCTGAGCTGTTTCTCTCAGAAAGGCTCTTTACCTTGATATTCATTGATCCACCATCTTCTCAGGACCAGGGAGCCATTATTTAGCCGGCTATATTTGTGTCACCCTTCTGACTAACAATTCATGCATATATAATTATTAGTGGGGGATGATTATTGAAGTTACACATTTTTGGTTGTGATGTAATTTTTTGCAGATAAGATAGTACAAAATTATTGACAAAAATATATCTATTACAATTGAGTAAAATATCCTATTGTGTTCAGAGAATTTTTAGTTTGAAAATTATTCCAAATGATAAGTTTCTTAAATTTTTACCTTATGCACCATGAGCAAATTTGAACTTTTCTCCATAGTTTGCTCATGCAATATGTTTATCTTTACGACTACCTAATAAATAAGACATATTCAGAACTCCCTTCATCATTGGCAAGTGTTACAAAGATAAATGCCTCAACAAAAATAGTGCATACAAACAAACAGCATAGTTAATAATGGCTAAATCTTGGAAGGAACCTGTATATACATCAACAGATAAATGGATAAGCAAAATGTGGTATTTATACACAATGGAGTGTGACTCGACCATGAAGGGTAAACATGATTCATTTGTAGAAAAATGGATGCACCTTGAGACTATAATTTTAAGTGAAATACTATGACTCAGACACACAAATATACTTAAAGGAAAAAAATCAGTGTAACACTGAATTGTAGGGGAGGGTTGATGTCATTCCTTACTGAGCCTTAGAGCTTAAGGGCTGAAAAAGTATCGCATAGTGTGATTACTATAGACACTAAAACTTTGGAAATCTTAAAGTAACATGACAAAATAAGCCAATACATATCAGTTATAACTACCATTGTAAATGCTTTTAATTCACAAATCAGAAGAAACAAACTAGAAAAATGGATCAAGAAACAAAATCCAACAATATACTGTATAGACATATAACTCAAATGGAAATTCATAGACTGAAAGTCAAAGGATGGAAAACAATGCTCTAGGCAACATAGTAAGAAAAAAATCCTTATTCTGTTTGCAGCCAATGTGAACTTCAAGCGAAGAATCATCAAAAGAGATAAAGTCACTTCATAATTGTTAGGGGAAAACTTCAAGAGGCAAAGATAACAATCATAAATATGTATATCTCAAATATGGAAGCACTCATCTATATAAGACAATTATTAATATATGTGAAAAATTCAATACATGATCAGACAATTATAATTGGGAAACTTAATGTCCCATTACCACAGCGAGACAGATCATCTAGACAATAAATCCACAAAGAAAAATCAGAATTGAACTATACCTGTGAACAAATGCACTTAGTAGATGTTTACAGAATAAGCTTCACATGATCAATTCTCTAAAATAGATCATATACTAGACCACAGAACATGCTCAGGTAATTGCAAATGCACAGAACTTATCCCACCCATAATAACTGATGATAGTGCAATGAAACTGGAAATTAATGGCCAAAGAAACTACAAAAACTGCATAAACATATGGAAATTAATAAAACCTTCTTAAACAACCAGTGGGACACCAATGAAATTAAGAAAGAAAAATAATATCTACTAATAAATTACAATGTAGATACAATACACCTAAACTTATGGACACAATGAAAGCAGTCCTATGAGGGAAATTTATAGTAGCAATTTTCTCTCACCAGGAAAATAGAATGAGCACAAACAACCCAGTGTTACACCTGAAGCTTCAAGAAGAAGAGCAACGCAAGCCCAATGTCCATAAAAGGCAGGAAATTATAAAGATTAGAGAAAAAATTAATGCAATTGAGGCAGAATTAATGTTATTAAATGGCCATATTATCAAAAACAATTTATAGATTTAATGCAATTTTTTTCAAATACAACAAAGTTCTTTATAGAACTGGAAAAAATGTCTTAAAATTTATGTGGAACTAGAATAGACTCAGAATAGCCAAATTAATCCTGAGCAAAAAAGGCAAAGTATGAGGTATTACACCATGAAATTTTAAATTAAACTACACAGCAAGTGTAGCAAAGACAACATGATATTGGCACAAAAATAGAAATGTAGATGATTAGAAGACACAGGAAAAAAACCAGATAGCATTTGTCATCTGGTGTTTGACAAAAGTTCTGGAAACATATCCCTCTTAAAAATGGTGCTTGGAAAATTGGCTATCCACATACATAAAAATGAATCTAGACTCATATCACCTTGTACTAAAATCAAATCAAAATTAAATATTTACTGATATATAAAAACATAATCATTGAAAGTGCTGGAAAATAGAATAAGGAAAGCACTGGAAGACATAGGCACAGGTAAAGAATTCCTGAACATTATTCCAAGTCACAAGAAATAACATTATGAATGAAAAAATGGAAAAATTGAATTATATTCAATACAAAAGCTACTGTAAAACAAAGGATGAAAAGAAAATGTTCATGATGGAAAATAAATTCACCAGGTAATTTTCTGGCTTGTATTTAACACCTAGAATATATAAAGAAAAAAAAAACAGACCCTAAAAAGCAAATGACAATCAAAACACAGACAAATAAATTAAACACATGTTAAATGAAAAAGAACATGAAAAAATCTTCATCTTCAGCCATTAGGGAAATAATTATCAAAACAACACTGAGATTTCATCATATCTCTACAAGAATGACTAGAATGAAACATTTAAAAATCAACAAATATTGACGAGGATATGGGGGAAAAAGAAATTTCCTCTATCATTGGTGGGAATGTAAACTAGTACAACCTGTGTGAAGATTCCTCAGAAAACTAAAACTCAAAATTCAGTTTGACCCCACCATACCCTTCTTGCATATTTTTTCCAAAGACTTAAAGACATTACAGTGTAGATGTACATGCATACTCATGTTATTCATTGCAATTGAAAATTGCCAAACTATGGAAGCTGAATAGATACAAAATATCAGACAAATGGGCCAAAAGATATGGTATATTTACACAATGGAGTATTTTGCAATGAAAAGAATAAATATGAGACACTGGTAGGGAAAAATATTGGGACTTGAAACAAAAATTACATGAATCAGATAAAGAAGTTTAATTATTGGATTAATTCTCTTATATGAAAAACCCCAAATATAACAAATTAAAGAGAAGAAAAGGAGAGAGTATATGAAACGTGTTCAGTGTTGAGGAATGGGGGGAGGAGTCAGTAAAAGAAGGGAGAGGAAAGAGGACAGAGAGGAGAAAAATAATTAAAATGATAAAAATACAATATTTATGTATGCCGCTTTCTAAAAATGAATGTAATGGTACATATCACAAACATATACCATTAAATTCAAAGAAAAATTCAGCTAAACTTACAATTCAGAAGATAATAAACAACTTCAGCAGAATTATAAAGTATTTGATTCTCATGTAGTATTTGTATGTAGTATCTTCGTTCATGAACATAACTGTTTCCATGATTCTGATCATATACCAAGTTGGACAAGAACTGAACCAAATTCACGGGATTGAAATTAAATTCAATGATTACGATCAATGCTGACCTTATTAAGGGGAAATTTGATTTCTCTTTGCCTCATTGGTTGTTTAGGAATATGTTCCTTAATTTCAACATGCAATTTGTGAATTTTCCAGGTATATTTTTTTCTAAGTATATTGTTAATGAATTAGTTGTTTATACCAATGTATCTGAAAAAATGATTCATATGATTATAACATTCTTACATATTGTGGGAAATTTTTTGTTCTAAAATGAAATATATCTTGGAGAATATGCCATATATTTTTGAAAAGTATATGTATTCTGCTGCTATTATGTAAAATGTTGTGTATATTTATTTGGTCGATTTTTTCAATGGACTTATTAAATATTTCTGCATCAGTAGTGAACTTTCTTTCTCTACTTGCTACCCATTATTGAGTGTGTGGTATTGAATTCAATTACATCTATTGTATTGCTATCATTTATTCCCCTTCAATTCTTTCAAAGTTGGCTTTATAGGTTTAAGAGTTTTTAATTTTGTTTATATAAATACTTTTATCATTTTTTAATGTAACACCTGTCTCACTAAATTGTGGGGTTTTTTTGTTTCTTGTGAGAGTTGATGACATAAACACTAGTTTGTCTGACATAAGTATAGTCTCTCTTCATCTCTTATGATAATCATGTGAAGTAAATTTTGAAAACCATTTTGATTTATGTATCTTTAAATCTAAAATCAATTACATTTGGTCAGCATAATGTTGGGTTTTGCTTATTTAAACATTCAGTCAGTCCATGTTTATATTGAAAGTAATTATGGATAACAAAAAATTTACTCTTGCAATTCTGGCGTTGGTTTACTTCCTGCCTTGTATTCCTTTTTTCTTCATGTCTTCTCTCTGTAAACATTTTGTTAATTTTTGTAGTCATTTTCATGGATTCCTTTTCACAATTTGTGTATAACCTAGACCTAGTTATTGTAAAAATCTCAGTGCAGCATATTTTAAGTTGATAAGTATTCAGTATCAATCATGTAAAAATTGCACACTTTTATATCTCCTTTTCTTTGTTGTAGATTTCACAATGTATTTCAAAATTTTGAAACATAAATATATTTGTAGTTACACTTATTTTTCCTATTATTGTCTTTAAATTTAAACTAGTCATTTATCTACCACCATTTCATTCATCTGTATTTCTTTAAATTTTTATGTTTACCAGTGATTTTTATGCTTTCATATACATTTGTGTTACTGTATGTGCTTTTTTATTTAAACTTGAAACATTTCTTGTAACATTTTTATATAATTTGTATAGTGGTGACCAGCTGCTCAAATTTTGCTTAGGAAAGTATGTCTCTTTCATATTTAAAGGACAGTTTTGCCAGGTATAGTATTCCTGGTCAGAAAGGGTTTCTTTTTAACAGTTAGAATGTATTTTCCCACTCTTATCTATGTTACAAGATTTCTGTTAGGAAATTCAGTTGTAGTTTTATGCAGTTTATTCATATATGAAATTTTTTTTAATTTCTGGTTTCAATATTTTTTGTCTTTGATTTTTGTAAATAGTGTATAATAGTTCTCATTGTGCATAAATACCAGTTTCTTTAACCATATATTAATGGACATATAAGGTATGTACAATATTTACCTATTATGAATTGTGCTCCTATAATCATGAGTATGCAGACATCACTGTAATATCTTTGATACAACTTAATGCAACAGAATTAGGCAAAATAAATCAAAGAGAAGCATTAATATTACATGGTTTCTATTATATGAAAAACTAATAAATGAAATGTAGTAATAAGAAATAGGAAAATAGATAGGAAAGAGATACAGAGAGGATAAAATAAGGAAAGAGAAGAGGATGAGAAAAGAATGAAGGTGTGTTATGTACATGTACTAGCTTCCCACAAAGAATGTAATCAGTAAGTGTAAATAAAAAAGTTAGAGCTTAAAAAAAGGGAGAACTTAGGAAAACAATGGAAACCATGAATGCTCGACATAGGAAAAATATGGAATCTGTAAAACAGATCTAAAGAGAAATGAAATCCAAACAGAAATCCAGGAGATGAAAAACTCCATTAAAAGTCTACAGCAGACATTAAATGAAGGTGAGGACACAATATGAGATCTAGATGTCAATATTACAGCTAGAGAACATAAAAAGACAAATATTTTAAAAAATAGACAAGAACCATGAAAAATCAATCCAACAACTACAAAATGAAGCAAAGAACAACATAAGCTTGATTGAAGGCAATGAGAAAGCTATAGATGAGGCCAACACCATAAAAAATCTCTTCACAGACATAATGGCAGAAAAGTGTCTAAACATGGATAAAGACTGGGACATACAAATAAGTGACACATATAAAACTTCAAATGTCCGTGGATCCATGGGTGAATATTTTTCAGAGGTGGCTGGATCTAAAGTGTGTGATGCTGGGGTTAATAGTGTAAGATGATTAAATTAGCCCACTGATTGGCTTGGCATCCACCCTAAAATGGGCAGCCTAGAGAAAATATAAAAAAGACAGAGAGAAGCTGTTATTAGCTCTTGCAGCTTGTAGGTGTTGTAGACTTGTTTTTTCTGTCTTCTGCCTGCCTTGAACAGTTTCTTCTTTACAAGGCCCCTCTGCCAAGCCACTCTGCCTTTGAGTCACCAAGCATAAACTGAAACCTCTTTGAATTGTAATTCAAATAAAAGTATCCTTCTCTTAAAAAAAGAACAAATTCCATGACTAAAGTAAATCTATGCCAAGCCATGTAATAATCAAAATCCCAGAAATTCAGCACAAGAATATAATGTTAAAAAAATGTTAGAGAAAAGAAGCAAATCACCTATAAAGGAAAGCCCATCATAATAACAGCAAACTTCTCAACACAAATAGATGCAGGGTTGTTTTGACATATGCAAATCAATGAATTTAATGCATCACATCAATAGACTCAAAGTCAGAAATTACATGTTCATCTCAATAGACAAAGAAAAAGCATTTGACACAGTTTATTTCCCACTGATAATAAAATACCTATAGAAATAGATTGTCCTTCACTCAGCCACCTAATATATTTTTGACAAAGGTGCTAAACATGTTCACTGGAAGAAGGATAGCCTCTTTAAAAAATGGTGTTGGAAAAATTGGCTCTCCACATGCCTAAGACTGAAACTAGATCCATGCCTATCACCATGCACAAAACTAAAGTCTAAATGGATCAGGAACCTAAATATCAAAACAGAAACACTGAATCTACTGGAAGACATGGTAGGTAGAAGTCTTGGAAACATAGGGGTAGGCAGAGAATTCATGAACAAAATGCCAACTGCACAGGAAACACTTCAAAGAATCAACAATTGGGATCTCATATTATTGTAAAGTTTCTGCACTTTAAAAGAAATCATTAACAGAGTGAAAAGATAACTCACAGAGTGGGAAATAATTTTAGCCAGCAACCCCTCAGACAAAGGACTTATTTCCAGAACATATAAATAATTGAAAGGCATCAAGCTTCCCAAATTTAAAGACCCTCTCCAAAAATGGGCATCTGAAATGAACACACAGTTCTCAGGGAAAGATATACAAAAGGCAAATAAATACATGAAGAAATGTTCATCATCACTGGTCATTCGAGAAATGAAAATTAAAACAACATTAGGATTTCACCTCACTCCGGAAAAAATAGCTGCCATCAAGAAATCAACTGATAACAAATGTTGGTGAGGCTGTGGGGAAAAAGGAACACTGCTCCACTGTTAGTGGGAGTGTAGACTGGTGCAACCACCATGGAAATCCATATGGAGAATTCTCACAAGACTAGGACTGGAAGTTCCATTCATCCCAGCTATTCTCCTCCTGGGTATTTTCCCAGAAGAACTGAAAATTTCAAGTTCATATCACAGTGATATATGTGCACCCATACTCATAGCAGCACAATTTGTGATAACTAAATCTTGGAAACAAACAAGATGCCCATCAACCACAGAGTGGATGAAAAAGATGTGGTATTTTTACACAATGGAATATTACTCGGCTATAAAAAGGATGATCTTGAGGCCTTCATAGGTAAATGGAGACAACTTGAGATTATCCTCATTAGTGAAATAAATAAGAATCACATTCATAAATATCACATTGTGTCTCTAGTGTAAAAAGTAATAAGGACTATAAGAGTAACAAAACCACAAATGTGTAATTGCTGTTGTAACAAAGAGGAAAAGAAAGTGCTTTAAGGGATGTAACTGCATGTATGTTTGATTTTGTAAATAGATGACCATATTGCTGAAACTTTGTTGGATCGTTGAACAGAACTGTTAGCATTCTCACTGTTTGAATGCTTACTATATATTCTTTAATTTGGTGAACAACTATATCCAAGATGACAATACGTAATTTATCAACTAGTGATTTCTTAGGGCTTTTTTTCCCTTGTTTTTCCTTTTTTCCTTTGGAATTATCTATTGTTGTTACCCTTTTTTCTGTTTTGTTTCTTTTTTCTCTTTAAATAAAATTTTAAAAAGAAAGATAAACTTTTATGATACAAAAATACAGAAAACATTTCAAAGTTTACATGCAAATTAATTTTAATAAAGCAGAATTTGGCGTGGTGGGTGTTAATCTTGAATGCCATTTCCATAGGATTGAGTCAGTAAATATTTATTTTATATAATCTCTCTTAGTTATTAAGGCTCCTAAATAACATTTATAGTTCAAGGACCCACATTTTGAATTATATTAGTGTAAGCAGTGTAAAAAAATGAGAAAGGGAGCAATGAAAGAGTTGCATACTATTTTCATTAAGATAAAATAATTAACAAGTAATTCCATCAAAGTTTTATAAATTCATTCAGACAGAGAAAGACATCTTACAAAATATCTAAAGGAGGTGATAGGTTTAAGGATTCTCCTTCAAGGTTTATTACCTACTTACATTTCTTATATTTTCATTGTTTTAAAGACACTTAAAAAGAAACAAAGACTTAAATTGTAATGCATTAAAATTTTCCACTCTTTATATAAAAAAGAAATAGATGTTCCTTATCTCAATCTGATAAAAGCCATCTGTGCCAAACCAACAGCCAACATAATATTAAATGGACAAAACTGACATATTTTCACTCTAAAATCGGGAATGAGACAAGGCTATCCACTATTGTCACTCCTATTCAATATAGCTCTGGAAAGATTAACCAGAGTGATTAGACAAGTAGCAGAAATAAAAGGAATAAGAATAGGAGAGGAAGAAATTAAATTATTGTTATTTTCAGATGGTGCGATACTCCACATAGGAAACTCCAAAAAACTACATCAAAATGCTTCTAAATTTAATAACCAAATTCAGCATTGTAGCTAGATACAAAATCAATACCCAAAAGTCATTAGTGTTCCTTTACACAAACAAAACATTAAATGAGACATAAATTAGGGAAACCACAAATTTTATGATAGCATCATAAAAAAAGAAATACTTAGCAATCATTCTAACAAAGGAAGTAAAAGTTTTATACACCGAAAACTACAGTATTCTGAAAAAAGAAATAAATGATTTTAATATAGACATTATTGAGTTTATCCTGTTTGGGGTCTTTTGGACATCAAGGATTTTTATCAATATTTCCTAGATTTGGAAAGACTATGCATTATTTCTTTAAATAAATTCTCTGGTTCTTTATTTCTGTTTTCTATGTCTTGGATCCTAAAAATAGTCATAGCAGTTCCTTTGATTGTGTGTGATAAATCCTACTTAAAAATTATTGCTTTTAAAAATTATTTTTAAAAGTGTATAAGTTCACATTATTGAAATTAAATTTTTCTAATTCGTTCTTCTTCCTACTCAAGATTCCTCTTGGAGGTCTCTATAATATTTTTTTTCATTTTTGTTTTTTAATTTAGTATTTTTATATCACTGGTGGAACTCTTCTTGGTTATGTTTCCCATTTCCTATCTGTGTATGTCTTTATTTTACACAAACAGTATTTCATTTTCCGATTGAATTATATTTCTGTGTTTGCTTGTAGAATAATTTTTTTAGAATAATTTAGAATAATTGTTTGAGAATAATTATTTTGAATTATTTTTGATGCCTGTCCCTTTGAAGAAACAACTACCTCTTTCAATGCCAATTAGCCTGGCTATGGGTTCTATGAGATTCTCAAACATTTTATGGAGAAGCACTTGCTTTACTGCCCTCTGTCCTGGAAGAGAAAATTCATAGCTGTGTAATTTCTTCCAGTATCATAGAACTATGCTGGCTACTGCAAATTTCCACTCCCTTTTCACTAAAGCAGTAAACTGATAGAATCTGACATTAAAGGAACATTTTCATACTCTCCGTCCCTCTCTGAGTGAAAGATCTCGAAATGGCACACATTTTCCCAAATTCATTGAGCCACAGAAGCTGCCATAATCTTTCTGTCAGTTATACCTTAAGAAGTCTACAGAAATGCTGACTGGTTGAGTGTAAGTTTTACATCTGTCTCTCCTCATTTAGGAGCAATCTTTTGTTGGTGCACTTCTTTAATCCTGCAGTTATGCAGCCTGCTTAGAACTTTCTCCTTTTCCTTAAATTACACAGAGAATCCATGAATATGGGAGCATTCTTCACTTCTCTCCTTTTTTTTCTAAGGGCAAGGGGAACTTGTCTTAATTCTTCAGTATTACTCAGGCTGTTAAGAGTTGAAAACCCATTTTTTGGTTTTTATTTGTGCCCAAACATCTTAAGCATGCCACTTAGCTCATTGCTTTGGATGGAGTGAGAGAGAGCTGGATTTTTAGGCAGTACCCTAAAAGGCTATGAATGTCAGATGCCTACTCCACTCACTCTTTCCCCAAATGAAAAAAAAATCACATAGTGGATCTATGTTCAACTGTGCCGGCTTGCAAAATTGATATGGTTAAAGTGAAACTATTACTTCATGTGACATTTCTGAGTTTTATGTTTCTCTCAACTTCTTAACTGAATTCTGACATTTTTGTAAAGGTTCTTTGCCCATACATCATTGTTTTATTATTTTATGGGAAGAACTTGCTACTCTGCCATCAATTGACATAACTGTACACAGCAGCCCATACAGTTCTACTGTACACTTAACTAATAAGAATGACGATGGTTCTCCTGGTCTAATTTTGGTATTAAAGACAACATAATTCTAATTCTTTACTATTAGGTATTATACAATATTCAAATGACTTAATAAATGTAGGTACATATGTGCTTGTATAGATGTAAATATAAATATATAACTTATTCAGACATATGTTTATATCTAATATTTTTTTCAAATTATATTTTATTTTCTTTCTTCTTTCTCTTCATTCTTCACTTGACACATGAATAGATGCTAGCTCTTATTGAATGGCTCTTTAAAAATTTACTGAGAAGTAGTGTTTTTTCCTTCCTTATGTTTATCAGGGTGGATTATATTAGTATGTTTTGAAATAAAGGGTAAGTTTGCATTTCTGTCATGCAAGTAAAATTACTTGCTTAAAGTATTATTTTATAACAATTTATAATTTTTATTTGCCATTATTTTATTATTTTCACAATAATATTTGTGTTGCAAGTTAGTGTCTCCTTTCAATATATATTTTATATATATGAATAACAATAAAATGTTATTCAGATGTTATAAATTAATTTTTTTATAACTTATAACATTTAGAATTATGTAACTCTTAAAAATTTGACAGCGTTTTCTTATAAAATTATTTGGTTTATAAAATAGTAAGAATTCAGTGTCTTAGTAAGACTCAAGTCGCAAAACAATAAAAAGGAAAATGATTAGGACTGGGAATACAGCCTAGTGCAAAGGCCCTGGACTCAGTTCCAGGACCCAAAACAAAACAAGCTACAATAAAATAGTGAGGAGAGGATATAACTTTTAGAAAATAATATCAAGTAATAATAGAAACAATAAGTCATAGGAATCTGTATCACAATCATTGGTATCATATGCTTTCTCAATATAACTAATAAGTTTGTCATTTACAAATTTCCATTGATATATGGCAATTTTCACTGACACATTTATATATATATATATATATATATATATATATATATATATATTACTATTATGCCCATCATATCTGGTTATGTTTCATAGATTTTAGTTAATTTTTAAAAAATTTTATTTTTTATTAATATATTTTTGCAGTACATAATGATTTCATTCCTCATGGGGCATTGTTACAGTATACCTAAAACATTTGTTTTCCTCTTGCCATTCCCTTCCCCTCCCCCACCCTCCCTCCATCTCATGGTCCCCCTCTCATTTGCTATAGATCTAGCTCTCTATTTCCTATCATCTATCTTTTATTGTTTTATTTATTTATATTTTTTCTCATATAAGAGAAACCATATGATATTTAAGCTTTAGCTTTTCTGTCTGATTTATTTTACGCAGCATTATATCCTCAAGGTTCAGCCATTTTTCCATGAATGGCTCTAGTTTATACTTCTCCTCAACAAATATTATGCTATGAACTGTGATGGGAGAATAGGGATATAGCACTGATAGAATATAATATGGTCTCTACCATTATACAACTTAAATCCTAGAAATAGATGCTTGAAAATACACAGCTATGTGTAATGATGAGTATGTTAATTTGCTTCATGTTACTACTACCTATTGGTGTTCCATGACATCGTGTTATAGGCCTCATTTAAATTATATATGTTTGTATATATATATATATATATATATATAATATATTTATGTTTAATTAAACATAAAATTTATTTAAATATATAAAGTATTATGGAAAAAGGCCAAGATATAGTAACATGAGGAGATAAACTTCTAAAAAATAGATATCATAGAAGACCTATTTGAGGAACAAATGATGGCAGACCAAAGTAATAAGAAAGGGTTAACCAAATGGAAATAGGAGAAGACAAGAGTTCTAGAAGAAGTAATACACAAGATTTACAAATATTTTGAAATTTCAGCCAATGTAAACTGGAATACTGCAAAAGTAAAAGAACTTTATTTGTAATCTCAAGAAATGCAACTTAACAAATAGAAGTTTGGAAGCTCTATATCAGTGATTCAGGGAAGGCAGGAAAGTAGGAGTTCACATAAGTTATGCATTGTTGAGAATGAACACAGCTTAAGTGATCAAAACAAGTTAAAGAATGGGTCAACAGAATGCAAATATCCACCAAAAAAGACCTACAACATAAGTATCTAAAACCTTTTGGCACAATCTAATTCTCTAGTCATTCTAGATGTCTGTTGTCAAAGTGTGGAAGTAACCAAAGCTCTTGTTTCCAGTAACAACTAGAATTATATGTGAGGCCAGTTTCTTGATAGTGTTTTGACTCCATTTTGAGAGGTTCTTTCATTGTTGCTTTTATTGTAATCTTCCTTTTCTTAAAAGACCTTGAGTAACTAGAAAATAATGAGGCTTGATCCAAAGAACTTGAACACTATGGCATAAAATACATTTGGAGACTTGGGGAAGCAAGGATGTTATTAATGACTTTCTAATTCAATGTAAAGAATTGTACAGCAAATAAAATGGTAAGCAATTAAAGAGCTTTAATACAGACAGTTATATTCTTAGCATCCCATTTATATTTGAAAAATAGCACATCCTATATCTATGTGAAAATCTATGTGGAAATATTAGAAGTAAGCATATCTGCTACAAGTTTTCATGCCAAAGTACAAAACATGATAAAGGCCCACAATAAGGTGGCAGATATAGAAATGAAGGTAAAAAACTGATTGAAGGTGAAAATTGGAGTCATGAAATTTATAAGATTCACTGGTGTCATAAAAGTAGAAAATGAAGAAGTGTGTAAAATCTGGGATGATTCTCAGGTTATTAGCTTGAGGTGCTGGAGAATGCTTTCAGATACATGAAGAAAAAATTGTGGATTATTAAGACCGTTTTGGCATGAAAAATTAAGGCTGTAAATTTTGGACATTTTAAAATAGAGATGTCTGTGTGATACAAGTGCAATTGTCAAATAACTGATGACAGTGTATACTCATAGGAAAGAATTGATTGAAAATCTGTTTTGTGCATCACTCAATTATAGTTTATACAAATTCTTAGTTCAAATAATTTTCTTTCAGAAATTTCAAAATTGTTTCCTAGCATTTTCTGGTGAATATATTTACTATGTTTTGTTTTCCTCCTTAATACAATAGCATATAATGATGCTATATCCAAATTTGTAGCCAGCAATGCAAAACAGAACTTTCAAAGTTAGCTTTTCTTTCATTAGATAAAAGGGGCTTCTGTAAATTTTCTCAGGATTATGTCACAAACAGCTCCTCCCCTTCTCCTTGGCCCATATGAATGAACAAATAAGAAAATTCTGACACCAGTATATACAAGTCCAATTTAATTCCCTTAGGTCAGAGAGGGAGAGGTCCAGGTTCAAAAGGGATACAATAAGCATTGGCATGTATTTTGTCCGGTTGTACTATTTACTGTACATTGTTTTAAAAGAATCCAATACATCTATGGACAATGAGATGGCAATCTGAGGGGCCCCTCCAAGTCCTCAGAGCTAGGTTTGAATAAGTCCTTTTTACCAAGATAAATGACCTCCTTTGATTTAGTTAGAGGCATTCGAGTACACCTAAAAATATGAACCTGTGTGGCCAGTAACAGTTTGGCATGTCAGCCAGGAGCTAAGTCCCTGTTATCAAAAGTCATAGATCTCCATGGCTTTTTCTCACGGAAAAGTGCATTCCAGGAATCTAACATCTCCACCATTTGGATCTCTTCTAAGGTTGCTCAGCAGTGCCATTTGGGTGAGGTAACCAACTGCACCATTTGTAACTTTTTGGACCAACTACATGTCATTTTGGTGCACTGACTTTTCAGAGGGTTGGGTGTACCATTTGGGGTAAGGGAAGTGTTTTCATCATTTGCAGGTATTAAAACCTACTGTGGTTCATTTTCAAACACTCACTGCTGTGAGACAATATTCATAGGTTTTGCTGATTTAGAGTCAGTATTTATTTTAGATTGCTTTAGTTTTTCTTTTTCTCTTCTTATGATCACCTATATTTTGGATAGACATTATGGGTTTTAGTTCCATGTAGAAGCAGCATGCTAACTGGTCAGGTTGCAGGCCGAATTCTATGATGAGGGCACCACCCAAGATTCAACTTTTCCACCATATATATGTAAGTTTTCTCCTTTTGTGAGCTGGTGGAGTACTCGGTTTGGTCATGGAGCTTCCCATTTGGGGGCAGAGCAATACCCTCTAAGACAGAATTCAGCTAAATGTTTAAATGCATACTACAAAGACACTGAGTTTGTCATTCTTTTCTTTGTATGTGAGGCTTTAAGTAAGCTATTTTAATACTTCTTTGTGAGCTAGCATGGAGTCCAAGATTCTTTAACTGGTTGTGTGACAGGAAAAACTCTGGATAAAGAGATTTTAAATATCTAGAGACATTAGGGTGTGCTTAAAGATCAGCTGTGAATTGCTGGCAATAAAATTATTTTGCTACAAGCTCCCTAGAGTAGTTTTACTTATCTGAGACTAACAAGTGATTTTATTGTGATACAACATGGGCTACATAACTGGAAGTCAACTCTGCTTCATGCAACTGTCTCTGAGAAAAATTTTGAAACTAATTTCATCTAGGATAACATCTATAGCTGTTTTTCTTCCCCTCTTTTGGATTAGTGACAAGCTTTAGCAGGAACCTTGTGTACTAAATGACCATGCATCTCTTTGGCAAATGTTGGTGAGTTCCTTACTGAGATTTAAATTCTCTTCATTTTGGCTAACAGTGGTTGGTGCATTCTAAAGCTGTTATGTTTGAAAATATCTATAAAAACCTTTGTTTCCTGGAAAATGATTTTCGTCACCTGCCATCTTCATTACTTAACTAGAAAAATGGATAAATTTAACTACAAATGGTTTACTTTGTGCTTTCTTAGTGGGGAATATTATTCCTCAACTGGTTTTTATTTATTTACTTATTTTTCATACTGAAAGCCCTGAGCAATAATGTTGGGATAAAATGTGGAAGTTTCTCAATAGCTATATCTAAATTTTTGCACAATAAAAATGTATTAAAACTTGGGGCAAGAATCTTTTAAAAATCAGCTAAGACCTATTCACTGTAAAGGTAGGGAAAAAAAGCAAAAGATTAACAAGACAAGCAATCTCCTTTAGGATATATATTTCTCAATTTGCTATGCGCAGCAATCCTACCTTTAGACATGAAAATTTAGGATTATATATTGCTTTTTACTGGTAAAAGGAAAATCATGCCAAGAGTGTAAACTTTTTAAAAGTTGATAAATGATAAATACAAGTTTCATTTTGCGTATTGACATTCATATGTGCAGTTTGCATTTTGTCTGTGTAAGTACTTATGTTTGTATATTGTTTAGATGGCACAAAATTAATTTAAAGATAGCACTTAGTAATTAAGAAAGCAAAAACTCAAATGTCTTTTAGTTCACATGACTTAAGCACATGTTTCAAAGATAAAATATGGTATCTTGAGAACTGTTAATATGCTTCTCCCTGTCATAATTAAATTCCAGTCAGAATTAAATTTTAAGTGTGTAACTTGGAAAAGAAAATATTCTAAAGGATATAACTGCATGTATGTTTAAGTGTGTAGGATTGATAACCATATTACTAAGTTTTTGTTTGATAGATGAACAGAACTGTTTGCAGTCTTATTGTTTAAATGTCCACTTTGTATGCTTCAATTTTGTAACTTGAACAAATACTGCTAAGAGGAAAATATATAATTATCAATTAGTGATTTCTTACTGTTTTTTTAAATTATGTATTATTTCTACCCTCTTTCTGTTTTTTCTCTTTAAATTAAAAAGAGAAATTTCAGTTTTACAAAGCTTATAAAACACACCAAAGAGCAAAAATAAATGAAAATAAAATTATTGAGTTTGTTGGGATCTTAAAGACTTGAAAATCATGGTCAGTTGAAATATAGGATAATGTGCACTCATATTAATATTAATTTTAACATTTGTTGGGCATCTTTTATTTAATAGTTCAAATTGTTTTGCTTCTCAAAAAAGTTAGGTAGAAATAGATTAAAGATTATTTCTCATATTAGTTGAAGAAATGTTAAGTGGAAGAATATTACCAGACAGTTGTTAAAAGAGATATGGTTTATAGAAGAATGACTTTCTGGTCCTAAAAAAATGCAAATCATTCTTTTAATGAGTGAAAGTTCCCAATACCAATAGTTCCTCATCCCTGTGCTGGTCTGCAGAGTTTGGCAGCTTTTACTTTCTTTTTCTACTCAGCAGAATTTGAATTGGATTACATACATCCCAGATGGCAGGTTATCGTAGTGAACTGGGAGCAGTTAAAAATTTTATTAGATATTATCTAATAAAAATCTGTTTGTGAGCTTCTTTACTTAGGTTATGAGAATGAATAGATAGCTTTCTTTTATGTGTTAATTTGTGTGTGAGTAAACATTGTCCAGTCTACTTTTTCCTAATTTCCTTGAAATAGCTGGGTCCCTGTTTACCTAGGTAATAATTTCCACAACCCTAGAGTAATAAAACATGGTGAAGAATGTGCTGGTGTATGATGAATGTTTCTCTCTGTAGTTCATGGATGTTTCTAGGTGACCTGAGTTCTGACATTTTAACGACCCATGACTAGTAGTTTCTTTTAAAGTCTTCCAAGCGAATTAATTTATGTCATCCATATTATTCATGACAGTTTGCTTTTGGTGACATGAGAATTTGTTTGGAAAATTATTGGATCCAATATAAATATTCAAGTTCAAAAGCCCTAGAAAATGCTGTAACAATTTTTAAATAGCATTCTGTTCTAGCAATTGTAGTCACAATTTCTAGGAGTTGACTACAAATTTTGAGAGCTTTTTCTTCAACAAAAATTTGTTTCCAGATCTTAACTTGTGTTCACCAGATGTTTTTTCATTTTTTGGGTAATATAGAAGTAACTGATAAAAATTAAATTGGGTGGATATAAAAGTAAAACATCTGAATTATTTGTAATTAGGTTAAAATGCTAAAATATTTGCTAACTATACACATGTATTCTTTGCTTCTTAAAATTTATAAATGATAATGTAATCTATTAAATGTATGTCACAGTTTGCTTATATATATCAATATAACACAGATTAAAAGAGGAACAAAAAGTGTTTTAAAATATAAACTTTTGTCAAACTGTAGGTCAACAAATTGAAAATGAAATTCAAAATATAAGTATCAAATGGCCAAGAGTTGTATTTGTTCATCACTTTAACATATCTTGAAGCTAATAATTTTATAAACACAACTCATTTAATGTTGTAGTAATGGTCTATTTTAAGAAAAAGAAAATCTTTTGTTGTGCATTCTTAATAGTCATGACTTACTTCTGTCAGTGAATTTATTTATATGGCCCAGTGCTATGGTTTTAAGAAACACTAACAAAGCTTACTTGCTTCTACAAAAAAGTTTTGCTATTTTCAAAATAAGAATTTTGGAATTTTCACAACCCAAGTGTGTTGTTTATTGTTTTCTTTTTTCTTTTTCTTTTTTTTTTTTTTTTTTTGTACTGGGGATCGAACCCATGACCTTGTGCTTGCCAGGCAGGCGCTTAAGCCACTGAGCTAAATCCCCAGCCCCTGTTTATTGTTTTCTAGATATAAAGAGCTTATACCTATATATGAAACTTACAGTTTGGTATGCAAATATGAGTAATGGCATGACTTTGGAAATTATGGATAAACTGTGTGTGGGTTGGCACAATTTTGTAATGATCTAAAAGTTATGTTTTATTGTAAATTGGTTGTGTATCTTAAAAAATACCTTTTAGGTAAGCAATTTCTAATTAGACACAGTTTATACTAAGAAAAATATTTAAGAGAATTCAAATTGTAATACAGAGAAATAATCATTAGTTTTAAAAATGCAATTTTCCTGGTATAGTTCAGTCAGTCGTGATTACTGTGTCAAAGTTCTTTAAAAGTTATTAAATTGTTTTGCTAAACTGCTACCTTGTATATTGTTTGCAGTCATATAACTGTCAAAAGTTATATTCTTCTTGTTCGATAAGAGATAGTCTTGCACAAAAAGGGCAAGATTTTGGCTCAATAAACAGGAATGCTTCCATACTGTGAAAAATTTTTGCAGTTTTTTATGTGCATAACTAATGTATTCTAAATGTATTGCTAAACTATAGTTATTGATGTTGGTATTAGTATCCTGAATGCATTCTCTCTAATGGTAGTTCATGTTGTTTTATAAGAGCAGGGGATTCTAAGTATTTCTTTGACTTACCTTTCTGAAGAAACTGACCTTGTCCTACAGAAATATTGGCTTTCTTTAATAGGTCATTACATTTCTTAGTTCAAATCTACTGTACAAATGGACTTGCTTTGCTATTATTGGCTTGTTTTACACCTGCTTGTGTACTTTTAAACTGTTGTCAAAGTTTTAATGTTTTAGTGTGCCCACTGCAGAGTGCACAGGATTAGATTTAACAAGACTCAAAATAAACTCAGCCTAGAGCCAGCCATTCTAAATGTCTCAAATTTGGCAAGAAGGGTTTTATGTCACTAACTCCAATCTTCTGTCACATTCTGTCATATCCTCTTCAATGTGGGGCATGTTCTGACTGATCATCACAAGGGAAAGCTACCTCAGGCACCAAAAACAAGGCCACAGATGATTACTTGGTAATGTCTTTAGCAAAAGAAAAAAATAAATTCAGACAAGGGGTGAAAATTGTAGGCATCAAAGAGTCATCTGTGCCTATGAAAATAAGTAGAGTTTAAAAAACCAATAGGTCCTTCTAGCATGTGGAGCTGCTAGACTTTTCCTAAGACCTTGGTTTTCTTTTCATTTGACTGCACAATACTTAGTGATATCTTTTCTGGCTCAAATATGTAGCTACCATTTGCTTGTTCTTCAGCTACCTTTGATGGAATCTAGCCAACAGTCCAACATGAGAAATCCAGTCAGATGATGTGGTACTCTGATACCATAAAGACTGAGGGCTGGACTTACAGTAGGAAAGAGTTTTAACTGGTGATGTAAAATGATGCCTTAAATATTAGAATTTGTTTTTCTTTTACAGACTAGTGGCTTCTCTATACTTCCTCAGGCCTAGATCATAAACAGCTCTCCTACCTCTCATCAGTCCAGATGAATCCACAGAATATGAAAATCATGGCAAAGTGAGGTCCACCTGAATTTCATTCCCTTAGGCAAGGGAGAGAAAAAGAGAAAGAGAGAGAGAGAGAGAGAGAGAGAGAGAGAGAGAGAGAGAGAGAGAGAGAGAGAGAGATTCGGGTTCAAGAAGGGATAGAAAAACATAAATGCGTCTACTGTTTCATTATATTCCCTTACCCAATATTCTGTCACTATAAAAGACACTTATCCACTTGTACACAACTTTGTGATGGTGATTTGAGGCAAATGGGTCCCTTTACCTCCACTGAGTGAGTTTTGAATAAATCCTTTTCTGTTTTTTACCAAAATAAAAGTTCTCCTTTTTTTGGTCAGTGGCAAGAAAACAAACCTAAGTGGTCAATGACAGTTTGCACATCCTGCAAATGTTGGAGCACTTATTTCCATCATGGCAATGATGGAGAACACTTTGGATCTTTGAGATAGGGCACAAAGAAAGGTTCCTAGTTTACTGGGAGCATTGCCCTCTGAAGTGAGTGCTGGTTTGTAGGAAAGAATTTTCATGAGCTGTCATGAAAGTCCAGGCCTAAATGCCTATCAGTGGATAATGGATAAAGAAAATGTATTATATATATTCACAATGGAATTTTACTTAACCATAAAGAAAGATGAATTTATGTCACTTAAAGGAAAATAGATAAATCTTGAGACCATAAGATTAAAATAAATTAGATGCAGATAATTAAATAAATTAGATGCAGATAATTAAATATTGCAGAGTTTCTCTCATGTGAAAAACCCAATTATTAGTAAATTCAAGAGTAAGATAAAGGTAAATGTTTGGAATAAAATGAGTGTCAAAGAGAAGGGAGAGGAAAGGGTAGAAAGAGGAAAAAGAGAATTAAAAATAATTAAGGCATGTTTATATGTAAGTACCAACCACCCAAAATGAATATAAATTTCACCTATTGCAAAAATACCAAAAGTAAAAAATAAGAAAGCTGAGCCCAACCTCTGAGAATCTCTAATGCCTCTTTTATTAAGGCTTAATCTCTCCATCACAAAAACTCTTGATTTTACAATTAGCCATGCTTCGATACAACTTAAAGGACCCTCACTACTACAAAATTCTTGCAGGTATCATTAAATTATAACTCCAAATCAGTGAGGTAAATATATCCCTCTTCTTATGAAATTAACTTGTCTTGGGTATTTTATTATGGCAATGAAGATCTGACTAACACACTCTGTATTTCCATCTTCCTCCAAAAGAAATTCCATAACTTTTTGCAATTAAACATGATTCATTCTTTCTGCCATCTCCTAATTACCACTAGTTTAACTTCTGACTCTATGAATATGCCAAATTTCAAAAATTCATATACATGAAATCACAAACAAGGTATGATAAAAATACATTGAATGTTTAGATTTAAAAAACTATTAAAGAAAAAATACTTTGAGTGAACACTTCTCAAACTAACTCAATTTGCTCCAAACATATTTAGCCCATGTTGTTAGCACTTCCTGAAGTAGTTTTGGAAGTTCTGTTTCGTACATTATCATGGATCCCTTGATGTCTGAATCAACTCAAAATTCTTTTATGGATATTTTGACTTTAGAGAACAGCCAAAAGACATATAGTGACTAAGTTGGATGAGGCACACAGTAATGTTTTCATTTGTAAGACATTTTTATAGAAGAAGTGACATGAGACATGAAGTGTCACAGTGGAGGATGAAGCTGTTTCCTACACATATTATTTGTTAAATGCACTAATAAGTCTTTAAAACATAATATTCTGTGTTTCTGACACAAACTCACCTTGCAGAATTCCATCAAGGTAAAAAAAAGCACAATTAACATTACACTGATATTGGATCTTGATTTATGTATTTTTTTTAGTAAGGGAACAGGATGATTTTCATTGAGAATTCTGGAATGTGATCTCATGATCATTACTGTACCCAAAAGTTTCATCTGCCATAATGATACTTCTTAAAAAGTTGGAATCTGTTGTGGCAGCTACAGTAAAATTTGTAAAGATTGTTGCTTCTGACCAACAAGGAAGCACATGGAACAAATTTCATACTCATTCAACTCACATGCAAATAATTGTTAAAATGCTTTGAACAGAATCATAAAAATTCTCAGTATTGTCCCTAGTGGGCAACTGCCTGTTAAAATTGTTTTGGTTACTATTTTCACCATTCTCTTGGGTTTTCAATGTTGAAGAACTTAACAATCTCTCCTCATTTTCAATTGATTCACAGTACAAAATCACTAAATAATGTGTATTTGGTCACCACCACAACATTTAAATTAATTTTAAAATTTCATATGCTTGTTTAATACTTTTTGAAGGTTGAAACAAAATTTCATGTTAATGTGTTTCTTGTGACCCATGATTTATAGCATATTTAAAAACACTTCTGAAAAGAAACTCACAGCCAAATGACAATACCAAACAAGTAGAAAATTGTTAAACACTGTTACTAAGGTTCAAAGCACTGCTTCTTGTATTGAAGATCTTTGCTTTTCTCTTTTATGGCAAAATGCAGCAGCATTCATTATATGTTTTGATCAAATATCATAACATTAGATGAATGAAAAATCTAGTTGTAATGAACTCCTTTGAGGTTTGTCTGTTATAACGGAAAATGATTTTGCTCAATATATTATTCTCATTGGTACTTACCACTCTTTTATCTCTCAGTTATTTCAATATGTGATCCCCCTGCCTTTTTGTAATTAAAATTGCTTTTAATAAATGAACAAACAATCTAATTGTGGGTTCCCTTGATATTGTGTGCTGCTTCTGTCTTGCTTATTTCTAGATTCTCTTATAGATATTTGACAGTTTGACTCTGGGTCTTGATGTAGATCTCTAGACTTACTATACACAGAGTCCAGTGAGATATTTGGAATTGTTCATAAACATCTTTTATCCAAATCAGCAAGATCGTAGCTATTATTTTTTCAAATAAACTTTCTTGTTTCTCTCTACATTCTTCTTCTGTGACTTCTATATGATGTATACTTACCACATGCTGGTATCCTACAGGTTTCTATGCTCATTCTTCTTTTGTTTTCTTTGCTTCTCATTTAATTACTCATTGCAGATTTACTAGTACTTCCTTATGTCTACTCAAATTTACCCTTAAGCATTTCTAGTGAATTCTTTTATTCAGCTACTATACTCAGCTCAGAATACTTACTTGGTTCCCTTTTACAGTGATTATTACTCTACTGATTCACATTTTTTCATATACAACTTTCTTAATTTACTTATTTATTTATCCATGTTTTAGTTTATCTTTTTAAGCATAGTAAAAACTATTTTAAATTCTTTGTCTAGTAATTCTGATATTTGAATTTCTTTAAATATTGTTTCTTGTAAATGTATTTTACTCTTTTAATTGAGTCATGTATTGCAGTTTATCTATATTTTTATTGTTGGGAAAAATTGAGGATTTCATTATCACAATATACTGACTTCAAGTCTGATTCTTTGTCTTTCACAGGATTTGTGGGTTTTTTTTACATTGATCTTTAAACACTGTAAAATCTATATATTTCAAGACATTCCTATTTTATAAAAACTATTTCTTATTTAAATTGTGTTTAACCTACCTTTGATTGAGATTTCCTTAAATCCAAAGATCTAAACCATAAACAAAACCAAACAAACAACAATGACAGCAACAACAACAAAAGAAAAACAAGAAAATAAAGAAAAGAGCAACCAATGAAACCCCCAATCCTTTGCCAGCATTTGCAGATTGGCTGACTTTTTAGATACATACATGGTCATCACAGTCTCCAAAAACCTTTATATAGTGATACTTTCTCATATTTCCACTGTATTAGCAATACTGTAAAAAGTACCTATACATACATAAATTTTGATATTATTTGCTCATTAGATGCTCTGTGGAATATTTATCCTGTACTCCAGAATCCTCTCATCTCTAAAGTCCTGCCTGATTTACATTATCAAAATGCATAGTTATTTTACTGTTTTTTTATTTTAAAAACAAAATTAAAAATGATACAGAATTCCAAAACAAAGTAATAGGAGATTAATATTGGTTAATATATGGTGTATTGTTTTCTTCAAAGTAGTTGTTCAAATGATAAGAAATGGGCATAAAAATAATCAAACAATTGAACAATGAAGGCACAAACTGTTCTTTATGATTCTCTAACAGAGATTAGTACTATAGTTATGTCTTGCATATATATACACATGAATCTTTATACAGACATATACTCTTTTCATTTCTTATGTTTTTCCTTTCCTCTATCAGAACATTTCTGTAGTACACATTTTTTGTAGGGAGTTGGCTCATGGATGTAATACATCTTAATTTCTCTTTTGATTCCCCTGGCTTTCCTTCTTCCCCCATCCATATAATACTATCTATCTTGTCCTGTCTGCATTCAAAAGACACAATAAAAACAAATTAATGGTTTGAAAAATTTCCCATTGTCAAAATTTGCAGATGTTTTATAAAACTAAAATTTATAGTATATATGATAATCTATTTAAGAACTGAGAGAGTTTAGATTATGTAGACAAAGTTACATAACTAGTAGACAGGTGACCAAAACTGGGTCTACTACCTTGCAAAGTCCATCAGCTTTCCTATTACACATGCTGTTTTAAACAACACAGCATCTTAATTGAGGTTTTAGTAGTTTTATTATGAGTACCCATCTATCCTTATTTTTTTCAATTTCTGTTGTCATCTTCTGTAGATTCGCATTAATTCACTACTGCAATAATTATTAAAATTTCTTGCTTTTTTTCACCAACTTTAATTCTTGCACAGTCTTCTGAACTAATGTGTGAAAGGAATTAAAACACCAACAACTAAATCTGATTTACTATTGTCCTCTTTTCTCAAAATTGTTCAATGGTTTTGAATTGTCTTCAGGATAAAACACACATTCCTTAGTCTAAAACCAAATGCCCTTTACAATTTTGAGCTCACTCCTAATGGTTTCATTCATAATTCCATATATCATGCAAATAAAAATAATTTTTATTACTAATATTTTCATTACCCACTATATAATTGTACTGTTTGAACTTTTTTATTTTTATGTGGCTATGTTTTCTGGAATTCAATATTGCAGTTTCTTTTCCACACATTTAGATCCTCTTTATGCCTTCATTTTTGTAAATTAGAAATACAAAATTATAGTAAAACTTAAAAATAATAAATTCCATATTATTTTTGATAGTATCGGGTGTAATCTGTAAGCCATTATCTTATTTTGTTCTTTCAAACAACCAGGAGAGTGTATGACACAGAGTACATACTTAAGTTATTTCTTTAATAAATAAACCCCTCAGTTAAACACTGAAAAATATTTTTTAAAGAGAAAAAACAGAAAAAAGTTAGAAATATTGCAGAATTTCAAAAAAAAAGGATAAACAGTAAGAGATCACTGGTTGATAAATTATATATTGTCCTTTTAGAAATAGTTGTTCAAGTTACAAAATTAGCATACAAAGTAGACATTCAAGCAATGAAACTGCAAACAGATTTGTTCAACAATCCAACAAGAAATTAGAAGTATGGTTATCAATCCTACATACTTAAATATTCATGCAGTTATATCTTTTATAGCACTTCCTATTTCCTATCTTTTTTGCAATAGCAATTAAGCAGTTTTTAAAAATTTTATTTAAAGAGAAAAACAAGCAAAAGAAAAAAGGGTAGTAAAAGTACAGAAGTCTAAAAGAAAAAAGAAAAAATGAAAAAACACTAAGAAATCACTAGTTGATAAATTACATATTGTCATCTTGGATGTAGTTGTTCAAGTTACAAAATTAAAGGAAAATTACAAAATTAAAGTAAATATTCAAACAGTGAGACTGCAAACAGTTCTGCTCAAAGATCCAACAAAGATTCAGCAATATGGTCATCTATTTTACACACTCAAAGGTACATGCAGTTATATCCCTTAGAGCTCTTTCTTTTCCTCTCTTTTTTACAATAGCAATTACATATTTTTTACAATAGCAATTATACATTTTGGGTTTTATTACTTTTACAGTTCTTATCACTTTTTACATAGAGACACAATGTGATATTTATAAATATGATTCTTATTTATTTCACTAATGAGGATAGTCTCAAGTTGTCTCCACTTAACTGTGAAGGCCTCAAGATCATCCTTTGAAAAATGTTTTGGCCTCAAATCACCTCTCTTTTCTTTCTGGTATATTGTGGAAAAAATTGAAAGAGTGATTCCTGAATATTGGCACAAATATAAAGCATTCACTGATGTGTAATGTAATGCAGTGACTGGAAACACAGGCTTAGAAGTCAGGCAGCCAAGGTTGACATCCTTATCACAACGGTTACTAGCTGTGAGCACTTGGATTTAAACTCCTTTTACATTTTAGATCTCTAACATAGGAATTAGATCTAGATATAGTGTCCACTTTACAGGTTAGATGGAAGGCTTGACAAAATGTTGAGGTGTGTTATATTTATCACTAGAATCTACGCTGCTCTGGAACTTCAGGAAAAAGAAATGACTGTCCAAACTCAAACTAACCTTTGAAGGGAAAGAAATATGGCAGATTTTCTATGAAAATCATATCTTCCTGCCACACTTGAGAACTCCATTTCTCACCCATATTGTATCTAGATTGGTATCCTTTCCTGTAAATAATCTCTTGTGAACTGAGTTCTAGCCAAGGTTGCATAGCAAACAATTTTTCTTACACTCAATATTTTCACTGCTTGTGCTAGAAATGCAGCTAATTAACAAGCAAAAATGTAAATGGATACTTATTTCTTGTTATTTAGTGATTCTTAAATGTCCTGTAATGTTTACCAAGGATCAATCAGTAATACTTATATGTTTTGTCATGTATGAGACCCAGAACATGGGGTATAGTTACATTTCATAATTTTCTATATTTTGAAAAAATTATCTGAATATATGTGAACAGAACACTGGTATGTTTATCAAGAAAAGATTTAATATTATTAAGTACAGTCTTCCATTCTGCAATCCTCTATTAGGACTCAAGTATTTCAAGAAAAAAAATTAAGTGAAATAATGTTGCTAAGAAGGTAGATGTTGAAAAAGCCACTTTGTCACAAATTATCAATACGTCTTTCTCATCCCAAATTTCTTATTTAATTAAAATGGAATATAAGAGTGAAAGGATCACATTGATCACCAAATCTTAAAATAATACCAAAAGTAATTCTCTTAAAAGATAGGATAAAATGAAATTTGGAAAAGTACAAATCAATCCAATGAAACAAAAGCCAACATAATATATCAAAAAGAGGGAGTTGTATTGTAGACTACTCAAAGGAAAAATAATCCAAATTTACCTTGAATTTATTTGTGAATAAATGCTCTTAATTGTTCACAAAGGAATATGGTTGCCTTCCCAGTAAACAGTTTACTGTCACCTTCAGGTATGTACCATCTTAAAAGAAATAACACTATATTATATGAAAATAAGACTACTTCAAGGAAAAATTTATGAATTCCTTCTATCAGACATCAAGAAGTCACTGTTGATATCATCTTCCAAATTTTGTGCATCTATTTAACCACTATTTTTTTTTTTGTACCAGGAATTGAACTGATGACCTTGGGCTTGCCAGGCTGGTGCCTATACCACTGAGCTATATCCCCAGCCCACCACTACTTCTTTTAATTCTGCTTCCTAGAGATTTTTTCTTCCTTATACTTTCATGGAAATTTCTAAGACCTTTTCTTTTTATTTAAAAAGTTATTTCACATTTCAAAATTAAAATTGTGTGTATTTAAGTGATAGATATAATTTATGGACACAAGATTAAATAGTTAAAACCAGCCAAATAACAGATCTGTTATCTCAAAATTTATCACTTTTGTGGTAAGACCATTTCAAATTATTCTCAGTGATTTTTAAATATACAATACACCATTAGCTATATTCGCCAGTGTTATGGTTTGAATCTAAATGGCCCCCAAGTGTTCATGTGTTTAGAGGTAGATCTTTCAGTAGGTGATTAGATTATGCAAACTATGACTTAATCAGAAGATTAATTAATTGATGGATTTATAGTTTGATGGTCTTGTTTGGAGTCAATGTAAGTTAAGGAAGTAGAGCTTAATTCAAGGGATGAGGTAATAGGAGCATGACATTGAGATTTATATCGTGTCCCCAGTTCCTTTGTCTCCAGTTCTTTAATGCTCTGCTTCCCTGCAGCCATGAGATGAGGACAATTGCTCTGTTTCACCACAACCTCCCCTCCAAGGAGCTTACTATACCACAGGCCCAATACTGTGAAGTCAACTTACCATGCATTTAAACCATGAGCCAAAATAAACTTTTATCTTTTAAATTGCTATTCTTTGCTGTTTTGTTACAGTAATGAAAAACTGGTTAACATATTCATGGCATACAATGACTTTCTAAATAAATTCATTCTTTTTAACTGATGTTTTGCACCATTTGACCATCCTCTCCTATTCCTTCTATTCAAATCTTCTGGTAACCACAATTACCTTCTCTGCCTCTAGGAATTTTACTGTTTTAGACTCCATCTAAAAATGAGAACATGCATATTTATTTCTTGAACATGACTTTTTTCATTTAATATGATGTTCCTAGAGTGACATCTTCAGTAATGTCAGCAAGATCTTTTTAATGAAGTTTTGTAACATCCATAACTTGTAACATCCCTGCCTATACTCTAAATACTAACCATTTAAGGACCCAGAATGCCAAAGGAATGATCTTTTAAAGACACAAATATGGTAATTTTCTTCTTCCCAAAACTTCTCATTATATGCCATTGCATCTAGATAACCTCTCTTTATTTCAGAAGACAATACTTACTGCACCCATGGAATCCTATACTTAATTAAACTAGAATAGTATTTAGGAAAAATGAAAGAGATATTATACTATAATTTCTTTTGAGAGGAAAACTTGTCATTGTTGATTTTTCAATGCCCAATTCATTTCCTAAAATGTATGAGGTATCAAGAAAGTTTCTGGTGAATGATCAGATGATTAAATCTAAAATAACTAGGATAGAGACTAGGATATATGAGGACTTTTAAATCATAATTATAGCTAAGAACCTTTATACTCCCCTTTATATCCTCACCTTATTAGTAGCTAAATGTGTTGACAATATAACTTGTACTAGGTTCTGTGGTGAGAAAACAATGAAAACTTTAGGTTGAGCTTGTAATTTACAATGTAAATACAATAAATGAAAAGAAAAACAAAGTCATTTTGCTGAAATACATCTTATTTTGCTTACTTTCTTTTTTTGGGTGCTAAGGATAGAGCTTGGGCCCTCACACATACTAGGCAAGCCTTCAACTACTGAACTGCACCTCCAATTCTGCATTTTGCTTCATCAGTTCCATATAACTCTATACAATTGTATGATTTGAGGTAATAAACTCATATGATCCACTCTTCTATCCTATTTTCTTTGTACTAAAATTATAAGTTTTTAGGTTTTAATTGTGTTTAATGTTTAAGGCAAACACATAGGGTATGGGTGAAGTATAGCATAGAATATGTAGTCTCCCTGATATAAATGATTTGTTTCTTGATATATCTTGATTTAAGTTCAGAAGGGACATTCACTTCTTTGTATCTCCTTAGATGAAAAGTATTTGGAAGATGTAGTTTTTAAGCTTAATCATTTTAATTTGACTTTCTTTGGAGCTTCTGAGGGAGCAGTAAACTACGCTTCCAAGTGTATCTGGGTCAGTAAGTCCTGAATCTATCCTTCCTTTGATGGCATTGTCCTGCTTTGTTACCTATCTGTCATGAACTAAGCAGCTTTGCTATGTCACTCTCTTCTGTCATGATGTTTCTGCCTTGATGCCAACAAACTATGGATGTAATACCCCAAAACCATTAACCAAGTTAAACCTCTCCTCTTTTAAATTGTGGAAGTCAAGTAATTGGTCTCAACAATGGGAAAGCTAACTAATACAAAAATCAAGATTCTATTAAACTTCTAATGTGGTAGAAGTTCAATAACCTGAAAAGAAACCATTCAATTCTACCTGATTATTTCTTCCAGAAATTGTATTATTGTGCTAGTTGACAGAGTGTGGGAACTAATAGCCAATTCATATATCTGGGCCTTAAAAATTCTTCTAATCACTGCTATGGTGAGTGCTAAATCATATATTTTTGTCACATACAGAAATTTCAAACCTTGTTGCATTGCAGCATATTATTTAGCTTTGCGTCTTAGGATGATAGTGAGCCATAATTTTCAGTAGACTATTGTTATTATCACAACAAAGAATAGTTTTCAAAATACTGTATGTAAAATTGTGGGCTCTAAAGAAAATGCCATACATATATGTGTATGTGTGTGTGTGTGTCTGTGTTTGTGTGTATATAATTGTCACTTGACGATGTTACTGTGACATTTCAGAAGTAATGAACCACCATTACTACTTGGCTACATCTGAGTTGATAAAAATGTTTCAATAATCTGCGATTCCTGAGATCTGCATCATGTTGGAACTTTGGGCACTGGGAGAACAGGTGGCCTACTCACCACTCTGCTAAGCAGCTGGGGGCCTGGCAAGCCACTGGTGCACTGGGGCAAGAAATATCAGCGATTCCTGAGCTCTGCATCATGTTGGAACTTTAGGTGCTGGGAGATCAGGTGGCCTACTCGCCGGCCTGGTATGCAGCTGGGAGCCTGCCAGTGTGTGGGCTAAGGGTCAGACGTCGATCCATACCCCCGTTAGCAAGTCAGCACCACCCCCATTAGCAAGTCAGCACCAGCGGTCTGAGTATCTCTTGGGAGGATGAATGTATGCAGCATGGCAAGTAAGGGGGATTTCCTTCTACAATCTCTTTGAAGGTAAATATTTTTATCACTGTTTTGCTCAGTTTTGATTAATGGTACTGCTTTATTCTTCTGTTTTTATAAGTTCAATATTTCCTTCCATTTTCCTCTACCTGATTGAAAGAACAGCTAATGTGAACAGAATGGGCTGTACTATTGTGCCTATTGCTTGTGTCCTGGTGACCTGCTGTGAGGTTCTGTGGTAGTTTCACTGCACTGCGGTAAGTCGCATGGGTTTGTTCTGTCTTATTCTGCTGTATTTTTCTACCTTCAAAAAAAGTAGATAACAAAGTAACAAAATACCTCCAAAAATCTCCCAACTCCCCCAAAGCTGATCCATGGAGCATGGATGAGGAGAAACTAAAAAACAAGTCAACAGAAATATATAAGTTGATTAAAAAGTAAAAAACAACAACAAAACATGTCAGTAAGGTGCTGAGCAACCTGAAACAGGATATAACTAAACAGATAATGCACTTAAAATGTAAAAATAAGAAAAGAAAGTGCTCTAGAGGATATGGCTGCATGTATGTTTAAGTGTGTAGGATTGAAAACCATGTTGTTAAGTTGTTACTGGATCATTGAACTTCTTTGTAGTCTCACTGTTTGAATGTCCACATTGTATGCTTTAATTTTGTAACTTTAACAACTATGTCTAAGGAGACAATATGTAATTTATCAAGTAGTGATTTCTTACTACTTATTTTTTTCTGAAATTCTGTATTGTTTCTACCCCTTTTTCTGTTTTTCTTGTTTTCTATTTAAATAAAAAAGGGAAAAATGTTTCAATATTCTTAACTTTATCAACAAGTTTAGTATGTCCAATCAACTTAGAGAATTACATGGTCCAATAAGATGTCATAGTATAAACATTTCAGTCATTAATATTGATCATTGCAATCACTACTATCTTTAATTATTGAAATATCTGCTAGCTTCTTTGTATTAGATATTAGATTTAAATGTATTGCTTCCTGAGACAGCTCACCACTCTGGTAAGCAACTGTGGCCTGACAAGCCATGGCAGCCCCAGGGAAAGAACAATTGGCATTTCCTGATCTGCATGCCATGTTGGAACTTGGGGCTCTGGGAAAACAAGCAGCCAGCTCACCACTCTGGTGAACAGCTGTGAGCCTTCCGGCACACGGGCCAAGAATCAAACATCCATTCCCCCACCCCCACCCCCATACCCCTGTTAGCAAGTGGGAGTCAGAAATCTGATTATCTCTTGAGAGGATGAACATAGGCAATATAGCAAATAAGGGGGATTTCCTTCTACCGCCTCTTTGAAGGCAAATGTTGTTATCACTGTTTTGCTCTGTTCTGATTAATGGTATTGCTCTATTCAATATTCTGTTTTTATAAGTTAGGTATTTCCTTCCACTTTGCTCTACCTGATTGAAAGGACAACTATTCTGAAGAAAATAAGATATACTATTGTACATATTCCTGTTATCCTGATAATCTGCTGTGAAGTTCTGTACCAATTTCACCACACTGTCTCAATTGGCTTTCTTCTGTCTTGTTCTGCTGTATTTTATTATCTTCAAAATCAAAAAAATAATAATAATTAGAAAAAAAGAGAGAGATAACAAAGTAACAAAATACCTCCCAAAACTCCCAACTCCACTAATGCTGATCCATGAGGATTGGATGAGGAGATACTCAAAAACAAAGCAAAAGAATTATATAAGGCTGTTAAAAAGTAAACAAAAACAAAAAAACAGATCAGTAAGGTACTGAGGAACCTGAAACATGATATAACTAAACAGAAGATGGACTTAAAGGCAAAAGGAGGAAAAGAAAGTGCTCTAAAGGATATAGCTGCATGTATGTTTAAGTATGCAGGATTGATAACCATGTTGCTGAGTTTTTGTTGGATCTTTGAACAGAACTGTTTGCAGCCTTGCTGTTTGAATGTCCACTTTGTATGCTTTAATTCTGTAACTTGAACAATTATATCTAAGAAGACAATATGTAATTTATCAACTAGTGATTACTTACTGTTTATTTTTTTGAAATCCTGTATTGTTTCTACCTTTTTTTCTGTTTTGCATTTTTTTCTCTTTAAATAGAATTCAAAAAAATAAATGTATTGCTTACTTATATGCAGAATGATAGAAAGATAAAAAAATCATAGGAATGGATAACGAGATTTCCTATAAGAGGCATAAATTTCTCCTTGAAAAACATGACTTTTGTAGGTAAATTTTTTACCTAACTATTTTGTGGATACTATAGACAACCATGATAAATGCACCAGGTAGAACTTCATTTGTGGAAGCAGTCACTTTAAAATGTGGAATTTGGTGTTCAAGGTGTAATTATTTAATGTCTCCTATTGAATAAGCAGCATTTTTTACCCACAGGCAAGGAATGCATTGCAGGAAAATAGTTCCTATAAGATTTTTTAAAAACTTATTGTACTCACTATAAAAAGTCAATTTAAAGAGAAGGATATGCTACTATATACAAGAAAACATGGAACAATCAAAGGGAACATTCAAATTGAACTTTGTTGGGTCTCTTCTCTCCTGCTCTTCTTAATTTTAGTCTTGAGCATATTTCAGGGTGTGACATAAAATTTTCATTTTCAGCATAGGAAAGGAACATACCTAGGGGTATGTGAAAATATGTCTCAGCAAACTAATCATTCCATAAATGTATATATTTGTCAGGGAACTCAGAACCAGAACACACAAGGAATGTAAAAGGAATAACTAAATTATAAACTGGTAATTGACTCAATTAAAAACTGATAATTTGAACAGAGACTTCATGAAAATGCATATAATAGTAAAATAATAATATAAAAGATGCTCACCATCATTCAAAATTAGAGAAGTGAAATTATAAATTAATAAGTCTGATACCAAAATAAGTGCCCTTGAACAAATCTGAATAGAACTACTAGACATTTTATCATTAGAAGATAGATAACATGAACAATACATAAATAAACAACATAAAATATCTGATCAGAACTCTCACTTTGCACACACATTTTTTCCAAAGGTCAAGGGACCATCTCCCAGGATAATTCACATATTAAACTACAAAACAAATCTCAAAAATTTTAAGATGTTGAAATCATATGAAATATCTCTTTTAAACACAAAGAAATGAGACGTACTTATTATAACAAAAGTTGAAAAATGTAAAAATGTAGAAATTCACCAAAACACTTTTAAAAAACCAGTGAATCAAAGAAATCTCAAGAAAATTAGAAATATATTGAAATGAATGAAACAAAGAACAACATAAAAGCTTTTCAAATCAGACTAAATTACCAAAGAATGAAGAGCCAGAAAACAAAAGTAAAACAACTGAAAGCCAGAACAAAAACAAAAAGAACAAAAATTGCGGGAAATGTAATACAGAAAAGAAAATCTAGAGAGAGTTAGTGAAGCCAAGGGTTTGACCTTCTGAAAGATCCAAAATACTTACCTAGAGTGATTAAACTTTAATCATACCAAGTAATAAAAAAAAGAAATACTGATAAGTTGAGAAATGACAGTAGGTTGATTACTACGGATCTAACAAAAATGAATACATTATAAGAAAATAATATAAAAAGAACACCAGTAAAGTGGATAATTTAGAAAAATTAGTCTCTTAGAAACACAATTTATTACACAGGTTTTATACATACACGGTTTAAAAGATGAAGGATTTATTTCATTAAGATGTTTCAGTCCTGTTTATCTGGATCTAAACATCATGGTAAAAGGATGTGACAGAGAAAAGCTGCTTTTTCATAGTTTCTGGAAAGCAGAAAACAGGAAAAGAGTACAATAGAGAGCTAAAGTTTCCAAAACACACTCCTAGTGATGCATCTTTTTGAAATGAACCCCACCTCATCACAGTGCCTTTAGCTCTGAACATCAGTGGATTATTCCATTAATGAGTCTAACATCTTCATAACTGTCATGGAATTTCTAAAAATTTCTTAATCATGGTCCAGTTAAACTCAACTCTCACATCCCATTTCTCATAAATTTAAACTCAACCATATCTCTTTAAACAATAAGGGATGTGCAAATGAAAACAACAAAATGGTCATAATTCAGTCTAACAGTGTATAACTTGCATACATTACAGAAAGCCATACTAACCCTTTCCCAAAAGTCCCAACAGGTCTATCATTTCTTACAAGTCCAAGGCAAAAATCTGCCTTGAGATTCAAGAGAAACTTTTAGTCATGAACCTTTATAAAACTCAAAATCCAGTTACTTCTTAAAATATAATGGCATAAAGTAAATATTTTCATTCCAAAAAACTGGAATAAAAGGAGTGAAGCTAAGTCTTAGAAGCAACACAAATGCCTAACAGCTAGTGAATGGATAAAAATGTGTTTTTAAATATATAATGGAGTATTACTCAGTCATAGAGAAATATAAAATCGAGACATTTGTACCTAAATGGATAGAACTTGAGACCGTAATCATAAATTAAACAAATCAAACACACGTGTGTATATATCACATTATTTAGCAGGTGTGAGAAACTAAAAATGTAAATAAGAAAAAAATGTATAATAGATATTGTGAAATAGGAAGAAACTCTTCAAAAACAAAAGGGAACTAGAGAGGAGGAGAGGAAGGGAAGATAGGAAATAGAATATGAAAAAAGATAAAATAAAAATCAAGCTTTGTAAACAGGGAGGGAAAGGTGGTTTGAAACAAGGGTATGGGAATGGGAAAAGAAAAAGTGTCAGTATATATCATGTATAGATCCAAATTCCCTATAATGAAGGAGAACATTATGTATACCTAAATTATACAAATAAATTTAAATAAACTGAGAAAAGAAGAATGTAACCCCAGCAAGCCCAAAATTCAGTAGTGAAAACATTAAGTTTTGTATCACCATCTCTGGCTCCTAAGACACGTGACGGTAGAATGTGTGTTTTTCAAAGGACATGGGGGAGTACCTCTATAGCCTTTCTCATAGCCTCTCTCCTAGGCTGACTCTGCTTGCTCTCTGCCTGTGGATCTATTTGTCATACATCACACATTCTTAGTATCTCCAACTTCTTGAGGTCTGCACTGCACCTTTGATTTCATTTTGACAGCTTCACAGGATCACCTACTAGGAAGCCCTTTGAAATCTGCATTCAAGCCTTTATGTTTCCAAAGCTCTTTCATTCCTCATGCCTGAATAAACATCATATGGAAATGCTAAGTTGTGATGCCTGTGGGAAAATTGACCAAGTCTTTTTAGCCTGTGGCTTCAGTGGCCTTTGATTGTGTCAAAGACTAAGCATAGTCAAATTAATCCTGAGGAACTAATTCCCTAGGCATTCATTTTCCAGAAAATATCTCAGGACTCTCTTCTCAAATGAAAATTTATTTTTCAACCTTGAGTCTGTCATAAGTGAGGTCTTGATGATTTCTGAGATACCCTTGAGGTGTCTTTCTCCTGTTCATGTAAAAAAATTACTCAGTTTGTTTTTAATTGCAGTACTCTTTTCAACAACCAAACTTTCTCTGCTCTCTTCTGTGCAAGTTGATCCTTTCAGACCAGAATGAAAGTTTTTCATATAATTTTCTTATGGTTTTTGTCTTCATTTTTTACTATACCTCTGGATAAAATTAACCAGAACTATTTATGCCAGAGCCTTCATATTTGGGCTACTTTGAGATTTTTTCTGTTCCTGTTTTTCTGAGTTTCTCTTAAACTCACCCTGCTACTGTCTTAGAGCATGGGCATAGTATAGACAAATTTTTGCAAAATTAGCATGTATGGCATCTACATTACCTACGAATTTTGCCTTTATTCTTAAATGGAACCTCATGAGCCTGGACTTTATTGTCCCTATTCTTATCGGTATTGTGGTCTTCTGCACTTTGACCAGAATTGCCCATCAAAGTCTGCTTTGGTGTCTGGAAGTCTTCTTCAGTCTTCTTTAGCTTTCAGTTTAAAAATTTTCCAAAACCAGAGATGATGACCATCCCTGTCTCCACATGCACACCAGCCACCATCAGAGATGTTTCCCACTGGTAACCACTTCAGGCCTGAGAGACAGTGACCAGTGGTGCTCCTATAAGCACACCAGTCACTACTGGGGATGCTTTCTGCAGCTGGTAGCCATCATGGACTGGGAAAAGCAGCAGCCAGCCCCACACCAGCACACCAATGGCCACTATCAAATACCCATAGGCAGCACTACACAGAACAACCAAGCAGATATGCTTCAGAGAAAAAGTAACCAACATGGGAAGTGCCTGGGACCCCGCTACTCACTTGTCCAGAAGAACCCAAGAAAATGTCATGATGAAGAAGCAAAAGGCAGTCTCTGACCTCCAACCTACGCAAAGCAAATCCAAGAGATGTAAACATAGAAGGCATTGGGATTTGTGTACCTGAAGTTTCTGAAGTGATAGCAACTGAAGTAAAGAAAGAACTTCATGAGGCTATAAAAGAAATTAGAACAGAAATACTAGCTCAGGTAAAAGAAGAAATAAAAAAAATATGAAAGAATTGCTAAGCATCTCTAAAGAAGACATAGATAAAAAAACAGAGGAGCATAAGAAAATGAGGTAAACCTTGAATGAACAAGATAAGGAGGATTTAGAATTCATCAAACAGATTCAAAGAGATATCAAGGAGATTCAAAACTCCATTAAAAGCTGGCAAAACTGCTTGAAAGAAACTGAAGATAGACTTTCAAACCTTGAAGAAGGGTTTGCATCTATCAATCATGAAAGGAAAGATCTCTTAAAAATAACAAGGAATCAGGAAAAAACAATTCAATGGGTGCAAGACTATGCAAAGAAAAATAATTTAAGGATAGTAGGTGTCAGTGAAAAAGCAAGACATTCAATACAAAAGACATAAAAATTATATCTACAGAAGTAATAGCAGAAAACTTCCCAAGCACTGGATTAAGATGTGACAATCAGATAAATGAGGCTTATAGAACTCCGGCTAGCCATAACCAAGATAAATCTATACCCAGACATATAATAATAAAGATCTCAGAACTTCAGCAAAAGAACTGAAAACCAAAATCTGTTAGAGAAAAGAAACAGATCACCTATAAAGTAAAACCTATTAGAATCACAGCAGACTTCTCAACACAAAACATCCAGTCAAGAAGTGATTGGAGTGAAGTATTTAAGTTTCTGAAAGAAAATAATTTCCAACCTAGAATGATATACCCTACAAAACTATCTCACAAAATTAATAGAGAAGCAAGATACTTCCATGACAAAGAACAACTGAAAGAATTCATGACTACAAAACTAACCCTATGAAGAATACTGAAAGATATTCTAGGGAGAGATAAAAATGACTCTGGTTCCAGCAATAATGGAAGAATGGAGGGGAAAAGTATGAACCCAATGGCAGGAAAATGGGAAGGCTGAGATGAGCCAGTGCACATGGGCTATAACAATTAATGTAGATGGCCTCAATTCACCAATAAAAAGAAGTACTGGCAGAATGTGTCAGGAAACAGAATCTAGCAACATGATTTATACAGGAAACACATTTAACTTGAAAGAAAATTCATAGACTGAAGTCCAAGGAGAGCAAACAATGCTTTAGGTGACAGGGAACCAGAAAAAAGTAGCAGTAGCTTGCCCTTCAACTGAAGAATGGATAAAAATGCATTTTTATAGAATAGAAAGCTACTCAGCTTCAAATAAATATAACCCTGAGGCTCTCGTAAGTAAATTGACACTGCTCCAGATCATGCTCATGTATGAAATAATTCAGAGTCACATGAGTGAACATCATGTTCTCCCTAATATAAACAACTAAAGGAGTTAGTGGGATCCAAAATATACAGCAGATTCTGTGAAAGCAAAAGAGGAGGAAATGTCTAAAAAGGGAAGGCAGTTGCCATTGTTCATATATTATAGTGTTTTGAAACCTGCATTGTTTTTGTTGCTCTGATTAGTTTGGTTTTGTTCTGTTTTGTTTTGTTCGATTTTATTTGATGGTATAGGTAACTATTTCAAAGATAATAAAATGTTTTATGGTAGCCTTTATTGATTTCCTATTATCTAATTTTGAAGCCCTATATTGCTTTCATTGTTTTGTTTTGATTGGTTTTATTCTGTTATGTTTTGTTTGATTTTATTATGCCTGATGGTACCGGCAATTATTTTGAAGATAACAAGAAGAACTATGGTAGCCATCATTGTTTTCCTTTTATCTTGTTTTGAAGTCCTGTATTTCATTCATTATTTTGTTTAGATTGACTCTTCTGTTTTACTTCATTTGGTTTTATTCTCTTCAAAATAAAAACATAAAGAAATTAATAAAAAGTTTCCAAACTCCTCCACAAACTGTTCAAAGGGCTTTTATGACACATGGTCTTACTATGTAATTCAGGCTGGTCCTGAACTCACTATGTAGCCAAGGCTCATCTCAGACTCATTGAAAATCCTCCTGCCTCAACCTCCAAAATACTGGTATTATAAGTAGTCTCACCACACCTGCCTCCAAAAGCTGTTGAGGCACATGAGATGATATTGCTGGGAAAAGATACCAGGTATATAAAAAGCTAAAGGAGTTATTTGCCTAATATTCAGTGGTTTCAGTCCATGGATGAATGCCTCCAAAGTAGAAACATGGCAGAAGAGTGGTGAAATAAACTCCTTAATTCAGGTGTACTGGGAAGGAAAACAAAAAAGATAGTCACATGTGACAGATATTGTCCTCCAAAGGAGTCCGCTAATAACTTGCCTATAACCCTCAATTAGTCAATGATTAGAGAACACTAATGATCCATAACTTCTCCAAGTGTGCCTTAATTCTTTCAAGTTGACAAGTTTAGCAGTAACACACGTAGATAGCCAACACATTCTTAAATAGATATATAGCTAGTAAAATTTTTGAATCAGTGATAATTAACTTTTAGAAATACAAAACCTCAGGAAGATATGGCTGTATGAAAAATTTGAACACAATAATGAAAGAATGAACATCAATTGTTATCAAACTATTATAAAAAAGGTAAAATGTGAGTACTTCCCAAATAATTTTATGTAGCCATCAATTTTCATCTGAACAATCAGCAACTAGATTCCAAATTTCTCATGAATATTGATAAAAATACTCAACAAAAGTACACTAAATCAAATACTATATTAAAGTGATTATACACCATAAGTGCAATTTATACTAAAAATGCAAGTAGATTATGTGAATGAAAATTTATCAGTGTGATATGCTACATTAATAGCATGGTAAAAAATGATGAGTAAGAGTATTAAAAGAAATAAAATATGTTTTAATGATGCAAGCATTTTGTAAACTCAGAACAGAAGGAAATAATTTCATGATTGCACATTTGAGAAATATTTACAGCTAACATATACAGTGGTGAATGACACAAAAATTTCTCAAGACCAAAACAAATATATTAACTCCAGGCACTTGTATTAAAAATTCTACTGGTAGTTTCAACTAGAGAAATTAGGAAAGGATGAAAGGCTAAAACACAAATTTTAGAAAATGGTGAAGCAATGAGTGCCAGCAATTGAGGTTCTCCAAGGAAACTTATCTGAAGTCTGAAAAACTGTGGCTTAGAGCTATAAAAGTGAGAGGAGGTAAAACCAGGAGAGAACTGCCAAAAGATAAAATAAAGGTTTAAATAGTATAGAAGAATAAAGGAGAAAGCAGAAACCTTGCAAACCACACTGCGAACTGCCAGCTGGGAGATAAAGTGAAACTAAAAACTTTCCTCACGGAGAACCACAGAACTGATTCGGAATTGAAAGAATCAGGAGCAGTTGGAACCAGCAAGGAATACATAGAATACTGCTTCCAGAGTGGCCTTCTACAGACATCAATTGGTGGGTGTTCCTGGTACAGTGCCCACCACTGTGATTGTGGAAGGAGAGATGACAGGGATACTATTACTGGGAAGTCTCAGTGTTTGAACCAGGATTCTAAAGCAAACTCTTGACACCACAGTGATTCACACTATCAAATTCCCAAAGTTAGTGACTGAAGGAGAGCTGCAAGAAATAGCTGACAGTTGAATACAGTCTTCAAGAAGTCCCACAGCAGGGCTGGAGCTAGTGAATATGGACCTAGTTCCCTCAGCTGAAGGCCAGATTCAGTCTGAGTGACTCAGGATTGAGAGGTCACATTGGTTCCTAGCTCTCACTGTTATGAAGATGCCTGCATCCAACACTGTTCTAGAAGCAGACTACCACCTTAGACCTCTAGCATAAACATCATGCTTATACATCTTGCTTGAACTCTATTCCTTATTCCTACACTGTGGAAAAGAGTCATGTGATCAAACAATAGAAAGAGTTCCTTTATTTAATTTTTTTGTTGTTTTTCTACTTTTGTTCAATTTTCTTACTATTTTTATCAAATTGTCTCTTGATTTTTTTAAGTGTGTGTGTGTGTGTGTCTGTGTGTGTGTTTGTGTGTTGTGTTTCTCTTTTTCTTGCCTGTCTCTTTCAATATTTTTGATAGAGGACAAAGGGATTGTCCTTGCTCTCTCTCTTTCTCTCTCTCTGCCTTTTTGAGACAGAATTTCACTATACAATTCAGGCTGGCCTTGAATTCACTTTGTAAACCAAGCTGGCCTTGAACTCACAGTAATCCTTCTGCCTCAGCCTCCCAAATGTTAGGATTACAGGCATGCGCCTCCTACTTCATCCTTCCTGCATCACACAGCATAAGACACACAAAAAACTATTTTTTTAATAAATAAAACCCTTCTAGCATTATCAAACCCCCAAACCCTGGGCTTAGAGAACTGATTCTACAAAACTACTCTTGAGTGCTTTTCTTCTCACCTTTAGAGGAAAATAGCTATCACATTTAGTACATATAAGCTATAGATCAATACTTTGACTATTTTGATGATTACACCCTAATGTGGATTTCTTTGTTAGGATAAAGAGAGAACCAAAAGTGGTCCTCCTGGTATGTTATTTCTCAACTTGCCCTAATAGATACCACACTAATTTCTCAGTTTGTTACTATAGCTGATTTGATTATATGGAAATTCTTCTGACTCAGTGCATGATTTTGTACAAGTGAATCTTTTTGCCTATTCCACCATCATACCCAAGAAATAGAATAGCAAGAGTTCCTAACCCAAGGACTCAGACAGGGTCAAAGTATTCAAGAGAACCAGTAACCTGATGAAATGAAGTCCTGAGCCTGAATTACCTTAAGTATTGCAGTGAAAGGATTAGAAAAATTACTATGGTATGAGCACTCAGACTCTCTAGCAGCTACTGAAGAATCACATACACAATGTCTCATTGGGATATTTGATCTGTGTTCCCATCAGATATCTCATGGGCTTGTGTTTTTGTATGTTTCCTGGATAATGCAATGTGGAGTTATGTTGTGATTTTATTATTACATTTATTAGGTTTTTGCTTTTGTATATTTCTTCTTTGATTGGCTTTGATAAAAAAACTGTTTAGTTTCTCTCCTTCATCTCAGATCCCTTTCTAGTTTTTTCACCTCAATTCCGTGAAGCAATAATATTAACATATTTCTTCATTCTTTTTCTAAATACATAAACTTCTCCTCCCAAGTTTGTAACTTCTCATTACTAGCTCAATCAGTCATACCTCTCATCCCCAGTATTAACCCTCTACCATCCCAAACCTAAACCTTTGACTCTTCCATATCTTACCTACCCTAATATCTTATCTATTAGCATCTTCTAACTATTTTTAAGAAAATAAAACAGAACAGTAAAATGAAGCAAAACAAAACAGTGACAGGACTATAGAAATTCCACAATTGTTAGTAAATGCATATTGTTGTCCTTTAAATAGTTGCTCTGGCCACTGACCCCAGGCTTACAAAATCAATTAATCAACACAAATGTCAGGTTGTTTCCCACCTTCAGTTATTATCATTTCAGCCTGTGTCATGTCCAATTGCTTATGGTTGCAGGGGTGGGGGGAGTCAGGAGGCAGAGGTGGGTTCCTTGCTGGTTCTCCCTGGCTGGCAGGGCCACCACTGGCATATGGGGGAGGAGATGCATGACTTTGTTGCTGCTTTTTCCCAAGCAACATTTCTGTCATTGGCACATGGGGGTCTACAGAGCTTCCTTGCTGGTTCTCCTCAGCTGGCAGGGCCTCTGCCAGCTCATGGCAGGGCTACATGGCTTCTTTATGCTTCTTTCCAGCTGGCAGGACCTCTGCCAGAACATGGGAGGACTACCTAGATTCCTTGCTGTTTTATTCTGGCTGACAGGGCCTCTGCTGGCAAATACAGGAAAGCTACATGACTTCCCTACTGCTTCTCACCTCTGGCCAACAGGGTCCCTGCTAGCACAAGATGGGACAGCTTGGCTTTCTTGCTGCTTCTCAGCTGGTTAGGCCTCCACCAACACATGATGGGCTGGTGCATGGGGTCTTTGCTGCTTCTTCCAGGCTGGTACGGCCTATACTAACCCATGGGTGGTGGGGTCTACATGGCTTCCTTACTGCTTGCCACATGGCCACCACCCTTGATTTTCTTATTTTGCTGGATTCTTGAATCATCTCTTACTATGGGCTTCAAGTCTCAGTTTAGATCCTTCCTGTGTCCATGGGACCCATCACCCTCCTCCTTCTCTCCAGGTTGCTCTATTCCAAGGTCCCACACTAAAACTTGGGAAGGTTCTTTCTCTGCTGCTCTCCACTCTGCCATTTTCCCGGAAGTCCCACCTTTTCCTTGTGGCTACCTCTGAAAAACTACTGCATTTTTCAGCTCTCTTGCCCACATCCATGTGGGGTCCACCTTGGCACCCCAGTTACTGGCTTGCTTTTCCTTGGCAATATATATGAACACTTTCTGACAAAATATGAAGATTTCCTCAATTACAAATTAAGCTTCTTTTCTACAATATCTCACCTTTGGCTCCACAAATACATTCTGAAAACTCTCAGTACCAAACTCAAATGAAAGCATTGCAATACAATCAGACCTCACATCAAACTTTTTTTATTTATCATTATCCTTGCTTCTAATCTCCCTCTTAGTGTTTAACACTCCTTATCCAATCATTTCTCATACTTCTCCCTCCACTTCACCTACCTCATTGAAGAACAGCTGCAAATAATAAATTCATAGAGTGTATAGAGAATATACAAAGCACAGAAGGGTAACAATAAGGGCTATCATGCAGAACTGTTTCATGACTGAATCTGTTGATTCTGTTACAACCAGAAATGAATTCTTTTGGCAAAATAAAGGAACAGTGTCCAAATCAAGTAAAGTATATAAATGAAGGAGTAAATGCTTCCACTGTACATAAAAAGCTGAAAATTATTTATGGGGAAGGAATATATGGACCCTTACTTATGAACCCAATCCATTCCTGAAGGCTATTTGTAACTCAAATTGGCAACTGAAAGCTCAGCCTCCTCTACAAAGTCCTCAAAATCTCTCTCCTCTACACAGGCAAATTTCATTGTCATTAGAAAGATATTTGCCCAGGATTTCTAAATTAACCCTATACATGAAAGGAAGTTGGACTCTTCTTTCCAAAACTCTGTTAAGGGTCAAATTGTTATCTAATACCACCTGGAAATACAAGTGTCTGGACATCAGGTCATAACTTAAGACTTTAGTTTTAACTTAAAACTAAAATTATGGTCATGACACAAATTGTTGGTATGGCAGGCCAGTTATAAATGTATAACTGGAGGATCCACTGTGTCTTACCAAAAGTCTCTCTATAAGCCACAAAAGAGGAATATGTTTATATCTCTATCTATATCTATATCATCTATATCTGCAAGGCAATAGAAGATCTACAAGTTATTCCAAGTCACCCAAGATGATCAAGGGGTCATAAAGGGAGAAGAAAATAAATATCTGGTCGAATAAAAGAAAAATCCTTAAAAGTGATGAAGAAAATAGATGAGTTCAAAAAATAAATGAAGTAAAAGTGCACAGCAATTTCACTCAATAGGGCCACAGAGAATTTCAGATAAGTAGATAAAAAATGGATCAGTTAGCAAAAACATTTCAAGACTTGAAAACAGAAGCAATGAAGATGTGAAATCCTCAAAAAATTTCAGAGATAAATAATTGAGATAAACAATTGTATAAAATTTAAGAATTGCAGAAATGAGCAACATGAAGACAGTGTCTACAACTGAGGAAAAAATAGTGAATTATGATGCAATGTCTAAAGAAGCCACAAAGAAAATAAGAGAACAAAGGAAGACTATTCATCAGCTGGTAGATAACAAGAGGACCAATCTAAGGCTAATTGGAGTTAGTAAAAAAATGAAAATATACCATGGATAGCTTTACTAAAATATTTACAGATATCACAGAAGAAAAGTTCTCAAGTATAAGAAAAAATTTTAAAGTAAGTGACACTTGTAGAGCATCAAACAAATATAGTGAAAAAAGAAGCTCACCAAGCCATACATTTATTAAATTACCAGATATCCAGCAAAGAAAAAAAATGCTGTCAGGGAAAATAAAATCACCTGTAAAGATAAACCAGTTACAATCACAACTGACTTCTCAACAAAAAATCTATAGGCCAGAAAAGCTTGGAGTGAAGTATTTAAAACCCTAATCACAAATAATTTTCAATACAGATTAATTTATCCAGCCAAGCAATCTTTCATAGTAGATGGAGAAATAAGGTATTTCCATGAGAAAGACCCACTCAAAAGATGTGTGAGTGCTAAGTAAGCACTGGAGAAAATATTTAAGAACATTCTTTGCAGAAATAATAGAATAGACAAAGCTAAAACACAGAGGAATCTAGTCAAAACAATCAATAAACACCAACAAAAAACATCATGAAAGGAAAAACAGATTCACCCACTGATAAAGAGGGCAATGATAGTAAATAATCAACACATCTCATTAATATATCACAACATTAATGGCTTGAACTCTTCAATTAAAACACACCGATTGGCAGACTGGATCAAAATAAAAGCATCCCACAGTGTTTTGCATTTATGAATTTTGTCTAATCCAAGATGATGTTCATTGACTAAGATGTTCATAGGCTTAAAGGTTGGGGAAAAAATATTTCATGCACCAAAACCTAGAAAACAAGCAGGGACTTCAATTCTAATATCAGACATGGTAAGCTTCAAGCTAAAATGCACTAAAAGAAACAGGAAGGTCACTACATACTAGTTAAGGAATAAATTTAATAAGAAGAAATGATATTGATAAACATATGTGCACTGAATTCTGGAGTGCTGATCTTCCTAAAACAAACACTGCTGAATATTAAAGATTAAGTAAATATTGATGAAATCATAGCAGGGAATTTTATACTCTCCATATGCAAAGATATAGATTAACTAACCAAAATATCAGCAAACAAATATCAGAGCTGAAATATATCTTTGAAAATATGGACTTAACAGATATTTACAAAATATTCAAGCCTTCTAGAACAGAGCATAAATTATGGTCAGCAGCACATGATCTTTTCCAAAAATAGATCTCATACTATTCCACAAATCCTACTTAAATAAATATAAAAGAATTGAAGTTACAAGTTACTCCATGCCTTCTGTAAGATCACTGTGTGATGAAAATAGAAATCAGCAACAGACCAAATTTTAGAAAAGGCAAAAAATCGTGGAAAACTAACAAAACACTCGTTTTATGAGTATGGGTCACCAATGTGTCACAGGAGAAATCAAAGAAGAATTTTTTTTAAAATTTCTGGAAATTAATGACAATGAGGTTACAACTTACTGAAATGTAGGGAAACAGTGAAAACAGTGCTAAAAGGAAAATTCATCACAATCAATGCTCATATTAGGGAAACAGAGCAAGTCCATGCAAAGAAACATAAAAAAGTGTTAAGATACTCAATAAAAATGCCCCAATCTGAATTAGTGAAGAGTATTATAAAGATGAGAGTGCAAATGAATAAAATTAAGAGTTGAAAAAGTAAAACACAAAAATCAGCAAATCAAAGAGCTTGTAGTTTGAAATAATAAATAAAGTGTACAGGTCCTTAGCCAGACTTACAAAGAGAAAGCCAGAGAAGATTTACATTAAGGCAATTAGAAGTGACAAAGGTGAAATCAAAACAAACATGGTCAAAATCTAGAAGGCAGTAACTATTTGAAAAATTATATTCCAACTAAGTATCAAATTTTGAAGAAATGAACAGATTTCTAGACACATATAAGTATTACTAAAATAAGCCCAAGAAGACATAAATATGCTTATTGACACAACAAAAATCAGTAAAATTGACACAGTAATAAAGAATCTACCAACTAATAAATGCCTGGGACCTCATGAATCCATTGCTGAATTCTGCAACATTTTTAAGTATGTTATATGACCAGGACTACCCAAACTCTTGAAAGAAATTGAAAGAGATGGAATGCACCTATCTTCATTTAATGAAGCCAATATCATCTTGATCCTAAAACAAAGATAAAGTCCCAACTAAATAGAAAATTTTAGGCAAATCTTTTTAATGAACATAGATGTAAAGCCCTCAACAAGGCTATTGGCAAATAGAATGCAGCACATCATCAAAAATATTAAGGACCATGATCACATAGGTTTTATCTGAGAGATGCAAAGATGATTCAACATACAAAAGACAATAAAGGTAATACATGACATAAACCAAAGCAAGATTTTTTGAAAAACCCACAAGATCATATCAATAGATATAGAAAAGGTTTTTGATAAAATCCAACACTTCTTCATGATAAAAACACCAAAGAAAATATAGAAGGACCATACATGAATGTGGTAAAACCTATACATGAAAAACCAAGAAATCTAGGAAAATCTAAGCATATCCACCCTAAAATCAGGAAGAAGACAAGTCCACAACCAACACTTCTAATTCAACATAGTATGTCAAACATTAGTTGGAGGAAACAGGAAAGAGAAAGACATAAAAAGTATAAATATAAGAAAGTTAAAATGCAAATTGTCATTATTTACAAATGACATAATACTCTACATAGAAGTCCAGAAGAATGGCACCAAAAATCTCTTAGAATTAATAGCCAATTTCAACAACAAAAGAGGATACAAGATCAACACAAAAAATCATTAGCATTTTGTACACCAATAATGAACTTGAGAAGAAGGAATTTAAGAAACAATATCCTTCACAATTGTTTCAAGAAAAATCAAATACCTAAGAATTAATCTAACCAAGGAAGTGAATACCTCTACAAAGAAACCTGTAGCACTGTAAAAAAAAAAGATTAAAGAGTACATCAGAAAAATGGAAAAATGACCCCTGCTTCTGAATTGTCAGAATCAAAATTGTCAAAGTGTCAATACTCTGAAAACTTTTTATATAGATTCTATGCTGTCCCAATTAAATGACTACAGCATACTTTACAGATTTTGGAAATCTATTCTAAAATCCATATGGAACTAAATGAGGTCCACAGTAGCAAAAGCAATTTTGGGCAACAAGGGAAAGCATGAAAATTTGCAGTTCCTGACTTCAAGCTATAGTATAAAGTAATAGTGATTAAAACTTTAGGGTATTGAGACAAAAACAGATTCCTGGATCAATGGAACAGAACAGAGGATACAGAAACTTTGCCAGACTCATTCATCTATGAGGTCTTTGACAAAGGGGTCAAGAGACTATGTTGGAGGAAAAGTTGTCTATTCAAGTGGTGCTGGGAAAACATTATCTTTCTGGAAAAGATTGAAAGTGCACATTTATCACTTCCCATATAGGAAAGTAAAATTAAAAAATAGACAAAAGTTCTAAACATTAAAGTGGAAACACTAAATCTACTGAAAGGTAAAATAAGTAAAACACTTGTAGTCATAGGTTTTCTAAACAGAAACTTAATTGTACAAAGAATAACAGTAACTATCAACAAATGGGATTTTGGCAGCCTAAAACTCTTCCACATAGCAAAAGAATCAGTACAGTGAAGATATAATCTATATAATGCAAAAAAATCATTGTCAGCTACTTTTCAGGCAGAGGATATGTATAGATAGAATATATAGAGAATATAAAAAGAACTCAAAAAACTTAAAATCACCTAAAATTAAAGATGCAGTTCAAGAAATATGCTACATAAATGAACAGGTACTTCATAGAGGAAGAAATTCAAGTGGTCAACAAACATGTGAAAAAATGTTCGACATTTCTAGTCAATAGAGAAATGCAAATTTTAAAAACCCTAAGATTCTATCTTTCTCCACAAGAAATGACAATCGTCAAGAAATCCAACAAAAACAAATGCTGCCATGGTTGTTTTGAAAAAGGAAGCCTCCTTTATTGCTGGTGAGAATGTAAACTAGTACAACCATTATTGAAATAAGTAAGGAGATTTCTCAAATAATTTAAATTAGAAATTCTATATCACCCAAATATCCCCCTGCTAGATATCTTCCCCCCAAAAGCTTAAGACATCATACTACACTAATATATGCATGCCAATGTTGATGGCAGTGTAATTCGAAATAGGTAAATTCTGGAAGCAGCCTATGTAGCCATCAACAGGCATTTGGTTAAAGAAAATGTAGTATCTATATACAATGAAATACTACTTGGCTATAAAGTAAAACAAATTTAAGATATTTGTAGGAAAATGGCAGTCCTAGAAAATACAACATTGAGTGAAATAAACACAAAAGTTTAAAAACTATATGGTATCTCTCACTTGAGTGAGGCAATGTACAAAGAAAATAATAAGTATGGATAGCAGAGGACAAAGTATTGGATCTCTCACAATTGGTAAAACGACCAAGGAATTAAGTGTAAAGAATGAGCAGAAGGGAAAGTGGAGATAAGAATAAGGATATGCCAGGTAGAAAAACCTAACAAACCAAATTAATGTAGTCATTACATGACATAACATGAGCTAAAATTAATGGCATTAGTAAGAATAAATACTGTGATAGGGGAACTGGAGAAGGATGGAGGGAGTGGGAAGCAAAAGAGAAGGTGACAAAAAAATAAACAAACTGTGATATGTGCACATAACTATTCCCCAAGATGACTGTAAACTGATATACTGCAAACATAGGCTAATAAGATAAAATTTATAAAAAAAAGGAAAAAATGGCTAAAGTGCAAAGGAAGAGAGAAAACTATCTCTATTTTATACATGCTCAAAGATGCATATTTTTATTTATTTTTATACATACACAAATAAGCATATATAATTCCAAACAGTGACAATAGAGGTAGTTTGCGAATGCAGCAAAGATGTAACAGGAGGAGATCCACATATAAGGGAAAGTTATATTTCTTTGAATAATGAAAATTCAAATGAAATTAAGAAAACTATATAAGGTCACATTAAGAACCAAATAGGTATGAGAAGTGTGCACTGAAAACTAGAAAACATGTTTGAAATAAATATTAAAATAGTTTAAAAATGGATTTTTTTGGGTTGAGTTTTGGCATGGGCAGCTATTTCAAAGATGGCAAAATATAGGTGGTAGCCATTGTGGATTTACTATTTTCTTGTTTTTGAGTCCTTTATTACAGTCATTGTTTTGTTTTTATTGGCTTTATTTTGTTTTGTTTTTCTTGGTTTCCTCTATGTCTGAAGGTATCTGAAGTTACTTTGAAGACAATGTGAAGCCTTATGATAACCATTGTTGATTTCATATTTTTTTGAAGTCCTGTGTCACTTACACTGGTTTGTTTTTATTGTCTTCTTACTGTTTTATTTTGTTTTGCTTTATTCTCCTTAAAATAAAAGATTCAAATACTTTATTTTCCATAAATTGAAAAACGATATCATAAACATGACATTATCTTCCAAATGATGTATAGATTTAGTCCAGTCTTTATCAAAGCTGTAATGAGACATTTTTAGAAATAAAAAAGCAGATCTTAAAATTCCTGTAAAATTGCACTGCATTCCACAGAACCAAAACACTCTTGATAAACAAATATGGAGTACCAATATATTCAAATTTTGAAGTTTAGTACAGTATTCAAAGCAGGGAAATATTGTCATAAAAATATACGCCAAAGGAATACATTTATATTCCAGAAATAAATCTAGACATCTGTGATTAAGTTATTTTTTGCAAGAGTACAAAGATATTCTCTAGGGATGGGAGAGACTCCAACAAATTGTGCTGGGGAAATGGAAACTGACATAGAGGAGAGCTAAATCAGATCATTTTCTCACATTGTGTACAAAAATTAAATCACAATGTACCTCTGAAAATACATGAAACAAAAGCAAAATAGAGATATGAGATTACCTCACACTAATAAGGTTATGCACAGAAAGGAAAAAAGTGAAAAGATTAGAGACAGAATACAGAATAGGAGAGAAAATATTTAAAATTATTCAACAGTCAAGCAGTTCTTATGCAGAATATATGAGCATAAAAGCCTCCAAAAACTTCCTAGCTAAGAAACAAATTATGCAAACAAAATTTGAGCAATTGACACAAAATGATGTTTCTTAAAATCAGATATACAAATCTCCATCAGGTATATGAAAAATATTTTAACATCAATAATCATATGGGAAATACAAACAAAAAACAATCCTAATAAGAATAGTTATTTATAAAAATACAGAAATAACAAATGCTGGTAAGTATGTGCAAAAAAAAAGGAAGAAGACTCAATGGGACTAACCAGTAGAGGAGCTCATCAAGAAATTAAAAATAGAGGACGCTGGGAAACCAAGCAACCAGATCGCTGCCCTGATAAGTGGCTGTGGCCTGGCAGGCTGCAGCTGCCCCAGGGCAAGAACCACTAGCATCTCCTGAGATCTGTGCCATGTTGTAACTTAGAGTGCCAGGAAACCAATCAACCAGATTGCAACAGAATTATATAAGGTGGTTAAAAAGTAAATAACAACAATAAAATAGATCAGTAAGGTACTGAGCAAGCTGAAACATGATATAACTAAACAGATAATGGACTTAAAAAGCAAAAGGAGGAAAAGAATGTGCTCTAAAGGATATAAATGCATGTATGTTATAGTGTGTAGCATTGATAACCATGTTGCTAAGTTTTTGTTGGATTGTTGAACAGAACTGTTTGCAGCCTCACTGTTTGAATGTCCACTTTGTATGCTTTAAGTTTGTAACTTGAACAACTATGTCTAAGAAATCAGTATGTAATTTACCAACTAGTGATTTCTTATTGTTTATTTTTTTGAAATTCTGTATTGTTTCTACACTTTTTCCTGTTTTGCTTTTTTTCTCTTTAAATAAATTTTTTTTAAAAATAAATTAAAACTAGAACTGTAGTGTACAGCCAAACTAAATGTAATTATTATGTTAAAGAGATGCCTGAAATTCTGCATTCATTTCTACACAATTAACAAAAGCCAAGAAATTAAAGTAACCAAGTATCATCAATTGATGACTGAATAAGAAAAATATGCATATACCCCAAGGAATACTATTTAAGTAAAAAGAAATCTATTAGTCACAATATGGATAGAACTGGAGATCATTATGTGAAGTTAAGTCAACCACAGAAAGATGAGTACTTTGTGATCTTATTGTATGAAAATCAAAAGCATGCTGACCTTATAAAATTAGAGAGCAGAGTGGCAACTACTAGATGCTAGGGAATGTAAAGCACAGGGAGAGTTTGATCAATGTTATTTTGTTTTAAATCTAAAACATACTCTGAAATTTTCTTGTGTTCAGATGTGGGTCTTTTGAAATGTGATTGGATTTGAGGAGCGTCATGCTCATCAAAGGGTTAATCCTTTGATATGTTCAAAACTGAATTTGCTGTTATGAAGTAGGATCTTGTTGGAGCTGAGTCAATGGTTGCAAGAATTAAAAATATATATTCTTCCTAGTCATTTCCCTCTTCTCTCCCCTTCCCCGTGTCTTCCCCTCACCAAAGTTACCACAATTGATGAGTGACCAGTTTTCCTCCGCTGTGTGTTTCCATCTTGCTGTTTCAGTGTTGGCTCTAGGAAATTATGGACTGAATCTAGGAAACAATAAGCCAAAATAAGCCTCTCCTCTTTTTATTTGTACGTATGAAGTGTTTTGTCCTAGCCCCTAGGAAATTGACTACTATAAATATGTAGTTTTATAGTTTGACAGGAGCAAAGAAGTTCCAGTGCACTATAACAAAATGTGGTTACTATAGATAGCAATAATATATTGTATATTTTAAAAAGCAGAATGAAAGAATTTTGAACTTTTTTACTAAAATGAAATCATAAATGTTTTAGGAAATGTTTAACCTGACCCAACCTTTAAACAGTGTACACACACACCAAATCATTATATGGTATTCCATTAGTATGTACAAATTTTGTATTTTATGTGTCAGTTAAAATTAAATGAAAATGACTAAAATGGAAAAATGAAACTGATGTAAAATCTTAAATATAAATGTTCAAACTATTGGACTTTCAGATCATAACATATTTGTAAATGTTTGTGAACTTTGGCAGTTTTTTAAAAAAAATTTAGTATGTTAGTACATGCATGTAGTGTATTACGTTTACATTCCTTGTGGGAAATTGATACATGTACATAGCAGATCTTAATCCTTTTCATCATTCTTTTTCCCTTCCCTCACTCACCCTTTACCTGTCTCTTGATCCCCTTCCTTTTTCATAGTCTTGTATATAGTTGGTACATGTACATAATGCATCTCATTTCTGTTTATTAATCCCATACCACTTCTTTCCCTCCCCACCCTCCATCTTTTGATTCCCTTTCCCTCTGAAAGTTACCTAGCTCCACAATTTCTAGTATTATCTGTTATTTTGCTCTGTAATTTTACCCGGGTTTCTTGTACAAGACAAATAATAAGATATTTAAGCTTGTATGTCTGATTTATTTCACTTAACATTATGACCTCAAAAAGCGATAGTTCCCAGAAGTAGGAATGACTAATAAACACATGAAGAAATGCTCTATTCCACTGATCATTACAGAAATGCAAATTAAAATAACACTGAGATTCCATCTTACCCCAACAAGTATGGTAACATTTAATAAATAAAATAACTGGGGCTTGGGATTTAGCTCAGTGGCTTAAGTGCTTGCCTCATAAGTGCAAGGTTGTGAGTTCAATCCCTGGTACAAAAAGAAAGAAAGAAAGAAAGAAAGAAAGAAAGAAAGAAAGAAAGAAAGAAAGAAAGAAAGAAATCAAGTAATAATAAATGATGGAGAGGCGTCAGGGAAAAATAAACACACACTGTTGATAGGAATATAAACTAGTACAACCACTGTGGAAATCATTATGGAAATTCCTCAAAAAACTAAAGCTAGAAACTTCATTAGACCCAATTATTTCTCTTGTAGGTATTATCCTGGAAAAAACTAAGACATCATATTGCAGAGATACATGCATACCCATGTTTATAGCAACACAATTCATGATAGCTAAATCTTAGAAGGATCTCATATGCGCATCAACAGGTGAATAAGGAAAATGTGGTATTTACATACCATGGAGTACTACTCTACCATAAAGAAAAATAAACTCGAGTAATTTGTAGGAAAAATGGCAACTGATTCTTATGTGGAACACCAGCACCTCAATAAATAAATGAAGTAGACTTTTCTGAATTAATAACATTTTTGTGTCAAATAACAGTATTAAGGAAGTGAAAACATAACTTTCAAAATGGGAGAAATTAATATCAAATTGAATATTGTCTAGATAGTAGTTCTCAATAATAGAATGATCTTTAAAACAATAATAAAGCCAAATCCCATTTGTTAAAAATTAATTAAAGTTATTATATTCCAAAGTTACACAAATGACCGATAATTTTACTACAGTAATTAGGAGATAGAGTGTGTACTACATGGTTTCTTCTTCTGGAATCTTAGTCTCCAGTGTGCTGATGTAGAACTAGTTGACCTTTTAAGAGATGGATCCTAGCAGAAATAATTAGATCATGGTAGTAGCACTCTTGTACGAGATCACGGCTCCTATTGTGGAGCAAGTTAATTTCTGTGAGAGGTGGTTGTAACAAAATGAGTAATTCTAGTCTCTCCATGGTCTCTGGTTTATCTATCTCTCTACATATTCTCCTGCCATAGTGGTGTTATTTCCCATAAGATTCTCAACAAAACCAAGTTTATTGTTCTTGAATGTCCAGAATTGTGAGTTAAATAAACTTCTCTAGAGGTAAGCAGACTCAAGTATTTTGTTAGAGCAACAGAGAATAGGCTAGTGCATGTTACAAATAAAGTTAAACATTATTAATAATTACAGAAGTAAAAATAAAAGCACAGCGATATGCTACTTCATACTCATATGACTGAAATAAAAAAGCAAGTATAAATAAAGTCCAAAATAAAAGATAAATAATAGAAAGTAGGCAGATCTTTTTCAAATAGGAAGGGGAACAAGAGATATAAGGTGGAGGAGACGAATGGTAGGGGAGGGGAATGTAAAATTAACTGAAAAAAGTGGAAATAGAGCTTTTGGAAATACAAAGGATCCATTAGTTGGAAAGAGCAGCAAGGGATGGGAAGAGTAGGAAATGAAAATGAACTAATTGGTGTTATGTATATATAACAACTGTCTACAATAGATGCAATCATTATGCAATGCAAATATGGACTGATAATAAAAAAAGAAATATCAAGTGTTGTTGAGGTTGTGAAAATCAGAGTCCTAACTAAGTAAAATGGTTGTATCCATTCCAATATTAACAAAGTCTCTTTATATACTTTAAATTGTTCCATAACTTACAAAAAAAACCCCTGAAAAACGCTACTGCTTTACCTGGAAAGGCTATTTATAATTGACTAAAAGGATATTCTATTTAAGATATTTACAATTTGTTTAGTTTAAATTTTTTTGATGTTTTTAAGACCCGGTCTTGCTATGCAATTCATGCTGGCCTTGAACTCACAGTGATCCTCTTTAGTGCCACAATCACAAGCATAACACACCATTCCCAGTTTAGTTTAAATTTTCAGTTTAAGATAATCCCATTGAAATATTACTAAGACTTTCGTTTTATTTCAGTCATTACTTAATGAGTCAAATTAGCTGAAAGCAAAATCCACATGATAATATCCACAATGGAAAAAAGGAGCAATGAGACCAGACTCGCTCTACTATGTATCATTTCAGTAATACTTCAAGATCAACAATGGAACCAAAAATCAGAACCAAAACTATACAGATAAAATATATTGCAAATAAGTAGGAAAAGACTGGTCTTTCAAAGAAAGATAGATTATTCAGTTGTCCTAGTTTTGCTGAAACAACCAACTAGCTGATGAAAAGTTTAAAAGTCTATTTATTTGGTAAAAGTTTACATAGGATAAATTCCATTAAAAATAAGTCCTAAAGCAAAATGTGATATCATATGATTCTAAAAATGTTTTTAAGTCTCAGATTGAAGAAGATATTTCAAAATAATCTATTTTCCATAAGAAAAAAATCAGCACTCATTTTACATGAAAACATTTCAACTACACCTGAAATAACAAGAGAGACCAAGAATAGACTAAATATAAGTATTTACAGTGTATTGACTTGTAAGTCATTAGTCTCCTTTACATAGAAAGAGAATATACAAAGGAATGAGAAAACAAATAAACTAGCCAATAGCAAACTTGGCAATATATATAAATGGAAAGTACCCATCAAAAGAAACAGAAACAACCAGTAAGTTCATTGTGAGGTATTTACCTTTATAAGTCAAGAAATGTTCATTAAAATCAACAGATATTTGAAGTCTGGATAGCGTTTAGTTTCAGTGTTGAGGAACAGACCCAATAAATATCTCTTTTCAATTTTCAATCATTACTGTGCAGATTAACTTTTATGATCTTATTCCTTTAATGCAAACCATTTAATCTATAGTGCACCACTTGATAGACTAGTTACCTCAGAGGAAGACATCAACTGTCTTTGTGAATATCCTGTTTCCACTAGCAAAAGGCTCATACTTCTATATAAACCACTAATTCTCTTGATATCTTTCTGGGATTACAGTTGTCCAGTATGAATTTTGACTTCAGAAATTTCTGAAATAAACCAGAACCCAGGTCAATTTCCATTTGTTATTCTATTTTCCAGCTGAAGTAATGTTCATTCATGCTATTCAGCGTATATGCTCAGATATTCTGCCATAAGAACAGAGAATATCACTAAAATACTCAAAGAGCAACATGCCATTCATCAGGTTACCCACATTTGACTGTTACTCCATTATTAAGTCCCAGGAAGCAATATAAAGGCCCAGCAAGATGGCATAGTTTTTTATGTGTAAATATCTGAAGAGACTATGAAACAACATTTAGAATTAATATATAGATGTAGCAAGGCCTGCCCACTAAAAATAAAAATCACATGTTGGAAATGTTTAAAAAGTACTAAATACAAACAGAAAAATATTTATTTTTTGTCTTGGAGAGGAATAGTTAATTTTATAGAGATTATCCCCCCAAAGGATCAATAAATTCATTACATTCTTAATTAAAACCCAACAGTGTTTTTGAAGATTATATCATTATGCTAAATTTACATAGAAAGAGAATACTTGATTTTAAAAATTCAAAAAAACAAATTATGAGAAATAATTTTTACTAATTTTAAAATTGTCTATAAATCTTCAGTAACAAAGACAGTATTATATTTAAATTTTTAACAGATATGGTATAGGGAGGCCATATATGCAACAACACATCTGGTCATTTGATTTTTAGTACAAGTGTCAAATCAATCTAATGAGAAACAAAGTTTTTAACAAATAAAGTAGACAAGAATGAGTATTGATGTGGAAAAAAAAGCAGCTGTCCATATATTATACCAAATGCATTAATTAACTTGATTCATGACTATCATTTAGGTCATACTATTTAGTATTATTCTTCAGATCACCTATGTGTTTGATGATTTTTATTGGGTTCTACCACTTTCTGAGAATCAAGAGTTAGAATTTGCAACTACAATTCCTGCATTGTGTGTTTTTTCCTTTAATTGCATCAAAGTTGCTTCATGTATTTCAGAAATCTTCTACCAGGTACATGCACTTGAATGGTTTTCAATATATTCCAGGTAAATTGATCTTTATATTATAATAATTATGAAATATTTCACTTTGTATCTCTTCATCTCTTTGTCTTGAAGTTTATTTTGTCTGTTACTAGAATAACTCATCTATACTTTGTACACTTACATTGTTACCTTTTAAAGAAATTTTTAAACTTGCAAAATTGAAAACTACTAACTAGATTTTATTTGAGACTAATTTGTTGCATATTCAAAACATCTTTATTCACATTTATGAACAGAGCCTTGTATTTTGTTACTGAGCCATAACTCTCACGTGAAATAATGTGCATTTTATTCTGAAAATTGACATTTCCTCACAGTAGTTTCTTCCACTGCTGCTTGCTGTAGATCTGCCGAGGCATCTGAATCCTGTCTCTTAAGGAAAACATACTTTACCTTATTCTATAATTTAGGAATCTGGATTCATGTTGAGAGTGAATGTTTGGAAATGACTGAGACTACATTTTTAAGAGTGAATTTTAAGTTTGTAGACCACGGTAATTCCAATTTTTCCTTTTTACCCTAGCTTCCTTGGCAGTGAATGCAACAGACCTAACTTTTCCTTTTCAAAGATGCGACAGTGTTATGCAAGACTTCCAAAGCTGCATAATGTCAGAGAAATTCAACTGCCTTTCAATTTAAAAGTATCTAATTCTGTTCATTCTATAAACAGCTAAACGGCTTGTAAATGGAAGTCTCTTTTCTCAAAACTGAGTATTTCTGTCAGTTGTACTTGCTTACTGAGGCTTATGTGTCTCAGTACTGCCTGCTGAGATCTCTTAGGCCCCCACGCTGTGTTATCTGAGACAATGTCAATGTAGCTGAAATTGTAGTTTCAATAGCCTGCATGCTGTGATCTCCACCAAGGGGGCGAAAGTTGTTTAAAGTGAGAGAGTTTTCTGAGTCTTATATCTTTGCCAAGCAATTGTTTACTAAGCCTCATGTGTACGACATCCTCTGAGGCTACTCCATGCTTGGTTTTTGTCTGTGAGCCTTCCAGTGCCTTACCTTGCTGAGATCCAAAGCTCTAAAAATCACTATTTTCACTTTCAATGAATCTTAAAACCTTACATTTGTTCATGTATTTAACACCTGTTATCTGAAACACTGTAAGGAAACTTTTGGCTTTTTTTTTTATCGATACTGGGGATTGAACTCACGACCATGCGCTTGCAAGGCAAGTGCTTATGCCGCTGAGCTAAATCTCCAGCCCCTGAAACATTTGATTTTGAAACTACTGTGTAAGTTATACTTACTTTTCAAGGTCAAAATACTACTCAGTCTAAAATAGCAAAGTTAAAAGTCAAGTTTACAACTGCAAATGCAACCACTTTATTCAATATGGATTACTATTATCTTCAAGGTCATAGGCTAATGTTTCACACTCAATATAATGCTACCAAAATTTAAGGTCATTGCATAAAATACATGAAAGAAGCCTAAACCTTCAGAAATAATTTTTCTCCCAATGTGTCTATTTCTCAGTGTTTATGGCTTAATAAAACCAGGAAAAAGAAAAGAAATGAAGATAGGAATTAAAATAGTTTTCAAAATTGTTAATATTTGAGAACATGTCATACATTTATAATCAAATGAGTTCCTAATAGATTCTTCTACAATGCAAAGACAAATCATTCTGATTGGGGATAGAAACTTCATTATTAAAGATTATAGGCCTGAAATCGTTTCTGGTTCACTAATTTTAGCATACTACTTGTTCCAAGAATAACAGGTGACCACATGCTCTCTACAAACTATATAACTCATTCTCAAGAGACAAAAATAAAGAAAAATTCTGCTAAGAAGAATTTTGTCCTTCCAAAAATTTGCTGATCACATTAAGTAAGTCTTCATCCCATTAGTAAAAACTAGCAATTGTGGAAAGAGGTCAGGAATGTTATACTACTTGGCTGCCCTTCATGTCAGAGAAAAAGTTCGAATATGGAAAAAAGTATTCCCTCTCAATTCTTGGGTAGAAAACATCACTAAGTAACAAGAGAAAATTCTAACTGGATTCTGTCTTTTTAAAGTAATAAAGAAAACCAATTTATATAATTATATCCATGTAAACAAAAATAATGCCCTCAGGAGGAGTTTACTCAAAATGGAAAGGAAATAAGCTTATCCTTCCCAGACTACTTTTTTTATATTTGTACATGAAAGGAACAAAAAGAAAATTGTTTCTTGACAACACACTCAAAGTGAAGTTTCTGTAGACTAAGGAGGATAAGCACTATATTCATTTGAAAAGACATTAATGTTAAGGAAGAACTTGAAGACAATGAGAAAAAGAAAATGATTTTTGATCCCACCCATGTTTTCTTTTCTGGAATCTCCATCTAATATCCATATTAATAATTATGTATTATATGGATTTTGGAATAACAACACTGTTCATTTTTTGAAACAGGTAATAAAATGGAAGAGGAAGATTGTGCATAAAACTGAGGTAAAGAAGAAAAACAAAATCAAATCCACATTGATTGCAAAACAGATTGTCTTCTACTCTCCTTAAAAATAGTGGCTAAAACTTAGGAAAATCATGGAAAATGGAGGATTTGAGAATAGCAGTGAAGTTGGAACAACTACGATATGAAAGTCATTTTCTAATAAGTCATAATCCTCAAAGTATGTTAAAGCAAGTGTCTTAGACAAGCACATTTGCGAAAACTGCTGATCCAAAGTAATCAAATATCCTGTTGTTTCTCTGGGGATTCAAATATAGGCCACTGAGAGACTACCCCAGGAAGTTGTAGAAATCTGAGAGGATCATAGAGTAAATTAACAAAGATTAGCAGAGAAAAAATTGGGGGGTTGGGGATTTAGCTCAGCTGTGTAAGTGCCTGGGAAGCAAGTGCAATGTTATGAGGTCAATCCTTTGTATAAAAAAAGACAAAAGTTAAGCAGAGGAAAAGTTTACATGGCCTGAGAAGTAGCCAGCAACAAAGAATGGAAATCAGTGCCACAGTACACAATGGTATCCCAGTTACCAAATATGAATCTTTTCAATTGTATGTATCAGTTTCTACAGGAGCTCTGTTCATTTTAATTTACTTGGAGCTATCTTCTGGAAAGAAAGATAATATTTTTTGAAAAAGGAAACATCAGGAATGGTAAAATAATTGTTTAGTGCCATAAAGTTCCTAACTATATTATTGGAAAGAACACGTTTTCAATTGAAGCAGTTGTCATAAGTTGTCTAAATTTCTCTAACATTTTTCAGAGGCCCAGTTGTAGTCATGGAGGTAACAGACAGCTTGACTAAGGATTTTAGAGCTAATTGATTAACCACATACTTTTGGAAAACAAAGATATTCAAGTTGCCTGTGAGCATATTTTAACATTCTTAGATTATCTAATTAACACAGTAAGTTCTATGATGGAAAGGTACCAGAGTATTGAAAGTACTGTTTTTAAAAACTAACTTGGTTTAAAGTAGAGGAGCCAGGGAGGTTAAAGCATTGAGTAACTGTTATGAAAGATTAATTTTGATACAAAAAAATTACAGGAGTAGAACAATAGTATTGGTGATGACAATTTCTTGGGCTTATCATTATTGAGTGAACTGCAAAGTAGTGTGGAAGATGTTGAAGAAAGAATAATGAATTATAAAGTCAGAATATTATATGAATCATCTATTCGTTACTTCAAATATTTTAGGATTATTGTGGAGATAAAAAAATCATAACTGTAAAGGCAATGCAAACTTATTTAAGAATATAGGTGAATAATGAAAAATGGTTGAAATTAGGCATAACGAGAGTAGTTTAATGAGCTTCAAAAGAGTATAAGATATTAAATAAACACAATGAAAGAGTTATGAAAAACAGTAAATGGAAATTAGGAATGCTCCAGCTCATTATTTTGAACCAGTGTTTGTCCATTGTGAGAGGATTAAGAAATGTCAGTAGACAGTGCCTTAGAGAAATTGGTATTGATGAAGAACTACGTTTCAGTTCACAGGGAGAAGGGAGAAAATTACATGCATTGTTCCAGAAAAGGTTAAATATACAAACATGTCTCATCACAGTAGCATTAGAATAGGGGTGGGGCATGGCACTGTGTGATTAGTGCAGTTTGAAGTAATATATTTGCTTTGATTTATACTTATTTACTATTCAAAATTTATTTTAAAATTGTAATGTACAAATTAATTAGGAAAATCCATAATATAATACAATATAAAAGTGTGGAATGATAAAATCATGTTTAAATATATTTATTTGTCCCTAAATATTAAAATAATTTTGTGGCATGGGAGAAGGAAAACAGAGCCTTCATAATGAGCTATATCTCCAAGCCTCTCTAAAATTTTTAATTTTGCAACAGGTCTCATTAAGGTGCCCAGACTGGCCTACCACATGTGACCTTCCTTCCTCTGCCTCCTGAGCCACTGGGATTAAAGATTACACTACTACAATTGTTTACGATAAATTATTTTTATTAACATGTAATAATTGTGCATATATATGTGGTACTGTATGGAGTATCAATATATGTATACAACATGTACTGATCAAATCAGATTAATTAATGTTTCATTTTTATCTCATTACTTCAAGTCTATCTCTTCAAGTGACTCATAAAATATATAGTAGGTTATACTCTCTCAGAAAAGAAGAGGCTTTTCTCCTCAAAGTAGTTCAATTCTCTGACACTCTGGAGCATTGATCTTCCCTGTCATTCATGCAACCATGTAAGTATTAAGCAATAAATTAAATTGGCCAAATGTAGAATCCAATTCTCCAACCAATAAATTTGGAATTAATAAACTCATCCAAATCCAATTAAAATTCATTCAGATCACACTATTTCAATGAGAGCTGGAATCATACATTCTCAATTTCTATTAATCACCTTCATTATGTAACATTCAACATCTGTAAAGTTAGGCACTTTAGTGATGATTTTTAAAATATGCAATTTGGAACAACTTTCTGTCCATTTAAAAGAAAAATAGAAATAATTTTTTCTTTAAAATAAACCAGCAGTTTTCTGACTTATCATTACTTTTGTTGTCCACCGACGTAGTACAAAGGAGTAAAGAACTTCCTGTTAAAATATCTATGTTCTCCTTCCAGGCTTATCTTGTTTGAACTAGTTTCTTCAGCTCTAGAGTACAATTTTCTTGTGATTCAAATGTAGAGCACAGCCTGAACAATCTCTGATTGATCATCCAGCCAGAAATTGTGTTGATTTCTATCTTTGTGTATATTTATCTTTTATATAATTTTATTCAAATATGAAAAACACAAAAACAGTTATGAAAAAATGTATCAGCAGAGTTTATCCCAATCTGTACTTTTTAAGGGACCTTTGTTTTTAGGTGAAACAGACTATCAATATCAAAACCTCTTAGGTATTGACTGTGTTAAGCAAGCTATATATATAAAAATGTGATTCATACTTTAGAATCTTATAATAAAATACATTTGTAATAAAGATTGTAATAATGAATTTTTGGCACATAAAACACATAAAAACTCTTTTAGGACATTTCAGCATTCTTATAAAACTTGACATTAGAATACTATTAGCCACCTCTGACTCAACAAAGACACATTAAAATATATTTGTTCTACATTTAGTGTTTCTCAAGTCTCTAGAATTCTCCCATGTGTAACAGAGTTGAAAAAGTACTTTACAGATCCCTAGTGATTCATCATAGATGTCTTATTTAATTATTAATTCAAAATATTTCTTGAATATCTACTATAGTAGACACTATGTTAAATGTGTTGTAGAAGTGGAGAAGAGGAAAAGACAGATATAAATCAGAAGAAATGATTGGGTTTCCACCACAGCTTCCTCCAGATCAGACCACTTTTCACTAATATTTTAGACTTCTGAAAAAGATTTTCATGACAAAGAAGCATAAACTCATTAGTACTGATGATAATAAAGTACCAAAATATTCAACCCCTCAGTCTGTTAGCTACGTAAAAGTTCACTGGATTTGCATGCATTTTTCAAGCTCTCATAAAATTATATTCTTTTGGATGCTTCATGTCCTTACCACATAGCAGAATTTCTCAGTGTATTCCAAAGTGTCTGTATTGCTATGGTTACCAAGTGGAAGACTGCTTCAAAACAGGGATAGTGCATTCTGTCTCTGTTTCTCGGAAAAGGGCACAGTCCTGTGAAATGTTTCCAGTCGGGTATCACAAACCTCACACTTATTTTTAAATATTGCAAATGATAAGAGAGAGTGCATGAGAGAGATCCCTAATAGCCTGGGAAACCTGTAAATTCCAATTAAACTTTAGTCTATTTTATGGTTTTACGTGAGAATCTGCTTTTAAATCGTACCCTACAACTGACAGAATTGACTGTATTCTAGCACTGTGGTTGTGGTTACTATTATGGTTATTAATCACTAAAGTTTTTCCTTTCTATGATAAGATAATAATGGTGCTGAAATAGTAATTATGAAGATTTTCTTGACTTTCTAATTTCTATTCTTTCATTTCATTTACCAATTTGTGACATTTTTGATAGAAATGTTGCTATTTCATTTTGGCTGAAAAATAGGATTTCAATAGACAAACAAAAAATTCAACTAAGAAAATAAACAGACATTTAAAAGGTATAAATATTCCTAATTCCTTTCTTAGCTCTTAATTAAGATAAATTTGAGTTCACTATTCCTCCAGCTTATATCAACTAATTGTACTTAATCCAGTCAAACCATCTCTCCACAAAAAGGAGCCCATCTGTTCTGAAACTGATGAAAATATTTCCAGTATTCTGGTATGGCTATCAAACTATTAATGTGCTTTATTATTTTAGGCAAATGCAGTTAAATTACTTGCCCATAAGACAACCACATTGAATTTTTGTTATAGCTTTTTGTTCCCTGAAGGTGTACTGGTATGGATTTGTGGGCACACACATCTATGGGAACACAAACAAGAGCACACACATACATGGACACACCCTTGTGTATAAGAGTCTTGAAGCACTGATAGTTCATAAAGGTATAAAATCGAGAAATTTGTAGCTAGCAATATCAGTTCACATCTAAATAAATTCACATGGCCATAGATTTTTTAAATGCTTTTATTTTCTAATATACTATTAAACAATCCATGGACTAGCTCTTTAAAGACATCAAAATTGAAATAACCTGGTTAATGGAAAGAATTCAAAATGTATGGCATAACTTTTCTGTAAATATACACTGGACTTTATCTGCTGAAATGTAAACTCCCAGGAGCTTTGTCAACAGAAGCCTCCCAGTATCAGACCGGCCATCAAAAACAATTTGACTCAGTTTTGTATACTACATATTTAAATTAGACCCCGAAATAGAATAGAATTGTTTAACACTCACCGCTTAAAGCTCTGGGACTTTTTCATCACCCTCAGAACAGGAGGATTGTATGTTCTTCACTCCTAGGCTATGAAATTCCCAAAGAGAAGACTATGAGCCTGTTGGAACAACTCAATCTCAGTCACCAGAAAAACTGAACTATTTTTAAATTGTCTCCAGAAACTTTTTTGAAAAACAACCAAATAGTAAATATGTTTAAGCTTTGTGGAGTCTAGGATTTCTATTCAAAGCAAATATTGTATTACCAAAACAGTCAGAGACATACATAAAACAATTTGTTCCAATAAAACTTTATTAATAGGGCCAGGGATTTAACTCAGCAGCATAAACTCCCGTCTGGCAAGTGCAAGGTCATGAGTTCAATCCCATTACAAAAAAAACAAAAACAAAAACACTTTATTAATCAAAGCATCTCAGTTCACAGGCTGAAGTTTGAAGGTCTCTTATTTATTGTACACAAAGAGATCTTGACATAAGGATGGACCTTAATGTTTTGTAATTCTTTACTATAGAATTTTAAATCTCTGAGTCTACCTCTCTTTCTTTCTCTATACCATGTGTGCTTCATCAAGTTTATTTCAGCAATGTGTTGAATCTTGAGAGTAGACATAAAATACTAACAGTAACTGAATACTTCATAATTAGAAACTCGATGTTTTTAAGTAATGCAGTGTTGACTTTCTGATTGGTAGTGAAGTTGTATATAAAAGAAATAAGCAGCAATAATGAGGGTTGGATTTGTGGCATGAAGGGCTAGTCTCAGAGCAGCTTCTGTGTTAGGTAGAGTGTCTCATTTGCTCTAGGCCCAGGAGAGTTGTTTGACATTTATAGCAAGCTACCCTTGTAATGTGATTTGTTGACCACTGTAAGGCTTATCACAGACTATTGTCTTACACTGATATCTTCTAGGCAAAAAAACTGTTAAAAAGATCTGGACACATGACATGATTAACCAAAAATCTTTAAAGTTTCCTTCTCCCACAATTTAATTATAATATACTGTTGTAAAGACTTTGATTGTCTTAATGTAAACTTTGCAGAGCACAGAACTGTAATGAAATAAGACTGAGAAAAGGAAAAATTCGATAAAGAAAGAAAATCCAGAATGTAAAGTGATACCTAAGATGCCCTTGGAAAGTTGTGAGATGCGTCAGACTTATAAACTCAGAATGTGGGTTTTGAGTGCCTTAAAGAATAAAGTAAGTCAATGGATAATTGCCCTTTACTAAATTGCCTGGGGGTATGCTCTATAGTGAAATTGTAGATGTAAGGAATAAGGAAAGAGATATGAAACTCAAGTTTGAGAACTAAGAAAGTTCAACTTACATATAGTTGTAACTAGAATACTTTTAAGTGATAGAATATTCTTTAAAACCCTTTATAAAAATCCTACCAGGCCTTTAGTCAAGCACTCAAAACACAAAAGTTACAAAGTCATATTCTCGCTCTAAAAATACCTTGTTTTTTTACCTATTTTCTCCCTCAACAGACTATTAAAACAATGTAATTAGTGATACACAAAAGGAATTGGTACAGTGTACTATATGAGTCCTTAAATGAAGTACCTCATCCTCATTTATGTTCAAAGAATGCTTCCTGAAATAAATTACAATTAACATAAGACTTAAACAATATGTGTTTCTGATTTAAGAAATTGAAAGTTTACAAGCACTAAAGTTGATAAAATACAAAATACTTTTCATTTTTCTTTAGTTGAGATAGTCTTGCTGTGTAGCACATGCTGGCCTTGACTCATTATGCAGCCCAGGCTGCCCTCAAACTCTAAGTCATCCTCCTGACTAAAGACTCCTGAGTGCTGGGATGACAGGCTTGTACCACCATGCCTGGCACAAAATACATTCTTGGAAGTAAAAGAAATTCAGTTTGGCATGAGAAAAACAGCAGTAGCTAAAGACCGCAGAAGATGCTGAGACAGGGTCATGCTAATGTAGCACTGTGAGCTAAGCAATCCTGGAATATCGGGATAATAAAGTAAATATTCACACTGATTTATTATTTCCAAGTAAAACTGAGCCTCACTGTCATCCCAAAAACCTCAAGAAAAAATTCCTGTATAGGATGGACTGCATAGTGAAGTGGAAGCAATGAATCGGTCTAATTTGGACATTAATGTCAATGTGATTTCATTTCTGCCCTTATGCTCATAAGGCCTAGGGACATTCACTTTATATAAGATTGATTTCCAGCCAGGGCAGCAGGGCATTTGTGGGTCACAAAAATATTCCTCACTGTTCTTTGCTTCTTTCCTGTTGGGGGTTTAAAATATGATTAGCCACTGATAAAAATATACCAAGACAGTGTTTGGTCACCAGTTTGGTGTGGAGCTGAGGAGAAAACTAACAACCCTACAGCAAGGACAGGCTGGAAAAAGACTTTTATATAATATTTCTGTTGACACATGACATTGTTAGATCCTAGGGATTCCTTCTGAAACTCAAAGCTCATGGCTGATAATAGTCTTCTCTTGCAGCTTATGTACATGGATACAGGGAATGAACACTTGTCATCCATGATTTCAGATGTGCAGAGAACAAAATTTAGTGATAGGGTATAATTTTCAAAGAAGAAATTATATTTAGAACTACAACTACCTTCAGTATCATTCAGCTGTTCATGATTCAGTGCCTCAAAATTGTTGCTACATATAAAATAAAAGTAATATTTTCTGATTTTTTTACCTAAGTCCATTTTTGTGTATATGTAATAAAGTAAATGTGAAATTTTCACAATATTTATTTAACTTACAACAACCTTTTCAAGGTCAAGTTTATTTGGGAAACACCCAGTTCCATGATAAGTTTTTCTTGGTTTTAATTTTTGTCATTTGTTTATTTCCTAGCATGGAATTCTTTAGAGCCTTTGATAAGTCAATTTGAATTTTTGATCATTAAAAGAGGTCTATATCATACATATATTCCACACACATATTGGAATTTCTATAGAACAAAAGATCATGTTTTTGCTCATTTCTACATCCTCATATCTTTTTTCTTACTCTATAAGCTTTGTTGATACTTTGGTTTTAAACTTCACAATGCATTCCACAGATTTACTTCCATACAGTTTAAACCACATTGGCATAAATCTTCAGTTTGTAATTTCTTGCATAACCATGTTGGATATAAGCAAACAATTTTTTGGATTCAGTCCACAGATCGAGTGTGTGACAAAATTAACTACAATAAGTTTATGCAATGAAGTTTGTATTGGAGTTCAATGTGGCCTAGTTTCATGGTGAAAACATATGGTAATGCTCCTAGAAACATATTTTCTTTTCTTCCTTATGTGATTTGTAACTCCACATGTATAACCAATGAATTCCTCCTCATCTGTAACATATACTGTGGCATCTATTTAGTACATTTTATGTAATAATGTTCATTTGAAACATTTTAAAGTCTAATGTTGTATGGAAAACATTTTGTAAAATACTTCTCAGATATATTAACCAAATTTTTCTGTCAAGTTTCAGCTAGCTAAAACTATTATTTTGTACTTTATATCCAATCTATAAAATAGTACTAGCATTTGCATAAGAGGTGTATTGATAACACCTACACTGATTCCAGAGATTTTCACAATATTAAGTATTGCAATAAAAGAAATCTCCCAAAAGTTAGTGGATAAGAATTCTGCAAAAATCGCTTCCTTCAGCTTACAACTTACTGAACTTTGTATTCCAGTTCTAAACCATTTTGGTTTTCTAAAGATATAACTATATTACCAAAAGTGTTCCATGTTGATTAAAGAATAACTATTCTCCAAAATTTCTTCAGGCATTCAGAAAGTAAGGTGTTTTAGTTATTTTTTTTTAGATTTTAGTTGATTCTCAAACAAAATTAGATAAATAACATCTCCTGTGAATGAAAATTTCCCATGAGTAAATTGGATATGTTTTCTGAATGACAGATGCTGAGTTCAAAAACCTTTTTTTAGCTTTTATTGGGTGCATAATCTTAAAATGCACTATATGCTAATATGTTCTCATATAATTAAAGCAGACACTATCATTTACTGAGTTGAACAGGAAGCAACTGCTATTCCTAAATCCTAGATATTTTAATTATTAAATGAAAGTACCTTGATTAAACACAATATCCAGTTTATAATCATCCATGCACAGGGCATCTCTAAACTTCCTTGCTCTAAACACACAAAAGGTTCTTGACATCTAGTCTTCTGTGCTTACTCAGCTTAGGGACGCTACTAACATGAAAGAAATGAGTATGTTCTTTCTCTCTTTTAGCATTGTATGGGAAGTAGAAACAGAAACTGTGTCTTGCTCTTTTATACAACTGTTAATTGAAAGCAGATCTCAGCACCATATGAAGTGGTCTATATGTTTAATTGGAGGAACAAATGAATTTGGTTTCCTTTTAAAAATCTTTTTCTCCATAAATATTAAAGGATTCAAACATTTGTGTTTTTAGACACTTTATGGTTTAAATAATGTAGGTTAGGTTAAAAAAACCATATAACAGCAGTAAGAGTTAAGAAGATGAGGGTGATATGTGTACCAACCTTGAAACATTATTATTGAATAGGATCTTAAAGATTTCCTTGTCCATGAAGAGCATACAAACTTCAACTTGGGTGACCAACATAAAAGTGAGTAGCTACCTATGAAACAGTTGAGCAAGATCCTGAGATGTTCTAATTTAATTAAGAATGATTGTCTTAATTGATTAAAGTACCTATCATGGCCTTAAGAGTGATGTACTCTAATGATTTTAAAATTATGATTTTCCAGTTATTGCAAATATTTCATGTGGGGGAGTATATGCACTAAACTACATGTTCATGTGAAATTTTTTTAAGAATTATGGAGAACTTAATATCTGATAAAAAACATTTGGCCTACTGAACAGGCAATGTTACCACTTCACCACTGCTAGAGTTACTAAAGTTAGATGTGCTGCAACAAGAGGAACATGTTTATGTGATTGTAGATGATAAATTATCAGCTATAACTGTGCCTTTAAAGCTTCTTGATATGCAGTATTTGATTTCCATCAGCCACAGTCTGTGCTAAGTATGGCTCAAGAGGAACCCTTAGATGGCAATACAATAATTCTAGGGGACTTCACTACTCTACATTCAATGATGAATTGATCACCCACACAGAAAATCATTAAAGAAATAGCAGGCTTAAACAACATTATAGAATGAGCAGACAGAATAAGTAGCAACAGAATAAATATAAATTCTTCTCAAGAATACACAGAACATTCTTCAAATAGAAAATATGTTCAGCCACAAGGAAGTCTTAACAAATTTAAGAAGGTTAAGATCATATCAAATATCTTTTCCAAAAACTATAACATGAAATAGAAATCAGCCACAGGAGCAAAATTGAAAAATTGACAAACATGTGGAAATTAAGCAACATAATTTTAGCCAGTAAGTCAGAGAAGAAATTAAAATAGGAGGAGTTAAAAGGCATTTTGAGAAAAACAGAAATTGAGACAAAGCATAATGTATGAGATGCAGCAAAATTGGCTCTAAGAGAGGTCAGCATTGAAGCAATAAGAAATAACTACTAGAATAAAAAAATCCACTAGAATAAAACATAGAGAAACTGTTTCATGATATTAGAACTGCCAAGAGCTGCTCAGGTCAGACTTCAAAAGTATAGGAAACCATAACAAAAATGGACAAATGGTATTATATTAAATTAAAATTTTCCCACAACAAAGGAAATAGAGTGAAGAAATAACTTACTAGAGAAAATACTTACAAACCACATATATGATAAAGTCAATATAGTGTATAAGGGACTTAGACAACTCTGTAGTGCATAGACACAGACACACAAACACACACACGCACACACACACACACACACACAATTGAAATGAACTAAAAAGATGAAAAAGACAAATACACTCACCAAGAGATGGAAGCAGCAGGGAGGTATAAATGGTGAAGGGAATGAAAAAAGTAATTAAGATGTTTTATATTCATATTCTTAATTCCCACAATAAATGTAAAGAATATGTACTTCAGCCATGTAATAATATTTTTTAAAAGACATACCCACCGTGCCCTCTGGCAGAATCCCAGTGCACTGAGAGGGACTTTGAGCCTACTCCCAGGCAGTAAGACCACCCACTGCATCCCAGACCACTCTGGGCTGCACACAGGGCTGGGAACCTAACTGGACCATGCCCAGCAAGCACCAAGCAGCCAGTAGGACCCAGATTTCAGCTATGGGCCCTCACCATGCACTCAGGCAGAATCCCAGCACATGGAAAGGGACTTTGAGCCTGCTCCCAGGCGGTAGGACCTCACACTGCGTCCCAGGCCATCTTGCACCACAAGCAGGGATGGGGGCCAGGCTGGGTCACATCCAGGAACCACCAAGCAGCCAGTGGGACCTATTCCAGCTTTGGGCCCTCACCACACGCTCTGGCAGAATCCCAGCACATGGAAAGGGACTTTGAACTTGCTCTCAGGCAGTAAGACCACGCGCTATGTCTGAGACCACCCAGGGCTGCAGATGGGAACAGGGGCCCAAGTGGGCCACACCCAGCAACCACCAATCAGCCAGCAGGATTCAGATTCAAGCTTTGGGCACCCACCATGCTCTCTGGTGGAATCCCAGTGCACAGAGAAGGACATTGAGCCTGCTCCCAGGCGGAAAGACCAAGAGCAGTGTCCCAGACCACCCCGGGCTGCACACAGGAATGGGGGCCCAACTGGGCCATGCCCAGTGACTGCCAAGCAGCCAGTGGGACCCAAATTCCAGCCTCAGGCCCTGACCCAGCACTCTGGTGGAATCCCAGTGCACAGAAAAAAATCGGAACTTAGCTCCCAGGTGGTGAACCTTGGACTACAGTGGACTGTGTCAGTGTGGTGAGTATGCCCCTAAAATAGAGGTGTACAGTGGGTAAATAGGGCCAGTAGTAAAGCCCCCTCCAACTAACTGTAAGACCTTGGTGAGTCTGAAAAGAGTTTGGGTGACCGACCACCTCCTACACACAGAAAACATCAGGCAGAGTGAAAATGACAAAATAAAAAAGCAAAATGCAGTCTCAAACATTTAGTCCATCAGAAGCAAGTGCAGGAGATATTGAAATAGAGGGCCCCAAAAGTAACTCACTGGGAATCTCTGAAAAGATAGTGAGTGAAATAAAAAAAAATCCATGAGGTTATGGAGGAAATCAAATTACAAGTAGTCTCCCACATATAGACAGAAATAACAACCATAGTAAAGGAGATGCTGAGCGCAGCTAAAGAAGAAATTGAGAAAAAAGTCCATGAATATAGGAAATTGATTGAAACCTTGAATGAGCAATATAGAAAACATGCAGAATTCATGAAACAAACTGAAAGAGAAATCCAACAAACAAGAAATTTGACTCAAAGCTTGAAAACCACTTAACTGAAGCTGAGGATAGGATTTTGGACCTTGAGGACAGGATTGCAATTAGTGATCATGAAAGGATAGAACTTTTAAAAATAACAAAGCATCATGAAGTGACAATCCAACAGCCTCAAGATGATGCCAAGAGCAACAGTATAAGATTAATAGGCATCAGTGAAGAGGCAGGAGTCAATGAAAATGACGTAGCCAAAATGTTCACAGAAGAAAAAGAAGACAATTTCCCAAACAAGGGGAAAGAATGTGCTATGCAGATAAGTGAGGCATATAGAATGCCAAACAGTCACAATCAACATAAATCCACACCCAGAAGCATAATATAAGATTTCAGACATGCAGCATAAAAAGAATACTAAAATCTGTTAGAGAAAAGACACAACTGACCTACCAAGGAAAGACCATTAGAACCACAGCAGACTTTTCAGCACAAACTCTCAGGTCAAGAAGAGCTTGGAGTGAGGTGTTTCAAGCCCTGAAAGAAAACAACTTTCAAGCCAGACTGTTGTACCCAGCAAAACTTTCATTCAAATTTAATGGAGAAACAAGATACTTCCATGACAAATAAAAACTGAAGAAATGCACGTCCACCAAACAAACCAACCCTGGAATGAGTACTGAAAGACATACTACACAGAGATAAAATTGACCACAATCCCCAGAAAAACAACCGAAAGAAACCACCAGGCATGACAAGCTATTAAACAAGAGGAAAAGCAGAAAGCAAACAAAGGGAACATAACATGGCAAGGTTAAGCCAGTACATTATCAGTGATATCCATCAATGTAAATGGCCTCAATTCACCTATAAAAAGAAATAGAGTGACAGAATGGATCAAGAAACATGATCCCACAATATGCTGTATACAAGAAACATATCTGATCAAAAAGTAAACTCATAGATTAAAATTCAAAGGATTGAGAACAGTATTTCATGCAACAGGAACCCAGAAAAAAGCAGGGCTAACTATTATAATTGCAGACAATGTGAACTTCAAACCTAAAATGATTAAAAGAGGTAAAGAAGGTCACTACATACTCGTTAGTGGAAAAATCCAAGAGGAAGAACTAACAATTATAAAGATATATGCACCAAATACAGGAGCATCCAACTATATAAGACATATACTAATGGACATGAAAAACCAAATACACAAAAATACAATTATAACAGGAGATCTTAACAGCCCATTGTCACAAAGAGATAAATCAACTAGACAAAAAATCAGCAAAGAAATAACAGAACTGAATCATACCTGGGAGCAATTGGACTTAGTAGATGTTTACAGAGTGTTCCACCCAACCACATCAGAATACACATTCTTCTCATCACATCATGGGACGTTCTCCAAAATAGACCATATATTATCCCATAAACATTATTAAGTAAATGCAAAGGTATTGAAATCATCACATGCATAATATCTGACAATAGCACACTGAAATTGGAAGGTAATAGCAAAAGAAATTGCAAAACCTGCACAAATACATGGAAATTAAATAACAAACTTTGGAACAACCAGTGGGCTATAGATGAAATTAAAGAATAAATAAAGCAATACCTGCAATTAAATGAAAACACAGAAACAATATACTGTAATCTATGGGATGCAGTGAAAGTGGTCTTAAGAGGGAAATATATAGCAATAAATTGTCATATCAAGAAAACAGAATAAGCCCAAATAAACAACCTAATGCTCCATCTCAAGATTCTAGAAAAAGAAGAGCAAGCTAAACCCAAATCTCATAGAAAGGAGAATATCACTCACCAGTTCATATAACAGTGATATATGTGCACCCATGTTCATAGATGCACAATTTGTGATAGCTAAATCCTGGAAACAAACAAGATGCCCATCAACTGCAGAGTGCATGAAAAATATGTGGTATTTTCACAAAATGGAATATTACTCAGCTATAAAAAGATAATCTTGAGGCCTTCTTAGGTAAATGGAGACAACTTGAGACTATCCTCATTAGTGAAACAAATAATCATATTTATAAAAATCATATTGTGTCTCTAGTGTAAAAAGTGATAAGAACTATAAGAGTAATAAAACCCAAAATGTGTAATTGCTATTATAAAAAAGAGGAAAAGAATGGGCTCTAAGGAATATAACAGTATGTATGTCTGAGTGTGTAAAATAGATCACTATATTGCTGAATGTTTGTTGGATCTTTGCGCAGAACTGTTTGTAGTCTCACTGTTTGAATGTCTACTATGTATCCCTTAATTTTGTAACTTGAACAACTACATCCAAGATGACAATATGTAATTTATCAACTAGTGATTTCTGAATGTGTTTTTCTCTTTTTTCTTTTAGAATTCTGTATTGTTGTTAACATTTTCTTTTGATTTTTTTCTCCTTAAATAAAATTTTTAAAAAATGCATAATTGCTATTGTAAAAAAGAGAGGAAATAGGAAGTGCTATAAAAGATATAGGATTGATAACCATACTTTTAATTTCTTGTTGGATTGTTGAACAGATCTATTTGCAGTCTCACTGCTTGAATGGCTACTTTGTATGCTCTAGCTTTGTAACTTGACCAACTATTTCTAAAAGGACATTATGTAATTTATAAACCAGTGATCTCTTAATGTTTATCCATTTTTTGATATTCTGTAATATTTCTACTTTTTTCTGTTTTTTTCTCTTTAAATAAAAAAAGGATTTTTAATGGTTTCAACAAAGGGATATGATGAATTTTTAAAGAAATAAATATATCTACCTTGGATTGAGCACTACACTACACATACCCTCTACATGAAACTATAATATGGTACTACCACATTTATGCTGCAATTAAAAATTTTAAATAAAAAATTCTCACATAAATATCTTTATTTTCCAGTGCCAGCACACTAGCCCAAATTCAGCAGAAATAAGGAAGTTATAAATATCAGAGCAGAAAAATACAATATATAGTCTAAAAAAATTAAAAAAAATCAGAGAAAATGATACTTGTTTATATAAAGGTAAAGCAAACTGAAAAATCTTTAGCTACAATACAAAAAGGAAAAGTAAATAAACAAAATTATAAATATAATGGAAAACATTACGATTGTTACACAAAAATACAAAGGATCACTGGACATTGCTTTAAAATCTGATACACCAATGAATTGGACAATCTAGAGGAAAAAAATACATTTCTAAAGCATAAAATTTAGTCACAATGAAGTAAAAAAAGTGAACAAACCATTAATCATGAGACAGAATCCCTAAAATACAAAACAAAACACAGCAAAACTTCTAAAAAAGCCTAAGATCTGATAATTTGTGTACACAGAAATATTTAAAGACAAAATAATACAATTACTTCTCAAACTCTGTCAAAAAGTAGAAGAGTAAATACTTCTAATTTCAACATAAAAGGCTAGAAACACTGTATTACCAAACCAGAAAATGACACAATAAAAACAAAACAAAACAAACCCATAATCTAAAATCTTTGTTCTACATACAATTCAATGACCATTTAAATGATCATTCAACATGAGTCTGTGGAATATAACACTGGTATGCAAGGATTATTCAACACACAAATAAATAAATGTGTATATTACATTATAGAATGAACGAAAACCTGTACAGTTATCTCAATATACTTAAAAAATAATTTGACACAACTCAACATCATTTCATGGTTAAGACAAACTATCAATAAATTAGTTAAAAAGGCATACATCCTTATATATTAAAGGCTATATATATATATATATATATATATGTATATATATAAAACAATCCCACAAATAACAAAACCTTCAATGGTAATAGGTTGGTAGCTTTTCCTCTAAGACAAAGAATAATACAAATATGCTACTTATATTCAATAGAGTATTCAAATTCTTAGTGAAATCACATAGGAAAAAAAGAAGTAAAAATCTAAATTAGAAAGGCAAAATGCATGAATTGTAACTGTTTAAAGATGTCATAAGCTTTTAAGTAGAAAAATCTAAAGGTCCCAAAGTATAGCTACAATTGAACAGTTGTAGCTTTGATTAATTGAGTCAGTTTTACTGGTTGGAAGCTGTGCAGTGGATTAGTAAAGGAAATCTCTGAGTGTCCCTCAGTGAGTCATTGTTATGGTTTGTGTCTAAAATCTCCCGCACTCGTATTAAGTGTCTAGATGGAAAATGGATCATGGGTAAACAATATTGTTTATTAATTCACTGGTGAGTTAAGTAACTATATGTATATGTGCAGTTAGGAATGTGGGCCCTGATAGAAAGAGGTGGAACACTGGCAGAGTGACTTGGAAGGGTGTATTCTTGTCCACTACTCTTCTCTTAACTCTCTGCTACCTCCATGCAATGGAATAAAATGCTATTCTTGGAAAGGGCCTTCCACCATATGTTTTCTACCTTAGATCCTGTGGATTTGGACTGAATCCACTGGAACCATGAAATTAAATAAGGCTCTACTCCTTCAAATTGTACATATTGAGTATTGCATCTCAGTATTGAGAAACTTAATAAAGTAGAAAAATGGTACCAGAAAAAGGGGGACATTGCTGTCAGAATATTTGATTATGTGATTAGCAACTCTTTGGAACTGGTTTTCATGACATATTAGAAAATATATGGAGATTCAAATGTTGGAGGTAACTTATGGGATATAAAACACTTTTCCAAACCGTGTGTCTTAAAATAAATCAATGTCCAAAATAAATAATAAACTGAACCAATTCAGTAGCAAGAAAATAAATTATTTATTTCTAAATTGTACAAAGTATTGAAATAGTCATTTTTCAAAAGGATACATAAGATGGCTAATAAACATATGAAAATATGATTTTCATCACTGATCATCTAAGAAATACAAATTAAAATGAAAAAGAGGTACCAATTGATATCTGTTAGGATGGTTATTATAAGAAAGACAAAACATATTAAGTGTAGGCAAGGACATGGAGAAACTGGAAACCTTGCAAACTGTTCAGAGTACAAATTAGCATTACAGCTGTGAAAAACACAATGGTAGTGCCTCAAAAAGTGTAAGTAGACCTACCATATGTTGAGCATTACCACTCCTGTTTATACATGCATAGAAAATAAAATGATTATATCAAGAATATATGTACATCTCCATGTTCAACATTATTCACAATAGTCAATGTATAGAATCAAACAAAGAGCCCACTGATTTGTATAGATAAATAAAATGTCGTATTACACATAGAAACAATACACACAGATAAAATGGAATACTACTCACTCCTGAGAAGAAAAATCCTATTTTTCATAACATCATGGGTGAAGCTGCACATGCCAGATGCAGGAAAATAATTTACAATTCCACTTATATGTGGAATATAAAAATATTTAACACATAGTAGTAGAGCATAAGAATGATGTTTACCAATGCCTATGGCTGTTTGTGGGAAAATCTTAAGCAAAGAGTTCAAGGCTCCAGCTAAATCAGATGAATAAAATACAGAGATCAATTATATTACACATTGATAATGCATAATAATGATATATTTGATATACTAAATATGAATATTTATAATAATGTATAGTTCATAATTACTGAGAGTGAATCTTAAATATCCTCATCCCCAAAACTGAGTATGTGAGATAGATATATTGATTAGCCTCATTATATTACATCACAATGTACATACACAAAAACATTTTATGTATTCTAAATATATAAATGTATATTTGTCAATTATGGTTTCATAGGCCTCATAAAAGAAGTGTGGTAATTTTCAAAATTTTCACTTTATTTTTTTTGTTAATACATATTAATTATATAAATTTATATTAATGGAGTATAGTGTGACATTTTAATATATATATTGTAGACACTTGTTAAATGTTAATCTCTCTTTAACAATACTCCACCTCATCTTTTCCAAGTTCTGCTACTCATATTTGATATTTGGGTTGAAGTTTTTCAACCTCCACACATACAAAGAACATGTAATACTTGTCCTTGTGTACCTGGCTTATTTATTTGGCTCAATATCTTGCATTTGAAACTATTTTGGTGGAAATGGTTTTCATTTTTATGGCTGACAAAAATAGATATTTATGTGTATGTATATAAACCATCATGTCTTCATCCATGGATGAGCACCTAGGTTGATTGTATATCTTATCTACTGTGAATTTTTTGTGCTGCAAAAAATAATGATGAGAGCTCTGCATCATGTTGGAACTTTTGGGGCTGGGAGAAAAGGTGGCCTACTCACCGTCCTGCTAAGCAGCTGGGGGCATAGCAAGCCACCAGGTGCAGCAGGGAAAGAACTATCAGCAATTCCTGAGCTCTGCATCATGTTGGAATTTTGGCGCTGGGAGAATAGGCGGCCTACTAGCTGCCCTGGTAAGCAGCTGGGGGCCTAGCAAGCCACTGGCGCAACAGGGCGAGAACTATCAGTGATTCCTGAGCTATGCATCATGTTGGGCACTGGGAGAATAGGCAGCACACTTGCTGCCCTGTTATGCAGTTGGTAGCATGCGGGCTAAGCATCAGACATCGATCCACCCCCCCACCACTAGCAAGTCGGCACTGGCGGTCTGAGTATTTCTTGGGAGGATGAATGTATGCAGCATGGCAAGTAAGAGGGATTTCCTTCTACCATCTCTTTGAAGGCAAATACTTTTATCACTGGTTTCCTCAGTTTTGATTAATGGTACTGCTTTATTCAATATTCTGTTTTTATAAGTTCAATATTTCCTTCTATTTTCCTCTACCTGATTTGAAAGAACAGCTAATGTGAACAGAATGGGCTGTACTATTGTGCCTATTGCTTGTGTCCTGGTTACCTTCTGTGAGGTTCTGTGGTAGTTACACTGCACTGCGGTCAGTCACATGGGTTTGTTCTGCCTTGTTCTGTTTTATTTTTCTACCTTCAAAAAAAAAGTAGATAACAAAGTAACAAAATACCTCCAAAAATCTCCCAACTCCATCAAAGATGATCCATGGAGCATGGATGAGGAGAAACTCAAAAACAAGGCAATGGAAATATATAAGTTGATTAAAAAGTAAAAAACAACAAAAAAAAACACATCAGTAAGGTGTTGGACACCCTGAAACAGAATATAACTAAACAGAAAATGGTCTGAAAAAGTAAAAATAAGAAAAGGAAGTGCTCTAGAGGATATGGCTGCATGTATGTTTAAGTGTGTAGGATTGATAACCATGTTGCTATGTTGTTACTGTATCATTGAACTTCTTTGTAGTCTCACTGTTTGAATGTCCACTTTGTATGCTTTAATTTTGTAACTTTAACAACTATGTCTAAGAAGACAATGTGTAATTTATCAACTAGTGATTTCTTACTGCTTATTTTTGTTTCTGAAATTCTGTATTGTTTCTACCCCTTTTTCTGTTTTGCTTTCTTTTCTCTTTAAATAAAATTTAAAAAATAAATATGGATGGGCATGCAGGTAATTTTTTGGTATGTTGACATTGCTTCCTTTAGTTTTGGTGTAACTTTCATATTTTTTCTTGTAATGCATGTAGTAATTTACAATTTCAGTGAAATTTATCTGATTTCTGTTTTCTTAATATCTTTGCTAGAAATATTTATTTATAATAGTTATTGTAGCTGCGATGAAAGCCTCACCATTCATTGAATATAGGACTACAAATGTCAGTACAATTAGATAAAAGCAAAGTAAAAAACATATAAGTAGGAAAAAAAAACAATTCATATATCTCTATGTGAAGATTATATAATACTGTATACAGGAAAACATAAAGAATTCACCCAAATTCAGGGTCAGGAACGTTCTGAACTCTACCCAACCAGGAGCAATGCCCCAGCACCATACTCCAGATATGCATCCAAGCTAGAAGTGTGGTACAGAGGCTCTCCACTATCCCTCAGCCAGGGGCAAGGCCCCAGTGGTGTGTCCCTGATAGCTTCCAGGATTCCAGTGGTGCTAAAATCCAGCAAGCCAGGCACAAGACCTTGGCAACACACTCCAGGGGAGCATCCCTGCTTGCTGCATGGATAATTCGAGCCCTGCCTATCCCAGCATTACAGTGCAACCCAGAACAATACCTTCAGAGCATTTCCCAACCAGCCTCACAAGTTACAGAGTGCAAGGCTCTGACACCATCGTTTGAGCATGTGCCCTGTCTAGCCATGGATATAAGATTATTGAAGCTCTGCTCAGCATGAAATTGCAGTACAATCCATTGAGAGGGTGCCTGGACAGCCACTAAGGGCCCATAAGAAAATACAAAATGAAAGGGCTAGATACAGTGTAACTCCTCCAGCCCACTGAAAACAAAGCCAAGACACACTGAAATGGAAAACAGTGGAAATAGCACAACTCAACCACTTGAAATGATAGCAACTGAAATGAAGAAACAACTCCATAAAGCAATAGAGGAAATTAGACCAGAAATAATCTCCCAGGTAAAAAAAAGAAATGACAAAAATTATGAAAGAAACGTTGAGTGTATCTAAGGAAGATCTAGATAAAATATAGGGGAACATAAGAAAATGATGGAAACCTTGAATGAACAATATAGGATAGAACTAGAATGCATGAAATAGATTCATAGGATTATTGAATAAATTAAAAATTCCATTTGAAAGCTCACAAACCACCTGAATGAAGCTGAAGTTAAACTCCCAGACCTTGAAGACAAGGAGGCTTATGATCATTAAAGAAAAGATCTCTTAAAATATCAAAGAACCAGGAAGCAACAATTTGACAGTTGCAAAATGATGCAAAGGCGAACAATTTAAGACAGTTGGGTGTAAATCAAAAGGCAGGGGTAAAAACAAATGACATAAGAACACTATTTACAAAAATAATAGAAAATTTTGCAAACATGGTAAAAGAATCCAATATAATATAAATGAGGCATATAGAACACAAATTAGCCATATGCAAAATAAATCTTCACCCAGACACATAGTAATTAGGATCTCAGAAATTCAGCACAAGAACAGAAAACAAAAAAAAATGGAATACAAAAAGCTGTCAGACAAAAAAAAAAACAGATCAAATATGAAGGAAAGCCTATTTCAATCAGAATACTGAAAGATACTCTAGAAAGAGATAAAGATAACTACAATTTCAAGAATAACAGCAGAAAGAAACAACTAAGCAGGGCAAACAATTAAACAGAAATAGTATAAAACCAACATCAGAAAGATAAAATGACAAAAATCAGTACAAATCAGTTATATTCATCAATATCAATGGTCTTAACTCACCAGAGTGGATTAAGAAACAAAATTCAATAATATGCTTTGTACAACAAGCATATTTAACTCAAAAGAAAATTCACAGATTAAAAGCCAAAAGATAGAAAACAATACTCTATGCAGCAGGGACCCAGAAATAAAACAGGGGTAGCTATTCTGTTTGCAGACAATGTGAACTTCGAACCAAGAATGATCAAAAGAGATAAACAAGGTTACTATATACTTGTTAAGGGAAAACTTCAAGGGGAAGTGATTACAAACGTAAATATATATGCACCTAATATGGGAGCAGCTATGTAAGACAAATGTTAATAGACATAAAATATCAAATAAGCAATAATACAGTTGTAACAGGGGACCTTAAAACTTCATTGTCACAAAGAGGCAGATTAACCCAACAAAAGTCAGCAAACCAATAACACAACTCAATTAAATTGGTGGACAAATGGACCTAAAAGATGTGTACTTAGTGTTCAACTCAGCAACATAAAAATATATATTCTTCTCAGTCACACATTGGTCATTCTCTAAAATACGTTATATGCTAACCCTCAGAACATGCTTAAGAAATGCAAAGGAATTGAAATAATCCCGTGCATATTATCTGACCATAGTGCAATAAAATTGGAAAATAATCCCAAAAACCTCACAAGAAACACATAAAATTATGTAAATTAAATAAAGTCTCCTAAACAACCAATGGGTTACAGAGGAAATTAAACAATATCCACAATCAAATGAAAATGAAAATACAACTTACTGAAACCTCTGAGATACAAGGTAATCAGTCCTCAGAGGGAAATAAAACCAATAAAATCCCACATCAGGAAAATGGAACAAAAATGAGTAAACGACCTAATGCTGCACCTCAACCTTCTAGATATTTAAGAGCAAGTCAAGAACACAGTGCAAAGAAGGGAGGAAATTGTAAAGATCAGAGAACAAATTAATGCAGTTGAAACTAAGAAAACAATACAAAGAATTAATGCATTAAAATACTGGTTCTTTGAAAGAATAAATAAAATTGATAAACCCCATGTCAACCTATCAGAAAGGGGAAAGAAAAAACTCAAATCCATGAAATATGAAATAAAAAGAATGAAAATGTTACAGACCATGTAAAAACCAAGATCATCATTATCTACTTTGAAAACCTTAACTTTCATAGCTCTGATAACACAGAAGAAATAGATTCCTAGGAACATGTGAATTATGAAAGCTGGATAAACAAGATATAAAATTACCAAATAACCCATTTACAGCTAATGAAACTGAAAATATAATTAGAACCTTACCAACAAGGAAAAGCCCAGGTACTGCTGGATTCACTGCTGAATTTTGTAAGAAATTTAGGAAAGACTTAATGCCAATACTCCTCAAAGTCATCAATGAAATTGAAAGGAAAGCAAGTATCCCTAATTAATACATGGAGATAAATATTAAACTAATACCAAAACCAGAGAAAGACCCAACCAATAAAGAGAGATACAGACCAATATCCCTAATGCACATAGATGCAAAAATCCAAAATAAAATACTGAGAAATAGAATGCAATAAATCATCAAGAAGTTTATGCACCATGACCAAGTGGGATTCATCCCAGGAATACAGGGGTGGTTCAACATGTGGAAATCATTGAATGTAATACACTATATCAACAGAGCCAAAGACAGAAATCACATGATCATCTCAATGTATAAAGAAAAAGCTTTTGACCAAGTCCAACAATCATTCAAGATAAAAACCATATAGAAAATTGGAATAAATGATCTATACTTCAATCTGATGAAAGCTATATGTAGTAAACCAACAGCCAAAATCATACTAAATGGTAAAAAACTGAAAGCTTTTATTCTAAAATCAAGAACAAGACAAGGATGTCCATTATCACCACTCCTATTCAATATAGTTCTGGAAATATTAGTCAGAGCAATTAGACAAGAGAGAGAAAATAAATAAATAATAAGGATAGGAAAGCAAAAAGGTAAATCATAATTATTTGCAGATCACATGATACTCTATATTGAAGACCCCTGAAAGTCCATTAAAAGATTTCTAGATGTAATAACCAAATTTAGTAATGTGCTGTATACAAGATCCGCATTCACATATCAATAGCATACCTGTACACAAAAAACTATCTCATTGAGAGAGAAATAAGGGAAACCACACCCTTCAAGATAGCATCAAACAAAATGAAATACTTAGGAATTACTCTAACAAAGGAAGTCAAATTCTATAGAGTGAAAATCACAGCACTCTGAAAAAGGAAATCAATAAGGATTTCAGAAAATGGAAAGTCATTCTCTAAGGATGAGAAAAAACATCATGTTAATGGCCAATGTTATACAGATTTAATGCAATTTCAATCAAAATACAATTAGCACATATCACAGATCTAGAAAAATCATTCCTAAAATTCATCTGGAACCAAAAAAGACCTAGAATAGCAAAGGCATTTCTGGAAAACAAAGGCAAGTGAGAAGGCATCACAATTCCCTAGTTGAAATTATAATACAAAGCTACTGTGATAAAATCAGCATGGTACTGAAAGAAAATCAGAACTGAAGATCAATAGAATAGATTACAAGATACAGCCATGGTCCTGAGAAGATGGCCAATCAATAAGTAGCAAGGTAAAGAGCCTCTTTAAGTGAAACAGCTCAGATGCTATAATTTACCACCAGAGAGAAGACCAGATGAAAGGACAGGGATTCTCATGACCCAGGAAGAAACTAAGGAAAAAGAAAAAGAAAAAAGAAAATTGTGGATGGAAGGCTGGAGCCAGACACGCTATCATCAGAGCCAGTCCATGCTGTGCCAGGCGCCTTGGCAACAGACAACTCACATTCACACTGAAGTTGCTGTCACACTGAAGCTGGGGATTGGCAAAACTGAGGCCCTTGGCAGAAGGACACGTTGCAACAGAGAATGGAGCCAGTGTGGAAACCTGCACTAACCAGGGTGAATTTGGTCCTCCTGTGGGTGGGGGGTGACCAGCTGGACAACATATTGAAATTGGGCAGGACAGTCTGAACCAGGAACTGCAGTGGCTTCAGTTGGCCACTCTTTGCTCAGAGCAGATTGGTGGGATCTGCTTGGGCTGGATCATGTCCCTGGCCAGGACCAATAGACATGGAAAAAATAGCCCCTGAAGTTGTCCCAAACAGGTTCCATCTACACGGCACACACTGAAGTGGTGAAGGCCCCAGCTGGTTGACTGTCTTGGAGAGGATGGGCCAGCCTACACCTTCCCTGCTTTCAACTCAATGATCAACAGCAAACTGGAGTGTGCAGCAATCACTAGCCAGCACATTTCAGAAGAACCAAAACCAATATGGAAAGGGGCTAGGACCCTTAACCATACACCTGTATGGAAGAAACCAGAAACGTGACAAGAGAAAGAAATAAGAAAATGCCTCCAGCTTCAAACCCAGGGAATATGGGTCCAGGAGAGGTAAATACAGAAGAGATTGAGGGGAGCAAACATGCAATATTGGACATGGCATCAGGAGACATAAAGAAAGATCTTTGTGACATTATAGAGGAACTCAAAACTGAAATACTAATACAAGTAAAGCAAGCTATAAGAAGATTAATAAAGAAATGCTAAGCACCTCTCAAGAAGACACAGATAGAAGAATGGAGGAACACAGAAAAAGGAGGGAAACCTTCGATGAAGAATATTAAAAAAAATCTAGAATACATGAAACAGATTCAAAGAGATTGCCAGGAAATTAAAAACTCCATTGAAAGCTGGCAAAATTGCCTGAAAGAAACTAAAGATAGATTATCAAAATTTGAAGATAGGTTGACAATATGTGATCATGAAAGGATCTATAACTTAAGAATAAAAAATGTGAGTGAATAAGCATTAATAAACACAAATGAAATACAAAGGCTATTCACAGAAATAATTAAGAACTTCCCAAGCATAGGAAAAGAAAATGATATTCAGAAGTATGAGGCATACAGAACTCCAGCCAGCTATAACCAAAACAGACCTACACTCAGACATATAATAATCAAGATCCCAGAGATTCATCACAAGAACAGAATATTAAAAGCCATCAGAGAAAGTAAACAGATCACCTATTCAGGAAAACCCATCAAAATCACAACAGACTTCTTCAAACAAACCATAAAATCAAGAAAAGCTTGGAGCAAAGAATTCCAAGCCCTGAAAAAAAATAACCTCCAATCCAGATTGATGTTCCCTGCAAAACTGATTCTCAGAATTAATGGAGAAACAAGATGCTTTCATGACAAAGAGGAACTTGGGGAGTTCATGACCATCAATTCAACCCTACAAAAAATATTGAAGGACATTCTAGAGAAAGAGAATAAAAACACGAGGATTTCAGGAACAGTGCAGAGAGGCCTCAATAAATGGGGCAGACAGTGGAATGAAGGAAAAAATAGACAACAAATGGAAGAAAAATAGCATAGCAGAAATGAGGCAGAGAAGGTTGGCTATAATATCAAACATAGATGGCCTTGATACACTAACAAAAAGAAACATAGGCAGAGTAAATCAGGAGATAGGGTCCATTGAGATGCTCTGTATAGGAAATATAATTAACCTGAAAGAGGGTTTATGGACTGAAAGTCAAACATGAGAAAACAATGTTCTATGTTACAGGAAACCAAAGAGAAATAGGGACAACTCATCCAGCAGCTGCAGATAAGTTGGAAAGACATGACACTTGTGCAGTGGAGAACTACTCAGCTACAATGAAGGAAAACCTGGAGGTTTTTGAAGAATCTGTTATGTTTGATAGCATCAAGTCTGAGAGTATAGATAAATACTCTGAAGACAACAAGATTCACTAGGATACCCATTGTTGTTTGACTATTACCTGATTTTGAAGTCTTATAATGTCTCCAATATTTTTTATTAATACTGTTATGTATTAATATGTTCAATTATACTATGCCTGATGATATAGATAATTCTATTGAAGACAACAAGAGACATCACAGTAACCATTGTAGATCATTGTCGAGAAGTCAGCCATGATCCTAATGGGCTTACCTTTATAGGTAATCTGTTTCTTTTCTCTGACAGCTTTTAATATTCTGTTTTTATATTGAATTTCTGGTATCTTGATTATTGTATGTCTGAGTGTTGATCTATTTTGGTTGTAGGTGGCTGGAGTTCTGTATGCCTCACTCAACCCAATGTCATTTTTGTTTCCCATGCTTGGGAAGTTTTCCTTAATTATTTCCATGAAGAGCCTTTGTAATTCACCTGTATGTATTCTTGCTTCTTTGTTCACATTTCTTATTCTTAAATTGTAGATTCTCATGTCATCATCTAGCCTTTGTATTGTTACTGCCTGTTTCCTTGTGTTTTTTTTTAAGAGATGTTTCCTTTCATGATCACACATTGCAAACTTTTCTTCAAGTTTTGATAGTCTATCCTTAGTTTCTTCTAAGGAGTTTTGCCAACTTTCAATGGAGTTTTTAATTTCCTGGTAGTCTCTTTGAATCTGCTTCATGTATTCTATATTTTCTTTATATTCTTTATCGAATGTTTCTCTCCTTTTTTTGTGTTCCTCCCTTCTTCAATCTGTATCATCCTGAGAGATGCTTCCTGTGACATTTCTTTTATTACTCTACTCATATCCTGCTTTTCCTGATTTAATATTTCAGTTTTGAGCTCATCTACAAGGTCCTGAAGATATCTCTTAATGTCCATTGAAGCCATGTCTAATGTTGTGTGTTTGCCGCCCTCAGTCTCCCTTTATTTTCCCTCTCCTGGATTAGGGCTTTCAGGGTTCTGGGCTGGGGACTTCCTCCTGCCTCTCTCTCCTTTCATGGCCCTGGCTTCCTCCACACAGGTTACAGTTCAGGTCCCAGCCCCCTTCCCTTTTGGCCATATTTCTTCTGAAGCACACTGGTGAGGGACCCCCTCCCTCTCTTGCCTGCTCTTGTCACTGAGGTGTAAGCAGCAGCTGCATATTCCTGCTTCTCCCCACTGGGCCAGCCAAACTTCAGGTGCCTTCACCTCGTTAGTGAGTGCCAGGCACAGGGAATCCATTTGGCAAGGCTCACTGGGTCCTGGCCAGGAGTGTGGCCCAGTCTAAACAAATCCCATGAGTCTGCTTTGGGGAGGGAGCAACCAACTGGAGGCACTGTCACTCCCAGTTCAGGATCCTCCTGCCCATGATTCCAACATGTCACCCATTTCGTCATGCCCTTCCTGTGTGTGTGGGGTCTCATTCCCAGAACTGACCTTGGATTAATGAAGGTCCCTTCACCAGCTCCACTCTCTGTTGGGCTCACAAACCCCTGACTTCAGCACTGCTGTGCTTCATGTGAGTGGCAGTGGGTATGAGTTTGGCTGGCTCTGCCTGCCGGCATGGATTCAAGCTGGTGCAAACTTGACGTGTCACTGCGAAAATGCTGTGTGCCATAAGTTTTAGCTATTTCAGTTGTAGTCCCGAAGTATTTGATGAGCATTTTACATTTTAATTTCTTCTTGTGTCTAGAGGATCCATCTCACTCTTTCTGGGTCTCTCCAGGATGTTTTATTCTGACATATGAGTTGTTTCTCCCAGGAGGCTTTGTATTCTGTTGCTCACTGATTGGCCATCTTGTCTTCTCTATGCTCTTTTTCTTTTTGTTTTTCTTTTCTGTGTTTTTTCCTTCACATAAAAATAAATAAATAAATAAATTCACGATAAGTCTAATAGAACTGATAAAAGATATTAATCTTGTAGAATACAAAGTCAACTATGAAAAACAAATCAGTAACTCTTTAATAAATTGAAAGAAGATTGCCATGTTAGCAATCATAAAAAAAGTTCCAGTCATGAGAACTCCAGAAAATAGACAAAACTCCTAGTAATAAATTTAATTAAAGAAGGAAAAAACAAAACCTTTGTCATGGTAATTGTGAAAAATATGATAGAAGAAATGAAATACACACAAATAATTAAAAGACTGTTCATATTCATGGGAAGAATTAATGATGCTAGTATGTATATAATACCAATAGATTTTTTAATAGATTCAGTGCATTCCCCAACAAAATAACAATGGCATTATTTACAGAAGTAGAAAAAAAATCCTAAAATTCACATAGAATTAAAAAATATGCATCACTAAAGAAATCTTAAACAAAATGAACAAAGAGAGGAGCATCTCAATACCTGATTTCTAAATACCTTACAGAGCCATATTAACCAAAAGAACATGGTACTGGCATAAAAAAGGCACACAGAACAATGGACTAAAATAGATACCCCAGAAATGAACCCAAATATCTTCAGCCAAATAATTATTTATAAAAACACCAAATACATGCTTTAGGGAAATAATATAATTTTCAACAAATAATGCTGTAAAAACTGCGTATTCCTATGCAGGACATTGAAATTAGATCCCTATCACTCATCCTATACGAAAACATCTGAAAAGATACTGTCCAAGTATAAGACCTAAATTATAAAACTGTTAGATGAAAACATATAGTAAATGCTTGAAAACATCACTATAGAAAGCGATTTGTTGGATATCACCCCAAAAGCACAGAAACAAAAAATAAACACATGATGAAATCATATCAATCAAAAAATCTTATGAATAACTTATTAATGATGAAAACAGTGAAGAGATAACTAACACAATGAACAAAACTTTTATCAGTAATTCATCTGAAAATGACTTACTACCCACAATTTATAAAACAATTCAAATATTTAACATCAAAGGTAATCTTATTATCGTTGAGATACTTCTAAAAAAATAGAAAAGCCAATACTTGCATACAGATCAATATTATTAGCCACAAGATAAATGTACATCAAACTTTCTTATTTATCTATTTTAATAGTTCTATGGAGTTCTTGAATTTTGCAAAAAATTTCTCAGTTATTACTTCAGGACAGTCACTTGTGCTTATGCATGTGCCTTGAAATTTTAAAGATAAAAGCTAATGAAAAATTTAAAAATTTAGTTTTTGTCTATTTTAGAAGAACTATTTTAGAATATATAAATTACTCATTTAGGTTTTCAGTTGTTTTCTGGTTATTATATTTTCTGAATTGTACCCAAGAGCAAATGTGTTTTCTCCATTTCTTTATGAGATTGATATATTTGAGATATTACTATGTAAGAAAACTGTCAGTTACTAATCCCCAAATGGTGTTTCAACACAGACTTCCCAATTTGAATATTCTAAATAATTATTCACTTTCCCTCAAAGCTCTGATTCCAAAATTGAGACCATGCTCCTTAACATCAACAATAAAGAAAGAATCTTGGTGAGGAAGAAAACCTATCTCTTTGACACTCAAATATTGATGTCTATTAAATTTAATAGAAATTTATCTATTTATTGCAACCTTTGCTTTGCTGGAGTTATTTTGCAAGCCAGTTATGAAATACATACATAATTTTCAAAATTAAACTGTATAAATTTGTAATTAAAATACATATAGGACTTGTAGCATGCTATTTTTATAATAATATAATTACTATTGTTAACTATATTCTTGAGGTTATTCTTGTCTACTATGGTTTGACATGGTTTAAGTGTGTTCTGAAAGTATTCATATTTTGGTTGTTTAACCTTCAGTGTTGGGAGGTTGTTAAATCCTCTAACAGATGGATTCTAGTAGAAGATGAATGTACCATTTGCAAAATCACTCTAGAAATTATTTACACTGTTCTTATGTGATCCCAGTTAGTTTCTGATACTGTTATAAAAAGAAGTAACACTGGCATTTGTCTGGTTTCTTACTTTCACTATGTTACCGTGGGATTACTTCCTTTTTTGAACTCTCCCACCAAAATCCCATTCACCATGTGACCCTGAAAAGAGGCATAAGAAGTGCAGTCATCTGCTCTTGGATTTTCAGCCTCCAAATAATTAAGCTACACAAAACTCTTTTGTTGTAAATATTCAGTCTCAGGTATTTCTGTTATGGTACAAAAAAAGAGTAATGAAAAACATGGTATCAAACAATGAGGTCATTTCTGTAGTAGTATGTGAAAGTCTGAAACATAATTTGAAACAGAGCAATAACAGATTTGGAAGAATTTGGAGAAACAGGCTACAAAAACCCCAGAATGCTGTAAACAGAGTGTTACAGGCAATTTTTTTCAGATATTATATGATTAGAAGAGTAGCTAAAGGATCTTAAATGGAAAAAAGGATCCCATGGAAAATTGGATGATCTTCCCCTACAGCTTCAAAGAATTTTGTAGTGTTCATGCCTTAGAATTTTATGGAAGGCCAAAGTTAAATATTAAGGACTAATTTGTTCAATTTTTAAACCACAAAGAAATGAGGCACTAGTTATGCTAGTATTTGACAGATTTTAGTGAGACTTATATTGGACTTTGTGAAAAAATGAGTGAAAATGTTTTTAAAATATGCAGACTTAATGAGAAGAATCAGGGGCTGGGAATTTAGCTCAGGGTGTAAGTGTTTGCTTGGCCAGTGCAAGACCTTGAGTTTGATATCTGGCACCAAAAAAAAAAGAATAAAAAATTCATATAAATATATGACCAAATAAGCGCTTGATAAAGAAAATTATCATGGATGGTAGCTGTCATAATAACAAAAATTAAACTCAGAAGGTATTTTAACAATCTGTGAATCTATGTCTCTCAATATAAGGTCCAGAAAAATAGGAAGACAAATTTATTTCAGGGAAGAAACTGGGATGTTTTTCTTAAGTCCTGGGATCAAGGATGTCTCAGAATTTTTGCCTTTGCTCCATCCTTGGTTTAAGTAAGCCCAGGTATGGTTAATACAAGTAGCAAACTTGGTGGCATCTGTAAAGATTAAAAACTCCACAGAGGCATTCCACTAGGACCCCTGGTATAGCAATCAGAGTAGAGTTAAAGCCAGAAAAGAGAGCAACCAGCAAGGTACAACACCCACACAGGAGTAACATATTCATGAGTATGTAATGCCAATCTGGAAAAACTGTGAACATCAGTTTCTGTCTCAACAGTCATGATTTTTCGTGACTAACAAAACCAAGATTTCCACTGTTCATAGCCTTATGAGCCCACTCCCCAATTCAGAGTACACTGTATGCCAGTCTTTTAGCTATAAGAGTCATTGTCTGCTTTGCTGAGTGCCAGTCTTCCTTTTGGCTGATGATTCCTTTATATTTTCCTATGTTTTTCCCTTTGGAATAGAAATATTTATCCTATGACTATTATTTCTTTGTACTTTGGAATTTTATAGTTTGCTCTTGATTTTGTAGGCTCACTACTATCAGGAAACAGTCTTTCATTTCAAATTAACTTTTAGACTTAGAATTTTTAATGATGCTGGGACAAGTTCAGACTTAGACTACTTGAGATGGAATGACTGTATTTTGCATCTTGAGATGCACAAGAATTTGGGTTGTTAAGGAGAGAATTGTATTGGTTAGATATGATTAAATTATGTACCTCAGGTACATATGAATTAGAAGTTTGGGCCACAATGTACTGATGTTACCAGTTGATGAAACTCTTAGCTAGTGGAGCCTAATGGAAGGTATTTGTATTACTGGAGTCATCACACTCAGAAGAGATTAATGTATTCCTGGTTGGATACCAGTTAATTCCTAAGAGAGTGAATGATTGTAAAAGAGCAATACTAGCTCAACTCCACTTTCTCTATTGCTTTTTATCCCAAAATGTGACCTTTTCCCCTTGCAAATACTGTCATGATAGCTTTCTCCATGAAGAATGCAGCAGAGACTGAACAAATTTTTCCTGCATAATCTTGAACTTTCAGTCTCCAAAACTGTGATCTAAATATATCTCATATTTGTAAAGTTCCTGTTCTATGTGACTGCTATAACAGTGGAAAATATTCTAAGTCAGATTTATCTTGAATTTGTGTGGTAGAATACTATACAAAGTTATGCTGCTATGCATTTGTTTCTAACAAATTTTTCAGTGATATTAACCAGCTCTTCTATCACTGCTACACAGTTCTTGACACTGAAACTTAAAAAAGGAGGAGTTTGAGTTGCCTTGTTGTTTCAGTAATTCAATCTATGGTCATGTGACTCCAAGGCAGAAATATAGCAGGAGAGTGAAGCAGAGAAAATCTGTTTAGTTAATAAAAGCCAAGGGGTAGAGCAGGTTAACCCTGTCAAAGAGGAATGGCCAATGGGCCATACCTAGTATCCAAGGTCAAGTAATTACAATCCATGCAGACACATGCAGGGGATTGCTTTATTAACCTGTTAAACCCTTTTTAATCCAATAAACTTGCCATATCAGGATTAGCTGTCACAATACATCTCATGTCAACTTCACACCTAAATGAATTTTATAGACTTGTTCTCTAAATAAAGACAATACCAAGTTCATTCATAATTCAAATATACTTCTCACAACTGAGAGAAAACAGTCTTTTATTTTGTCAATTTTGGGGCTGCAAAGAATGGAAACCTACTGGTTCTTATGGTGTTCTCAGGCCATCTTTGTTGTTGTCTTCTAAAATCCTTGGCTTTTTCTTCATAGTCTTTTCAGCAACCAATTTCTCCATTTCATCTTCCATTCCATCTTTGTGGGCCATAATTTTAATAAAGCCTCTGTTCTGAGCAAACAAGAAAGTTTGATATCATTTTACAGGACTCTTCACTCTTGATTCTCAGCATAAAACTTGGCTAAAATTTCCCATCAGTGGCTGTTCAACTGCCTTAATATTAGATGCCTTGAATTTTTTTCTGCAAGATTAATTAGTCTCTCTCTCCTTTATTTCAGTCTCAGGCATAGTAACTGAACACAGACAAAAATGAAGACAAACTTTCTGCCAAGGAATAACACTCATTGTCTGGAGTCCAACAACCAATACAATTCTTGATCCTAGCAGAATCCTCCTGAGCCTGGTCTTTACTGGAAGCATTTCTATCAGCATTCTAGTCTTCTGAGCTCTGACAAGAATATCCCATGAAGTAGATCTTAAGGAATTTCAGGGATGCTTCTTCAGGTGGTCACTAATAATATTCATTATAGACTAGCATTTTATTCAATACAAGGTACAACCCTTAGGATGGGCACCCTTAATCCTAGCATCACACCATTAATAAGTAACAATATCACATCCTTAATCCAAGCACCACACACTCCCGATCCAGAGACCTCTGTAAAGCTCAATCTATGATCATGTGAGGATTTGGGTGGCATCTATATGCAAGCCCTAACAAACATTAAATCCTGTAGCTTCATATATGTCAAGGGAACATGGTGATAAGATGTGTGCTAGAAAGGATCATGGTTTCAGGAATTCAATCCATTGTCAGCTCACTACAAGGCAAAAACATTTTGGAGGAAGAGGTAATGGAATAATGATACTCATATAGGTCAGAAAACAAAATTTTAAAAGTGTTAGAAATGGACAAGAGATCATGTATAAATAACACCCAACATAACATCTCCATGACCAATCAGGCACGCCCAGTGTCATGCTTTGTTTTCATGGAATTTTAAAAATCAATTTTTAAATTGATCTGTACTATGGTGATACCACCATTAGTACAGGTGGTATCACCATATATGTTGAATAAAGATAGCATTGTGATAACTTTCTGAACAAGCTCTCGTAATTCATTGGAAGCATTAATATCCATGATATGAATATAATAATACTGATAGAATAAAACCAAATACATGGTTAAATGCAAATTCATTTTTAGTTACTCAACAGTAACAAGAAAATAGTTAACTGCGAAATATCAAATTGAATCTGAAATGGAATGTCCACATTCTTGAAAGTTCAAATGAAAAAATGTCTTCAAGAGTGATATGGTTTATTCTGTTTAAGTGTCTAATTACTCAATGTTACTTTTCTTCATAGTCTCATCTACAGAGTGGGCAATCAATGCTTATATTTTAAAATTTATTTAGAGAATGTGTGTTCTGATACCACACTAACTTAATAGTGAAGATGTACTGTGAGCCACTGACATTAAATAATTTCCTCTCAATTGTAAAATGAAAAATTTGGATCCTATGGCAGTTAAGCCTGATTGTCAATTTAACTAGAGTAAGACACTCTTGGAAAGATGAATTAATTGTCAGGGAACTAACCTCAAAGGAGTTCATAACTAGATGAGCTACTAGGAGATAAGAGAAGTAGGAGGAAGTTGCCTCGTGTTGTGATTTTTGGGATTATCCCTAAAATAAATATTTCCTCTTTAAATTTGATGCATAATGGCAAAAACTTGGGTAACACCTACTGACTAAGGCCAGATTCCATCTAAAGTAAACACCAACTAAAGTATGTGGCTGCTACACAAATACACAATTGGGAGTTCAGTGAAAAGAGGCTAGGGGACAGAAAACTGTCCAGTGAAGTACATATCCCCACAACATCTCAGCTTTTGCCTGCAATAGGTATTAAATAAAACTGAATGTCACATCAATAATAATATATTAATATTTTATGTGGTAGATTTATATTTTCTTTCATTCATTTACTGTTTTTTTCTATTACTTAATATTTGCAGTATATAGTGTTTATAATTTTTTATGGAGCCCATACATATACATATCACATCTTGTTTCGCTTATTCACTTTCTTTCTCTCCTTTCTCTACATCTTCCCTCCGTCATTTAATTCCCTTCCCATTTAAGAGAGATCTGTCTCTGTACATCTGATTATCTAACTTTTATTTTGCTTTTTATAATTTGGTTTTTTTCCTATAAGAGAAAACATGTGATAGTTAAGTTTGTGTGTCTGATGTATTTAACTTAATATTATGTTCTCATGGTGTATCCATTTCCCTACAGATGACTCAATTTTATCTTTCTTTATGACAGAGTATTTAACTCTGTGTAAATATCACATATTTTACCATTGTTCTGTTGATGGATATACAGGTTATTTTCATGATCTACTTGTTGTAAGGTATGCTGCTATCAACATCTCTATTTGTGTATAATTATAGTATCTTTAAATCTTTTGGGAAGATATTTAGAAGGAAGTAGCTAGGTCAAATGAGATTTCTTAATTTAGTTTTTTTGAGTAATAGCCACACTGACTTCATAGTTACTGTACTAGTTTATCTTCCCACTATCAATGTAAGTCTCTTTAGTCCCACAGTCATACCAGAGTTTCTTATTATTTGATTTCTTGATGGCTATACTTTCTACAGTAAGATGAAATCTCAGTGTTATCTTAATTTTTATATCTCTAATGGGTAGCAATATTGGGCTTTTCTTCATATATTTATTGGCCTTTTGTGCTCCTTCTGTGAAGTGTCCATTCAGTTCATTTGCTCAGTTTTTGGTTAGATCTTTTAGGTTTTGGGGGGAATTTTGAGTCCTTTATAGATTCCAGGTTGCAATACCCTGAGAAATAGGTGGCAAATTTATTTTTCCATTTCACTATTTCATTTGTTTCTTTTACTGTTCAGAATTTTCTTTTTTTCATTCAGTGTGATCCCATTTTTTATTTTCAGTACTATTTCCTATGTAACTGGGCTCTGTTTGAAAAGTTCTTGCTACTTCCATTACTTCAACAGTATTATCTATTTTATTTTCCAACAGGTTAAGGGGCCCTTTTTTAACATTTCCTTTTTGATTCATTTTGATTTCGTTTTAGTACATTATGAGAGATACTGTTCTAGATTTAACCTCCCACATGTGGGTAGCCAGTTTTCTCAGTACCATTTATTAGAAAGACTATCGTTCCTCCACTTTATGAGTTTAAGCCCCTTTGTCAAAGCAAACAATTGCCAAAGAGGCTTCATTCCAGGAATACAAAGACTGTTCAGCATATGCAAAACAATAAATGTAATACACACAAAAGCAGAAGAAAGAACAAAAGCATATCATCATAAAAATGAATGTAAAAAGGCATTTGACTAAATCCAAAATCTTTCGAGATAAAAATCCTGGGAATAAAGTTATAGAAAGATCTTGTCTAAACCTGATAAAAGCCATTTATACTAAACTTACTGCCAATATTATGATAAATGTGGAAAAATGAATTTATTCACTCTGAAATCAAGACAGGATATCCACGTCCACCACCGAAATTCCTATTCATCAGAATACTCAAAACATTAGCAATAACAATTAAGCAAGAACAAGAAATAAAAATAATATATAAATAGGAAAGAAAAAATTCAAATTATCATTATTTGCAAATAACATAATCCTCTACATAGAAGAATGCAAAATCCACCAAAAGTTTTTTAGATTTTTTTTATTTTAAAGAGAAAAAATTCAAAAGAATAGGAAGATAATAATGGTTAATACTTTGCATATTGTCTTTAAATTAGTTACTCAGATTACAAAATAATGGCATTCAATTGTACAAAAAATATTAATACAAAACTATTTTTAATTAACTAAGAGAGAATAGTAGCATAACTATCTTTTTAATTAACTAAGATAAATTAGTATTATATTACTAATATATAGATAAATATTTATGTATAAAACTTTTCCCTTCCTTCTTTTCTCTGTTCCCCATCCCAGTTTCACATCCCATAAGTCTTTTAAAATTAATAGGCAAATTCAGCCACATAGCAAGATAAAAATTCAAAACACAAAATCAGTAGCATTCATGTACATGAATAATTTATTCACTAGAAATAAGTTAGGAAATAAATCACATTCACAATAGCACCAAGAAAAATTAAATACTAAGGAATTAACCTAATTTTGGAAATGAAATTTCTTTACTATGGACACTACAGTATGCCCAAAAAGAAAATTGAAGAGGACATCAGAAAGATGTGCACTGTTCCTGGGGAGGAAGAACAAATATAGTCAAAATGACTACATATTCAAAATTGATATATACATTGAATGCAATCTCAATAAAAATTACAATGCATTCTTCACAGAACTGGATAAAACACTTCTAAAATTTGCAAGAATGTACACAGGATGGCAAAATACATTCTGGGCAACAAGAGCAAAGTAGGAAGCATCACAATCCTAGACTTGAAGTTTTATTACACAACTAGTGAAAAATTCAACATAGCACTCTCCCCAAAACAGAAATTAAGATCAATGGAACATAATAGAGAATGTAGAAAACATCCCAAACACATTTAAATATTTGATCTTTGACAAAAAAAATCCATGTCGTGGTTTATATATCTAGATGTTTCCCCTAAAGCTGCAAATACTCATAGGCTGGGCTTTTCAAAGTGATGGGATTATCGTTTTGTAATACTGTATTAATTCATGAGGAGTTTAGCAAATAAATGTGATGGAATGGATATATTAAGCATACAAAACTCACTCTTGGTATGAATGGTACTAACAACTAGGCTTGTAGCCTGGATGGTATACAAAGGGAAAGCAGAATAAAGGCTACTTTTTCTTTTTCACCACACCATTAACTCCTCCTTCACCATATTTCCCTGTGTTGGAACCAGTAGACAATCGACTGCACCCTCTACAAACTGTGAGGTAAAATAACATTTCTCCTTTAATTTCAGGGTGTCCAGTATTTATCCCTGCATGACAATAAATTAATTAAATGCTTTCACAAGTAGCTCTTTTTAGATTTGTGTTGTGATTTGCTTCTGCTTCCTCAATCTAAAAATAAAAGTTATAAAAGGCGTGAGTGAAACAGGTAAAGTATTGCATTTATGTAGAAAACTCTAGGCATATTCTACACTTATTCCTCTTTGCTCCCCCCATAAAACCATATGATCTTTATTTGTATGAAAACAAATCTGTAGTGGGAGTTTTTGAGCTAAGTGAAAGAATACAGATACCTAGGATCTTTTCAGTCACGCTACTGAACTCTTAGTCTCTATTGTCATTTAAAAATTTCTCTCACATTATAGCTTCTCCAATGTCTGCTAGAGATAAACAGTTTTGACCTTCATTTTGTGTATATTTCTGTTTAGATTTTGTGGTAGCAAATCTGTGTTTTGTGCTTTCAGGCCCATTTAATAGTACAAGAGAGGTAGTTTGTTTTTAATTTACTTGGCTTTACTTTCATTCTATATACATGAATAATGCTTTAAAAGCACCCATGGAAGCTGAAAGCAGAAATGCCAATATTCACTGTATTTCTATTGACTATCAAGGTTAACATGGAAAACTCACTCAAATCTGGATTGTTGGTTTATCTTTAAGATACATAATAATTATACAATGTCCATCTTAGGGAATTTGTATTTGTATATACATATCACAATGTAGAAAGATTCCATTACCTCAAAATCATCACCATCATTTTGTTCTTTGTGTTTGTGTGTGTGTGTGTGTGTGTGTGTGTGTGCATGTGTGGTCTTGTTGGTAGAATGGTAGAATTCTACCTAAATGGTAGAATCTCACAGTTGTTTCGATTTTCCTTTCAACAATAGACAAAGATACTGAATTTTTAATGAACTTATTGGCAGATTCTGCTTCTTTTCAGAATGACTTTTTGTTTCAGGTCTTTTTTATTTTAAAGATAGTAAAATCCAATAAAAACAGAACAAAGCCAATCAAAACAAGCAGCAAAACTGGCGCAGAACATCAAAAGAGGATACTAGCAAAACAACAATAGCTACCATAGTACATCTTGTTGTCCGTGCAATAGTTATCAATTCCACCAGGTATAGCAAAATCAAATCAAAAACAAAACAGAATAAAGCCAGTCAAAACAGAATATTGAATAATGCAAAACAATCAGAACAAGCAAATCAGTGAGAACAGTATTGGATTTCAAAAACAAGACAGAGATAGCTCAGAGGATCAAGAGCTTGCCTAGTAAGTTTGTGATTTTGATCCCTGGTTTAAAAACACAAAACAGGTAGAAGGAAATCCCCCATATTTGCTACACTTCATACTGTCATCCTCCCAAGATATGCTCAGAACACTTGCCCCAGGCCTGCAAAATCAATCAAACAATGCAAGCATTTAGTCGCTTTATGTACCTTAGTTGCTATTACCTCAGCCTGTTCTCTGATCTAGCTCATTACTTATGGGGTAGGAGGGTGGGGTTTTGATTCTCAGCTTCTGCTCCGGTAGGCTTACAGAAGGTATTGATTTTTCTTTTCCTGGAAGCCACATAGCTTGCACAGCTTTCTAGAAAGGAAGGCTGGTTGGCTTCTGGTTAGATCCTGTCAGTCGCAGCATGGCTGATTCTTGGGAGGCACTGACTTTTCTGTTCCTAGTTCATTTGGTCATTTATTGATTTGGTTATTTGTTTTTTGGATTAATGTTTTTGAGTTCTTTATATATTCTAGATATTAGTCCTTAATTAGTAGTGCAGTTGGTAAAAAAAATTTGTGATTCTGTAAGTTATCTCTTCACTTTGATAGTTTTTTCCTTTGCTGTGCAATTTTTAATTTGACATGGTATTTGATGATTCTTAGTGTCATTTTTTGTGCTGTTAAAATTGCATTCAGGCAGTTCTTGAGGATGCCTGTGTCTTCAAGGATTTTTACTATATTATCTTCTCACAATAGTTTTGGTTTTGTATGTAGGTTTTGGCCCATTTCATTTGAGTTTACTATAAGTGAGATATGTTGGTCTAGATTCATTTTTTCCATGTGAATAACCATATTTCTCAGGATCCCTTGTTAAAAGGACCATCTTTTTTCCAATATATGTTTTAGCCTCTTTGTCAAAGATCAGATAGGTAAAGGTACATGAGGCTGTTTGTAGGTATTCTACTGTACTCCATTTGTTTACATGACAGTTTTGGCCAGCACCATACTGCTTTTGTTACTATGGCTTTGTGTTATAGCTTGACATACAGAATTATAGTGTCTTTACTTTGTACTTTTTGATCAGGATTTCCTAGGCTATTCTGTGTCTCTTTTGATTCCACATAAATTTCATGATTTTTTTAGTTCTCTGAAGAAAGCTTTTGATATTTTTATGGCAATTATGTTAAATCTATCTATATCACTTTTAACAATATGACCATTTTGATGATACCTATTCTACCTAAGTATGAATAGAGAAAGAATGATCAATTATTACTGATATCTTTAGTGTCTTACTTCACAGTATTATAGTATTCATTATGGAGCTCTTTCACCTATTTTATTAGATTGATTCCCAAGGGTTTGTTTTTGAAATTATTAAAAATAGAAATTTTTCCTGATTTCTTTTTCTTTTTTAAATTTTTTTTATTTTAAAGAGAATAAAACAAAAGAGGACAGATCTATGCAGATCAGAACAGAACAATATAAGCAACACAGCACTTTACAAAAAGACAATTGGATATTAACAGTAGCTATCATAATGTCTCTTTCTTTGAAATAGTTGAACTTAGCTTTACACACAATAATGTCAAAAATAACATAATAGAGTAAAACCACTAGAGAGAATGAAAGTATTGCAAGGCTACTGAACCAAATAACCAAAGATGGACAATGGCTCCTATATTATCTCATTTTCCATAAATTTTGTTTATACTATCATACATATTAAAATCCAATAAGACATAACATGATAGAATCAATGGTAATAGAAAACAAGAGCATGGCAGGACTTCAGAGCAAGATATCAAATCAACAATGGCTGCCATATTGTCTTTTCTTCAAAGTAACTATTCATGCCATCACATATATTAAGATCAAACAAAGCAGAATAAAACCATTCCAACCAATGAATGAAAACATAAGACTGCAAAGCAATATAATGGTGAACCATGATTACCATAAAATCTTCTGTACACTTATCATTTCTTGCACATGTGAGTTTGATTTATTTCAGTTATGAGTATAGATTCAAGTTGCATCCATTTATTTATAAATATCTCAATGTGACCATTCTTTATAGCTGAGTAGTACTCCATTGTATAAAAGTACCACAATCTTTTTATCCATTCCATTGATGGGCACTTAGGTTGTTTCCAAGATCTGGCTATTACAAATTGTGCTGCTATAAACATGGGTGCACATATATCACTGTGGTAAGATGTTTTCAGTTCTTCTGGGAATATGCCTAGGAGTGGAATAGCTGGGTCAAATGGGACTTCCAATCCCAGGTTTTTGAGGAATCTCCAGACTGACCTCCACAGAGGTTGTACCAGTCTACACTCCTACCAACAGTGCAGAAGAATTCCCTTATCCCCACAGCCTTCCCAGCATTTTTGTTGATAGTTTTGTTAATCCTGGTCATTATTTCTGGAGTGAGATGGTATCTCAGTGTGGTTTTAATTTGCCTTTCTCTAATGACTAATGATGATGAACATTTTTTCATGTATTTATTTGCCATTTGCATTTCTTCTTCTGAGAACTGTGTGTTCATCTTGAATGTCCGTTTTTGGATTGGGTCTTTGAATTTCAGGGGTCTGATTTTTTTTTAATTCTTTATAAATTCTAGACAGAAGTCCTTTGTCTGAGGGACAGTTCATTAAAATTTTTTTACTAGTTTGTTGGTTTTCTTTTCACTCTGATGGAGATTTCTTTGGGCATGCAGAAACTCTTAAATAAGAGGTGATCCCAGTTACTGATTCTGGGAAGTATTTCCCATGCAGTTTGGTTCTTGTTCATGAATTTTCTACCTACCCCTATGTCTTCAGCATTGTTACCTACTTTGTCTTCCAACAGATTTAGTGTTTCTGTTTTAATATTTAGATCTTTGATCCATTTAGATTTTAGTTTAATACATAGTGATAGGCATGGGTCTAATTTTAGTTTTTGGCATACGGATAGTGAGTTTTTCTAGCACAATTTATTAAAGAGCCTATCGTTCTTCCAGTGAACATGCTTGGCCACTTTATCAAAGATAAGATGGCTGAGTGTGTTTGTAGTTGTATCTTCTAGTCAATTCCATTGATCTTCAGGTCTGTTTTTATTCCAATACCATGTTGATTTTATTGCAGTAGCTTTGTAGTATAACTTCAAGTCAGGGATTGTGATGCCTACTGCCTGGGCTTTGCTGCTTAGAATTGCCTTTGCTATTCTAGGTCTCTACTGGTTCCAGATGAATTTTAGGAGTGATTTCTCTAGATCTATGAGGTCTGTTAGTGATATTTTCATTGGGATTGCATTGAATCTGTATAACAGTTTTGGGCGAATGTCCATTTTCACAATGCTTATTCTTCCTATCCATGAACAAGGGATGTCTTTCCATTTTCCGAGGTCCTCTTCGAGTTCTTTTTTTCAGGGTATTATAATTTTCCTTGTACAACTCTTTTCATCTTTCATTAGATTAATTCCTAAGTATTTCATTTTTTTGGATGCTAGTGTGAAGGATGTCGCTTCTCTTATTTCTTTCTCATTGATTTTATTGTTAGTGTACAGGAATGCTATTGAGTTTTGAGTATTGACTTTGCATCCATCTACATTGCTGAATTTATTTATTATATCTAAGAGTTTTTCAATGGAGGTTTGGGGTTCTTCTATGTAGAGTATCATGTCATCTGCAAATAACAATTTAACTTCTTCTTTTCCTATCTTTACTCCTTTTATTTCTTTCTCTTATCTAATTGCTCTAGCTAGTATTTCCAGTACTATATTGAATAGGAGTGGTGATAAGAGACATCCTTGTCTTGTGCCTGATTTAAAGGTAAAGGCTGTCAGTTTTTGGCCATTTAATATGACACTGGCTGTTGGTTTGTCATTGATGGCCTTTATCACATTGAGGTAAAGACCATCTATTCCAAATCTCTGTAAAGTTCTTATCATGAATGGGTGTTGGATCTTATCAAAAGCTTTTTCTGCATCTACAAAAATGGTTATGTGATTCTTGCTTTTGGCTCTATTAATATGGTGGATTACATTTATTGATTTACGTATGTTAAACTATCCCTGCATGCCTGGGATGAATCCCACTTGGTCTTGGTGTATAATCTTCTTGATGATTTGCTGCATCCTGTTTGCCAATATTTTATGGAGAATTTTTGCATCTATGTTCATTAGGGAGATTGGTGTGTAGTTTTCTTTTTTAGTTGGGTCTTTCTCAGGTTTTGGTACTAGAGTGATATTTGCTTCCAGGAATGACTTAGAGAAAATTGCTTCACTTTCAATTTCATTGAAGAGTTTGAGGAGTGTGGAGATTAAGTCTTCTTTGTATTTCTTGTAGAATACTGCAGTGAATCTGACTGGGCCTGGGCACTTCTTTGTTGGTAGGGACTTGATTACATTTTCAATTTCATTAATAGAAATTGGGTTATTCTGCAGTTTACATCTTCTTGATCCAGCTTTGGTGGTTCGTATGTTTCTAGGAATCTGTCCATTTCTTCTATTATCAAACCTATCTATGAGAGTAGAAGTTTTCAAAATAGTTGTTGATGATCTTCTGTATTTCCACAGGGTCGGTAGTGATTTCACCTTTTTCATTCTGTATTGCATGAATTTGGGTGTTTTCTTTCCTTGTTTAAATTAGGTTGGCTAGGGGCTTATCAGTTTTATTTATTCTTTCAAAGAACCAACTATTTGATTCATTGATCCATTGTATTGTTTTCTTAATCTCTATTGCATTAATTTCTGCTCTGATCTTTATAATTTCCTCCCTTCTTTTCACTTTGGGCTTGGCTTGCTCTTCTTTTTCTGGATGTGTGAGATGTAATATCAGGTTGCTTATTTGTGTTTGTTCCATTTTCCTAATGTGGGAACTCTGTGCAATAAATTTTCCTCTGAGGACCACAGGTTCTGGTAAGTAGTATTTGTATTTTTGTTTAATTTTAGATATTGTTTATTTTCTTCTATAATTTCCTCTGTGACCGACTGATTACTCAAGAGTTTATTATTTAATTTCTGTGTGTTTTTAGGGCTTTTGCAGTTACATTTATCATTAATTTCCAGTTTCATGGTGCTATGATCTGATAACATGCATGGGAAAATTTGAAATATTTTGCATTTGCTTAAATATGTTCTGTGGGTTAGTATATGGTCTATTTTAGAGAATGTCCCATGTACTGCTGAGAAGAATGTATGTTCTGATGTTGTTGGATGGAACACTCTGTATACATCTATCAAATCCATTTGCTCCCAGGTGTGACTCAATTCTATTATTTCTTTGCTGATTTTCTGTCTAGTTGACCTATCCCTTTGTGTCAATGCTGTGTTAAGGTCCCCTATTATAATTTTGTTATTGCCTATTTGATATTTCATTTCTGTTAATACTTGCTTTGTGTAGTTGGGTGCTCTGGAATTTGGTTCATATATATTTAAGATTGTTATCTCTTCATCTTGCAGTTTTCCCCTAAATAGTAAATAGTGAACTTCTTTATCTCTTCAGAACATTCTTGGTTTGAAGTTCACATAGTCTGCAAACAGAATAGCTACCCCCACTTGTTTTTGAGTTCCTGTTGCATGGAATATTGTTTTCCATCCTTTGACTTTCAGTCTATGAGTTTCCTTTTGGGTTGGAAGGGTTTCTTGTAGACAGCATATGGTTGGACATTGTTTCTTGATCCATTCTGCCAGTCTGTTTCTTTTAATTGGTGAATTGAGGCCATTTACATTAATGGTTATAACTGTCATATATTGGTTTATTGTTGACATGTTATCTTTCCGATATTGTATCTTAACTTTGCATTCTGTTTAATTTTCTGTCTTGCTTAGTGGTTTTTTCCTGTGTGTATCTAGAATACCTTTCAGTATTCTTTGTAGGGATGTTTTGGTGATCATGTTCTTCAGCTTTTCTTTGTCATGAAAGTATGTTATTTCTCCATCCATTTTGAAGGACAGTTTTGTAGGGTACATCAGTCTGGGTTGGAAGTTGTTTTCCTTTAGGATTTGAAACACTTCACTCCATGGTCTTCTTGACTTCATTGTTTGTGCTGAGAAGTCTGCTGTGATTCTGATAGGTTTTCCCTTATAGGTGTTCTGTCTTTTCTCTCTAACAGCTTTTAATATTCTGTTCTTATGTTGGATTTCTGGGATTGTGATTTTTATATGTATGGGTGTAGTTTTGTTTTGGTTATGGCTATTTGGAGTTCTATATGGTTCACTAATCTGTATGTCAATTTCCATACTCATATTTGGGAAGATTTCAGCTATTACTTCTGTAAATAGCCTCTTGATATCATTTGTGTTGTCCCCTTCTGTTTCACTTATCCCTATTAATCTTATATTGTTTTTCTTTGCATCGTCTTGCAGCTGTTGAATTTTTATTTCCTGATTTTTTGTTATTTTTAGAAGATTTTTCTTTTCCTGTTCACTAGCTGCAATATTATCTTAGAGATCTGAGATACTATCTTCACTTTTGTTGAGGCAATTTTTGCAACATTCAATAGATTTTTTGATTTCCCTGTATATCTCTTTGATTCTGCTTTATGCATTCTGTTTGTTTCTTAAACTGTTCATTCAGGGATTCTGTCATTTTACTTTGTTCCTCCAATTTTTTAGCTGTGTCTTCATTGGATGCATTCAATATTTCTTTCACTACTTTTATTATTTCTTCTTTTACCTGGGAGATTATTTCTGATTTGAGTGCCCTCATAGCTTCCCATACTTGCTTCTTTAATTCAGTTGATATCATTTCAGGTATATGTGTAGCATTTTCTTCTATGTACATGGCTCCTAGGTTTTCTTGGCATGGGCTGAAAGTTTGAGATTGCATTTTGGTCTTTCATTTTGTCATTTTCCTATATTGCTGTGTTTACAGCAATGTTGCAAAGGTTTCCCTGGATGTGCTGGAAATTACTCCTCTGCCCTCAGCCACTGGGACTCAGGTGGCCTTGGCCCCCCTCTCGCTGTGGGCCTGGCTTCCCCAGCTTAAAGAAGGTCTCTGGGCCCATCCACCCAAGTCCGTGGAACCTCTGGAGCCCATTCCAGCATCTTAAGGGGGGGGTTGGGTGTGCACCCAGCCATTGGGATCAAAGGTCCCAAACTTTTCTGGGCCTGCCCTGGTGAGCTGCAACTCTCCTCATGGTGTGGTGCAGTCCTGGCTCCCATTTTGGCGGGCCTGGCTCCCCTGATTTAATGAAGGTTGCTGCGTGTGGTCCACTCAAGCCTGTGGAACCTCTGGAGCTTAGTCCAGTGGCCTAAGGGGGCTGGGCAGGCACCTAGCCACCGGGATTGATGCTCCAAAACTTTTCAGCTGCAACTCACCTCACCCTGATTTCTTTTTCAATGGTTTCATTGCTGCTGTACACAAATACTACTGACTTTTGTGTGTTGGGTTGTATATTGTGACTTTGCTGCTCTGATGGAATTTTTCAAGTCTTTCATGTAATATATTATTTGCAAACAAAGATAGGTTGACTTGATCCATTTATGTTTGTATGTTTTTTATTTTGTTTGCCTAATTACTTTGGCTAAAGTCTCAAGTACTAGCTTGAAGAAGAGTAGTAAGAGTCAACACTCTCGTCTCATTTATGATTTAGAGGCAATGATTCATGATTATTTCTTTTTATATGATATTGGTAGTATGTGTGCCATGGATAGTATTTGTCAATTTGAGATGAGGTTCCTCTCTATATGTTTCATCAGAGTTTCTAACATGAATGGCTGTTGAATTTTTTCAAAGGTTTTTTAAGCATTTACTGACATGATTATATGATATTTTTTCCTTACTTTATATTATATGGATATTACATTTGCTGATTTACAGATGTTGTACCATCCTTAGATCTCTTTAATGAAGATGACATGTCTATGAGGTATGATATGCTTCATGATTTATGGCATTCTTTGTGCAACTACAGAGGTTCATGAATTTTATGCAAACAGTTTTGTTTACAAACCAAAGCATTTGGCAAAATTTTGTTTTTATTTGCAAACTCAGTGTTGAGTGACAAACACAAACTCAGCCATTTTCCCACATGAAGATATATTTAACCATTCTTTCCAATCTCATGGAAAAATTAAGTTCATTAACCAGAGGTACTATTCTGTCATACTGAGGATAATTGCATCTAATTTCATCAGTGGTATTGCCTACTGCTTTTATTTTTTGTTGAGCTTTTAATGGTTTTTGTATTATAGCAATTCAGGCTTCATAGAATGAGTTTGGCAGTGTTAATTCTCTTTCAGTTTCATAGAAGATTTTGTGAAGCACTGGCATGAGTTCTCCAAAAGTCTCATAAAATTCATGTTTATATGATGAATGACTTTCTCTGTTGGGATATTTTCATTACTGTTATGATTTATATCGAGATGCTGCACCAAAACCTCATTTATCCATAAATGGGACTTCTGGGTGGTGATTAGAATATGAGTGTATGATACTAATCAGTTGATTACTCTGCTGATGAGTTTATAGCTAAATGTTATGTTCAGAGATAAATCCTGCTTGGAGCAGGTAGGTCACTGGGTTGTGGGTCTGGAAAGATCCATCTCTGTTAATCCTGCTTTGACCTCTCTGTTTCCTGACTGCCATACCATAAGCAAGTCTCCTCTATCATGCTTCTGTACTGTGCTGCCCTGCTTGGGAACCAGCCAACTATGGACTGGAACCTGCTCAAATTGTGAATAATAAACCTTTCCTCCTTTAATTTGTAGGTATTAGGTATGTTTCTCAGCAATAAAGAGACAAAGATACATTTTAGTAACAGAGATATAGCAATATTGTGACTAAACAATATTGATAAAGTATAAGCTGAGAGCTAGAAAGAAAAAAAGAAAAGATGGGTGGGAAATAATAAATGAAATGAGATTGTACAAAGTAAAAACTAAAATATGAGGGAAATGAGAAAATTGATTATGTTGCTATTATTATCATTTGTCTAGACCACAGTAAGATGAGGAGGTTGAAAATGTTACATAGAAAACAAAAAGAAGGAAAGAAAAGGTCATATGAGAAGACAAAAAGAAAAACAAAAGAAAGAAAAATAAATGGAAAACTTGAAAAATTATTTATTTGTTTGAAGCAATTATTGCCCTATCTCCACCTACAGAAACCCATACAGAAATTAATACATTAATCCACACCTATATGCAATTGTTCAGTCACTTAAGCATTTCACCCAAACTTTGTGTATAGGGGAGTCTGAGAATGTAGAGAGTCTCAAATTTTTTCATGTTTTGTCTGCTGGCAGGTTTTCAGGAAGAACCAAGGCCCAGTTCCAATTTAACTCTCTGGGTTTGAGAGCCTCTATTTTTTCAAGATGCTTTATGGAACATTTACATGGGCCCATCAGTGAATTTCAGTTTGGAGTTTCAGCAAGAACTTTTATACAACTTCCCTTTGTCTTTTTCACTTAGTATGGAACTGTCCTTCCATTTTTCCAGCTCCCTCAGCTTTCTATGATTTTGGTGTGGTCCAGGAAGTAAAGAAGAGATTGTTTTCAGTTAGTGCAATCTTTTGATCTCTATTTAGATGTCACAATTCTTGGCTCTACACTCTAAGTGTAGTTTTCATATTTCCATGGCCAGAACTTGGAAAGCAGGTATGCCAACCGTCACCCTGCAACATGGGCAAACCTCACCCTGCAACTAAAGAAAGTGCCCAGCTACAGTTGCCCCTGTTTTTCCCTGGAAAAATTTAATATTTCACAGATAGCTAGAACTCTAGGCCTCAGTTGAGCTCCAAAGTCTTGAATCAGGACTTTGCTACTATGACCATAGATTCTGAATTGTGTCCTAGCAGAAAGCCTGTAGAATCCCACCGGGGACGGAGAAGAATGGCTTCTGAAATAAGTCCAGACTGCAGCCATCCTCTGGCCTTCTTTCTCTAACAGTTTTGTGCATAGCAATGCTAAGTCACTGGTTAAGTCTCCAGAGTAGGGCTAGGATCCACCCTGGTGATTTGGCTAATATTATAACATATTGTGTTCCAACTGAGAATTTGCATGACTCAGCTAGTCTGTGAATAGTAGCATCTCTAGACCTAGGTTGATGAGTTCTGGATTTTGTGACTTCATTTCTTATTTTAGCTTTCACATTTTCTCTATTTCATCTGATCACTATACTGTCCAGAGTATAATCTAGTGGCTGCTGCTTCTACCAACTCTGACTCTGGTGCATATCACAGAGCTCTCTGTGAATGTTTTATCTGCTTTGCACTCATGATGATCATTCCTAAGTATAATCCATAATATTGTTCTTTAAAAAATCCAAATAAATACAATTACCCAACATGTCTTATTAAAACATTAATCTTTTCCCATTGATTTGAAATGGCATTCTACAGTTTTTTTTTATTCTTGCACATCGATCTACGTGTTCATTCTGTGTCAATACAATGCTGTTTTAATAAATGCTATTTTGCAATAAGTATTGATGTACAGCATAGTATATCACCACTATCTTTGTTGCTATTTTTAAAACTAAGTTTTCTACTATTATACATTTACTATATATATGATTTGCTGTTGAATACCTACTTACTAACCAATCTCCCTTTCCTCCACTTTAAAATCATGAATTTTAGCCTGGAGTCTGCCTTATTCTACATAGTCTTGTGTGTCAGGGGAGCATGAAATTTTCTATCTTTGTATGTTTGACTCTAATCAGTTTAACCTCATCAGACTAATCTTATTTGTCTTGGTAGCATTAGTCTAAGAATGTTCATGGGGTTATTCTGAGAATGGTTTTCTTCTAAAATGTAAAAGAGGACATGACTGTCGTCTATTCCTCTGTACAGTTTTTTATGGAACTGCAGAAACCATACCACAGCCACCCTGAGGTGTAACTAATGCCGATATTTTCAGAGAAAAGAGACTAGGATTTTGACAACAATGGTAAAACAACAACTGTATCCTGTTTGGAATCAGCCTATTTTGTAGACTTTTAGATATATTACATGTTGTTTTACTTGGTTGTTTTGGGTAAAAATTTTCTAATTTTTGAAGCTGAAACAACCTATGTAATCCATTAATCCATATGAACATTAGACACAATCTGTCAGTTTATTTGGAAAATGCTGTTGAGTTTGTAATTGCCTGTGCATTGTATTGATTCACAGGAAGAAACTACAATTTAAAATGTAAATCATTTTTCAATTTCTGGTCTGGCATGTAAAGAGTTTGTACATCATCACTGCTATGTACATAATAAGAAAAATGTGAATTGAGTGAATATCAGCATTCTTCTTGTTTGGCAGAAAATTGATGTCAAAAACAAGCTGATGCTCCAAAAGCAGGGAGGAAAGGAAATTATAGAGAAGCATAATATATAGCACAAACCTATGAAGAGAAACCAATACCAGTACAGTAAAATAAACTGGTTTTAGTCTACAGCATGTGGAAAAAAAGTTTTTCCAATACCATTTATTAAAGAGGGTATCTAGTCATTCTTTGAAGATTAAATAATTGCTAAATCCTTAGCTGACCTTATTAAAAAAAGGAAAGAGAAAACTCAAATCCAGGCAATTAGGAGTGAAAAGGGTGAAATCACAATGGATCCTGCAGAAATCCAAAAGGTCATCAATTCCTACTCTGAGAATCTTTATTCTAATAAGATGGAAAGCACAGAACAAATTGACAGATTCATAGATACGTATGAATTACCAAAGCTGAATCAAGAAAATATAAAAATTATAAATAAGCCAATATCAGTCAATGACCTTGAAGATGTAAGTAAAAGCTTACCAACAAAGCAAAGCCAAAGTCCTGATGGATTTACTGCTCAATTCTACAAAACTTTTAGAGAAAGTCTAATGCTACTATTTTTCAAACACTTTAATGAAATTGAAATGGAATCAGCACTCCCATTGTCATTCCTGGAAGCAAGCATTACCCTGATACAAAACCAGAGAAAGATCCAACTAAAAAAGAGAAGTACAGAGCAATCTCCCTAGTGAACATTCTCTGTCATGTCAGGGGAACTGAACTAGCTTTCCACATGCAGAAGACTAAAACTAGACATGTATTTCTCACCATGAACTAAACTAAATTTGAAATGCTTTAAATATCTAAATCTTAAAATAGAAACACTAAATCTACTGGAAATGAGAATAGGGAGAACTCTTGAAGATGTTAAGTGTAGGCAAAGACTTTATAAACAAAATCTTGATCTCACTGGAAGTATTTTTAAAAGTCAACACATACATATGATTTTTGTGACGGTGGTGTCAAAAATTGTACTTAACTAAAAATTTGATGCAGAAAGGTCAATGTTTAAATTTTAAATAAATGTCTTGGACAAAATATGCCTTCTATGAATTTCCAGGCTTTCCAAAGACATTTTATACATGTAGATTTAATGACCAGTTTATGCTTTTTTTCAACATTTGATGCAATATTTGATGTTGATAACTAAATCTTGAGAAACTGTCACTGTATTGTGCCATTCTGTAGAAAGATTTTTCAAGCATTCATTTTTTAGATAATGACAAAATCCATTATTCCGTGTTTCTTTGCTTGGTTAGTTTGGTAACAGCACAAAACTAATGAGATTCATATTCTTTAAACACAGTTAGTTTACTGTGATATAGATACCCAGAACAGTGCACTATCTTTGAGCAGCCATCTCAGGGAAAGAGATTTTGGTTGATAGAAACTAGCTATTTTGTGGCCTATCTTGTAACGATATAGCCTCTCTAGAGGAGGAATATACACTAATGATGAATTAGCCTTCCATTTCTTTTTTTAGTTGAAGACTGCTCAGAAAGCAGTGTTAGAATTGTTCTCAGTCCTCCAAGATTATCATCTTACTATTAAAATTAAAATAAGAACAACTTATCCAAGGAACCCTCCAGACTTCTTATTCTTAGAAAGATCTCTATGGTTGGGTTGTGGATAATATGTGAATGAGGACATAGCATTCCAGGCCCCTGACAAGAGAAACAATAATGCAGAGTCCCCTTATAATGAGAACAGGAGTTTCCTTTGAGAAGAGCAAACATGCTATAGCAGTCAGCACTGCCATTAGGGGATTTTGATTATTGAAACTAGGGCCTATGGAAAACAATAGAGATGTCAAATCTGCTTAGAATAAAAATATATCTGGAATAAGAGGATAAACTATATTTTAATAAATAAATATGTAGTCTCCACCAACATTTCTCAAATGTTTCAGCTACAGAGATAATTTCCTTGGGTGAGAATAAAAGATCATTCAGGCAGATAACAATTTTCCTATTCATTAAAACCTGCTTCTCATAAGAAATGGGAAGAATTATGCTGCTTTTTTCTAATACCATATCAAAAGAAATGATGTCTGTTGTTAATTAAGGTCAGAAATCTGACAGTATTGCATTATATCATTGTTAATAGAAATCCATCTGCATATCTCATACATCAATTATTAAAAATTACTGCTCTACACAAAACTTGAGTGGGAAAAAGATATATTGCTGGAAAAATAGTGGGATAAACATTGAGTGGAAATGTTTAAGAATAAGCCCCAAAGCTCACTATAATAACATTTTAATAAAAATTCTTTTTTAATATAACTTCAAAAATGGTGTAAAACACTGATGAAGTCACAGCTAAGCAAGAACACATTTCAAGAAAATGCTATTCATCTTGAAATCAACAAAGATGGCTCATCTTTATGTAGATTCAAGTCTAATAATCACAAAACACTCTTTGTCTTGCTCAATTTGAAGAGCTATATCAAAATTTCTTAGACTGAATATTTTATAAGCAATGTAGATGTATTGCTCACAGATCTGGAGGCTGAGAACTCCAAGATAAATGTGTCAACAGCTTTCATGTCTGGCATGGAGTGATTTCTTATAGATGACAATTTTTGTATCCTCACCCGATGAATGAATGATGAGCCTCCGTTACACCTTTTATAAGGACACTAATCCCAGTATTGCAGGATTCACATAAAGTTCCCATGTCTTATTTTCTTACTTGGTATTGCATTTCATCTTCTGAACTTTGAATGGACTTCAATATTCAGACTACTCTACTTCCTGAGCATTAACCTTTCACTTTCTTTCCTGTTTTCTTGTTCCTTCCATTTTTCAATTCTTGCTTCATTCCTGCCATCAAAGATAATTCATCAAACTTTATAACGTAATCCTAATTGAAGAACTTTCCTACTAGTACTTGAATAGTCCCATCCAATAAGATATAACCTGACCCATATTTTATCTCACTATACTTTCGTGCCAGTTGAGCACCCTTCTCAGAATTTTAAGAAATAATAATAATTAAGGAAAGAAGATAATCTGCTCATATTTTCTTCATTATTTGAATCTCACAGAGATTAATGGGCAGATGATGGAAGCTTTTTTTTTTTAAGAATAGAGTTAAGACTTAGAGCAGTGGTGTTGAACCTTTGGCATGCATGCAACAGTGGGCTGTTTGTACTACTGAAACCTCTCAAAGGTTCATAATCGCTGACCTGGAGCCTTTATAACAACCATTTGTTGATTTAGAAGAAATTGTGTTTCACTAGCAGGGTTATTCATCAGCATGAGGCAGTTGTAGCTATGTGCACAGGAAAACCAATTTTACAGAAGACTTAGAACTTAATAGAAGTCTTACTTTCTGAAGTCAAGAAATTCAGTTTGGTTGCTAACAAGGAAAAAGGAAGAAAAAAATTTAACATTTTAAACCAAAGCACATATCATTATCATGCTGTATCAAGTTTTATCATTCAAACCAATTTTACCAAATATTATGGAATTAGTAACATTTTTATAGCAGAAGTAAATCATTTGGATTTTAGAAAATGGAAATACCTTTTATTTCAGCTTGACATCATGAATGTGACTCATCATCATTGTCATCATCACCATCATACCACAATTATTCAGTATTTTAACTAATCATTGACTGTAAAAATGATATTCCATTACTTTCAAGAACATAATAGAGCAGCACAATATTTTATTTAATTACCCACTCATTACAATATTCATATCCATGTCCTATCCAATAAATTTTCTACCACATTTAGTATTAGGATCAGGCATAATTCAGGTATGATTTAAATACCATATGGAGCAATCATTACTACCAGATATTCCATGCATTCCTTCTATAAAATCCTCCTATTTCCTTTTAGTGAAAAGCCATTTGAGAAAACAGCAGTTGAAATAAATACCAAGTTTATCTCCATACTTCTGAAATGAATGAGATTGACCTGTGACTACGTTGAAAGACTTTATAATAAGCAAATTACTCATATAGATTCTGGTTAGTATTGACAGGATATGAATATTATGTCGTTTGGATGACATCTAAGGGAAAAATCTGGTTTGTGTTAAGACATTGAAGAGGGGTAATACTTAGATATCACTCCAGTTTTGCTGAGGGCTGATGTATCATGTATTGACTATGCAACAACCTGGAAGCAGAGAGCTTTGAAACAATTTAACTTGAAGAGTTGAAATTAGGTTACCAATCTTTTTTCAGTTATCAACAACACCCTGCATAGTAAATCACACTCAGAAATTTTTGATTTTAATGTTACAGTTGACAAAACTGGGGATCAAGGGAGGAAGAAATTCATCTGAGTTTATTCAAGTAGGAAGTTGAGATGCATGACTAAAACACAGGTCCTTGAAATCCCATTCATGAGCATCTTCCTAATATCAGTGGTGGTATCTTCAACTAGCAAAATATGAGCTCAAATGCCTAGGATGAATAACATCCTTTTAAAGTATGTTTTTACAGAGTCCTAGGAAAGAATAGAGCTAGACAGATTAGAACTTAATATTTTTTACTATATTATTTGTCTCTGAAATTATTTGCCTTCTTTTCACAGGAAACATTATCTGATAGAAATGACTATTGATAATATTATTACTTGAAAAACTGCTCTGATCTCTTATTGATGGTATTTGTGCATTTGTCTGCAGTAGCGTTGACTGCAACCAGGACCTTGCATATGTTAAGCAAGTGATCTACCACTCAGCTACACCTTCAGCTCTTTTAAAATTTTATTTTGAGACAAGGTATTGCTTTTCTTCAAATCACAGTCCTACTGAGTCAGCCTCCTGAGAAACTGGATTTATAATCATGTATCACCACCTCTGGCTTCTCACTGATGGGCTTGATTTAAAGGTACTGGTAATATTTTTTTCTCTCTTTGTCTTTGGAATAATCAACTTGGCCATTTCAAATAGTGATATTAGCAGTACAGTAGTAGAAGATGTTGTTCCTATTTTACAAACAGATTCCTATGACCCTATTAGTGGTATCATCCTCAAGGCCACATAGGTAGTAAATACTAGAAGAGGGACTATGTTTCACATCCATCTACTAAAGTGCTTTGAATTCTTTATTTTAATTCTAAATACATTTTTGAGATTTATTGAATGTAGACTGAAATTAGCTTTTATGAAAATAAAATGAATTTAACCCTCCATGATGTATGTATATGCTTCATAGTTAAATTACATGTTGTCAGGCTTGAGTCATAACTCAAAACTCTATGGTGAGAAATAAACTGGCAACAAAAGCTCTCTGTGTAGGAACAAAATGTTTTCTGAAATATGAAACACTGACTACCCAAAGGAAACAGAAAGAAATGAAGATTGAATGCTATTTTCTGCATATCATTTTAAAAACTCAATCCACTGGTGAAGTAACCATTTCTTTAACAGAATTATGAGATATTTATCCTTCATGATTACTCAGAACCAAGAGAAATATATCCCTATTTATGAAAAAAGAGTCTTGAGGGGACAATTGAATATCAATCTCAGTTCTTGTGAAATAAGCGAATTGTGAAGTAAGACTTTTTTCACTACAAGCAAATGAAGTTTTGTTTCCTTTCAAAAAAAACTAGTAAATATTTCATATTCAGCATATTTTGAAATGAATGGCATGCCTGAAAAATCTTAGTAACATGGTTAATATTTTATGGTTTATCTTAGATTTTATTTTATGAAAACTATGAGTCTTAAGGATTATAAGACATGAAGTTCCTGATGTGTTTACATCCAGCAAATGGAACAATTTGTGTTTTCATTATCTGATTGTTTGATCATTTTTTCCATGCCTAAATCTTGTAATCTGTTCAACTACTTTAAATACAACAATGTGCAATATATTAACTAGTGTTAATTTCCTGTTTCTTTGAAATTCTGTATCATTTTTATCCATTTTTGTTTTTAAAATAAGACAATCAAAAACATAAATAAAAAAGGAAATTTTTACCTATGGAAGTATGATAAGATGTTTTCTGCTTTAAAAATCAGCTAAATTTAAGATTGAAAATTTGGTTTGTTCTCCAGGTTCTATGTGTTGCTGTACCCATGTTGGGTATCTAATACATTGCTTTGATCTCAGTAACAAAAGAAAATTTATCTTCAGTCTCATCTCATTTCAATTTTTCCATCCTTGCTAATATGACTTGACCTGAAATTTCCAAACTTTTGTTTTCCACATAAATTTTTACTGCATCTTTTATGGCTGACTGTCTCTATCACTCGCTTTTTCTGTCTCTCTGTCTCTCTGCCTCTCTGTCTGTATCTCTGTCTGTCTCTATCTCTCTGTCTCTATCTTTTTGCCTCTCTCTCTTTCTGTCCTTGTCTGTTTCCATCTTACACACACACACACACACACACACACACACACCCCTACCTTTACAAAATCTATTATGATACAGTGTATTAGTCACCTTTATTATTGTTTTGACATATTACTGGAGACCTACAATTTAAAGAAAGAGACTTGACATTTGACTCATAATATATGCAGGTTCAGACTATGGTCAGCCAACTATAAGGCCAACACATCATGGCAGAAGGGCACTGTCAAGTAAAGCTCTTTAGTTCATGGCTTCTGGGAAGGCAAGTAATAGAAAAACACTACAGAGGAAGGGACCAAAGACCAGACACTGTCCCTAGGGCTGTACCTCAAAAACCCATGCAGATATACATATAAGTGTACTCCATTGATTTCTGGGGTGGATCCACAAACAAATCAATTTGAAACTCCCACCCAACCACCATAATACACATTCCTTTCAGATTGCAACATCTCAACAAGTTCTTCCTTAACTAGAGTCACTTATTATCTTTTTTTCTGATCATCTATTAATTATAAATTAAAATACACAACTTAGCATTACAGATATTAATATAGTATCCTTAAGTAGTTAATTTACATGTGTGGGTCTTAATTAAGGGAATAAATATTTATTGAATTATTACTAGATACATGTCTATACGATGCGTTCTAGAGACAGAGAAATGAGTAAGACACAGCCTTACCCTTAAAATAATCACAGTGGTAGGAAAAGCAAACAAGTAATTGAGATGCATTTTATCAGTGCTATAAGAGAATTACATACAGTGATGGTATAAAGGGGCAAACTTGGAAAAACAGCGCATTTTTCTTTTTCTTTTTTTTTTAACCCAGGATTGACGACCTTGTGCTAGACATGCAGGCACTTATACCACTGAGCTAAATATCTGGCCCTATAGCACATTTTTCATGGAAGAAATTATATTTTAGAATTCCACTCTTACACCTAAGAATCTTTCTGCTAAATTTATTTTTTTAGAATTTATTATAAATAGTATATGAAAGTTGCTAAGATAATGTACCATATATGTGACTCATACTAAGACCTTCAGTTTTCCTATTTCCAGTTTAGTTATTACTAAACTCGTATTATTTTTTTTGTTTTATGAATCAATAACTTCTGGCTAGAATTGTTAAGCAATTTAACCAGGATTATTTTGATTTATTTTCAAAGTTCATTAGAAATATTTGAGAACAGGGGCCCAGTTATCGACCTCTTTTCTCCATAAAGCTTTTAAAACTTAAACAATTGTCAGTGCATACTTTTTGAATGAAACATAAAAGGAGATGTGTGGAATGGTTTTCTGGTGTTCAAAATAATTCACTGGTATTCTCTTTGTCCTAAACATTGTCTGTATAACCCTGAATGAACTGTAGCCACTATAACCTTTCAAACTATATTTGTTCTTCTTTTAATTTTACTATTACATGTTTGCAGTTCATAATTTTCATATGCATCATGGAGAGTTGGTACATGTACTTGACTCATCTCAATTATTTTGTTCATCCCCTGCTTCTCTCCTTTCTCTTCTCCATCAGCTCATTCTATCTTCCCTTTTGGAAAGAATATAGGTGTTTCTTATTATCTTTTATTTAGCTTTATAATTGACTTATAATTTCAATTTTTCATGTAAGAGAAATAATGCAATATTTAATTATGCATGTCTGATTTATTTTACTTCACATTATAGTCTCAAGGTGCATCCATTTTCCTACAAATGACTCATGTTTAAAGCTGTGCAGCACCTACAAATTTCATTTCATATATTACTTATTAAAGAAGGAAATAGAAAATAACAAAATTTAGGTGCTCCTGCTAAAAAAATCCAAGTAATTTTCAGGTCTTTATAATTTTAATCAGATATTTACACTTTGTCTTTTCCTATGGACTGATTACATTTGAGAAAATGTGTCTTGTTCACTGCCTTATCCCAAATTGAGTAGGTATTTATAACCCTTGTTCATCAAACAATTTAAACAATTGTTTGGCTTTTTTGTCTATCCTGTTTATAGATGGGTATTTTTTTGTAATGCAAAAGAATTTATTTTACATTGTGTCATGGTTTATGTCTGTGGCCCCAAGGCCGCATGCCTTTGCTTTATGCATTTCTGATTGGTTCATTGTCTAGCACTTCCACTGGGGGTGTGAGTGCTACAGCGGCCTAGGAGTGGAGCCAGGATATGATGTAATGGCTCTCTTGCTGGTTTCTGCCTTGCTGTTTGCAGCCACCATGAACTGTGGCCCCACCATGCTACCCTGCCTTGGAGTCAACTGAGTATAGACTGAAACCTCCAAAAACTATAAGAAATAAATCTTTCCTTTCCCAAATTTGGGCATCAGGTATTTTGTCTCAGTGATGACTAAAAAGTAGTACAGAATTTGGTACCAAGAGTGTGGTCATTGCTGTGACTGTACCTGACCGTGTTTTTCAAGAGGCTTTGGAAATAGCTTGTGGGCAGAGTTTGAAAAGGTTCGGATGTGTTACCTGGATGCTAAGAGCTGGAGCAGCTTAGGCTGTTCTGTGGAGGAGATTCTGGTCAGAGTTCAGGGGAACAGAAAGCTGATAGAAAGCCTGATGGTAAAGACTAGGAGTGGGAGGTTTCTGCTGGGAAAAAGGACTGCATTGATTGTTGGACTCCCCACGATGTGTGTTATGGCTTGGCAGAAAGTTTCTCTGCATTTTGCTCATTTCCAGAGACTTTGCCTGAGACAATGGACTGATTAATCCCGCAAAGGAAATTTCAAGGCAGTCAAAAGTTGAGACTGTGGCATGGCTATTGTTGGAGCCTTTTAGTCAGATATATGTTGCAAATCAAGAGCAAAGAGTCCAGCAGGATAATTTAAAACACTGTGAGTTTGGCCAGAAGGAAAACTCCAGTGAAGCTGTGGATTGTAAACAGAGAGCTGAGACTTTGATTGCTGAGAAGAAACAGAGATAAAAAAGAGGGCCTCAGGGTATCCCAGGAATCATCGGATCTCTACCCTTTGCAGCCTCAAAACTGCAAAAATTAAAGAACTTGCTCAGAGAGGAAAGCTGCAGAGCACCATGCTCCAGAATGGTGATGGAGGCCACATGAGGTTCCAAAATGGCAGCAACATAGAGAAGCTTTTCTTCACAATCAGGTTCACAGAGCCCAGCGATCCAGGCAATCGACCCCTACAGCCAAGAAAGAGAAAAATCTGGCTACTGCTCCAGCTGGCAGCAAGGATTGGTGGCATCCACACCATGCTGATTTTAGGTGCAAGGAAAATATACAAATTCTAGTGTAAGAGATCATTACCTTGAGATTCCTCCTTTAGAAAGGCTTCAGTATTTTGCTCTATTCTTCATTAATCTTCACACTTTCTTATTTCTTATAAATTATGGCCTTCTATCACTTCCAAAGACATCTGAAGCTTTATACTTCTCATGACAAAGTAGAACCATAGCATTCTTCAAGGAAAATGCTCATAGGCAATTTTCTATATCATTTGCAAAAATACTATTCTTGAAACAGTAGCACATCACTGAGACCCTGGTGGTCTGTTCTGATAACTAGGGATGATGTGAGGATTATTCCAAATACAAAATCAAAATTGTGTAATTCTGTGGCATATTCTTCACATAATCAATGGGCTATTTTTTTCAAATAATAACTTGAAGGGATTGAAGAAATATGGTTCTATAGATTCTAGACATGCTGAATAACTAGAATTTATATTTGTATCATTTAACGGCCTCTGTAAAAGTGATACAGATTAGCAACTGTATACATCAGCAATGTCCAGTAGAAGTATAATGCAGTCATATAATTAATTTAACATTTTTGATTGGTACATTTTAAAAGTGCACTTCATTTAATATAATTTAAATGAATATTATTATAATTTCAATGTGCAGCAAGTATTTAAAATTATTAATGAATTATATTGTTTTTGAATTCTGGTATTTTACATCTACAGCACAAATTAATTTGAATTATCTAGATTTCAAGCTTTTAAACTACTGTATTATATAGCAGCCTGAAACTTACTGAAGACTCTTTCAGCTATGGCCAAGGAAATGGTGAAACACTGATATCATTTAGAAAACTACAGAAGTGCAGTTTTAGACCTCTAGATATAAAAGTTCATATAAATTTGAGAAATAAATGTACTAAAGCATATCTTTTCAACCTCAGCACTATTGGTATTTGACTGGACAATTTTTGGGTGTAAAGTACTGTATATTATACAACTGGCTCCCAAACTTTTTTTCCAGCCTTGGAGTTGGTATCAGGATTATTCAAGCATATATTTTGAATTTAATTTCTATTATTAACACATTGTAATATATATTGAAATAATTATAAAAATCACTGTAATGCAGAACTGACAGGAGAACTACAATTTTTGTTTCTAAAACTACATTGTCCCATTAAGATGTGCTGGGACACAGTGATGCACCATTTGCGTACCGTACAAACTCATTTTGGTCACTGTCACTGCACAAAACCATGCATCACAGAGACAAAATAGAAGCAGACTGTTCTGTGATTTTATGATAATCTCAGCGTATTCCAAAGTGACTTTAATCCACAATATATGGAAAATTTTAATTTATTCAAACAGATGTTTAAGGTTACTATTATTTGTGGTCTCTAGCAATTGATCCTTTTCTAACACAGCCACAGTCAATTCTCCTGGATTATTAACAAATGGGTTGCAGATTTATTCCTAATCCACGGATTTTTTGCAATTTTAAAGTAATCATCAAATTCTTTAATTAAAGTTGATAGATGATCATGCACTAATTAGGAGAAAGAAGGCTCTGGCTTGAACTGTATTAAAATCTCTGCTAATGTGTCATACATGTCAAAACTTCCAATGTTCACTTGTCACCTCCATAATCCTAATTTGGCTTTGAATGCAGCCATTTTATCTGCTGATGTGAACACAGTTGTCACTCTCCCCTAAAGTGATAGATTAAATTCATTGACCAGATTGAATATGTCATATAAATAAGTTTTCACAGTCCATTCAGTGTCAATGGTTTGTGCTGTCAATGGTGATTGATTTTCTATAAGAAGTCTCAGGAAAGCTTTTGTAATTCAAATGCTCTGGCCAGTGCTCTATCTTTAGAAAATTATCTTACTTCTTTGCATAAAAGAAGATATGTGTGTATTGTGTCTATCTCCTCACATAGCTGCATGAATTAAGGTCATGAGCTTAATATGGTTATTTTAATAACATCTTGCAAAATGTTTTTAAATTTAAGGTACATTTTTTTCAGCTAGCCACCATTTCTGTATAGATGACACAGTATATAGATGCACATCGAGAAGGAACATCTTTGACAAAAGTAGTGGAACCAGAAAGACATCCAGCCATAATAACTGTTCCAGCAGTGCATATACTGAAACATAAAGAAAAAGTCAGTTTTCATTATATATAATCATTCAAACACAGCTCTGCAGCTGTGGTGTTAGTTGGTAACAAATATGCAGATAACATATCTTCATGTACATCTTCCTAGACAGTACATCACACATCATTACTGCATTGTTGTAAATATTTGTACTCTTCTCAACCTGGATTATTTACTATTGTCCCTCATTGATCATATCCATTGCATCTCAATATCATTTGCTATTTGATCAATTAATTTAGTTATGGTGTTAGTCAAAAGAGGGACAAATGATACCTTTTGAACTGCAGATTCTCCTAAATTTTAGTATAAATGTTCTTAGGGGCAGGCAGGATCAACTCTTTACTAATAGTAAAGGGCTCCTTAGCTTTAGCAATACACTTAACTACTAAGAACGATCTTGTCAGTGTAGACACACTTGGGCTGCAATAATTGTTACTATTAGTTGTGTCTACATTGTTTTGCCTTTGAAAATCTCTAAAACATAATTTTATAATGTAGCATGCATGGTCATTTTATAGAAATGTAGTTTTGAAGTTTTCATGGCTTCACTGATAACCAATCATCATATGTAATAAATAAGTGGCATTGTAGAACACGAATCACTTGTTGCAATGAAATCATAATTTAAGTAAACTGATAGTATTTGTTTTCAGTTGTTTTGGTTTTAAATGTAAAAGGAATAAAAATGATGATAAACAATTCCAAAAAAAATTGGAAGTTAACACTGGATAATATATTGCATATTGCTATCTTCAAAGTATTTTCTCAGATTAAAAGATATAGGCATGAAAAAATGATCAAACAGTTGAACAATGAAAACAAAAATTATTATTATTATTATTATTAAATTCATTTAAAGAGAAACAAAAGCATGTAAAGAGTAGAGATAATACAAAATTTCAAAAAAAGGATAAAGAATTAGATATCACTAGTTGATAAATTACATATTGTCCTCTTAGAAATAGTTGTTCAAGTTACAAAATTAAAGCATAAAAAGTAGATATTCAAACATTGAGAGTGTAAACAGCTACACATGTATGAGTCTCTACATATATTTCTATCCTTTCTATATTAGAGGGAAAAACAAAACTTAGCAAGACAAAAAAACAAATTCCTATAAAACCATGAAAACAAAAAGTCATATAAAACTACAATAAAAGGTGATCTACAATGATTACTGTGTTGTCTCTTATTTTATTCAATAGAATTGTCTATATCATCAGGCATAATTGAATATAGCAGTACATAACAATATTAGTAGAAATAAAACATTGTAGACAGTATAAAACTTCAAAGGCAGGTAATAATCAAACCATAGTGGATATTGTAGTGAATCTTCTCATCTTAAGTGCAGTTGCCTATACTCTCAGACTTGAAACTATCAATCATAACAGCTTTGAATAAAATCTATCAATACAAAACAGTGATCTAACAAACCAGATTTGATTACAATCAGTCATGATAAAACAGTGTCAGTTTTACAGAGATTTAGATTAAATTAATAGGAAATTAAAGATGATTACAGTACTATATCCTGTTATTTTCAGGATTACTGTCTGTGCCCTCAAATCTAGTACAGTTAGAATGACTGGAACAAAATATAATACATCTAAGTTGAGTAGTTTGAGTAATGTGGGTTTTAAATCCTGGTGAACTATTAACAATACAGTGTATCAAGACCATCTATGTTACAGATTCTAGCCATCCTTCTATGCCTCATTTCTGCTATGCTATTTTTTGCCTTTGTTTAGTTTTCTCCTTCATTCTACTGTCTGCCCCACTCATTGAGGCCTTTCTGCCACTGTTCCTAAAATTGTGGTATTTTTTTTCTTGATCTCTAGAATGTCCTTCAGCATTCTCTGTAGCATTTGATTGGTGGTCACAAACTCCCCCAGTTCCTCTTTGTCTTGGAAGAATCTTGTTTCTCCATTAATTTCTAGTGACAGTTTTGCAGGCTACATCAATCTTGGCTAGAAGTTATTTTCTTTCAGGGCTTGGAAGACTTTGCTCCAAGGTCTTCTTGATCTGATGGTCTGTGTGGAGAAGTCAGCCATGATTCTGATGGACTTACCTTTATAGGTGATCTGTTTCTTTTCTGTGACAGTTTTTAATATTATGTTTTTATATTCAATTATATTCAATTTCTGGTATCTTGATTATTATATGTCTGGGTGTAGATCTGTTTTGGTTGCAGGTGGCTGGAGTTCTGTATGCCTCACATAACCAAATGTCATTTTCTTTTCCCATGCTTGGGAAATTTTCCTTAATGATTTCCATGAATAGCCTTTGTAATTTGCCTGTATGTATTCCTGCTTCTTTTTTCACATTTCTTACTCTTAAATTGTGGATTCTTTTGTCATCTTCTAGCCTTTGTATTGTTACTGCCTGTTTCCCTGTTGTTTTTAAGAGATTTTTCCTTTCACGATCACACATTGAAAACTTGTCTTCAAGTTTTGATAGTCTATCTTTAGTTTCTTTTAAAGAGTTTGTCAGTTTTCAATGGAGTTTTTAATCCTGATAGTCTCCTTGAATCTGTTTCATGTGCTCTATATTTTCTTTATATTCTTTATCAAATGTTTCTCTCCTTTTTTTTGTGTTCCTCCCTTCTTCCATCTGTATCTTCCTGAGAGATGCTTCCTGAAAGCATTTCTTTTATTACTCTACTCATATCTTGCTTTATCTGATTTAATATTTCAGTTTTGAGCTTGTCTACAAGGTTCCGAAGATATTTCTTAATGTCCATTGAAGCCATGTCTGATGTTGTGTGTTTGCTGCCCTCAGTCTCCCTTGTTTTTCCCTCTCTTTGATCAGTGTTCTCAGGGTTCTGGGCTGGAGGCCTCCTCTTGCCTCTTTCTCCTGTCATGGTCCCAGCTTCCTCCACACAGGTTACAGTGCAAGTAAAAATTATTATTTTTGATGAACTAACAGAGATTATTAGTATAGTTATCTATCTTGCATAAATATATATATTTTGTTTTCATTTTTTTCTCCTTTCCCCTATCCCAAGTGTTCTTTCATTTTAAGTACTTTCTCTCCCCTTCACTTTCACAGTATCTGTTGTATGTACATTTTGGATCTTATTAACTGTTTCAGTTTTTTACACTAGGGAGACAATACAATATTTATAAATGTGAGTTTGATTCATTTCACTTGTGTGTATTGTCTCAAATTGCATCCATTTACCTATTAAAGCTTCAATTTATCCTTCTTTATATCTAATTAATACTTCAGTATATAAAAATACCACCTCTCTTTTATCCATTCCACAGTTATAGGAATTTTAGGTTGCTTAAAATGATTTAGCTATTACAGATTATGCTGCTATAAATATGGATTCACATATATTGGTGTGGTACGAAGTTTTCAATTTTTCTTCAAAAATACCCAGAATGAGAATAGCTGGATTGAATGGGACATCCAACCCTAGTTTTTTGTGGAATATCCACACTGATTTCCACAATGATTGTATCAGTCTACACTTCTGCCAACAGTGATTAAGTGTTCCATTTTCTCCATAACCCTACCAGTGTTTGTTAATGGCTGATTTTTGATCACTAGTTTTGAAATGCAACTTTATTTTTATTGACAGCCTTACTGGGTTCTGTGGTCCCACCATTGGTTGTTTTCCACTTTTCAATAAATAAAATCTTTTACACCTGTTTTTCCTTTATTTTTTCTAGAGTTAGTTTGTGTTGTTTATCAAAACAATTACTGAGACAAATGCACAGTGTTGGAAGGAGACACAAATGGAAATAGTAAATAAAACATTGAATGGGCAATGAGTTAAAACCTGCCACCAAATGAAGCTGTGCAATTGAGGTTCGTCAACTCATTTGGTACTATAAATCTTCTCATCAGATAAAGCTTAATTGTCATTTGTCATTCATTGGTAGGATTTTGAAAAGAGTCTGCAAGCAATTGATTCATTGTTTTCTCTTTGAGATCACATCTCTCCATTAAGGTTAATTTGTATTTGCAAATTCTCTCTAGTGCTAGTATTACCTCAATTTCACCTCAATCATTGGGCATTAGATTCTCACAAGGAGCATGCAGCCTATATCACTCACATGTACAGTTCACAATAGGTTTTCAGTCTTATGAAAATCTAATGCCACTACTGATCAGATAGTAGGCAGAGCTTAAACTGTAATGGTAATGATGGAAAATAGCTGTAAATGCACAAGCAGCTTAGCTTGTTCACCCATCATTTACCTCTTACTCTGTTGACCATTTTAGTGAGTCTCATTATAGGATACCTAACAGCATCCCTGGTCTCTGCCTTGCATATATAAGTGGCACTTCTCAGATGTAACAACTAGCATAACCTTTATCACATTTCAAATATTCCCTGTGGGAAGGGAATATAAGCTCTGGTTGAAAATGGATGATATAAAGAATGCTTCTAAGCAAATTTTTTAGATTCAAACTGGGATGATATCCAAAGATTCTCAAATTCTAACCCCTGTGTGTCAATTTTTTTTCTATTGCTAATGCTCTATGTCGTCTTGGATGATTGCATAAGATCAGCATGTTTTGGTGGTTTTTTATTATTTATTATTATGCAGTATGGTGACTTAGTGTCTACATTGAAACACAGTAAATAGATTTTCTTTCTTCAAATGTTAGAGATGATATACTTGAATCTCTCCTAGAAATAATTTGAAATAGCAAGTAAAAGAGTAGATGACACTGAGTTAAGCTAATTTAGATTTTTTTGTTTTGTTTTGTTTTTTTATCTGTACCTGGGATCGAACTCACGACAGCGTGCTTGCAAGGCAGATGTTTACTGCTGAGCTAAATCCCCAGCCTGAGTTAAGCTAATTTAAACAACTGGAGGGAAAATAGATTCTTGTCTTGCAAATGATAATTAGTGAGAATTTATAGGTATGTATTCATGCAGATTACATATATGCAAATTCTCAGTCTAAGATGCATTGCACAGATTTAAAACTCTCCACAATCTAACATTATCCTATCCATTGAAAATCATCTTTCATGATTTTCAGTGGAAGACAGAACCAGTCATCCAGATCTTGTTTGCTGAATATATCATGGTCATAACCCATAGCCATGTATTGATTCTTGATGTGTCTTTCACATAGGATTGTCTCCTTGCTTCTTTTCACTAATCTAAATTTGATATATGTTTAACATTCTTCCAAGCCCTCACTCATCTTTGAAGTTATGCTGACTTAACTGACTTAAATGACCAATTTCTTTTCTTTTTTTTGCTGAGACAAGCTAAGTGTTAAGCTGCTAGATACTACTTTGTGTGGTCTGGTCTAATATTGATAGTGAAAGGCAAATTCTTAGAAGGCAAGCAATTTATTTTTTCAATCCATTTAAACAAGTGATAGTCCCTCTTTACAATACCTGGATGTATGTTGCACACTGACTTTTCTGAGAAACAAGTTGTTCTTTGGAATTTAGTGAGATGACTGGTTATTACATTTCAATATCTGTGGAAGATAGATGAAGTAGAACTAAAAAATAAGATAAATTTAGCTATAATGCAGGTCAAAATCCCCAGTCAATCACAAATGGTGCTGTAGAGCTAGAATGGCTCTCAATGTGCCAAAACTGTCGGAGTTTTATAACTCTACCATGAAAAGATAATCTATGCATAGAGACATGTCTTAACAGGTTATAACTTTGGGCAGGGCTTGAAGGGACTTAATGTATTCCCAACAACTACAGCAACAAATCAACGAATCTTTCCTAAATGATGGATTTAGATAAAACATTTCTATGTCAATCAAAGTTATATGTAGATAGAAAATATTCAGTGAATGTTTACTGAATGCTGGAAAATCATTTAATGTTGCTAATAGTAGAGCAATGAATTGCAGGAAGATTTTTCTGTCATTATGGTTTAGAGGGTCTACTTATAGCTAATCAAATGTATATTGTAAGGCAAATTTCATATCTAAGATAAAAAGAGTGAAATTCATACCAAATTATTATAACTATAGTTGTTCTGAAGAATATCTTGAGAATGTTTTATTTTGGAACACACATTGAGCCTGAGATAGCATAACACTTCTGCTGAGTGTGTCAGTAAGTTAGCCCATAACAGGTGGTGAATAACCATATTGGGGACACAATGACATGCAAAGAAAGGCAAATAAGCCAAACCCTCAAATTTTGACTCTGAATTTTGACTTTCTATTTTTCTATACACGAAATAATGAATCTCTGGGGTTTGGTAGTCGGGGATATGACTTCCTAGACAATATATACTCTATCCTTTATATTCATTCATATATGATTAATTCTTGCAGTGATCCTTAAAAATAGGTAGCACTATCTCTTTTTTTGCAGATAAGGAAATTGTAAGGCTAAGGTTTAATCATTACCATCATTTTTATCATCATCATCATAACTTTTAAAATACTTATTCAAAAGCATTCATTTAAGTGATTTTCATGTTTGAACTCTTCCTTCTCAGAAGTACATTAGGAAGAACATGCTATGATTATTCACATCTATAGTTAAGAAACTGAGACACACAGAGATTAATTATCTTGTTTGAGTTCAAGTAGACAGTGCTACGGTTGAGGTTTGAAATTGGATTGGTTAACTTTAATACATATCTTCTAATTCACTAACTTCCGTAATCAGTAAGAAGCTGAAAAGTTTCATAAAAAGAAATCTATCTGATCTTAGTGGCAAGCATTTTCCACAGCATATGGATGGCTCAGTATTCTGCTTGTATAATTTGAGAAATCTGTCTTTTCTTATTATAAGCATAGCTGCATGGAAAATTGATTATTCAGTAATCTTCAGTAAAGTTGTACATTTTAGCAAGTCACTGAAGATTATTTCTCATCATAATTTATGACACTTCTGCAAAAGTTGCTGTAAATCAGATTTCACATTTTAATCCTTCCAGAAAATAATATTTTTCATATTTTTTAGTGTAGTAATCAAAGATTCCTGAAGCTTTTTGGATGTATATAGACTGTGTTGCCATTTAAAACTGTCCCAAGAAACAAAAGAAGGCCAAAACCTAACCCAAACAAAGGAGATTTTATGATAATTTGAGCTCTCAGTATTATGTATAACAGAAATGTAGCCAATTGCGATAGAATTACCCTCCAGTTTTATACTTTATTCATGTCCTATCTGTCCAGGTGTACTGAAAACTCATCCAGAGACAATATTGTGCATTATTTCTATGTCTATACTCTACTATAATATAGAATAAATAATGTTTTGAAATCATGCCTATGGATACCTGCCAGTGACTGCATTACAGAACTCTTAATTTCTTGGTCATGCTCAAAATATCCTTTTCCATCCCAATATAACATATTGAAGTGAAAGATCCTCGTTGTTTCTGTAGTGATTCTACATGTTGAGAAATGTTTAAGCTGCCATATACTCCACAACCTAAATCAAGAGACTTTACCAACAATCTAGCCCATAATATCATGCTAATATATTATGAAACAGGTTTTGTTACAGTTACCCAGCACAAGTTTCTATGTAGGGCTGAGGAGGAGTAATGTATTGACATTGTGAGTTTGAAGATTCTACGATGAAACTGAATGAAATTGCTTTCAGGTTGTAGCTCTTGTCACTTATGTCCACAAAATTGTATAAATCCAAATGACACAAAGTCTCCCTTGAATACTGCACTGGTAAATTCTATGAGTAGCTCAGCCCTTGAAATCTCCCATCCTCACAATATAATTTTCACAGGACACTTACAAATAATATCAACAATATCTGGACTCAGGTAGTTATTATTCTTTTCCCATAATATTAAGTCTTTAGAAGATATTGTAATTATATGTCTCACTTTATGTCTAATCATGAACATGAAGACCAATGATTTAATTAATATTAAAAACCAAAATATTGGGACCAGGTACTAGGTTATCACTGAACATGTGGCAGGACTGGTACTTAAAAACAGAAGGTATGCACACTCTATAAACAAGAGAAGCATATTAAATATAAACTTATCTAGATAAAAGAACAAAAATTTCTGAACCACTTTTTTGCCAGAAAAAAACCAAACACATAAGTTAAAGCCAATTTACAAAGTGCCTAAGAGATGAGGACTGATTGAAAATATCCTGAATTTCATGAATTGAAGTTTACTGGGAAATTTTAACTCACTAGTAATCAAAGTACTTTACATTAAAACATTTATTTTACATATCAAATTAGAAAAAATTGAAAAGAATGTTAATACTCAGGGAGATGAGAATGCAGAGAAATAAGGTATGTGTTAGACTATGGGTAGTGTTACATATTGATATAATACATCTTGAGATTGATTCTATAATAAACATCAAAAATTTTTAAAATAGGTATATGCTTTAATGCAGAGAATTCATATCAGGAAAATGTTCTATTGGAAATATGTATATATTTATATATATGTATATATTCATCAAATTATTATCAGTATGTCTCAAAAAAATCCACAAACTATATCTGTGAAAGATAATGAAATAAATTGTACATGAAATTGTGTGCTATAGGTCCATTAAAAAGCATAAGGTCTGTATGTAAACATAGAATGATCCATGCAATGTAGTTTGAAAAACTCAGTTAATATATCATTGTGTTTAATGTCATTTCATTTTCAGTAAAATGACTACATACTACATAGGCCAAAGTTTCATGAAAAACACATTGTTTTTCCATAATCTCCCTTGAGGTCCAAGAACTCCACATTAATGATGTCTGTCACAAATACTTCTTTACTAAGTTATGAATTTCACTTTATTTGGACAAAATACACCTATTTCTTTGCCATTCTGTTTCTTTTATAAATCTTATACTCCCGAATTTTCAAGTGGAAGTTCTAAGTTTTTCCTCTCAAATTTTCACACATTGAGATTTTTCTCTATGTTAAAGCAGAAATGCTACACTGCATTTTTTTACTATCTAAATATGGTGCATCCAATGACATGGATTTGATATACATTTAAGTTATACAATCCAAACTTTGTGTAAAATTTTAAGATAGTCATGACCAACTAATGCATTAGCTCATATTATCAAACAGAAGAGCTAGAGATGTCTATAGTATGTTATTATCAACTTGTGACAAGCTAGATAAACAATAAATGAAATTTTTGAAATATACTTCATTGGTTATGTGGAATAGAACATTAATGCTACTATTACCATCTAAATGCAGACTACTTTGACAGCACATTTTCAGTTTATTGGAAAATGTAGACTCTATTGAATGGGACTTCTAATGCTTGCCTACTCAAAATTTATGTCTTTGCCTTGTTTAAATAATGTCAGTCATACTGAATTTGGCTTTAGTGTTGAGTGAGAGTAAACTCAAAAGTCTTTTAAAGTAGATCCAGTATCACTCACTTAACTGAAATTCATGAATTCAGTAGGACCTATTCATATGTCTTTTGGCCAATGTATGTTCCCAAATTTTCCCATTCATAGAAATCACGTTCCATAAATCTCATAAATACCTTTGTAAATTGTACTCAAGTTTGCCTTTAGTAATTCTCACTAGAGTTTGTTCTTCTACAAGATACTGCGGATTAGTTTGTAAATGCATTCTATTTTTCATTTATCATACATTGTAAAATATTCTGAGATTCATTGTATTTTCAGTTACAATTATGCAATTACGCAAGCTCTGCAAGCACTGCCCTAATGGTTCTTAGATAGATGCTTACATAAGAGATCTTTTCTCTGATTTAAAACAATAGCTTTTGTTTTGTTTAGTTTAGTTTAGTTTAGTTTAGTCTAGTTTAGGATATGTATATGTCAATGTTCATTGTGTGGAGAAAGTTGACTTTTGATGCCATTTGAATATATAGTACTTCATCAGAAAAAAAAGGAAAAGAAAAAGATGTCTGAGAAAAAAAATTAATGCATCCCCAGCATATTACCCCAAGATAGTTTTAAAACATTCTTAAAAAGGATTGTATTTTATGCTTGAAGTTAACTTTGGAATAAGTATTATTGTTTGTCAAAAAATTAATTATCTCTTTGAGATAATAGCATATTTAAATAAACTCAAAATTAGTTTAGTAACGCATGTTAATTCCTGGGAATCCATATAAGAAACAAGCAAATTAACCAAGAAAGTAATCCTATCTTTGTTACTGTTGAGAAAAATTAAACTAGTATATATTTGTGTGTGCTTCAGAAAGAATAAGCAAAATTCATATTGCATATTTAAAGATAAATATAGACATTTGCAACATTACCTACCATTAAAACTCAGATCAAAGCAGGGCTAGTGCTGCCTTAAGGGCAGTTTACAGTTGATTTAAAATGTATGGGCAGACCAAGTAGAACTAGGCCAATTTCTGCAGGTTGATCTTTTGGTAAAATATAACAACTTTGTTTGGAAATGGTTTGTTCAACTACTCAGCTCATGCCAGATATTCAAAGCACATTTCTAATCTACTGGTATTTATTCATATGTGTTGTACTCCATCAGTTAAGCTAATTGAATGTTCAATTCAGAATATACACAAAATGTATTTGAATTTATTACAACAAAAATCATGACAAGAAACCATCTTGGAAACACTTTTGATAATTCAAAAAGTACACTTTCAGCTCCATGTGATGGTTTATGTCTGTAATAATAGCAAATTGAGAATGTGGGACAGGAGGATAGAAAGTTTCAGAACAGCCTGGGCAACTTAGTGAGATCCAGCTTCAAAATATTTTTCAAAAAAAATACAAGAGACCAAGGAATTTAGTAGAGTACCTCTGGGTTTGTTGTTCAGTATCATTTTAAAAGAGAAGATTCTCATACATTCAAACACATTAATTTACAAAATTTATTTTTCCTTAACTATTTACATAGCAGAAACATTAAGACTAAAGGCAATATTTTCCTGCCAACACATCTTTCATTTTTACACATATTCTGGTAAAACAGAGAGATTAGGAAATCTGTACCATAATCCTATAGAAGTAAAATATGTATACTGGATAAAAAAATGTTGCATGAGAACATATCTAATTTTCAAAATCTGTGCATTGATGTAACTGAATTAGCAAAAATAGTAACAGGAAATAAGAAAAAAGGAGAACTAATGCTAGAACCTTGGAGATAGAAAGGAACATAAAAAGAGACTGAGGGCAGCAAACATGCAATATCAGACACAGCTTCAATGGACATTAACAGATATATTTGGAACCTTGTGGAAGAGCTCAAAACTGAAATATTAAATCAGGTAAAGCAAGATATAAGTAGATTAATAAAGGAATGTTAAGCATCTCTCAAGAACACACAGATGGAAAAAGGTAAGATCACAAAAAAGGAGAGAAATGTTCAATAAAGAATACAAAGAAAACTTAGAATACAATAAACAGGTTCAAAGAGATTACCAAGAAATTAAACACTCCATTGAAAGCTGGCAAGTCTGCTTAAAAGAACTAAGGATGTATTATCAAAACCTGAAAAAGTGTGATCATGAAAGGAAACATCTCTTAAAAATAACAAGGAAACAGGCAGTAACAACAGAAAGGCTAGAAGACAACAAGAGAATCTATAATTTAAGAATAAGAAATGTGAATGAAGATGCAGGAATAAAAACAAAGGAATTATAAAGGCAATTCACAGAAATAATTAAGGAAAACTTCCCAAAGATAGGAAAAGAAAATGATATTTGGATATATGAGGCATACAGAAATCCAGGCATTTACAATCAAAACAGAGCTACACCCAGACATATAATAATCAAGATACCAGAAATTCAATATAAAACCAGAATATTAGAAGCCATAAGAGAAAAGAAACAGATCACCTATAAAGAAATATCCATCAAGATCACAGCAGACTTTTCAACACAGACCATCAGATCAAGCAGGGATTGGAGCAAAGTATTCCAAGCCCTGAAAGAAAATAACCTTCAGCCCAGATTGATGTACCCTGCAAAAATGTCACTAGAAATTAATGGATAAACAAGATGCTTCCATGACAAAGAGGAACTGGGGGAGTTTGTGACCACCAATCCAACTATACAAAGAATGCTGAAGGACATTCTAGAGAGAGAGAAATAAAAAATACCAGGACTTTAAGAACAGTGGCAGAAAGGCCTCAATGAGTGGGGCAGGCAGTAGAATGAAAGAGAAAACTAGACAAACAAAGGCAGAAAAATAACATAGCAGAAATGAGGCAGAGAAGGATAACTAGAATCTCTAACATAGGAGGCCTTGATACACTATTGTTAATAGTGCACCAGGTTTTAAAACCCACATGACTCACACTACTCAACTCAGATGTATTATATTCTGTTCCAGTCATTCTACCTGTACTAGATTTGAGGGCACAGACAGTAATCTCAAAAATAACAGAATATAGTATGGTAATCATCCTTAATTTCCTACTAACTTAATCTAAAGCTCTGTAAAACCTACACTGTTTTACCATGACTGATTGTAATCAAATCTAGTTTGTTAGATTGCTGTTTTGTATTGATAGATTTTATTCAAAGCTGTTATGATTGATAGTATCAAGACTGAGAGTATAGGCAACTGCACTTAAGATGAGAAGACTCACTAGAATATCCACTATGGTTTGATTATTACCTGCCTTTGAAGTTTTATACTGTCTACAATGTTTTATTTTTACTAATATTGTTATTTACTGCTATACTCAATTATACTGCTATAGTCAATTATGCCTGATGGCATAGATATCCTATTGAAGATAAGAAACAACACAGTAATCATTGTAGATCACCTTGTACTGTGGTTTTATATGACTTTTTGGTTTCATGTTTTTATAGGAATTTGTTTTGTTTTGTCTTGCTAAGTTTTGTTTTTCCCTCTAATACAGAAATGATAGAAATAAATGTAGAGATTCATGTTTGTGTAGCTGTTTGCACTCTCACTGTTTGAATACCTACTTTGTATGCTTTAATTCTGTAACTGGAACAACTATTTCTAAGACAATATATAATTTATTAACTAGTGAGTTGTTATTGTTTACTTTTTTTTTAAATTCTGTATTATCTCTACCCTTTACATGCTTTTGCTTCTTTTTAAATAAAAAAAGAAAGTCAGAAAACAACAATAAGAAAAAAAAGAAAACAATGCTCTATGTGACAGGGAGCCAGAGAGAAATAGGGGTAAACCGACCAACACCTGCAGATAGGATGGAAAGACACGTTACTTATGTGCAGTAGAGAATGACTCAGCTGTAACGAAGGAAAACCTAGAGGCTTTTGTAGGTAAAGGAATACAACTTCAGATTAAGGCCAGCAGCAAGAAGTTTTGGAACCACCTAGGTAAAGAGCCAGTTGCCCCCTCAATCTAAAAACTGAGGAAGTTTCTGGGACCCAGAATGTGCAGCACCCTATGGGAGTGAAAGGGGAGGAATAATCTAAAAAAAAAGGCAGAGGATATTGTTAATAGTGTACCAGTATTTAAAACCCACATTATTCACACCACTCTGCTTAGATGGATTATATTCTGTTCTAGTTTGTCTACTTGTACTAGATTTGAAGGCACAGTTATCCCAAAAATAGCAGGATAGAGTATGGTAATCATCTTTAATTTCCTATTAACTTAATCTGAAGCTTTGTATAACTTACACTGTTTTACCATGACTGATCTTAATTCAATCTGGTTTGTTAGATTGCTGTTTTGTATTGACAGATTTTATTCAAAGCTGTTATAATTGATCGTATCAATTCTGAGAGTATAGGCAACTATATTGAAGATGACAAGGGTCACTAAGATACCCACTCTGGTTTGATTATTACCTGCCTTTGAAATTTGGCATTGTGTAAAATGTTTTGTTTTTACTAATATTGTTATGTACTGCTATATTCAATTATAATTCTATATTCAAATATGCCTGATGATATTGACAATTCTAATGAAGATAACTAGAGACAACACAGTAACCATTATAGATCACCTTGTACTGTGGTTTTATATGACTTTTTGGTTTCATGTTTTTATAGGAATCTGTTTTTCTTTGTCTTGCTATGTTTTGTTTTTCCCTCTAATACAGAAAGGATAGAAATATATGTAGAGACTCATGCAGTCATAGCTGTTATAATCTCACTTTTTGAATATCTACATTGTATGCTTTAATTTTGTAACTTGAGCAACAATTTCTAAGAGACAATATGTTATTTATCAACTAGCGATTTCTTCTGTTTATCTTTTTTAAAAAATTCTGTATTATTTCTAAAAAAAATGAAAAAAAATAGACCCATAATGGTTAAGTGAACCTAATTCCAACTGCCTACCTTAGATCATTATTTCCAAATTCTTGAAGTCCTCTAAGAAATGTATTTCCTATTCTCTGTTGTTCTTTGTATTCCATATTTAATAATAGTGATGTTCAACATTAGTTGCTTTTGTCTGAACAACTGAGGTTTTAGGCCATATGTACCTTTGAAAGTTTCTTCCAACATATATCATATTCAATAATTTACACACATCATTTTCATAATACTAAATTAAATTGAAATGAATTTTATCCATTTTCTGCCTAAAAATTCAAATTTGTTATCAAATTTGTCTATGATTTAACTATTATTTTAATGTTCATTTCACTGGTCTTAAAATAGTCCAGAAAATTTACAACTTCTTAAAACCATGATGAGCCCAATCTTCACAAAACCATTCTTGTAAGTATTCAGTTTCATTCCACATGCTTCTACTGGATTTCTCTTCAGCTATCCTCTCTGTGCTTTTGGCTTTTGTTACAATCTTCACAAACACTAGTTTTGCATCTGTAGCTGTGTACTGAATATCCTAGTTATAATATTCCAATCTCACTTATTGGATCTAAGAGAAAATTATTTTTCTTTTACTAAAATAAAACTCCCTTTGTAGGTTGCATGATTCTTTTCATATTTTCATTCTCCCAGGTGAATGGTGTCATCCTGGAGGAGGGGTGAAGCTTCATATTTCAAAAATATGTAAAACGAGGTCAGCATTTGGGTGAAGATGGTGGAAGAGCAGTTTCTAGACTGAAAACCAAAACAAAGATCAACTAGTTTGGCTAAATGATACATCATCTATATTTTTCATTGAACAAGTAATTATTTGGCACATTGAAAGTGGAGCCTCCTAAAAATAACATTGCAAACTGTCAAAACCTGGACAGTTATGTAAGATGGAACATTTCAGTGTGTTGATCCAAGACAGTATCAGGAAGACAGATACCACAGATTCTTTAAAAAGAAGTATTTGGCTGGGTGTGGTGGCGCATGCCTGAATTCCAGCACTCCAGAACTTGAGACAGGAAGATTGTTGTGTGTTGTAGACCAACCTGGTCACATAGTAAGTTGAAGGTCAGGGTCAACTACATGGGAAGTTCTTCTCTCAAAATTAAATGAATAAATAAATAAATATGTGTGTGTGTCTTCATTCAGAATTAATCCTTTCTTCCAGATAATCATGGACATTGTCCCTACCAGCTTTTCAGAAGGACATTTTTAAAAACTATTCATATTATTACTAACATCTAAAAATAAAAAAAAAACAAAGTTGAAAGTTTTTAATTTATCAGGGCATTTTATTTGAATTAATCTTTACAATGTTACAAAATTATGTTTAAAATTATCCCATCAGGTTAGAGCTTTTCCATCAGTTTCCAATAGAGAAGAGTATTGAATAAGAACAATTTGCTTAATTCCAGTGTGTAAATATAATCAAAATATTGCTAGTACCATTTACTTAAAGTACTTCTCTTGCTGCTCATGTTTAGAAATAATTTATGCATGTCTGGAAAATGCAAGTAATTTTCTCTATTAATGATTTGATTAGCTTTTACCTAGGATAAGTCTGTATGATTGCAAAAAATACACTGAGGTAGTAACTTCAAGTTTTTTTGCTTACAGCTGGGAAGAGAAGTGTAGTTCAAACATTGTGACCTATAAAACATGACACAGGTTTTTGAAACTTTATTTTTTACCACATTAATGTCATTTGTTTTTTAATAGTTCATGATTGGTGAGAATTAATCTATTCTTAGTTAAAAGTCTGTGAGTCATTTGCAAGAGAAAATACAAAGAACAAAAGCACATTTCAAAAAATTATTTCTCAGAAGAAACAATATTGGATTCTAGAGATCAACTTGGAAATGTCAGAGGATAAATTTAAGTTATAATAATTGTGAGTGAACTCCACTGGCATATAGTGATAGCCAGGAATGTAATTAGCAGTAACTATAGAAAGTAATCCTGTGTCATGGATTTCCAGTGTTCTCTTAGACATTTATTTAAGTCATATTTTCAGAGCTAAGCAAATAATTAAACCTGGAAAATATATGAAACTAGAGCATCTAACTCCATATAAATAAAGTCAATTTGATTAATTGAAATAGTAATACATTTTCAAAAATATAGCTTGTATGTAAACTGAGAATAGTGTACATTGCTGTTTCTAGAAGTCTGTGAAGATTTGCTAATCATTTAGAAAATTACATGGTGTTTGTGTTTGCAATTGAAAATTTCTTGCTTTGAATATATAGTTGTCAGATTTGGGTGATACTATGTATAGAAATAAGCATTGAAATACTTCATTATTCCATCTGGTATAGGTGGGTACATATATCTACATAATAAAATATTTATTATGATAATCTTTAAATATATTTCTTTAAGCTATATACGAGGTATTACATTGGATTGTGCATACACAGAGTTTAAATTAATCATGAACCATTTCAATAGAATAAAGGGGACTGCATAATATATTTGTTGTTGAGATCAGCAGTGGACTGGGGGGGGGGTGGCACTTCCTTAGCCAGTGCATTGCAGAAAAAGTGTAAGCAATACTAAAGGCCTGGAGACCTCCACCACTCACTCATCTGAAAGAAACCAGAAACATGACTAGACAGAGAAACAACAAAAAGACTCCAAGCACCAACCTAGGGTAAGTGAGTCCAGGAGAGGTAAATGTGGATGAGATTGAGGGCAGAAAAACATGCAATATCAGACATGACCTCATTGGACATGAAGAAATACTTTTGTGACCTCATTGATGAATTGAAATCTGAAATTCTAACTCAGGTGAAGCATGATACAAGAAGATTAATAAAAGAAATGCTGGGCACTCCTAAGGAAGACATAAGTGGAAGAATGGAGGAGCCCAGAGAAAGGAGAGAAGCCTTTGATGAAGAATATAAACAAAATCTAGAATACATGAAACAGATCCAAAGAGGGTATCAGTAAATTAAGAACTGCATTGAAAGCTGGCAAAACTTCTTAACAGAACCTAAAGACAAACTTTCAAAAACTGATGATAGATTTGCAATGTATGATGGCAAAAGGAAGTATATCTTTAAAATAACAAGGAACAAGAAAGTAATGATAAAAAGGCTAGAAGATGACAAGAGGATTTATAACCTAAGAATAAAAATGTGAATGAAGATGCAGGGACAAATACAAATGAAATAAAAAGGTTATTCACAGCAATAATTAAGGAAAATTTCCCAAACATAGGTAATGGAAGTGAAGTTCAGATAAATGAGGCATATAGAACTCCAGCCAGCTACAACCAAAACAGATCTACACCCAGACATATAATAATCAGGATCCCAGAAATCCATCACAAGAACAGAATATTAAAAGTGGTCAGAGAAAAGAAACAGATTACCTATGAAGGAAAACTCATCAAAATCACAGCAGACTTCTCAATGCAAAACTATCAAATCAAGAAGAGCTTGGAGTGAAAACTTCCAAGCCCTGAAAGAAAATAACCTCCAACCCAGAATGATGTACACTGCAAAACTGTCTCTCAAAATTAATGGAGAGACAAGATATTTCCACGACAAAGAGCAACTGTGGGAGTTCATGACCACCAATCAAACCCTACAAAGAATACTGAAGGACATTCTAGAGAAAGAGAAGAAAATCACCAGGATTCCAGGAACAATGGCAGAAAGGCCTCAATGAAAGGGGCAGACAGTGGAATGAAGGAGAAAATTACATAACATTGACAGAAAAATAGCATAGCAGAGATGAGGCAGAGATTGGCTATACTGCTGTTTGGTCTTGACTGACTTTATTTGAATCTGGTATGTTTGAGAGTATCAAGTCTGAAAATGACAAGATTCAATAGGATACCCATTCTGGTTTGATTATTAACTGCCTTTGAAGTCCTATAATGTCTCCAATGTTCAGTTTTTATTAATAGTGTTATGTATTGCTAAGTTTAATTATACTATGTCTGACAATATAGAAAATTTTATTGAAAGTATCAAGAGACATCATAGTAAATACTGCAGGTCACCTAGTATTGTGGTTTTATATGTCCTTTTCATATTTCTCTAAGAATTTGTATTGTTGACTTGTTTTGACTTGTTGCTCCCTCTAATACAGAAAGGCTAGGTATACATGTAGAGACTTATACATGTGTAAAACTTCTAAACAGTTTATGAAAATGGATTATAGTCATTGTAAAAAAAGAGAAGAAAAGAAAGTATTCTAAAAGATATAACTGCATGCATGTTTAAGTGTGTAGGATTGATAACCATATTACTAAATTAGTATTAGATAGATGAACAGAACTGATTGCAGTCTCACTATTTAAATGTCCACATTGTAGGCTTTACTTTTGTAACTTGAACAACTACTTCTAAGAGGAAAACATGTAATTATCAACTAGTGATTTCTTACTGGTTATTATTTTTGGTTTTTTGTTTTGTTTTGTTTTGTTTGAAATTTCGTATTATTTCTACCCTCTTTCTGTTTCATTCTTCACTAAATTAAAAAAATTTAAAAAAGAAAATAAACCATTTCCATATATATATATATATATATATAGTTATATATATATTGTTTAAAATAAATTAATTACACCAGAAATTACATGTAAATGGGTCCAAAATAAAGACTGAAGTACATTTTGGGAATGTTGCTTTTTAATGATAATTTTGTGTATAAGTAAATTTGGTGTAAAAATTCACATCTTGTCTCTCTGTAATCTAAGATTAAAAGAATATGTATTCAAAGAACTAATTATCATGCTCACTACCCAGAAGTGACTCAATAGAATAAGTCATGACTTTCATTATCAGCAGCATCATTAATATGCAATTATTATGCCTATTTATGCCACATTCTCAAAACAGAAATAGCACACATGGTATGGACTGTATACCCCAAATGATATGGTTGAACAGCTATTCCCCCTGAACACTTAAATTTGCTTGTGAGTTACAAAATTCTTGAGTTTTCTCATATCCCATGAGCTGATCTTCTTAGTTCTTTTCATCTGGTTAAATATATGTATTACAGTGTTACCTGATTCAAAGCTTTGATAACTTGTCATCCTTATATAAAGCAATTACCTGGTGGTCTAACCTGTCCTATAGCTTCTTCTAATTTTATGTCTGCTTAGTGTGTACCAGTTGTATATATTAGTATCAATATGATATTTCTACACACGAATACAAAATTCACCAAATTCAACCTCCTTTTGTCCACCGCTCCTTGCCTTTCCAATGTCTAGTTACATTCAAGTAATACTTTTTAGTTCCCAGAGATGTTCTACTGATTTCCAAGTTCATATTTCAAGTCAAAAATACTTTCCTGAATTCTAACCTCAAACATACAATTGCCAATTTTATATCACTTTTGTAGTATCTATCTAATACACATTATAAATTATGATATGTAAAACCAAAATCTTAGTAAACTCTTTACTAAAATAAAAATTTTCTGTCTACTACCATTTTGGGGGGCTATTACTGAATCTGCATCATTTAGGAAAACAATCAAAACATTTTAGCTATTCTTTTTCATTCATATTCTGTGACCCAGGCTGTTAATAAATCTTCTTATTGACTTTGTTTTCAAATAATTCTTGATTGTGACCATTTTTTCTGTCCTCATTACTGCCATGCTGGTTCGAATTGCCATCATTCTTGCCATGGATAACTACAATACCTCCTTAAATATTATCCATCCTTTCACTCTTATCCATATTGCTACTTTGTTCACATAGTATTCAAAGTGATCCTTTTAAATGCAAACAATCCAATGACTTCCCATCACACTCAGAATACATAGCAATCATGTACAAGGGTTTATGCATTCCTAATTGATATGGATTTCTGCAAAAGTTCATCAATATTTTCTCCCTTGCTATATCACTTCAATTGCACTCATGGTGGTGATGGTCCAGGAAAATTCTCTTGTTTAAGGGAATTTTCCCTTTCTTATACCTTGTTCAAAATTAAGTTTATTAGTACACTTTAGATATACAAAATGATCATATTCATCATAGGGAATTTGTATCTGTACATGATATATCTTAACTCATCTTTTGTTTCATTCCCCTCCCCTACTTTCAACCCCTGTTCCCCCTTCTTATTCACAAAAGCTTTATTTCCATTTTTTCCTTTTCTACCATTTTTTCTTTTCCTTTAATCCTTTACATTTCCTCTCTTGATAGTTCCCCTTCATTTTTGAAAAAAATTTCTTCCTATTTTATAATATCTACAACACATTTTCATTCTCCTCTATACACATTCAGTTTCTTATAACATGGAGATGATTCAATAGTTACACATGTGTTCAATTTTTTTCACATGAGTATGTTTTCAAAGTGGAACCATTTACCTAAAAGTGTCTCAAGTTTATCCTTAGTTATGACTAAGTATTACTCTATTGTATAAAAAATAACATTCTTATCTATTCATCAGTATATAGGCATGACACTGTTTCCAAGGCTTAGTTATTTCAAACTGCCGCTGTCAACAAGGTGTGCATCTATCACTGTGGTATGATGCTTTTATTTCTTTATCATCTACTTCTAGAAAAATATTTGACACTTAGTAGGTACTCATTAAGTAGCATTAAATAAAAATATGAATTTATTGCTTGCTTAACAACTGAATTGAGCATGACTAAAATATTACCTCTGCCTTTATGCTAACTTGAAAACAAACTAAAATTGAATCCCTGCACTTTTGGGAGATGTTTTAAAATAGAATTACAGAAAATTATTTCACAACTATATTTGCCATGAGTTTAACAATATTGAGAATCACAGGGAATATTGCCTGGAATTAATAGATGAAAAACAATGTTATAAAAATATGCCATTAGCCTGGGATTCTGTATCTCCTCATTTCTAGTCACTCTATTTCCCTCTATTCGTGCTGTTTATACACTTTTATCTATTAATCTGTGTATACATGGTTACCAGAAAAACAATTTAGGTGAATTAACTTGCCCAGGAAATAACTCTATCAAATAAATCACTTGGTATTTTTACTGTGGGATTGATTGAAAAAGTAAGCTAATTGCTTTGACAGTGCTGATGTTTTCCTGTAATCCTGTCACAAGAACACGTGTGCTATTCACTGAATCTGCACCATAACATGGGAGGGCCAGAAAACATAAGATCATGTCTTTTTATGCCTTGTTAAACCTTGTCCACACCATGATGTCTCCTGTTGTATGTGTTTAGATCTAAAATGTCTTTCAGATTCTCAGATGTTCCGAGGTGATTTGATCACCGTGAGAGGCTATTCTTCTCTGTTGATTAATCCACTGACGAATTCATAGTTAAATGTCCTGTTAGGGAGTGGGGAACTCTTGGAGAGTGAGCTCACTGGGTGCTGCCTTTGGAAGGTGTATAGCTTTCTCTGGCTCTTTTGTTCTTTGGGCTTCTGCTAGCTAAGTTAAGCAGCTTGTCTCAGTCAAGTCCTTTTGTCATGATGATTCTGGATTGGAGTCAGGTGGCCATGGACTGAAAGCTGTGAAATTGTAGGCCAAAATAAATATTTTTTCCTCTAAATTATTTTTCATGTATTTAGTCATAATTATAAAAATCTTACTGATAAATTATTCAATAGGTATAATTTTGTGATGGACAAATGTAACCCACATGGGTACAAGTATATTATGGCAGAGAAGCTAAGATTTCTTTATTAATGTCCACATGCAGTGTTAAAGCTTGTAGGACATAATGTCAGTTTTCAAACTGAATATCCACAAAATGGATTTTTGTTATATATACCTATATAGTCTATCCATTACTTTAACTAGATTATGTGATATTTGGGAAAATAATAGATTGAGTTAATGACAGAAATTAGTGGGATTGAATGTCAATAAAGTTATATGAAAATTGTCATTTCAAGACATAATGGAATGTTATCAAAATCTTGAGAATATTCTCTGGCTAAATAATAACTGAGAGAGTAAATAAGGACCAAAATGTATACCAGATACTGGAAAATAGGAAGAAAGTATTAAAATGGGTAGGGGAACAAAGGATGGGGAAAGGAGAAAGGAAAAAAGGGGAAAAGAAAAAAAATAGAAGGAAGAAAATGGAAATACAGCTGCTGTAAATAAATAGAGGAAAAGGGTTTAAAGAAAGGAGAGAGTTCAGAGAAAAAAGCATCAAGAAATATCATGTACAGGTACAAACTTCGAATGAATGCAATCATTATGTATATATAAAATGTATCAACAAATTAATAAAAATATTAATTTAAAAGATACAATAAATCAAAATAAATTATTAGCATTATGTCATTTAAATAATTATTAACCTCTTTGTTGTTGGCTAAAATGATGTTTTCAGCACAAATTGAGCCAAAAACATAGAAAGCAAGTTGAATTTATGACTGAGAATTGACAGACATCATTTGGTAATATATTTTATCAGGCAGAAAATATAGAAGCAAAAAATACTAAGAGTTACTGTATCTTCATTCATTTTCTCTTTATTTTCTCCTTGATTTTTCTAAGACTAAAATTAGAGTCAGTTATAGCTTCTAGTTCTTAAATTGCCTGTGTGGATATGAATATTGGAGAGAACAATTTTCCTTCACTGTCTGGTAAATGCTAGAACCACAGGTTTTTTAATGAAGAAAAAGAAACAATAAAAGGTTACCTTGTCAATATTGAGGAATTCATGATGTTCATTGGCGAAAAGGCTATTTTTGATAAGATATTTTCATTTATGAAGGATAAGATACAGTACAGAATTGGCTTTTAAAATCACTAAACTAAAGGTAAAATGGGACTGTCCTTTGGTATATAGCCACGTCTGAGTTCTTAATGTAAATATTAATCTGATTATTAAGATTCTATACACTGATACTAAATATGAAAGTCTCTGCGGACACATATATTACAGTTTTAAATTAATTAAGTGTTCTAGAGAACTAGATTCTGATTAGTAGAGAGGCACTGAGTATTCTTTTTAGAGGAGATAATATTTGATTATCTTTAATGATCCATCCATTGAGTAGATAGATTGCTTTAGTAAATGGTCCCTTACAGCACTAACAACCCAAGAAAATCTTCCTATTTTAAAATTTTGATTAGTTTCAAAGCATCAACATTCTGAAATATATGTGTGTATACAAAATTAAGTTTTAATTCCCATAAGAATGAAACACATTTGGTTATCGTGTACACACTTTTTAATATACATTTGAATTAGGTTTATAATGTTTTGAGAATATTTTCATCTTTTCATTAGTACATGTTTGCAATATGGGAAGTTTACAATCATCTTGGGGGAATGGGTACATGTACATGATACTGATTGGTTCCTCTTTTTTTTCCTTTTACAGTTTTCATCCTTATTGATATTATTAATCTTTGTTCATGTTTTATGACATACAATATTTATATACATTGAGGTTATTAGGTTCTCGTACATGGCATATTTTATCCCACTTATTTCCCCTTCTGCTCTTCCTCTGCACTCACCTGTATTTTCTTGGATTTTTCCAACACTCAAAAGATTTATCCCCTTGTCACCTTCTCTCTATCCTTCATTGTGCTTTTTGATTGTACTTTTACTTACTCAAATGAGAGATACTATTAACTATTTAAACTTCTCTGAGAATTTTTCATGAATATTCAGAAGAATATTTGCACTTTTCTTGTGGAGTGTTTCTGTAAATTCGGTATGAGATTAATGCTGGTCCTAGACAAGTTTAAAAGTATCTCTTCTTCCTCAAGTTTTTGGAAGAATTTGGTGTTACGTATTTTATTATGGTAAAAAAATACAATGTGACATTTACAGTTCAACATTTTTAAGTATACTATTCATTGGCATTATATACGTTCACAGTGCTGTGCAAGCATTACAACCATCCGCCCTAAGAACTTCATCTTCCTGAACTGAATTTCTATATCATTGGACATAACTCCTTTTTCCCCTTTCTTCAATTACTTTTCACTACTATTCTATTTCCTGGTTTTTCTGTTTCTCACTTTGCTATTCTAGGTATCTCAAAAAGGTGGAATGATACAATATTTCTCCCTTTTTGACTAGATTCTTTCACTTAGCATAAGGTACTCAAGTTTCACTTATGTGCTAGCATGTGTCAGAGTAACATTCTCTTTTGAGGCTGAATATTATCCCCTTGGATTAATATACAACATTTGATTGAATATTTGGATTACTTTTTCTTCTTGCTTATTATGTATGAAAAATACTGCTATAATGTTAGATGTACAAAATCCCTACTTTCAATTATTTGGGGAATATACATAGAATTGCAGGATCATATAGTGATTTCATTTTAATGTTTTGAGGAATTATTGTTTTCTAAAGCAACTGCACCTTTTTATATTCCCATCAGTGATGAACAAGGGTTCCAATTTCACCATGTCCTTACTTTCTGACCTTTATTTAAAGAATCTTGACAAAAAGATGCAGCAATATTTAATAGGGTGATATGAAGTTCAAATCTCTGAGCACATTGAGAGACTAACTAGAGATCAAATCATAGGAAACATAAACGTGGAGAAAATACTCACAAATTTTTTAAAAAATCTAAGGAAATAAGAACAATAATGAATTGGAGACAAATCCCTTTTATTTTAGAAATTTTGGCATTAGAAAATATTGTCCCAAGACATCATGCCTATATCTTGTACTCTGAAAAACTATTATGAATACAAAAATGAACAAGGTATTAAATATTGTAACTGTCCTCCTAACCTGTTTTGAAAATGTTTCATTTTTATCATTTTTCTTTTTAAAATAAAAGAAATATTTCCCCATGTTTCATAACTAATGGTACAGGCAGTTTAAATGGATGTGTCTTAGGCCTAATTCTTCATATCTTAATGTTATAACAATAAAAATGCTGAAAAATAAAACTCCATAATTTGAGATCTTTGCTCAAAGAGCCCACTCTGTTTACTTTCTTGATATTTTTGTTCATTCTGTTTTTTCAGGATGCCCCTCTACTGATTTTCGGTTAACTGTAGGAAAAACATGCCTACAGCAATATAAGCATTGCTGCCTAATACATGATATCTGCAGTCTTTTTGTAAAGTTATTGATAATCATATAGCTACTGGAGATTTATTTTGGTCATTGGCAATCTTTAGATATACCTAGGTTTTAGATATATCATTTATAAATAATCTCTTAACTGTAACATTTAAATTTACTGAATGTCTGGTTATGGTATATTTGTGCTATTTTCTAAAGCTTTTTGAAGTACAGTTGGGATTGATATGCAGAGAATTGTACATGTTTAATGTATACAATTTACTGGTTACAACTTTTGCAAATGCCCGTGGAATCATCAGCACAAAAAGATAGACATAATGAATACCTATCTCAGCGTCTTATTTATATTAGTTTTTTTGTTTCTGTTTTGCTTTAAGAACATTTAGCCTGTGATGTACCTCCTTAACAAGTTATGAGTGGGCAATATCAAATTGTAATTACAGAAACTGTATTTTACAGCAAGCATCTAGAATCTAATTCATTTAGAAGGGTTACTCCATTTAGCATAATATCTTCTTAGGTTCATTCATGTTTTGCAAATGGCAGAATTTTCTCCTGCACAGAAAATGAGTAATATTCTATTATACACATATGCTACAATCTGTTTATCCATTTGTCTAGGGATCAGTTTCTAAAACTTGACAATTGTGAATAATGATTCAATGAACTTTGGAGGTGTGAAATATGTCATTGAGACATTGATTTTGGTTACTTGTGTAACTATTTCAGTGTCTGGATAGCACAGGCATTATTTTATTCTCTACATTGAGGAGTTTCAACATGAGCAATGTTTCATATAAATGTAATCATTAAGTATTTTCTTCTACTGCAAGCTTATTTCATTTAGTATAATTTTTCCTAGTATATTCATGTTGTAGAAAATAAACTTCTTTTTAAGGTTTCATATATTCCATTATATTTATCCAACATTTTCTTTATCAGTGTTCACTTGTGTTCCATCTAAGTCTCCATCATATGAATAGTTCTCAAGTTGAACACGGGAGTAAAGGTAGCTCCTTAAGATCATGGTTTAAATTTTTAAAGGTTTATAATCAAAAATGACATTGTTTGATCATATGGTAATTCTAGTTTTATATTTTGAGGAAAGAATATACCCTTACTGTTTTCTATAGTTGCTGTACAGTTTTATATCCTTACCAACAGTCTATAAGTTTTTGAATATCTTTACATTCTTGGCAACGTTTGTTCTATCTTTTTGTAATAGCTATCCAAAAGGGTGTGTGGTGATACTTTAACATATTCTTTATTTGCATTTAACTGATAACTATTGACGTTGAACATCTATTCACATACTTATTGGTCATTTATCTGTATTCTTTGAAGAAATGTTTAAAATACATTTTCACATTTTTAAATTGAGTTATTTTTGTTTTTCTACTAAGATGTAGAGTCTTTTAATATATTTCAGAAATTAGCTCCTCAACCAACATGTAGTTTGAAAATATCTTAATCCTTTGTAGATTTCCTTTCTATTTTGTTGATTGTTTTCTTTGCTTTGTGGAGCCATTTTAGTTTGATGTAATTGTACTAGTTTATTTTTATTTTATTTTTGTCTGTGTTTTTGGTTTTCATATCCAAGTAATGAGAGCTAAAAATAATGCCAGGGAGCTTTGCTTTTTATTTTTTCTTTTAATTGTGTAATTTCAGATTACTTTTAGTATGTTATGCATTTTGAATTGTTTTTGTAGATGGTATAAGGGTGCAACTCAATTATTACAATTTTTTCAAGTGAATATCCTGTTTTTGTATTGCCATTCTTTAACAAGTTGTCATTTTTCAATTGTGTAGTTTCAAAAAAAAGATTGATACAGAAATTGAACAACACACTTCTGAAAAGCCAATGATTCAGGCTAAAAATCAAAAGAGAAGTTAAAAATACCTTGAGACAGATAGAAGAAAAATACACACAACATACTCAAACTCATGATATAATGAAATTACAAATTTAAGAAACAAATTTATAGTGAAAAAACCTGCAATTAAAGAAAGACAAACTGAAGCAAACTAAATTTATATATGAATGTTGTAAAACAAAATAATACACTAAGCCTATAGGTAGCATAAGTAAAGAAATCATTAAGATTAGAATAGAAATAAATGTTATATATATAATGATCAATAAAATATAGGGAATTTTTATAAAGGGAAATTAAATGGAAAAAATACAGTTACACCATGAAATACAGAGAAGATTCAAAACAATAAAATCAGAAATGAAGAAGGATACATTAAAACTGATACCACAGAGGTAAAAATTGCATAAGCCTGTTACAAAAATTGATATACCAACAAAATGGATAACATAGAAGAAATATGTAAATTCCTGGATAGATACGATTTAAACTGTGAAAAATATCTAAGTCTTAGAAGATCTACAATTTGTATTGAAACTGAATCTAAAACCTCCCGAAAAGAAAAAGATCAGGACCTGGTGGCTTCATTAATGAATTCTAAAATATACTTTAAAAATTAATGTTAGCTCTTGTCATGCTCTTGCCAGAAAAAACGGAAGAGAATATTTCCTTTTTCTAAGACCAGCATTCCACTGATATAAACTAAAAAAAAAACTGTAAGAAAAGAAAATTATCCAAGAGATAGAGGAAGGATTGAGGAAGTGGTTTTAAAAAAGAATTAAGAAATGTCCTGTACATGACCAACATCCTATGTTGAATTGGTAAGTGTAATCATTATGTACTATAGAACAATAAAAATTACATAAAATTTCATATAGATATGAAAATTTTCAACAAAACACTAGTAAACTTAATTTAAAAGCCCAGTAAAAGGTCATCCACCATGATTAAGTGAAACTTGTCTCTAGAATGTAAGGATAATTAACTATACACAAATCAATTAATATGGTAGATCACATTAAGTATATGAAGGGAAAAATTATATGATGAACCCAACAGAGTCAGAAAACGCACTTAAAAACTTAATAGCCTTTCATGATTAAAATGGTAAATGAAATAAGTATAAAATTAGTATGAATCAATGTATAAAGACCAAATACAACAATTTGCAGCTAGAATGATGGTTAAAACTGTATCTTCTGGACATAAAATTTTAATTGATAGATAAAAATAGAAATCTTATAAATTTATGGAGTATCATGTGATTTTCATAAGTATATGCATTGTTTAATCTGTCTTCTTAAACATTTATCACTTTTTTGTAATAAAAACTTTCAAAATCTTACTTCTAGCTTTTTCAAATATACAGCACATTATTGCAACTTATAGTAATCCTAGGGTGAATTAGTACATCAGAATTTCTTCCTCCTATCTAAATGTGTATTATTCACATTGAACAAACTTTTTCATCCTTCTCTCCAACTGTTTTGGGCCTCTGATAGTAGCATTATTTTCTCAACTTCTAAAAATGTCAGGTTTTTTTTTTAGATTGATATTGAGTGAGTTCATGTGATACTTGTTTGTCTACACCCAATTTGTTTCATTTAGCATAGCGATATTTAGTTCCATGTTTTGTGGCAATTTACAGGAGTTTATTTATTCCTAAGGATTCTTAAGTATTTATACAAAAAACAGAGTACGTTTTGTACAAATACTGTGGTTTCATTATCCCTTCATTGATTGATGAACACTTAGGTGGTTTCTGTTCTTGGTTATTTCATAGTGTTGCAGTGAACAGTGTACTGCAGTTGTGTCTTTGGCATATTTCACTCCTTTTGAATATATCCTCAGTACTGAAATTAGCAGATCATTTGATAGTTGTATTTTTCATTATTTGAGGAACCTCAATACTGTTTTCCATAAGGTCTATACTAATTTACATTTGCAACAGTGTAAAAATTTTTCCTATTCTTCATATGCCCATTAACATTTGGCATCTTTTACCTTTTTTAAATAATAACAATTCTAACTAGAGTGAAATGATATCTGACTGTGGTTTTGGTTTGCATTTGCCTAATGATTAGTATATTAGCTTTCTGCTTGCTGGAACCAAATACTCAACATCTACAACTTAAAGGAGGAGAGGTTTAGTTTACCTCAGTTTCAGGGATTCGACAAATAGTTGCTGTCTCCAACACAGAGACAATGGTTCAAGGATGTGTGGGAACAAAACTGCCTCAGTTCATGGTGATGGGGAAACACAGTATGGTGAGGAGCATCACAAAGGAAGAGGAAAGAGACCAGATATACTACTCAAAGTCATACCTCCATGAGCCACCCAGAAATGTGCTTCAACAGTCTTCTCAAGTACGTGCCAAAACCAAACAAGTTGACACAAGATAAACTATCAAAAATAGTGTGGTGGGGAACTTCTTTTTACAACATTAGGACATTTTTACATTTTCTTTTTTAAATATCTACTTAGGCCTGTAATCAGTTATTCTGTTGTCATTGAGGAGTTTCTGTTTCTTACATATTATGGGTATTGACATGTGCTAGATGTATATTTGAGAAATATTTTCTGCCACATTGGGAGGTTTTATTTTCACACTGCTGATTGTTTCCTTTGATTTGCAGAAGTCTTTTGGTTTGAGATAATCTTATTTGCCTATTTTATCTTTTGTTTCCTGTAATTTGGGGCTTTGTCAAAAATCTCTTTGCCAGTTCAAATACTCTAGGATGTTTATTCTTGTTTTATGTTCCTTCTAGTAATTTCGTATCATATTAATCCATTTTGAGTAGATTTTTTAACTGGTGATGGGGGCTAGTTTCATTCATATGTATATGATTATCCAACTTTTTGGCACAATTTCCAGAAAATATTATTTCAGCAATATATCCTCTTAGCACCTTTGTTGAAAATCAGTTAGTTATAGATGCAAGGATTTAGAGCTTCTGTTCTCTTCTATTAGTCTACTGTCTGTTTTTAGACCAACACCATGCTGTTTGGGTTACAGCAGCTTTGTAGCATATTCTGAATCAGGTAATATAATGTCTCTTGGTTTTTCTTGTTTTGCTTTGGTAGCTTTTATTTATTTTGACTGTTAGAGATTTTTTTTGTGATTTGATACAAACTTTAGGATTATTTTCTTCCAGTTTCATAAAGATTGCCATTGCTATATAGATTGCACTGAAAGTGTAATTCTTTTCATTATTATAAATGTTTTAATAAAGTTGGTTTTTCCAATATATGAACACAAGTTGTCTTATAGTTGTATATATCTCTTTGAATTTTTAAGTCAATGTCTTATAGTTTCCATTATAATATATATCTTTCAGTATTTTGGTTAAATTTACTCCTAAGTATTTTTGTAAGTATTGCAAATAAAACTGCATTTAAATTTTTAATTCAGAGAAGTTTGCATATTTTGTATGCTGATTTTATACCCAGAAAGGTTTCTAAATTTATTACTTGTAAGGTTTTGGTCAATTTTTAAATTTTATCTATATATAAGGTTAATGTTACTTACCAGCAATAATATTTAGACTTCTGATTTTCCAATTTGGTGAGATTTAACTCATCTCTTACATGGTAGTGCTGGCTGTGATGTCAACTACTATGCTGAATAAAAACAGTAAGGTACAAGTGGATGCAATTTGCACAGAATACATTATTTCATCTGTTTCATCTCTTTACTTTCAGTCCATGTGTGTCCTGAGAAGTGAAATGAATTTCCTATAAGCAACATAAATGAGATCTTGCCTTTTATGTATTTGATTACTGGGTACTTTTTCACTGAAAAACAATCTATTGATATTTAGTGTAATTATCAATAAGTAAGTTTATTCTATAAATATTTTTTGTCTTTTTTAGGGTTTTTTAAAATTTTTATTTTTATTACTACATTATCGCTGTACATAATCACCACATTTCTCCTGGGGAGATGTTCCATGTGTACAACCTATCCCCTTCCCCTCTCCCTTCCCCCTCTTCATGTACTTTGGTTCATTTGTTTTATTTGAACCTCGTTCTTTTACCTCTCTTCAAGTTTTTCTTTGTTGTTAAGTCATTTGCTCTAGAAGTGTGTGTGTGTGTGTGTGTGTGTGTGTGTGTGTAGGGTTTTTTTTGTTTGTTTGTTTTGTTTTTGGTACTGGGGATCTAACTCACTACCTCACTCTTGCCAGGCAGGAGTGTAAGCCAGTGAGGTAAATCCCAGGCCCTAGAAGTGTGTTTTGACTCTATGCTTATAAATTATTATGCATATTATTCTATAAAGTTTTTGCTTTGTGATTAAGGCAGCCTTAGAAAAATAGTGTTTCAGCTGGGGATTTAGCTCGGCGGCATAAGCACCTGCCTTGCAAGCATGCAGTCGTGAGTTCGATCCCCAGTAACCAATAAAAAAGAAAGAAAAATAACATTTCATTAAATCAATTTATCTATAATCAAAAGATTCACATTATGATAAAGATAATAAAAGGAGTAAAAAGGAAGAAAAAATATACTAATAAAAATTTCACACGTAGATTCTGTTCCTCCCTGCATTTTGAATTCTTAATATCCCATTTTAGATCTGTTTATATTACCTCTTATATATTGATGTAGCTATTATATCACAATTTCAGTTGTTATGCCAAAATATGAATAAATCCAAAGATACAGAATCATTCTTAATCCTAACTTTAAACAATTAAGATGTGTTGGATTTCACAGTGGATACTAAGAAAACAAATACAGGTTTTCAGATAAAAAAACTTATTTTCCTCTAAAGTTCATGATGATAGATTTCTCAAGTAAATTCCCAAAATTGCTCTGGCTTGAGACAATCCTACAAAGAGAAATAATATCACAAACAATATGTCAGAATTGTATATATGTATATTTATGTGTGTGTGCCTGTGTGTGTGTGTGTGTATATATGTATATGTGTGTATATATATATATATATATATATATATATATATATATATATGAGTTTTTATGTATATACAGATATTCATTACCTCTTTTTATTTTTTGACTCAGGGCCTCACCTTGTAGTTCAGGTTGGCCTTGAACTCCTTATGTAACTGAGGCTGAGCTCAAACTCATGGCAATCCTCCTGCCTCAGCCCCTTAAGCGCTCATTAACTCTATTTTTTGTTTTCTCAGTGCTGAGAATAGAACCCAAACCTCTCCAATGTTAGGTAAGCAACTATTGATTAACTCTCATAATATAGCATAGCTGTCTCTACAGATGTCTCTTCAGAGAGTGTATGTTCACACACTTAGGTCCTGAAATGTTCTGGAGCCTGTATCCAAATGAAGGAATTTCACTTATTTTTTACAATAATAATACAGTACATACTAAATGTTCTAAACCTTGGACTTGGTCATGAAATGATAAACATGGAGGATGGGCTTGGCTTAAGCCCATAAACTGGATCAAATACTTGGGCTAGAAACAATGAGTAACAGACAAGGAGAATTAACTTCTCATATAGAAATAATGGTAATTCCTAGGCCATCTACAGGTGACGTTCAAGTTTTGGACCAATATTGCAGGTCTCTCTGGAGGCTGCTGATACTTATTCTAATCATTGTCAGAGATGTTGTGGGCTTTGAATCAGCCCATACATAGCCTACTTTCCCTAAGACATTGCAGTGCAAGCCAATGTAATTAATTTTAATGAACTGATTACCCACTGTGTTGCTATGGGCTATAATCTATTTTTTTTTAATGAACATGACTGGGAAGTTCAATTTCACGTGAAAATAACTGTAGGGAAACAAGCCAAATGAATCATTTCTTATTCCTTCCCATGGTACTTACTACAATAAGACCATATTACTGCTGTGGTTATTTATAACAGTAAATAAACTTCACGTGAGTGTTTGTGACATTGATGGTACTATTATAAATGCATGCTACTAACTAAATATGGATACAAATATCATTTATGAAATAAAACAACTAAGCCAAACATAACATGGTAATCTAAGTCAGATATGGGCAGTGAATAATTTGCTGAATATATGACATTTTAAAAAAATTGGCTACAACAGTTACAATTCCAAGTAAAAAGTACTTTTCAGAAATTCAACTGAATGACAATTTGATTGGTCACTAGGGATTCTCAATCATTTAAGTAAAAGTTTTCCCTAACAGAATATACTCCAAATACATCTATTTCATCTGGTAAGTGTATTTCTCATGACATGCAAACTCACATCCATTAGCATGGATTCACCATTGGAATTCCTATAGGTTGCACTAGAAAAATCTGAGTAAATTTAACCTCACTATGGAGTTTTTTCAACTCTCTTCAGAATTGGCTGATATCTTTTTACTTTGGTTCAAGTGCTTAACTTCCCCATAGAAAACCTCTAACATCACTTCAAAATAAAATGGTTACCTCCTCATTGTCTTGCAGATGAGATGACAGAATCTATATAAATTCACTGGCATGTATATGAAATTCAAAATCTTTCATATTACTTAACACAATTTATAGTTTTCTTGCAGTTCTCAATTCACAATAAAAAAATGCTTCTGCCTGGGCATGGTGATTTTGTACTATGTCAACTTAGCTATATGTTCAACACGTATAATTCTGGATTTGAATTTACCAGAAGAGTACTATGCACTAAATTGTAAAATAGATGTAAAATATGAACCATAGCATTATAAATATCTTATAGTATTCTAAGTCCTGGAGCTTCTTGTACACGTTATTTCTGATCTTTCAACCCACCTACTTGGCAAATGACAACAGCTGAACATACAGATCTTTGATATCTACTAAATCTCTACTCTCAACTTCTCCAAGTAATTCTTATCTCTAGTAATTTTTGTATAAGTCTATGTCACTCACATCAACTAATTCTGCAAGTTAGCTGTATCTCTGGTAAAACAGTCATGAGAAACATATAAGAACTTTAGTTTGTCTTTGTAAGTTCTTTTGTTTCTTACAGGTTCTAACAAGTTCCATTTTGTTCATGTTCTCGCAGTCCCACATGTGACATCTTTTTCTTTTCAACTCTTGCACTGCTAGTTGAGCAACTTCGAATATATCACACTACACAGAGACAAGAACCTGTCACAGTAATTATTTTAAAATTCAGAACATTTATTTTATTTTATTTTAATCCATGGCAAAGAAAATTAGGAAAATAGCAAAGGAAGTAGTTTTCAGGCAAATGGAAATGTCCAAAGCCATTAAATAGCCAACTATAGACAGATTACAATGAGAAGATCTTGCTGTGCTGTCCCCATAGGTTAAGTGCCTTCACCAGATATGGATGATCAGCTGATACACATCTGATAAGCCACAACATGGTTAATACTATTTATATATTCTGCAGTGAAGGGATTGTGGGTCTGCTATTCCATTTCAGCTTAAGGGAATCAACCCATAAAATATGCTGAGAAATGTTCATTAGTGTTCACTTTTGTGTAAGATTTATCCCCTATATAAGCACCAATTTTTTAACCCTCAGTATTTCTGCATTTCTGAACAGTAACTGAAACATTCTTTTGCATATACTATAGGAAGAACTATCATTATATGAAAGACAACCCAAAATTTTGCTGCTTTTGTGGACAGTTTCAAATAATATTGTAACATTTTTGGTAGATTTGAAAGGTATATGTGGTAAGTAGCTTCTAAATACTAATTTTATAAGAAATATAAATTTCTGGTGCTCCATTTACTAGCTAGGCCATTTGGCATTCTTTTAAATGAAGATCTTACTATACTGTAGCCCAGGGCAATGCTTTGACCTTTTCAATATTCCATAATTAGATTGGCTGCAATTCTACTTTGCCTCCTGTTTACAGTTTAAGCAGCCTCTGGGAAAGGGGCAGACTGGCCAGCTATTCACAGTTGAAAATATTTTAAAGGTCAAAGAAATAGAGCATTTAGCTGTCTATTCTACTGAAATGCATTCAGTTTTTCAAATGAATCTAAAGAAACAGGAAATGCATTGTCTATAAAACAAAGATGACATTTTGCTACTTCATTTCAGAAACTTCTGAACTGAACTTGCTATGTGTTTTGACCCTTAGACAAAGAATAGTTTGTTTTTCCAAACTATTTTGGTATGTTTCTTTCTTGGGTCTCTCTCCTACCACATGTAACATCATGCCTATATCTTGTACTCTGAATAACTACTAGGAAGACAACAATACACAAGGTTTTAATTATTGTAACTCTCCTACTAACTTGTTTTGAAGCTGTTTTATCATTATTTTTATTTTTTCTCTTTGAAATAAAAAAATTTAAAAAGAGTATGCCTAAGCAAATTTTAAAGAAACATTTAATCGCTTCCATCTAATAAGATGAATTAAATGATTCCTGGTTTGTGAAGTAGTCATGTTTCAAGAAATGCAAATATTGCTAGAATGGATTGCCCTGGTTAACAAAATTTGTGTGCCCAATCACAATTCTTTAGTGTCAATGTGTGTTTCTAAAATATTTGCATAAACAAATATTCCTCTTAGTGAGGAAATGCCAAGAAATGTCATAGAATGCTGCCTTGTTAATCAAGGCCATCAACTCAATATCAATAGTGTTTTTTTAGTATTGGATTCTAAGAAGATATGAATTTCCAAAGGAAGTACTGGCCTCAGCATACAATCTGACATTGTTTTGGTTTTTTGCTTCATTCTTTTCTTTTAAAGCCAGCCAAAGAATAAGAAAGCAAATTCATAATAGGAATTTTTCAGTTATAAGTACAGTATGTAAATAGTATTCACACATAAATTAATATTCTCATTAAATTGAACTCAGTTAATTGAGATTTTACAAATTAGAGGTAAATATATATATATATATATATATATAGTTTTACTTGAATTTGAAAAACAAAAATATACTTTGCCGTTGACAAAATATTCTTCAAGAATTATTGAGAGGCCCAGAACTATATAATTTGAAGTGTCAATCTCTTATTTTATTCAATGAGCATGTTAAAATATGTTATTCAACTAAGTTTTTTCTGGGATTGAGTTCATGTTTAAGTATACTACAAAAGAGTTAGGGTTATTCCTGCGAAGTAACAGTTGGGAACCTAGTCAAGCTGTCTGAATGTGAACTATATGGAGGGAGCTCTTATTTTATCTACCTCAAAAAGAATACATAAACTAATTAGGTAACTGTACCTAGTGAAAGATTTGCAAGAGAGTAGAAAAGGCTCTCACTTTCCCAAGGCCTGCAAGAGTTGAAAACAGCTAAGGACAATGATCCTGCAATGTTATGAAATCTTGCTTCCCTAGGATGCCCGGACAGATGTTATGAAATGAGCTACAACTTAATACTTTTCAGCAGGATTACATGTTCAACTGAGAGAAAGTAGTGCAACAACCAGGAGAAACACTGAAAAATCCACCAATTATAGTTATAGTGACTCCAAGAAAACTTGCACATATATAATACTTAAAATTATTGCTGAAACTGCATCATCAAGAATCCTTTAGAGTCCGTCACACAAATGAGAAGTACTGTGACTTTATCTACAAGAACTGCTCTGAGATAGGAATATAAATAAGAATGATAGAGCCTGCCTGGCAAGCACAGAGTTGTGAGTTAAATCCCTGGTACCATAAAATAATAATAATAATAATAATAATAATAATAATGTCTAAAACTCACCAGGCCTAGACTCTCAGGACCATTCATCAAAAAAAATTGTCACTGTGACACTGGAAGCTTTCTACAAATCAAAATATTAGTAGAAACACTGTAAATTTCATCTAGTTGAGAAATGATAGCAAGTGATTACCTTTGTGTTTCTTGACATGTCATAAAATGAAGAACCCATACCAACACAGCAACCCTTTTTACATCTCTACCCATGGATAAGTAACATTAATTAACTATCTAGAGTAGAGCAGGTTACATTTCTTTGTTTGTTTGCTTGTTTCATACTTTATAATGAGTCATTATTGGTTATACAGATGAATGTAGTTGTTTGGATGACCCTTATGTTGTTATCCCCCTGACCCAAGTGTGCTTGTGTTTACTTACAAGGAGTGTAGGTTGTACAGAGGTGATTTTCCTATATTGGATTTCAGCTTTATTAGTGAGTCTGACCAAGGCTGTATATGTATCATCATGAAAGGAGGTGGCTGATGATGGACCAGCAATGTTTATCAATAGCAATTGTTGAACTCAGATAGACAAGCTGTGATATACCACAATAGGACTAAGATAAGCAGTAACATCTCCATTGAGGCCTAAGTGACTCCAGAGAAATAATCCTTCCCTGAATTAGCTACAAAGCAGGTTACAGCCAAAGCAGGTTTGGCTGTTTCTGTCTCTTCAGTAAGAATGCTTTGTTACCGCTGTTACAAGTCTTGCCAGCCTTGCCACTTGTCTAGCACATCTGATGACAGTCCTCTCACATTTTCGTCAATGAATAAATACCAAGGTTCTGAATGGCTCATGGCCTTTTGTTTCTCCAAACTGCTAGTCATCCCAGATCCCTGCTGCACCCCTATTCTATTTTTACTCAATCTTTCCACTTTTCATCCTTACTCAGGACAGGAGATTGGAATTCACTACAGAGATCTCCTATAGAGTTTGTTTTGTAATATTCATACAAGTACATATTATTAAAATATTAATAAAGATTATCTTCACACTTCCTTTATCCCTTTCACATGACCTCTTACTACTTTTCCATTTTGATTTTGAGTGCTGAAGTTCACACATGATTAATATTTCAATCATGTTCATCTCACTAATTACTTATCACTACATCCCTTCCCCTTTCCCTTATTTCATTTCTTTTGTGTAATAGTAGTCTCTCTTCAAATTTCTTGCGATTGTTTTTAGATTCCATGTATTAGGAAGAACATGCAATATTTGTCTGTTTTATTTGGATCAACATGATATCTTCAGAACATCCATATTTATGTAAATGATGAAATTTTGTTTTTTATGAATGATTAATACCTCACTGATGTGTATATTTTCGTTATTGATCCATCTGTTTATGAGCACCCAGATGTTTCCATATCTTGACTACTATGATATGTAAAATATGCAGGTATCCCTATAATATGATTACTTCAATTCCTTTAGGGATATACCAAGGAGAGATAGAGCTGTATGGTAGCTTTAGTTTTGGGATTTTTGTATTCTTGGTGATAGCCATTCTGACTAGGGTGAGATGGAATCTCAATACATTATTATTTTGAATTTCTCTTAAGACTATTGATACTTTCAAATTCTTCTTTTAAGAAATATCTATTTAATTAATTTGCACATTTATTGATTGAGCTCTCTGATTTTTTGATATTAAGATTTTTAGTTATTTAAATATTTTACAGGTTCTCTGTCAGACGAGTAAGTCATAAAGATTTTCTCACCTTATTCAAGCTGTCTTTTCACTGTGTTGATTTTTCTTTTGCTGTGCATGTACTTTTTAACCTAATATAGTCTCATTTGTTGATTACTGTTATTATTTTTTTTAATTTTATTTAAAGAGAAAAAAAAAGCAAAACAAAAGAAGGGGTAGAAACAATACAGAATCTCAGAAAAAAAAGCAGTAAGAAATCACTAGTTGATAAACTACATACTGTCTTCTTAGACCTAGTTGTTAAAATTACAGAATTAAAGCATACAAAGTGGACATTCAAACAGTGAGACTGCAAAGAAGTGCAATGATCCAGTAACAATTTAGCAACATGGTTTTCAATACTACACACTTAAACATACATGCAGCCATATCCTCTAGAGCACTTTCTTTTCTTCTTTTTACTTTTTACGTCCATTATCTGCTTAGTTATATCCTGTTTCAGGTTGCTCAGTGCCTTACTGACTTGTTTTGTTGTTGTTATATACTTTTAATCACCTTATATAATTGTGTTGCCTTGTTTTTGAGTTTCTTCTCATCCATGATCCATGGATCAGCTTTGGTGGAGTTGGGAGATTTTTGGAGGTATTTTGTTACTTTCTTATCTACTTTTTTTTTGAAGGTAGCAACATACAGCAGAACAAGACAGATCAAACCCATGTGACTGCACTGCAATAAAACTACCACAGAACCTCAGAGCAGGTCACCAGGACACAAGCAATGGGCTCAATAGTACAGCCTATTTTGTTCACATTAGCTGTTCTTTCAATCAAATAGAGGAAGGTGAAGGAAATGTCAAATTTTAAAAACAGAATTTTGAATAAAGCAGTACCATAATCAAAACTGAGCAAAACAGTGATAAAAATATTTGCCTTCAAAGAGATGGTAGAAGGAAATCCCCCTTACTTGCCATGCTGTATACATTAATCCTCCAAAAAGATACTCAGACCACTGGTGCCTCCTTGCTAACGGGTTGTGGGGGATGGATCAATGTCTGATTCTTAGCCCACGAACCGGCAGGGCCCTAGCTGCTTACAGGCTGGACAGCAGGCCACCTTATATCCCAGCGCCAAAAGTTCCAAGATGATGCAGAGTTCAGGTATCGCTGATAGTTCCCGCCCCAGTGCACTGGCGACTTGCTAGGCCCCCAGCTGTTTACCAGGGCGGCCAGTAGGCTGCCTGTTCTCCCAGTGCCCAAAGTTCCAACATGATGCAGAGATTAGGAGTCGCTGATAGATCTTGCCCTGGTGTGCCAGTGGTTTGCCAGGCCACCAGCTGTGCACCAGGGTGGCGAGTAGGCTGCCTGTTCTCCAGTGCCCAAAGTTCCAACATGATCTACTATTATTATTTTTATACTATTGGAGGTTGTTATGGTTTGAGTCTGAATGTCCCCCCAAAGCCTCATGCAGTCAAGGAGGTGGGCTTCTAGAGTTTGCAAATGATTCTTGGTTGCAGTGCTAGGATTATAGGTGTGAGTGTCATATTCATGTCAATGTAGCCTACATATAATATAAGGAACAGAGTCTTCTCTCTGTTCTGCTCTTTTGCTCTTGTTGCTTATGCTGTTTTCCACTACTATGAGCAGTTCCCCTTAGTCACACCACTCTACCTTGGAACTAGCTGAGTATGGATGGAGACCTCCACAAAATGTAAGCTATATAAACCTTTCCTTCCTTAATTTTGGTGTCAGGCATTTTGTTTCTGCAATGAGAGAAAACTAACCAAGATGAAATTTGCTGCCATAGAAATGGAGTTGTTGCTGTAACTATACCTGACCACGTGGTTGAAAGTCTTTGGGAACTGTTTATTGGAAAAGTTTTGAAAGGTTCAAAGATGTTACCTGAAAGTATAGAGCTGGAACAGCTTAGACTGTTCTGTATGGGAGATTCTGGTCAGAGCTCAGATTACCAGAAAACCAGTAAAGACCAGACTCAGGAGGTTTCTGCTGGGAGGAAGTACTGCATTGGTTATTGGACTTCATGCATTGTGTGTTATGGCTTGGTAGAAAGTTTGCCTGCATTTTTATCATGCCCAGAGACTTTGTCTGAGACTGAGATTAAGGTTGGTGGGCTAATTATTCTGTCAGAAGAAATTAAAAGGGAGTCCATTGTTGAGATGGTGGCATAGCTATTGTTGGTGACTTTTAGACAGTTCTATGTTGAGAATCAAGACAAAAGATCTTAAAAGGATGATTTAAAACACTGTAAGTCCTTCCAAAAAGGAAGCTCCCATAAAGCTGTGGACTGCAAAGATACATCTGAGGAAACCTTGATTGCTGAGAAGGAACAGGAGAATAGAAAAGATAGCCTAATGGTATCATGAAAAGTGGGTGGCATCTCCAACCTTAGCAGGCTCAAAACAGCAAAAATGAAAGATTTTACTTTGAAGAGAAACCCACAGAGCACCACATTCCAGAACAAGGGCAGTCACACTATGTTCCAGAATGAGGATGGCAGTCATGCAAAGTTCCAAAATGGCAGCTGCCTCACAAGGTTCCATAATCAGCTGGCTTGGAGCCAGCTGACTATGGTAGCAACACACAGAATTTGTTCTTCACAACCAAGTTCAGAGTGCTCAGTGATCTATATGCTTGACTTCTACAGCCAAGAGAAAAGAAAACCTGGCTACTGCTCCAACTGGCAACAGACCTTGGCATCATCCATGTGGCAGTGGTTTTAGGTCCATACAGAATGTAAGAGTTCTGAGGTTAGTGCAGCTTCCACCCCAATTTCAGAAGGCCTGTATTTTTTTCATTTAGAATAATGGTGGATGTAAATCTGTCCTATATGGTCTTTAGTATGTAGAAGATTAATCTTTCACTATTTAGTATCCTCAGGGCTTTTATCATGAAGGGACATTTAATTTCATCAAAGGCTTTTTGTGCATCATGTGAGATGATGGTGTAATTTTTGTGTTTGATCATATCTCTTTTGTTATGCTGAATCATTATTGCATCCCTGGAATGAATTAAACATTATCATGTTGTGTATGATCTTTTAAATATGTTGTTGAGTCTTGTTTGCAAGCATTTTATTAAGGATTTTTGCAGTTATAATCATCCTGGATGTTATCATATAGTTTTCTCACTTTTCTTTCCTTGTATAGTTTTAGTATTAGGGAGATATTGGTCTCATACAGTTATTTTGGAGTACTCCCCTTTCTTTTTTATGGAATAGTTTGAGTAGCAATGGAATTCATTTTTCTTTAAATGCACATTAAAATACAATAGTGACCCAATCTAGGCTTGGGCTTTTCTTTTTAGGAGACATTTTTGTTATCACTTTATTCCCATTGCTTGATACTTATCTGTTTAGAAGTTTTATATCCTTTTGATTCAATTTTGATAGTTAATATATTTTTATAAATTTATACAGTTTTTCTACCTTATCCAAGCTACTAGAATATAGGTTTTCAAAGTGGTCCCTAAAACTCCTTTACTTCAGTAGTGTCAATTGTAACTCCCTTATTTTGTCTTTAATTATAATAATTTGCATATTCTGAGTTTGTTTTCGTTAGTTTGGCTAAGGAGTTTTCAATATTAGTTACCTTTTCAAAGAACCAACCGTGTTTCATTGACAGTGCACTGCTCTTTTTAGTCTTAATTTTGGCTCTGTATTTTCTCATTTCCTTCTGTTAGGTTTGGTTTTTGATTGTTAGATCTTGAGATACAGCATTTACTTGTGTATTACAAAGCTGTCTAATTTTTACATGCAGGCACTCATATATACAAATGTTATATATATATATATATATATATGTATATATATATATCCTATCTGTTGATAAGTGCAGAGAATTGAAGTCACCATTATCACTGTAATGAGATATATGATTCTGTTTATGCAAATAATTGCTTTTTAATGAAAATAAGCACAATTATGTCTGAGACATAGATAATTATAATTGTATTATCTTCTTGTGATGCTTTCACTAATTAAGAGAAAAGTCTCCAAATTTTGAGAAAGAGATAGGTATCAGTGCGCAGGAGTCATTTATGCCTGTTTCCCCAAAGAAGCATAACCAGAAAAGAACCTCCCCATGTCATATTATAATTAAATGGGACAGAATACAGTACAAGGAAAGAAACTGTGAGACACAAGTGAGATACACCAAGTCATTTATAAAGACAAACTTGTCTGAATGACTTTGGGTTTTACTGCAGAAACTTGAAAGACCAGGAGGACATGGAACAACTTAGATCATGTTGCTAAAGAAAGTAACTACCAATCTAGATTGGTATATCTGGAAAATCTTCTCTTCAAACTTGAAAGAGACATAAAAACATTCTAAGATAAAAAATAAAGGAATTCATGATCACTCAGCCAATATTTTAAAATATATACTGCATAGAAGAAAATGAGTAAAAAGGCAACTGAAAATTAGGAAATACTCAAAAATTAGGAAAACAAGTGACAGAATTTAGTAGAAATATCTCATGATAACTTTTAAATAAAAGGTCTTAATCTTCTCATTAAAAGACACAGCCAGCAAACTGGTTTAAAACAGAAGTCTCAACACTTTCCTTTTTGCAAAAAAAGCACCTCACTAGCAAAGAAATACAGACAGCAAAAGTGAAAAGGTAGAAAACAATATTCCATCCAAATGTATCCTGAAAGAAAGCAAATAGCTATACTTATCTGTAACAAAGCAGCCTTCAAGACAAAACTAACCAGAAGTTACAAAGGAGGCCTGTATATTACTATTCTATGCCTCCATTGATATTCAAATATTAGACAAGTCTTAGCTAGGTGCAATTATTTACTAGGGCCTTGACTGACAAGTACATGCATTTCCTTTCAAGTATGCTAGAAACACAATCAAGATTAAGGAAGTCAAGGCATCAGCTTAATTTCCAGAATGAGATAGACTATTTCAGTGTACCCCTGAAGGGAATAATTAAGAAATATGTTGGTGAACATGCTAATAATTTAGATAAGAATTTCATCACAACTGTCATTTACATTTAGAGTGGTCTCATAGGAAATATTTTGTTTCATAGTCCAGAATTGTACATGAGAGAAAAGAAGGAAGTATAGTATTTTAACTAAGTAGATTACCCATATAAAATTTTACACTAAATTATGGAGTATGATATGTATAGTGTCTTTTTAAGTTAAATGTTTAAGTACAAACCTGTTAATGTTATGGAGCTTATTATATTTACGTGATATTTTAGAGGCATTGTATATGATTTACCTTTTATGTGTTTTCTTACACAATTAATGATATTATTTCTATATAATTTAAAATCTTAATATTCATGAAACTGTCAACTAAATTGACTCTATTTACTTGTATGGGTCTGTAACATAAAGCACACTTGTACAAACACAAAACTTGTATGGTTTTGCATGCTATTCTCATATATAAAATGACTTGAAATTTACATTGTTATTTACATTGTGAAGTCACAACTCTCCTTTCTATGTACTGAACAGAAAATCTTTTTTTTTTTGTCTTTTTGAGATGGGGGTCTCACTATGCAGTTCAAGCTGGCCTTGGGCTCACTTTGTAGCCCAAGCTGGTCTTGATCATGCAACGATCCTCCTGTCTCAGACTCATGAGTGATAGGATTACAGGAGTGTGCCACCATGCCCGACACTGATAGAAATTGTGTATCAGATATATGATTAAAAATATTTTTCTCTTTCTCTAACTTGTATTTTGTTTTCTTTATGATACTGTTTAGAGAAAAAATATTTTCATTTAATGTATTCCAATTTATTTATTTTCATGACTTGCACTTTTTATGTCATACATAAAAAACTGTCAAACCCAAGGTCAAGAAGTATTACTAATTTTTTTTTCAATTTAAAGAAAAAAAAGAAACAGAAAGAGGGTAGAAATAATACAAAATTTCAAAAAAAAACCAAAAACAAACACCAGTAAGAAATCACTAGTTGATAATTACATATTTTCCTTTTAGAAATAGTTGTTCAAGTTACAAAAGTAAAGCATACAAAATAGACATTTAAACAGTGAGACTGCAATCAGTTCTGTTCATCTATCTAACAAAAATTTAGTAATATGATTATCAATCCTACACACTTAAACATGCATGTAATTATATCCTTTATAATATTATCTTTCCTCTCTTTTTTTACAATGACTATAATCAATTCTCATAAACTGTTTAGAAGTTCTACACATGTATAAGTCTCTACATGCATACCTAGACTTTCTGTATTAGAGGGAAAAACAAACCAAAACAAGTCAACAATACAAATTCCTAGAGAAACACAAAATGAAAAGGACATATAAAGCCACAATACTAGGTGATCTACAGTAGTTACTATGATGTCTCTTGTTATTTTCATAAAATTGTCTATATCATCAGGCATAGTATAATTAAACATAGCAGTAAATCACACTATTAATAAAAACTGAACTTTGGAGACATTATAGGATTTCAAAGGCAGTTAATAATCAAACCAGAATGGGTATCTTATTGAACCTTGTCATCTTCAAGGTAGTTGCCTCTACTCTCAGACTTGATACTCTCAAGCATACTGGATTCAAGTAAAATCAGCCAAGATAAAACAGCAATATGGCCAATCTTCTGTCTCATCTCTGCTATGCTATTTTTCTGTTATTGTTGTTTGTTGACTTTTATCCTTCATTACACTGTTTGCCCCTTTCATTGAGGCCTTTCTTCCATTGTTCCTGCAATCCTGGTGATTTTCTTCTCTCTCTCAAGAACGTCCTTCAGTATTCTTTGCAGGGTTGGATTGGTGTTCATGAACTTCCCCAGTTCCTCTTTGTCGTGGAAATATCTTGTCTCTCCATTAATTTTGAGAGACAGTTTTGCAGTGTACATCAATCTGGATTGGAGGTTATTTTCTTTCAGGGCTTGGAAGATTTCAGTCCAAGCTCTTCTTGATTTGATAGTTTGCATTGAGAAGTCTGCTGTGATTTTGTTGAGTTTTCCTTTATAGGTAATCTGTTTCTTTTCTCTGACCACTTTTAATATTATGTTCTTATGGATTTCTGGGATCCTGATTATTATATGTCTGGGTGTAGATCTGTTTTGGTTGTAGCTGGCTGGAGTTCTGTATGCCTCACATATGTGAACATCACTTCTGTTTCCTATGCTTGGGAAGTTTTCCTTAATTATTTCTGTGAATAGCCTTTTTATTTCATTTATATTTTTCCCTGCTTATTCATTCACATTTTTTATTCTTAAGTTATAAATCCTGTTGTCATCTTCTAGCCTTTGTATTGTTACTTCCTGGTTCCTTGTTATTTTTAAGAGATCCTTCCTGTTGCGATCTTACATTGCAAATCTGTCTTCAAGTTTTGAAAATCTGTATTTAGTTTCTGTTAAGAAGTTTTGCCAGCTTTCAATGCAGTTTTTAATTTCCTGATATTCTCTTTGAATCTGTTTCATGTGTTCTAGATTTTGTTTATATTCTTCATCAAAGGCTTCTCCCTTTCTCTGTGTTCCTCCATTCTTCCATTTGTGTCTTCTTAAGGAGTAGCTTGCGTTTCTTTTATTAATCTTATATCTTGCTTCACCTGAGTTAGAATTTCAGATTTAAATTCATTGATGAGGTCACAGAAGTATTTCTTTATTTCCAGTGAGGCCATGTCTGATATTGCATATTCAATCTCCTCTGTATTTACCTCTCCTGGATGCATTTTCCCTGTGTCAGTGGTTGGAGGCTTTTTGTTGTTTCTCTGTCTTGTCATGTTTCTTGTTTCTTTCAGACAGGTAAGTGGTAGAGGTCTCAGGACCTTTTCATATTGCTTTGCTTAGTTTTTCTGCAGCGTACTGGTTAGGCAAGTGCCACCCTCTACAGTTTGCTGTTTATCTGTGAGGAACATACAGGGGTGATGTGAGCCAGCTCCTCCCCTCTAAGACAGTCAACCAGTGAGTGTCTTTAGTATGTTTGTGTGTGCCCTATGGTTGTCACAGGTTGTGGACAGCTTTGTCCCTGGCTATTGGGTCCCAACCAGGGGACATGGCCCAACCCAAGCAGATCCCAAAATCCACTTTGGGCTAGGAGCTGTGGACTGACACCACCTCAGTTGTTGATTCCAGCCTGTCCTGTCCAAATCAAATATGTCATCTAGCCTTTCATTCTGCTCTGGAGAATCCAATGCCCAGCACTCACCAAAGTCCGTGTGCCTCACTTTGCCATTTCCACTCTCTGTTGCAGCACTTCCTCTCGCCTCTCGTCTTGGGCTCACCAAGCTCTGCTCTCAGCAGGGCCTTGGCCTCAGCTCAATCGTGAGTTGCCCAACTCTAAGACATACCCAGTACAGTGATGGGAGCATGCCCAGCTCCAGCCCTCCACCCACACTTCTTCTTTTTTTATTTTTTATTTTTTTCTTTTTCCTCACTTTCTTCCTGGGTCATGAGAATTCCTCTCCTTTCATTTGGTCTTCTCCATGGTGTTAAATTCTAGCATCTGAGTTGTTTTTCTCTGAGAGGTTCTCTATAGTGCTACCTATCATCTTGGATCAAACCTGCCTTTTTTTTTTAAAGACAAGATCTTGCCCAGGCTGCCCATTTGAATTTGAAGTCCTCCTGCCTAGGCCTCCCAGAGTGCTATGAAGTATTACTAATTTTTCTTCCATGAACTGTAGAGTACTAACATTGACATCTAGATCAATAATCTGTTTTTAATTATTTTTTTAAGTGTGAAGGAATCCAACTTTATTTTTCTTTGCACATGAATAGTCAAATGCTCTTGTAAAATTTGTTCAAAATATTTCTTTCTTTCTTATATTGTTGAGAATAATTCTCACCTTGCATTTAAGGATTCATTTTGGAACTTTCAATTATACTGCACTGATTCACATGTCTGTACTTATTCTATGACACTGCTGTGAGTATTTCATCTTTGAAACTGAAAAATGTGAGGCCTATAGCTATTATTATTTTTTTATTTTAAAACATTTCAATTTAACTGAGGTGGAATTTTACACATTGCCATATAAATCTAGTCTATTGATTTCTCAATATATATCACATATTTTGGCAAGACTTATTTCAAATCTACAAATTATGTTTGGGGAGTATTTTCTTCTTAATATGTAGTTTTAAGTCTTCCAATCTATGGACATGGGATTTTGTTTTAATTGTGTCTTCTTTTGTTTCATTACTCAGGTTTGTCATTCCCAGTGTACAAGTCTTACATTTTCTTTGAGTTCTTTCTAGGTATTTTTTATGTTACTTAAAATGAAGTTTTTGTTAATTTTATTTTCCAATTGTTCATTACTAATACACAGAACACAATTTATTCTCTTATATTGACCTTGTATCATAAAAATTTACTCAAATCATATTCTAACAAGGTTTTAGTAGTTTCCTTGGGATTTTCTGTACAAAACATAATTTTTGCTAAAACTATATGCTGTATTTATTTACAAATTTGTTCCCTTTAATTTCCTTTTATTGTCTAATTAAAGTGACTACAAGCTCTAACATAATATTATATTTGGTAAAACCAGACACGTCTGACATCTTCCTAATTATGGGGATTAGCATTCAGGCTTTCACAATGAAGTGTCAATTTAACTGGGCTGTTTTTAGGTGTATATCTATATACTTATATCACAATGAATAAATTTATTTTTATTTCTAGTTAGAAATATGTTTTCTTTTTCTTAATTAAGAAATGGTTCTGGATTTTGTCTAATGATTGTTCTGTGTCTATTGAAATTGTTGGGTCTTTTTACTCTTTTATCTGTTAATGTGGTATCACATTTATTTGTTTTTAATTTTCATCAATATTTCATTTTTTGGATAAATCTCTTTCATGATGTACAATTCCCATATTTCTATTTGTTTGCTTTTCTAGCCATTTTGTGTAGAATTTTAGCATCTATACTCATTATGTTTACTGGTTTCTAGTTTTCTTATGATGACATATCTGATTTTACTTTCAGAATAATTATGACCTAAAAGGATTTTTTTCCATCTTTTCTACTTCCCTGAAGAGTTTATGGCTCTCATTCTCTTTAACTATTTTGTAGAAATCATGAGTGACATTCTCTAGACTTGACATTTTCTTCATGCTCAAGCCTTTAATGGCTTCATCATCACCCATGAAATGAAGGAATACCTATACTGCAATTAATTACTAAATGTGAAAGTTACCAGTGTAGTTTAGAGATACATCTAACTCTCCAGTACATCAGAAAATAAATGCATTGGATACATAAGGAAATGAAAACTAATAAGAAATCAACAAAATAGTCAAATCTTTGATTTTTGTTATCTCTAATGGCTAAAATGAAATTTAATAATAAATAATGGATGCTAGAGCAAGCCTGAATTTCAGTGAGTATGACTTTGAATGACTAATCCTATGTTTAAACTCAGCACAAAATAATGTTAAGACAATAGAATATTCCCCTAAGACTTCTGGTTGCTGAGAAGAAAGCCAATGTGGGGAAGATTAAAATCAAAATTTTGAAAACAAACACTGTAATAGAAAAGCTTTTTATCCCCATTTATATCAATTAATATCATCAGATTCTTGAGGAATATTTATTAAACCAGATTGTGAGAATAATGTAGGAGAAATATCTTTGGCTTTAAGTGATCTAAATGTGATTAGGTTCCACAATTCACTATGGAGCTAACTCACATGTCTGAAATTTTGTAATCCACATACACAGGAGATTATTCTTGAGGAAACAGCTAGCTCAGTTGACTATATTTATTCTTAAAACAAGGACTATCCAAGATCTCCTATAAATGCTAATTTTGAATGCTCCAAATTAAATACTTGATAGTCTTTGTATGGGACCCATAGGAAACTGGATTTATGATGATCAAGATATTAAATTACTGAATATGAAAGGTTACTAACATCATGGTAAATGCTGTGGTTAAGAGAATTTCTTTAATGTGAACACTTCACATAACCTTGCTGCAAATATAAATATATATATATATATATATATATATTCCCAAGATGTGTTTACAGATGCTAATAAAATGTTAGGTTAATTAATAAAGGAATAGTGAAATGCAGAAAAAGGAAATAAAGAGCTAGTTATCAGGAGATTAAATATTTTAATTTAAAAATTAAGATGACTAAAGCAAATAAAAATGACATAAAGAAGAAAAAGAAAGGAAGAAGTCATAGAATTCAACAATGTGGATATCATAAGATGATTATTATGAAACAATGAATAAATTAGACACATATGCAGTTAAATTAAGCTTTAGTAGGCCAATGGGAAACCACGCTAGTCTCTCAAAATTAAAGAAACTACAAACAATATTGGAAGTTTGTAAGAAACTGTTAACACCCATTTGGAGAATTTTTAAAAGTCAGAAGGAAAATACTACTTTGACAAATCCAATCTGAAACTGAGGTACAGAGGCTGATTAATCAAGATAAAGACTGACAAAAAAGCTCAGATCTCTTGTTTCAACCCACTGTTGAGGATCCAAAACCTTTTTTGCACTAGAATGGTTAAAAGTGATCAAGAGATTGAAGATGAGAAGTTTCTATGACTAGAATATAAAATGTAAACATTAAAGGATTATAAAATTTGGAATGCTTAAATAGGCTTTATGTAAAGAAGTTGTATATCCATTATCTTAATATATTTTGGGAATGGATATAATGTTTGTTTGGCTTAAAAGTTTGTTTCTTACCTAGAAGTATTTTCAAAATAAGACCAATTGCTAAAGTCTTAATGAAAGGTACAGTTAGGAATGTCAAGTTTGATGAAATAAAGTTAATTTTTTTTTTTTTTTTGGTACCGGGGATCAAACTCATGACCTCATGCTTGCCAGGCAGGCACTTTAGTCGCTGAGCTAAATCCCCTAAAGTTAAAATTTTATAAGAAAATTCATATATTTGAAAATATTTCATGTGAAGTCGTTGCTTCTCTTTCACTTCATTTTAGAATGTGGATAGACATTGTATCTGACTGGATAATGTTTCCATTACCTAGCATTGTAAAATAGGAATAGAAATTCATTCTTCAAGAAATATTAATTGGTATATTAATGTGAAGTAGAAGTTTGTAAAGTGATCCAATCCCACATAGTGGGTGGTAGAACAAAATCTGCATTGCTGCTATGACTAACTTCTGGTTGATAACACTTCATAGAGTATTGACTATGACTCATTAAAAAAATCTGAAAGCATATTCTTTCAGCTACTGGTTCCCTGCATTTGAGAATTTAAGTGGTTTATACAAGGCCAGGCTACCTGGGTAAAACAAAGAAGTTATGCAACCAGTAATTTTTTTTCCTTAGGACTTGCTGCTGTGTGAAGAGCTACTAAATTCTATTATTACTTGAACAGTGCACTATAAAATAGCTCTCAACTGAATGATAAAGAGCTGCTTGGTTTTTATTTGACAGCTCCAAGGCAAAGAGATGGGATCTTATTTGGAAAGATGCCATTCTGTGTGAAGAAGGTAAAAGCAAATCAGATTGGTGGGCTGAATTTCATGTTGTTTTCCTACTGGTGGTCTAAAGACTGAACAGGAAAAGGAGCCAGCAACCCAGCTCTTAGAGGCAAAGGCCCTGTTCTGTATTCATGTTTCCTTGCTTCATGACTCACTTCCCAATTTGATCCTAATTTAATCAATTTAACCTCAGCAGTTATAATCAAATCTTATTGGTTGACCAAGTTGCCCACAGTTGTAGTCAGAGGTTATGCAGAAAGCAATTAGAATCAGGACATGGACTTTATAATATTATTTTTTATGATGGTCACCCAGTATTAACACAAGAAAATGCAGGAAATCTATTCACAGCACTAAAGACATAGAATATTTACCCAAGGGCCTGAATCCCACAGCAATGTCCTACATGAGTCCAGATTAAGACCCCCAGCTCATGACAATGCCTCCCACGAGTGAAACATCAACACTCAGGGCCCTGCTGATGTAATCCACCTGGCATTAAATTGACTACCAGTTTTTAATTCATAACACCCACCTTATGAGTTTCTATTTTTCCCCACCTTGGACCCTCCTCACCTTGTGGTTTTGCTCTAAAAAAATCCCTAGAAAGAGCAAGGTCCTCAGCAACACTCAGGATCCCTTCTGTCTCTTGTACAGAAGCTTTCTTTCTCTCAGAAGGATTCAAAAGGGAGTGATCAAAGTGCATAGGACTGGAGAGGATGCTAGTATCACTATGCAGTTCAAACCTATGGAAGAATGCTGGCATCATTATAACCTTTTTTTCCTCACATCAGCTCTACTTGTTTTCCTGCCTGTCACAATGGTTACAAGACTAGGACAATTGCTAATTTATCTGAAAATATTTTCAAATTTCTCTTGTACTTTTACCTTTAAATAATTTGGGAGTGTATTAATTTTCATTAATATTTACAAATATGTTTCTATTACTGATTTTAATGGCATTTCATTGTGATTGCAAAACATATTTTATATGATTTCACTCTTTTAACATTTCTTTAAGCTTATTTTGCAGCAGTGTGGTCAGTCCTAAAGAATGTTCTAGATGTACTTGAGAAGTGTATATTGTGCTGTCAGTGGGTGGATTTTCCTAGAGATGATCACTAGATCTATTTTACTTATACATTTTTTTCATGTCCCCTATGTTGTTATTGGTCTTCTGTCCAGTTGTTATATTCATTATTTACATGGAGCATTGAATTTTTATATATTCTTGTTGAGTTTCCTCTTTCTCACTTAAATTATGCCTACTTTTGTTCTATGTATTTTGGAGGCCGGTTTTTAGACACATAAATGTTTATACTTGCTATATCTACTTAATGGAGTGACTTTTATTTTTGTAAAATACCTGTGTTTATGTCCAGTAATTTTAAGTGTATTTTATTTGATCGTAACATGGCTATTTCTGTGATTACTGTTCACATGAGAAAACATTTTATAATCTTTTCTTTGATATATTTGTATTTTTAAATGCAAAGAATTCCTTTTATATATTAAATACATTAGAATTGTGCTTTTCTTTTCAGCCTGAAAACATATTTTTTAATTGGATCATTAAAACCATTTACAGTGAGTGTGATTATTCATATGATTAGAATCATTCCTATTTTACTTTTTTGCATTCTATATGCCTTTCTAGTTCTCTGTGCCTCCTGATTTGTTCCTTTTATATTAAGTGAATAGTTCTTAATGGAATATTTTTATTCCATGAATCATTTTGCAATGTATACTAATAATTTTCTTTTTAAAATTTAATTTCTTTCATTATTAATCAATAGATGGAGGTTGTACATATTTATAGAGTATAGTATAATATTTAGGTATATGTATATATTGAATAATGACCATTCAGAATATGTGGGCTATATGTCACCTCAGACATTTATAATTTCATTGTGATGTGAGCATTCAAAATGTCCCTTTTGGCTATTGTGATTTATATAACACAATTTTTAAAATTATAGTAATATTTCATCTTATCTTTGTCTTTTAGTGGCTTTTTTAAGGCTTAGAGTAGTCACCTTAATTTTTCAGAATCTATTTTAGATGTATACTGACACAATTCCTATGACATTTGAAATGTTATTCTTATTGTAGCCTCATTCCCTCCTTCTCTTTTGGTGATTTTATTGTTATCATATTATATATGTAGAAATTGTCACAATATATAGTATACATACTTATATAATTATAAATTTTAGCTATCAGAAACAAAGAGCAAACATATTTATGGATTCTAAGTTTTTATTTATCATTTTCTGGCCTTCATTTGTTCCTGTGCATTCAGTTTAACATCGAATGTAATTTCTATTATATTCCATTATAACTTTAGACTCACTTACTTTGTTAATGCTGTCCATTTCAAATTATTTTCTATATAATATTTCTATATGTTATACAGTTAAAAACAATTAGATGGATGTTAATTTTTACAAATATTAAAACATTTACATTAATAGAAATAAATCTATAGTTTATCCTTTTTTATTTTTTTGGTATTGGAGATTGAACTCATAACCTTGCACTTGCTAGGCAGACACTTGGGCCACTGAGCTAAATCACAGGCCCAGGAACAACTTTTGAAAATTTTTTTGGGGGGTTTGCATAATTTCTACATAATAAACTATATATTCATTGTATATTAATTTGAATAATTCTGCATTATCAATTTGCATTCAATCTTCCCAACTTATTTTAATGCTTTTTTCTAATACTATTTTTTTCTGTTTTTGTTTGTTTTACAATCAATTCATTTTTAAAAGACGTACTTAATCTTCCTCGGTTGACATACTGTTTAGCATGTTGAATTTGACTTCCAATTTCTTTTTGACCTTCATAGCTGCCTCAGTGAATTTGGGTTACTATAAAAATACCACATACTAAGTGTTTTATGAAGTTTCTTTTTATTATAAAGATAAAAAACATAGAAAAAAAACAATACAAACAAATGACAACAACAAGAACTGAAAGCAGTAGTGGTATAGGATTTCAAAACAGGATAACAGAAGTTTAACAATGACTGTTATATTGCATAGTGTTATCTTCAAAAGATATGCTTAGATTACCAGATATAGGCATGCAAAATTGATCAAACAGTATGAACACTAACTGCTCTTTCACACGAACTAGTAGAATTAATAGTACACTCCCTTCCTTCTTCCCAGTTGTTCTTTCCCTTTAAGTGGATTTTTACCTTTCCACTCTATCTATTGTGGATTTTGGATCTTATTTAACCTTTCAGTTTGTTACACTACGGAGACAATATGGTATTTACATATGCATGCCTGATTTATTTCACTTATGAATATGATCTCACGTTACACCTAATTATCTACACAAGCTTCAAGTTGATCCTACTTTACTGCTGTATAAAAATACCACATCTTTTTTGTCCATTCCTCAGTTGATGGGCATTTGGGTTGTTTCCAAGATTTAGCTACTACAAATTGTGTTGCTATAAACATGGGTGCTATAAACATGCTGTGGAATGATGGCAATTTCTGTCTTACATTTCTAAATGTATAGAAGTACAGTATTATCTTAAAAAAAAGATTCTATGTTTGGTGAAAGCCTGTTTCTTTATGGACAGTGTTGTCTTACTTTTTCATCAGAGTTTTGGAGGAGCAAATTAATTTTCTGAACTATCTTTTATAAAACACTCTTCCCAATCATGAAGGTTCCACCTTTATGACTAATCTTAATACAAATACCTCTTATTATCATTGCATAGGAGTTGCTCTTTTTTACGTTTTATTTTTGTTAGTATATGTTTGCATAGCATAATGATTCTATTCACTGTATGATGTTAACACATGTACATAACACATCAAAATTCTATCTAAGCACCTTTCCCTCCCCTTCATTACTCCTCCCTTCATCGCTTGGTCCCTTTCCCACTCACTAATAATCTATTTTCCTATTTCCTGGTAGTTATTTTTTAAAATTTTGTTCTTTAATTTATTTGCTTTTTGGGTTTCTCATATAAGAGAAACCACAGAGGGCTAAGCTTTTGTGACTGACTCATTTCACTTACCATTATAGTCTCAAGCTATGGTCATTTCCTTCAGCTGAGTTATTATTTCAAGAGGGAATTTGAGCCAAATAAATATTCAGATCATAGAAATTATTTATGGTAATTGTAATGGTTAATTATTGCTGTCCACTTGACAAAATTAGGGAATACCCAAACATTTATTGGGTGTGCTTATGAAACTGTTTCCAGATCAAGGAGACAACAGTCTGCTTTCAATGTGATTGAGCACCATTCAGTGAGATACAAAAGTCAAATGTAAATTTTATCTTTTCCTCGATAGGCAAGATTTTTTTCTTTTGTCAAGGTTCCTTTCATTATCTTTAATGTTCTGTAGCTTGAAAATGAAGTCAGAGAGTGGGGAGAAAATGGAGAAGTAAAAAATGCTTAAAATATAATATGATTATATACCAATTCCTCCAGAAAAATGTAGTTAGTATGTAACACAAACATATACTATAAAAAAGAAACCATAGAAACACAAGTAAGTATCAATATATTACAAAAACCAAAAGAGAAAATTAACTGTCTAGATATCATTCCTTTTGGGGGTTATTTATACAATTTGATGTTCTCTAAACTTGTTGCAAATGTAATTTGACATCGAATTTTGATAAGTTTTTAGTCGTGGTTTTTTTAAACATTTTCATGTGCTATTTTCTTTTAATTCTTGTATTCACTTTGCATGCATATTGTGACTCTTGAATTTACCTGACAGTTCTTGAACATTGTGTTCTATTTTCAGTATATTTTCTGCTTGTTTTTCATTTTTTGAGGCTTGTACTGACGTAAACCTTAATCTTAGAAAAGCTTTCTTCATTTGTATGCATTCTACCAATATACCAAATCAAAGACATTCTTTATTTCTGTGGGTATTTTTTCTATGTACATTTCTTTTTGGTTGTAGCATAGAATCTCCATCTTTCTGATTACATTGTCCATCTGTTATTTCCACTGTTTTAGAACCCTTAGCAATTTTATAATAGATATATTACATTTCTGGTTGAATGGTTTTTATCTTTGCCAATTCCAAATGTGATGTCTGCTCTGGATCTTTAAACTGTGTTGTTTGTTTTGTGTCATGTTTTGTAACATTTTCTTGGTAGCCATACATGATGAGCTGACTGACTGGAACTGCTGAAAATAGGCACTTAGTAAGATAGTGGTAAGGTGATGGAGGAGGGGAAGGAGGGTCTTAGCCCATAGTCAGGTCTCTGTCTTCTAGTAAGTCTTTTTGTCTCAAGACTGTGAACTTCACACTTGCTTTTGTGCCCTTCTCTGCCCTTAGCTGGGACACAGTGTCTAAAGTGGAACTGAGGTGAGTATTTAAAGGTAATTAGGCTTTTGTAACACTGGAACAGAACAGACTGTAGTCAGATAATTTTTTCTGAGGCAGACCTTGTCACAAAAAACAGGATATTTAAACGAGACATTTTGGTAGCATTGCTGATTTCCTATCATCTTTTTTTGAAGTCCTACAATGCTTTTATTCTTTTGTTTTGATTTTTTTCTGTTGTGTTCTATTTGATTTGGTTATGTGTGATAGCATGGAAAAGTGTTTTGAATAAAATGAGGCATAGTAACCATTGCTCATTTCCTGTTATGTGGTTTTGAATGCCTGTAATGTGTTCATTCTTTTGAATGGATTTATATTATTTTGTTATGTTTGGTATTATTGTGTGTGAAGATATGGAGAACTATTTCAAACAAACCAAAAGACATTGTGGTAGCCACTTTTGATTTCCTACTATGTTGTTTTGAAGTCCTGTGTTGCTTGCATTGTTCTGTTCTGATTTGCTTTGTTTTGTTTTGTTTTATTTTGTTTTCTTCTCTTTAAAATTAAAAAAATCTCAAAAAATAAATAAATAAACAGAATATTCTGAAATACTTCAAAGTGGTTTTTTTCCCTTATGGCTGCCAGAAGTATAAGGGAATTTTTCTCTAATATTCACTCTTAAAGCCAGATTGAAGCGTTATAAATCTAACAAAACTATGGGATATGTCTGTAACTATGTTCCCTTAGAGATTTCAGACTCAGAATTATCAACAATGAGTGTCCAGGATTTGTTAAATGCAGTCTAGATTTCTCTACCTGAGGACCCATTACTAAGGACTTTTTATGTCCATCTTTGCCTAATTTGTGTGGGGGGAAATGGGTTGCCTTTGGACTTGACTTCTCTTGTGAATTTAAGAATAGCTGTTGTTTTTTTTTTTTAATTTTTTAAAATCCTCTTACTTCTTGCCAGTACAAAACAGCAACTTTGCCAGTCATGGTAGCACATGCCTACCATCCCAGCACTTGGGAGGCTAAGGCAAGAAGACTGTCTCGAGTTTGAAGCCAGGCTGGGCTATATGGTAACTTCAAGGCCAGTCTGAAGCACATAGTGAGACACTCTCTCAAAAACAATGAAACCCAAACAAACAAATAAGCAAACATACAAAACCTGAAACTTCTTTTTTTAGACATGTTTGCAGTACATGATGATTATATTTACTGTAGTACCTGTATATAACACATTTCAATTTCCTTCTTCTTTCCCCTTCCCTCCACCCTCCTTTTTTCCCAGCATTAGATTCATGTATCTCTAAAACTTTGCAAAGTTAATTACTGATTATATAGAATGAAAACCAGACTAATAGGCCAAGGAACATATAAAACATGTAAGAATTTAAGACAATGATATTAAGTCAAGGTATAATTTTAGATAAATTGTCCATAACACTGGGTTGCAATACCTTCTTTTCTTTACTCTTCTTCCCTATTATCTGTTATATATATATATATATATATATATATATATATATATGATATAGATTTTTTCATATAAGACAAGCCATGCAATAATTAAAGTTGCATGTCTGAATTACTTCAAATTATTGTCTCAAGGTGTATCTATTTTCCTACAAATGACTCATTTATTTTTTATTGCAGAATGGTACTCCATTGTGTGTAAATACCATGTTTTTTATCCATTAATCTGTTGAGCGGCACTCTTTTCAGGATTTAGTTATTATGTCTAACATTGCTTTTTTTGTAGTACTGGCGATCAAACACATGACTTCACACTTTCCAGGAAGGTGCTTATGCCACTGAGCTAAATCCCCAGCTCCAGAATTTAGCTATTATGAATTATATTGCTATGAACATAGGTATACATATATCACTGTTGTATTATGTTTTTAATTCTTTTAAATCTTTTAGGATGATACCTGGAAGGTGAATAGCTGGATCAAATGGATTTCTACATTTAGTTTTGAGAGGGATCCCTATACTAATTTCCATAGTGGTTTAATCAGTTTGTAAACCCAACAACAATGGAGAAGAGTTCCTTTCTTCCTAAAGCCTTAATAGCATTTGCTATTGGTTGATTTCTTTCTGTTTTATGGAAAAAAGGTAAAACAGATTTTCATAACTAAAAAACAGTATACTAGCAATGGTTAATACCTTGCATATTGTTAACTTTAAAGTAGATATTCAGAATACAAAATATTGGTATTAAAATTTGATAGTAGCCATTCTTTATGGAGTGAGATGGAATCTCACTGTTGTTTTAATTTGAATTTCTTAAATTGACAGTGATGCTAAACATTTTTTTTTCATGTATTTAATGGACATTTGTATTTCTTCATTTCAGATGCCAATTTTTATTTGGTCTTTAAATGTGAAGGTCTAATATTTTTAGTTCTGTATGTATTCTAGGTATTAGCACTTTGTTTAAAGACTGGCTAGAGAAATATTTTTCCCATTCTATGGGTTGTCTCTTCATTCTATCAGTGATTTCCTTTGCTGTGCAGAAGCTTTTCAATTTAATGCCATCCTGGTATCAGTTCTTGTGCAACTGGATTTTTGTACCTACATTCTTTTTCTACACCTATGTTTTCCAGACTATTACCTATTTGTGTTCCTGCATATTGTGTATCTTTTATAATGTTCAAATCATTAATCCATTTTCATTTGAATTCAGTGTATGGTGACAGTTATGGATCTGTATTCAACCTTTGACATGTGGATAGCCAGTTTTCCCAGGAATATTTATTAAGGAGGCTACCTTTTGTCCAGGGAAAGTATTTGGCCTGTTTCTCAAAAATAACAGCTAAGTGTTACTGGGGTTGCTTCTATATTTTCTATTATGTTCCAACTTTTAAGCTTCTTCCAGTGAACCAGAACTTGAAAGTCCCTAGTGATTTTTAAAAATGTTTTCTTATTTTGGTTTTTAACTCCAGAATTTCTATGGTTCTTTCTATATTCTATATTTCTATATTTTCAATTATATTTGTTTCTATATTTTCATTTATATTGTTTTGATGAGTCATTATTGCCACATTCCTCTTTAATTCTTTAATCATAACTTCTTTTTGATATTTCAGTTTATTTACAATAGCCACTTTAAAGTTCTTGTCTATTGTGTCTACATGTGTACTGCATGAAAGGCAGATTTTCTCTACTTTTCAATGATCTGTTAACAGTTTTTCTTTTTTCAATTGGTTTCTATTGAACATTTTAAATAATATGCTGTAGTAAATTTGGATATTAACTATTCATTCCTAGGAATTGTTTTTGCTTGCTCTTTTGATCGTATATCTTGTTAGCTATGCTAATAGAAAAGTTCAGTGAATTTTACTTCCTCCAATGTATACAACCTGTGGTATTGCTGTTTAAAGTATTCAAACCTTTTATTCTATTTTGTTTGATCTTATTTTGTGTGATGGTATGAACAGCTACTTTGAAGAAAACAAAACAATATGGCAGCCATTGCTGATATCATCTTGCTTTGAAGTCCTAACATACTTTTGTTCTTCTATTACCATTGGTTCTATCATGTTGTGTCTTATTGGATTTTAATATGTATGATAGTATAAATGAATTTTTATGGAAAATGAGGTATTATAGTAGCCATTGTTCGTTTTCTGTTATTTGATTCAGAATGCCTTGTAAGACTTTCATTCTCTTGAATGGTTTTATTCTATTTTGTTATAATTGATATTACTGTATGTGAAGCTACATTCAACTATTTCAAAGAAAGAGACATTATGGTAGCTACTGTTAATATCCAATTGTCTTGTGATGCTTACACTGTTCTGTTCTGATCTGCTTTGTTCTGTTCTCTTTTATTTTATTCTCTGTAAAATAAAAAAAGCGTATTCCACCTTAGGCATATTCATGAGACTTCTGACAACTTTTGTAGCTGTGGTTTTAGATAGGCTGAATTTGTGTATCTTTCTCTTGGATATCTCTTTTAAGTTTATGACTGCTCTATTATATAATTGTATGTCATCCAACTGTTGGATTCTAGCAATTGCTAGCAGTTTGCTATAACTTTTTCAACAACTCCTTGCAACATTCATATCCTTATCCATTAAAATTTGACACTTTGATAAGAAAAAGGTGTTCAGTTTTTAAAAGTTACCCTTCCTGTTCTCATAGAAGAACACCTGGGTTATGGAGCAGTTGCTGAGGTATGTGGAAATGGAAACCGATTTTACTACCTGCCTGTGGTCATTACCCATATTTACTTCTACATATTATATCTGGAGAGGATGTGATATACTGAGCTTTCCTAGCTGAGTAATGACCCTAGATTTTTTTTTATACTACTGGAACCTGGGAAAGATTGTAGACTCCAGTCTACTGCCAAGCACACCACAGCTGGTCATTTGCAATTCTGTGCAGTGTGAGAAAGGTGGTCTTCTTCACAAGCTGCCTTTTCCAAGTAGCAGGAAGGCGTGAGTTAATCACTACTTCTTCACTGATACCACTCACTAGATTTAGGAACTGAAACTTTATAGAACAAAACTGTAAAACAATAAGGGTTTTTTTTTAAATCAATAAATGCTAAAATAACTAAAAATAGCTTATCCATCTCAGTGAGACTAGAGGAAATATGAATTGCCATTAGCTAAGTCTACTGAAAGAGTTTTCCACAAATATAGAGATTTGGAACCATGAGTGGAGTACTTACTTTAAATGTACAGTCTCACACTGTTTTTGCTGTTTCTTTAGTTACTGAATAACTGCTTCTCAATTGGTTGTAAGCTCTTTGATCAAGCTCCAGAGACTTTGAACTTTTGTCTTTGCTACCTTTGATCAAACTAATAGATGTCTCTCTGAGGTAGCAGTTTCCCTACATGACTCACATTACTTATGTTCCTGAAGTCTGTAAAGTTTTTTGAGAATAAAATACAGAAAGAACATAAGAATAAATCTGGAACAGAATTTTGAACACACATACTACAAACATGAACAGAATTCCACGTCCAAATCAGTGAATAGCTCTAAATTTTAAAAAAGTCTGGTCTTTTAAAAATTATGGGTTATTTCACAATTTTAATATGCTACTGTGTGCTTGTGAATTGTCACAGAATGATACCTTAATACATCTTGCCCCAAATTTATGCAATCAATAATTATTTTGATTTGTTTCTGCTTTTATTTGTTTCTCTTTTCTTTTATTTTATTTTTTCTTTTTCCCTTTTTTTCTTTTTTTGTCCTTTTGAGACAGATTCTCACTATGCAATTCAGGCTGACCTTGAGCTCATTTTGAAACCCAGGTTAGTTTTGAACTTGCAATGATACTTCTGTGTCAGCCTCACAACTGCTGAGATTGCAGCTGGGCACCACTGAGCCCAGCTATGATTATTCATTTTCTATTTACTTGTTTTTCACTGGAAATTTCTCAGAATGTGTTATTGAGGGTGACTTTTAAAAAAAGATGATTTAATATATTTCTCTTTAAATAAAAGAATTCATTTGGACTCGTTCATATACCTGGTTCACAGTCTAATCTGGAAACTGTCATAAGGTATAGATCACATGGATTATCTAACTCTGTGTTTACAGAATACATATGTACTACTGAGGAACACTCGGTGTTGATAAACATAAACTTTCAAAAGTATTTATGGAGAAACTTTTAAGTGCCTTCTATAGGTCAAATATTAATAAAACATAATGAGAACCAAATGTGAAATCATTATTGTCAGACAAAAGGAACTATCTGAAAATGTGTTAAAATACAAGCAAGGTTACTCTGAAACTAACAATATGTCACAGACATACCTCTTCAGAAAGGGACCATAGAACTACCATATTCTCAACTAATATTCCCAATCAAATTTCTAAATTCTTAAGCCTCAAGAATTTTTAGGAGATCAGAGAAACTTTACTATTCACTCATGATATTTGGGAGAAAAAAATTCTCAGCAGAAACAGCATATATTTTAGCAATCCAGTAAGAAACATATACTATTTTGATTTTGCCAGCTGCTGCAACTACTTGCAGATTTTTTACCTCAAACTTCAATGCCTCATTGATAAGGCAAAGATAATATTTATTGCAATTTCTTAGAAATTTAAAATCACTTTAGATATTTTGAAATGCTTTGCAGATAGCAGAGTTAACTATTTATTAGATCCAGAATTTTAGGCTTATTCATTGTAGTTAATGATATATTTTATCCAAATTTTGTTCTAGGCAATGTAAATCCATTTTTATCTACTACCATGTCTGTAACTTAATGAGAATTAATGAATGTTCATTAATTGAGAGAAGCCATAAATGGAATTAAACACTTGTTTAATGCCTAAGTATACAAAGAATCTTACATAAATCATTTTCTATAGTTTAATCATCACAAGTTTTGTTAGCACCACTGTACTTATTTTTTTGAAAAAGATTCAAACAACTCATAAATTTGTTTTTCCTTATTAATAATAGGTGGAGGCAAGATGCTAGTGTGTATGCCTACAAATCTTACATTTCTTCAAAAATGCCAGGCTTCCAGAGACTCCTTAATATATGGGGGCATTTTTCTTACACCTACACTACATAGTTCTGGGTAGTATATTATGCATGATGAGTTGTGATGAGAAATTCAAAAATCTGGTATCAGGTTACCAATTTGTCTAAAATTTTGGAGCATACTTGACAAACATTTAGTACATTTCTAAATTGGAGGATGTAATGGAAGTTAAGCTTACAAAAATTAGAATAGGAAATATAAACATTTGGCATCTTTTTGGTCTGCCTAACAAATTAAATAATGCTACTTTAAGTAGACTTAGAGTATAACAGTAAAAGAAAAAGATAAGAAGCACCATCTTTTTATATTTATTTAGTCAAGTGAAATGTATTTTACAATTTTCTGATGAAATAAAGAAGAGTATGTGTCTATAAGATGAGTTGAACTAAAAAAGTTTGTATCGGGAAGACACAACATGTGAAGGTTAGGATGTCTTTCAGTATTAGCTGAGAATTACAGAAAATATCTAAAAGAAGCATTTCATAATTTTAATCATGTGGAGGAAGCCACGAAACATGTTATTTCCTTTTTAATGAACTAGATAAGAAAGTAAGATTTAAAAAGTGAAAGTTAGTATCCTCTGCTCTCTGATGAAACAAATAGAGACAAAGATCATCGTGTTTCAGAGCTGGCTAAAAGTAGTTTTTTTTTAGGTTTCAGGTGCTGAAAGTGTTAGAAACAATAAATAGAGCTAAGAATAATGAAGGACAACATAAGTGGAAAAGTTGAGTTACAAAGACTAGAAGTAAATAGTGATAAAAATTTAATCACTAAAAAATTTAGTGATAAAAAGCTCAAGGAATGTCATTTAATTGTAATTGTCATCACAGTACATATCCATCTGCAAGAGAAAGTTATATTAAATAGAGTTTGCATTCTAATTTCAATTCTTCTGTTGTTACTGTCTGCAAAAACAGAGCTTAATTACTGGCCTGGTAATTCATAAACTTAGCCTTCACAGTTTATTTGATTTAAAATACCTGAAAATGAGCAAAATGCTTCTAAAATTGTTCCTCATAACACCTTTTTTTTTAAAGTTGGTACAAGCGTTCGAACTCACTATCGTGTGCTAACACAGTAGGTGCTCATGACGCTGAGCTAAATTCCTAGCTCTTTCCTTGTTACATCTTTATGTATCCGACAAGAAATATCACAAACTAATGTGTAAGAATATATATATATATATATATATGCACACATCCAGGAGAAAAATGAATACTGAGAGATATATTGCCTTAATGTAAGATTTTCAAAAGTTATTTCTGCAAAATTTTTCTAAAAGTCTTACCAAAATAAACTTAAAATAAAAATATATGCAATGAGTGCAGTGTGCTTTTCACACACTTTTTATGCTATTGCAATGGTGTCTTTATTGAAAGTTTTAATAAAACTTATTTTCTTATTGATGCAATTAATTTACCATTCCAAACATTCACAAGATAACAATTTTGTATTTGAAATACATTTACAGTGGACTATTGTGGTGTTTGAAAAAAAATGTCTTAAGCCAATCTATTCATCCTGATTTGATTCAAGACTTTATCCACACCTGGGCAATCATAGAGGAGCACAAACAATGATTTGAAGATATTAACTAATATAATTTGCGTATGAATCCTAAACAGTACTGCATTTTACCTTACTATTTTTGATTGGTATGTGTTAAAAAATAAAAACATGCCCAAAATATGATTTATAAAGGCTTCTGTATAACGATTTCAAAGGTTGTTTTCCATTTCAAGATACATGCACTAAGTATAAATGTAAAATGTATCAATATAGTACTAAACCAATATTTTGCAAAATAAATTTAATCAAAATTAAAATGTAAAGCAGCTTATATTTTTAAAAATGTTGCTTCTAGGACTATAGGTAATGTTTCTAAATTTTATGATGACCTATGTCTTTTACTCTTAGTCAATCCTAAATGTTTAAATGGTAATATGCTACTAGAATTTTGAATTTCTCATCACAACACAAAGGGCAAGGTATGGATCTGGGTTCTGAATAAGAGATGAATAATGTTTTGCAATACACTATTACCTGATTTCTTCTTCAATGGTCAGAAGGAAATAGTAGCCATACATTTGCCTTTTGTAGTTTAAACATTATATATTCAGTCTCTTAGTTTGAAAAGAATAAAAAATCTCATGTATCCTTCCTTTGAATGAAAGACATGAATTTTATTATTATTAGTTAATTTACTTGACAGTTAAATTCTTTTATTTTTTTAAGATTTTTCTTTATTTACAGAGGAAAAAAACATGTAAAGTCTAAAGATAATACAGAATTTTAAAAAAAGATAAAAAGTAAGAAATCACTGGTTGATAAATTATATATTGTCCTCTTAGAAATAGTTGTTGAAGTTACAAAATTAAAGCATACAAAGTAGATATTCAAACAGTGAGACTGTAAACAGCTATGCATGCATGAGTCACTACATGTATTTCTATAAACTTAAAGCTTTAAAAATCTAACTAAGATCAAGTAAATAATACCTAAATAAATATGAGGATTTAAAAACTCATTTTTTTTAATTTAACAAGAAACAAAAGCATGTAAAGGGTAGAGGTAATACAGAATTCCAAAAAAAAGATAAATAAGAAATCACTAGTTGATAAATTACATGTTGCCCTCTTAGAAATAGTTGCTCAAGTTACAAAATTAAAGCATACAAAGTAGATAATCAAACAGTGAGAGTGTAAACAGCTATACATGCATGAATCTCTGCATGTATATCTATACTTTCTGTATTAGTGGGAAGAAAAAATCTTAGTAAGACAAAACAAAACAAATTCCTATAAAAACATAAAACCAAAAAGTCATATAAAACCATAGTACAAGGTTATTTACAATGATTACTGTGTTGTTTCTTATTATCTTCAATAGAAGATCATCAGGCATAATTGAATACAGCAGTATAATTGAGTATTTCAATAAATAGTAATAGTAGTAAAAATAAAACATTGTAGACAGTATAAAACTTCAAAGGCAGGTAATAATCAAACCATAGTGGATATTCTAGTGGATCTTGTCATCTTAAATGCAGTTGCCTATATTATCAGACCTGATACTATCAATCATAGCAGCTTTGAATAGAATCTATCGATACAAAACTACAACTGAACAAACCATATTTGATTACAATCAATCATGGTAAAACAATGTAGGTTTTACAGAGCTTTAGATTAAGTTAATGGGAAATTAACGATGATTACTATACTATATCCTGTTATTTCTGGGATTACTGTCTGTGCCCTCAATTCTAGTACAGGTAGAATGACTGGAACAGAATATAATACATCTAAGCAGAGTAGTGTGAGTAATGTGGGTTTAAAATCCTGATGCACTATTAACAATATAGCGTATCAAGACTATCTATGTTAGAGTTTCTAGTTATCCTTCTCTGCCTCATTTCTGCCATGATGTTTTCCTGCCTTTGTTTGTCTACTTTTCTCCTTCATTCTACTGCCTGCCCCACTCATTGAGGCCTTTCTGCCACTGTTCCTAAAATCCTGGTATTTTTTTTTTTCTCCCTCTAGAATGTCCTTCATTATTCTCTGTAGGGTTGGATTGGTGGTCACAAACTCCCGCAGTTCCTCTTTGTCATGGAAGCATCTTGTTTGTCCATCAACTTCTAGTGACAATTTTTCAGGGTACATCAATCTGGGCTGGAGGTTATTCTCTTTCAGGGCTTGGAAGACTGCACTCCAAGCTCCTCTTGATCTGATGGTCTGTGTGGAGAAGTCAGCTGTGATTCTGATGGGCTTACCTTTATAAGTAATCTGTTTCTTTTCTCTGATGGCTTTTAATATTCTGTTTGTATACTGAATTTCTGGCTCCTTGATTCTTATATGTCTGGGTGTAGCTCTGTTTTGGTTGTGTGTTTGGGGTTCTGTATGCCTCACAGAACCAAATGTCATTTTGCTTTCCCATGCTTGGGAAGTTTTCCTTAATTATTTCCGTGAATAGCCTTTGTAATTTGCCTATATATATTCCTGCTTCTTCGTTCACGTTTCTTATTCTTAAATTGTAGATTCTCTTGTCACATCTAGCCTTTGTATTGTTACTGCCTGTTTCCTTGTTATTTTTAAGAGATCTTTCCTTTCATCATCACACACTGCAAAATTTCTTCAAGTTTTGATAGTCTATGCTTAGTTTCTTTTAAGGTGTTTTGCCAGCTTTCAATGGAGTTTTTAATTTCCTGATAGTCTTTGAATCTGTTTCTTGTATTCTATATTTTCTTTTTATTCTTTATCGAATGTTTCTCTCCTTTTTTTATGTTCCTCCCTTCTTCTGTCTTTATCTTCCTGAGAGATGCTTCCTGAGAGCATTTCTTTTATTATTCTACCCATATTCTGCTTTACCTGATTTAACATTTCAGTTTTGAGCTCATCTACAAGGTCCCGAAGATATCTCTTAATGTCCATTGAAGCCATGTGTGATGTTGTGTGTTTGCCACCCTCAGTTACCCTTGTTTTTCCTTCTCCTGGTTCAGTGTTCTCAGGGTTCTGGGCTGGGGGCCTCTTCCTGCCTCTCTCTCCTGTCATCGCCCTGGCTTCCTCACACAGGTTACAGTGCAGGTCCCAGCCGCCTTCCCTGTTGGCTATGGTTCCTCCAAATTACACTGGCGAGGGACCTCTTCCCTCTCCTGCCTGCTCTTGTGACTGAGGGGTAAGCAGGCTGTCTATGCCTGCCCCTCCCCAGTGGGCCAACCAAATTTCAGGTGCCTTCACCCAGTTTGTGCATGCTAGGCGCAGGGAATCGATTTGGGATGGCTCTCTGGGTCCCAGCCAGTGGCACGGCCCAGTCCAAGCAAATCCCACGAATCTGCTCTGGGGAGGGAGCAACCAACTGAAGTCACTGCCACTCCCAGTTCAGGCTTCTACTGCCTGATTGCAACATGTCACCCATTTGGTTGCACCCCTTCCATGTGGGGGTCGGTCTCATTCCCAGCACTGAACATGGATTAATGAAGGTCCCTTTGCTGGCTCCGCTCTCCCTTGGGATCACCAACCTACAAACCTCCAACCTCAGTGCTGAAGTTCTTCCTGTGAGTGGCGGTGGGAATCAGTCTGGGCTCCTCTGCCACCAGGCACAGATCCAAGCTGGTGCACACTTGCCGGGTCACCATGAGAACACTGTGTCCCGCAATCTTCAGCTGTCTCAATTGTAGTCCTGAAGTATTTGATGAGCTTTTTTATGTTTTAATTTCTTCCTGTGTCAAGAGGATCCATCTCCCCCTGTCTGGGTCTCTCCAGGGTGCTTTATTCTGGCATATGAGTTGCTTCTCCTGGGAGGCTTTGTATCTTGTTGCTCACTGATCAACCATCTTGTCTTCCTCCTCCAGTTAAATTGTTATAACAGAGAACTTCTCAGATGTGATAGCTTTTCTTCTCTCTATCCTGTAAAAGTGTTATGATTACTCTCTTAAATATGAAATAAAATAAGAAAAACATAAGATACTGTATAGGCAATCATTAACATACTTGTATAATAGTTTGATTATTTTACTAATTTTTATAGAACATTGGATTCTAAGATCCAGAGAAAGATACACTGTGTTTCTTTTCACACCAGCATTTATAATATTTCTACATTCAACTTTTCAATGTCTTAAGAATATTATCAGCTTTTTGTAGAAGTAAAAATCAGCAGATTTTAGGTAACAGATGTTAGAAATTATCAAGGCCATTATAAGCTAATTATTTACCTAAACATCATCAACTGAAATGCAAAGTATTCAGAAATAATTATGACTTTCTATATTATTAATTGCACCATTAAAAGTTACTTTGTAGCCCAAAAATCTAAACTTTTTCCCCCATCCTTCCTGCCATACATAGCATTGAATTAGACACTAAGACACCTACTTCCAGCTGTATGAAAATAAACACATAGAAATTTCTGTTGACTTATGTTAAATATTCCCTAAAAATGTTACACCAAGATTGGTTCTTTAGTATAGAAAAGCAGTATGATAAACACTAATATAAATCAGAATCACATTAGTTTCTCTCTCAAAGTTTAGAAAGTTTTCATGTTTCACCTTTCCAAAGTGCATTTCCTGAATATGCATGATTGTTAATATAACTTGAATTTATTGATCTCAATATTCTAGTGCTTCAAAAGCCTTTATATTTTATGTGTAACAGTTTTGTAAAGAAGATTTGTATGGGGGAATAGTGTGTCCCTATTATTTTTTGACAAAAAAAGATACCTGTAGCGTTATATTCTGTTTTACTTAGCAATCATAGGCTCTCTCTCAAAGGCCAGATTTGACTGATTGACCAGCTGAAGTTTCATGATGAAAATCAATATTCAAGCATGTCAGGTTTCATCTGCAAAGACTGTCATAATCAATTAGTATCTGACATAGGGACAGAGAAGTGTATTGAACCTATCTGCCCAAATAATTTGCAATCCCTTCAACAGATATTAATATTCTCATTCTCAAGTTTTCCTGTTTCAGGAAGGAAACCATTAGGGTAAACAAAGGAAGAGTCAACATGGCAGGTCAAAGAGGTAAAAATACAATTTCAAAATGAAAAGTTGTTTACCATTGCACCTACCAATACTTAAAAATATATCTTCTTATATACTTCCCCTGAATAGATTTACCATTGTTTTCATAATTTTAAAATTTAAATTGAGACTACAATTCAGTGATGGTGTGCTTGTATAGTATGCATGATGCCCTGAGTTCAAGTTCCAGAATAAAAAAATAAATAAGATTCCAACTAAGAAAAACAAAGCTGAATTTTGTCATTTTGGGGAAAAAAAGCAGGTGACAATATTTTGTACTTTTTTAACCTGATATTTTCAAGCGTTCTATTTATTTAAAAACTAACTAGTTAATCTTTTAAATATGCTGTTTACTTATGTGCAATATTGTCCATATAAAGAAAAATAATCTCATTCTGCTTGAAAATTAGAAACACCTTCTAAGCCTTTGTCAATTCTGCGTCCAATGTGTTATTTCTTTAAGAAGAAGTTTATTTAGGAGTAGCAAATTAGCGTACCTAAAGTGAAAAATCACACACAAAGATTATTCAGCTTAATTAACTACAGTTCAGTGAGCATGTGTTCTCATGCAAAACTGCTTTCTTCTTCTCTGAGATAACAAATTTATCATCATTTGCAAGTGATTTGATGGTATGCATACAAAACACAAAAGAATCCAAAGGTAGAATGTCTGAATTGATAAGAGGGTCTAGCAAGATTGCTGGACTTTAAATCAATATATAAGCACCAGTTGCATTGAAGACATTAACTTTTCCCCATTGTATATTTCTTACACACTTGACAAAGATCAACTTAGGATATAAAATTAGGATTATTTATGAGTTCTGTATTATGTTGCACCGAACACAGATACAGATATAGATATAGATATTGATTTAGATAGTTTGGTAATGCATTTTATGCTTTATTTTACATTTTTCCTTCTTAATTTTATTGGTAAACTTTAGATATACACAGTGATCGCATTCATCATATATTTTACTTTTAATTGACAACAACTATACATTTATGGAACAGAGTGTTATGTTTTGATTCACATAAATTGTGGAATGATCAAATTAGGCAGATTAACATAGTCATAAACTGAGTGCTTAATATAACATAGTAGTGAGAATGTTTAAAATAATTTTATCTGTTTTGAAATATGCAATAAATTAGTATGTAAAGCATGATAAATATAATGAAAGTTTAAATTTTAAAATATGTAATAGAATTACAAACACATTGCCATTGATTCTTCTCAAAATATTCCCTTGCTTCAATCATACTTTCCATCATTCTTGCCACGTCAATGGGAATTAGATTATATCTCACTGTACTTGTGATTTGGATTTTCCTGATGACAAGCGATATTGAGCATTCTTGCATGTTTATTAGTCATATGTATTTTTTCTTTTTAGAAATGTTGATTCAAATAATTTGCCAGTTTCATTTGGATTACTTTGTGTTGTTACAGTTTTTGGTTTTATAAATTCTGAATATATCACTCCATTAGTTAAATTGTTGGCAAATATTGCTTCCCATTCCATGTGCTGCCATTTCACTCTTGTTTCTTTTGCAGAAAGATTTTGGTTTCGCATAGTCCCATTTACCACGTTTTGCTTCCTTTGCTTTTTGAAACAAAGAAAATCCTGCTCTACCTTTGAATTCATTGCTTGTTCTCTGACTTGATTTCACTTGCTGTTGAAATGTTTAGTTTAGTTATAATAAACTTCAGCTTTGAGACTTCTGTTTTGGTGATTTTTAAAAATTCTGTCTTTTTGTTGAAATTCTCTGCTTATTCTTAAATTAGTTTCCTCACTACACTGAGCAACTCAAGGACTGTTATTTTGAATTCCATGTTGGGCAAATCTCATATCTCCATTTTATTCATGTTTTGATCTAGAAATTTACTGATTTATTTGGAATATATGCCATTCTTTTTCCGTTGTTACTTTTGTTAGTTACTGTGCACTAGGTAAAGCCATAAGCTTTCCCCTGCCTGGTGTAAATGGCCTCAGGCAGGAGAAATGTCTCACTATTTTGGTCAGAAAATTTTACTACACTAAAGTTGACAATCTTCCTAAATTTTCCTACTTATTATTTTTTTATTTTTATGAGTAAATATTATAGTACACCTATTTTGTGTGGAATATTAGGGATCTAATTTCATTTTTTCATGAAATTCAATTTACTTCTTTTCCTAAGTTCTGAAATATTGCATATTTTTAATACATGACTTTGGCTTTGTATTTCCAATCCCCCCTACTAATTATTCTCAGTTTATGTGACATTAAAACTTCTCAGAAAGTAGTAAATGAACTGAAATATTTAATTTCCTCTGAGAATTCACCTGGAAATTCTCATCTGTCGCATTTTTCTTTCTTTGTATCAATGATCGCAATTCATTCTTGCTATCTCTTAGATTTTGATTACTTGCAACACTTCACAACTTTCAAAACCTTTTTCTTTTCAATTATTCATTTAATGGAAAATCATACACTAATTATATTTATGTTTTTGCGGCAAAATTATCTCTTTGAATCCTTTGAAAAAGTGTGATCCCCGCTAAGAATTTTTCTGCTGCTTTTTTCCTCTGACTTACAATTGTGTTCCTAATCCAGTTGTGCACAGTATGCTTAAAACACTGAATATAGTACATTGATTGTACACAATTTTGTTTTTCAGTATCAGAGAATTAACTCATGGTCTTTGCACTGAGCTATATCCTCAGACATATTTATTTATTTATTTATTTTTATTTTGAGACAGAGTAAGTTTCTAAGTTACCCAGGCTGGACTCAAACTTGTGATCCTCCTTTGTCAGTCTCCCAGAATACTAGGATTATAGGTATATGCCACCATACCCAGTCATAGAAAATTGTATTACTTCTCTTTTCTTTCAATTTAAATGAATTCTCCTAGCCAATCTAACTCTGTAATACTTTGAAGTCAACAGTCTGTCATTATTGTAATTGATTTCCTTAAGTTGCAAAAATTTCAGAGTCCTAACTTGCTTATAGGGAAGCACTAAATTCTTACGCTATTTCTGAAATACCTGGTTTTCAGATCCTGCCCTGTCTTCCCATCTAGCACTCTCCAAGTCAATAAACTGCAGATAACTTACCTGGTGTTTCCAGTTTTTTGCTACCAGGTACCTCCAATATACAAACGTACATTTAAGAGTTACTAATTTACAATATAAAAGTAGAAGTTATGTTACTTATTTAATGATAATAGTACTGACAGTGGTAGCATGAGAACTCAGATTAGTCATACTTTAGGCCTCTATGTGGAGCATATTATTGGGTTCCATATGACCAGATGGCCTTTGACACCATTACAGACAGAATATAACTACGTGATTCTAATTCCTAAGATGATGATACACATGTTATTCCTGATCAAAATGCATTTAATTGTGACAATACTACCAAAGTATCCCCTTTGAATTCCTTAAATTTACGATTAAATCACATAAATAGTCTCTTTCATACAATGGAATTTGATTTACACAGAATAACCATGACTTAGAAGGAAAGTGTAATCCCTATGCATTCAATGACAGTGTTAATCAAAGTGAAAGGGAAAAATTGGCACACATGCTCAAACCACAGCCTAGTTTTATAAATCGGTTAGTTTGCTTACTTGTTGCATTAGCCAAAAAAAATATCCTCAGTTACCATCATTTCATTGAGAAACACTTTCAGGTTTAGAAATATGACTTTTCTGCTGAGATAAGAAATTTGGAAAAGCTATTCTAACATAGATAACTCTCAACTTTCCACTTGATTAACTATGCAGAGAAACACTTGAGTTCCATTAGACTTGATAGTAAGCTGAATCCATAATGCTTTTTTTTCTTACAGAAAACCTACGCACACTTCAAATTTAACTGAATATACTATGAGTACAAATTGCAGCTGAATTTTAAGATATAAAGAGTAATTTAGTACACTTTAGCTTCTATATGACTAAGAAGTTGTTTATAAGGCATCCTTTAAAAAGAGAGGTGATTGGTTTGATGTTTTTACAGTGCGGGAATTGGGGCTGCTTAAGAAAATTAAATTTCTCTCTGATAAAAATTAACCTTTGCCTCATCATTTCATTTTAGATTTTTTAATTAAAGAACATGATACATACAGAAAATTGTACCATCCTTAAGTATGTTGCATAATAAACTTTCCCACAGTGAATACACATAGGTAATTACTTCCCAGTTCATGAAATTGGATATTACTAGTAACTTCTGTCTCCTCTCTATGTCTCCTCTCTATCACTAACTTTCCCCTTTGCAAATCTCATTTCTGTTGTGACATAAAATGTCATAGATTAATTTATTGCTATGACTCAGTAGTATATCTAGTTACAACTTAGCATCATATTCTGTGTTCAACATTAATTATTATGTTATTATTTCGGTTAATATTCTTGTACATGCTTTTGGTGTATTCCTATTCATTTCTGTGTGTGCATGCGTGTGTGTGTGTGTGTGTGTGTGTCTATGTTCATTGCTATCACCAACTTACCAATCAGAATGTAATCCAAATTTATCTTTTTTATCTTAGCTTCATGTACCATTTATCTTCCTTCTTCATAAGTCAAATAACAAAAGATTGTACAGATACAAAGTACAGGATTTTTTTTTGTTTGTTTGTTTACTAGGTGTTGAACTCTGGACTTTGCATTTGCTAGGCAGGTGCTGTGCCACTGAGCTAGATCCTTTACATAAATTTTAAGTTTGCTTAAACATGGCAAAATTCTTTCTCTTCAGAGATTTTTTAAAATTCCAAGCAACTTTCAACTAAATCCTTAATCTATATTTTTACAACGGGTTTATTAATAAGTGATGTGCATATCACAAAGTGCAGTATTTTATTTTATTTTATTATTTTATTTATTATTATTATTTTTTCATTGGTACCAGGGATCGAACTCACGACTGCCTGCTTGCAAGGCAAGTACTTATGCCTCTGAGCTAAATCCCCAGTCTAAAGTGCAGTATTTTAGATTGCACAATAAATTGGTTTTACAATCTTTATAAGATTGAGTACTTATCAAAAAAAATGTAATTTTAGTATATATTCATCACCCCCAAAAGAAACCCTATACCCATTCATAGTAACTCTTCATATCCCTAAAAATCATTCACAATGATTAATCTACTTTTGTATCTCTAAGAGTTCCCTAACATGGGCATTTTATACGATAGAAACATAATGTATAGCTATTTTTTAGTGCATACTTTCATCTGATGTAGTGTTTTCAGTTTTCATACGTGTAGTGTGTATCAGTATTATTGATTAATAATATTCTATTTTATGGATACATCACATTTGTTTATCTAAACATCTGGGCTATTTCCCCTTTGGTTACTACAAATAACAGTACTATGAATATTTATTTGAAAGTTTTTGTGTGAATATTAAATTTTCATTTTGCTTGTGTTTATATCAAGGAGGAAATTTTCTGGGTTACATGCTAAAACAATTTTTCAAGGGACTACCAAACTTTTTCTTAAAGTCTCTGAACAGTTTTGCATTTCTTTCAGTTGAGTGTGAAGTTCTGGACTTTCCACATCTGTGCTATTTTATTAACTGTCTATTTTTTATGTTGACTCCAGTTAGTATAAAGCAGCACATTATTGTTTCCCTAATGGCTAATAGTTTGACTATTTTAATTATTTTTTTGTATACTTACATTATGAAAATCTCTACCAGATATCTTGCCCCTTTACAATTGATTGTATATTCATTGTACATTTTTTGGTGATTGAGTTTAAGAAACATATACAGGGCTAGGGATGTAGTTAGAGTTTTTGCCTTGCATGTACAAGGCCCTGGCTTGTATCCATAACACCACAAAAAATATAAGCATGTATATACATATATATGCATATATATTTATACAACCTATTGTCAAATATGATTTATACATATTTTCTACAGTTTTGTAGATCATGTTTTCTACTTGATAGGGTCCATAAATATATATGTTTTATTAACATATATAAAGTTCAATTTATCTGTTTTATTGTGTTGTTCTCATGCTTTTGATGTCATATCTAACAAAATTTTTGCGTAGGCCATGCTCAAGATGATTAATGCCCGTGTTATACGTTTGCTTCTTTTTTGTAAGAAGTTTTTTGATTTATAGCTTGTACTCTGAGAAACTACTTTGAACATAACAATACATAACAATATTTTTAAAAGATAATGCCCATATTTCTAATAAATATTTTATCATTTTATATCTTATGCTTATGTCCAAATGCATTTTAACTTTTGTATGTGGTGTAAAGCCTCAATATCATTTTTTCCTTATAGTCCCTACTTGTTCAACCACAGTTATTTTAATAACTGCATTGAACTGCCCTGGGATCTTAGCAAAACGTAATAGAAAATAAATGCATGGATTAACTTTTGGGCTCTGAATCCTGCTCTATTGTGTATTGTCATGAAAATGCCATACTACTTTGATTACTGTAGTATTGTCAAAGTTTTTGAGATAGGAAGTATTATATTTTTAAAATTTGTCAATTAATATCTACCATGATGATTTCATGTAATTGTATTACATATGTTAATATCCTATCTCAAAATAATGTAAATCTATGAGTTAGTAGTAGTAAGAATTCAACATGTCTTAGGTGAATACAGTGCTGATTCAACATCATGCACCTTCCTCTAACAGTTTGGAATTTTTGTCATTCTGCAATTCCAGGTATATGTTTGTTGTTACATTTGATTGTGTTCCATAGCTCTCTTAGCTTTATTAAATTTATTAATTTCTTTCTGTCTGTTCCTCAAACTGAAAAAAATTTAACCTATATAAAATCAGTGGATTTATGTTTCTGCTTCCTCAATTCTGCTCAAATGCACCCTTCTTATAAATTTTTCAGAATTTTTTATTTTTTTAATATTTTCTGTATCTATTCATATCTATTAGAAGACACATCGATTTCATATATTTTTGTAATCTCAAAAGTCAGATGTTTTGTGTTTTGTTTTGTTTTGTTTTTGTACTGGGAATTGAATTCATGACCTCATGCTTGCCAGGCAGGTGCTGTGCTGCTGCGATATGTCCCCAACTCTTCATATATTCTTGTGATATTTCAGATATCATTTTCTGTAGTTCTTTGAATATATTTATAGTAGGAGAGTTAATATATTTTACTGGATTTCCTGAGCAAAAATTTTAATTAATTACTTTTTCTCTGTATATAGGCCATAGTTTCTTTTTTTAAAAGTTAATTTATCGGTACATTTTAGATACACATGATGGTCATAGTCATCATAGGAAATTTTTACCTTACACGATGTATTTTGATTCCTATTTTTTCCAAACTTCCTCTTCTTCCTTTGTAGTTTCTTATTTCTCTCTCTGTCTCATAGATTTGGTTGAAAATGAAAATTTTAATAATATAGTATGGTGAACAGAATATTAAATATCTGCATTATTTTTGTTTCTTTCTGGCTTTTGTTGTTAGTGTTGCTCCTGATTATTGTGATTTCCCCCAACTAATTTTGCAAAATCTTTATTCTTTGCCACACTGGCCGCTGAAGTATTGTTAGCTAATGATTGCATAGGAGTTTGTTAAATGCCTAAAAGAAATTGGTTCCCGAGTTCTTTGCCAAATGAGCTGTATTTAGTATTTGAAATCCTTTTGCAAATAATTCAAATCTGCCTTAGCACCAACTCTGTATTTTACAAAGAGTGCCAAGGTTACCCAGCAGTGTGAAACTACGATCTCTTGATTTTTATTGAGTTGACACCCAGCACGGTGCATATACAAGGCTTTATGTTAATGAATTCTTCATGTGAGATAATTACATTGATGGCTTCTCCTTTAAGTTTTATTTTCAGTGTATAAACTAACTCAGGTAATTTTGATAATAATGCAATATACCTCGAATTCCATATACTCCATATTGATGCAGTCCTATTATAAAAAAGATACTGCTCATTCTATTTTGAATCTTTAGAGTGACAGACTTTGAGAATTATAATATTGCAAAATTTCTTACCAAACCACAAATGTTATTCTTGAGCTTCTTGTTTGTCTAATTTCATATGTGTCTTTATGTCTTAGATTAAGGTTTATAAGTAAAAATAAATACCAAGTCTTGAATTCCTGAGTAAATCATAGCTTTTTCAGTATTAATATTAAACAAAGCACTGAAATAAGATTTTTGGACATCAATAACAGGTTTCAGAATTAGCTACGTATCTCTATAGTGAGAGCTACATAATGAAAGAGATGCCTTACAAAGCAAGAAAGAGAGATTGAAATGGTATATTGCCATTTTTGTGCTATACTAAAAGAAAAAGCCTGAAACAATACAAGTCTTAAAATTAAAATTGACACTCTGCTTAGCATGGAACCTATCTCAGAGGATACTAAGAGTCTGAAATCAAAGTGTATCATTTATTTCTCTCTCCCTCATGCCTCTCAAATATACTTCATATTAAAACATAATTCCTTATTCTCAACTATAGAGATGTTGCTTCTCCATTTTTTAAAATTTTCTTCTTTCCACATTACTTGCTCCCTTATAACTAAGGAATAGTGTCCTTTTAAGCACCTTTGAAACATTTTGATGTAGGATAAAAAATAGATAAAAAATAAATAAAACAGGATTTTAAACTTACACTGAAAAAAACCCACTAGTTTCAATGTACAAAAGTCATTGAAACCTTTTTCTCTTCCATGAAACATTACTCAAAAAATTACTAAAAGAACTAAAGACACAAAAAGCCTACAGATGTGACGCTGGATCTCTACCACTCACCTGTAAATTGTGCTTCTTCCATCCTTATGGAAGCAGCGATATTAATGTGCAACACATCTCAATCACAAACACATAAATGCCTTGCATTCTGACCTAGCCTGGCAGATAGGAAACCTGAAAGACAGTAGGAATACATATCCTAAGTCACCTGCTTTGGGGAAACACCCCAGGCTAGTATAGTTAGACCCAGTTTATAAAATGCCTCTCGTTTTCTCAGGGGCCTGCACTCTATTTCTCTCAGTGTGAACTTAAATTCTACTTAATAAATGCTTCTCAAGCCTCTTACTGATTGGTTCAAAAAATTATTTTTCTGTGGTGAGTCAGTGAACTTCCAAACACTCTTAAGAGTGAGTTAAGTTATTGCTCATCTTACTTATGGGATTCTCCTCAGCCCCATTCCAGTCACATTTTTGCTTGATGAGCTAGCTGGGAGGTAAATGAGGCTGATCAAGACCATGGTTTTGCAAAGACTCACCCCACTGCCATCACTTTTCCCCATCCTCTTCTTGTTCTTTCACTACCACTGAATCTTTCATCTGTAAAAAAACTGAGTTTCTTTAACTTTTCCCAATATTACTTAACAGAGATAGGCAGGGAGCAGGAGTGTGTGTGTGTGTGTGTGTGTGTGTGTGTCTGTGTGTGTGTGTGTGTCTGTGTGTGTGTGTGTCTGTGTGTGTAGGGGTGCTTCAGTGTATAGAAGGGTTTAGAAAGTCTTCTCAAGACTCGGGGAATAGTTGTGTCTTTACTTGGGAGGGAAGGAAGGGAGGCTCCCTGCCCATGCACCACATGGGAGATGGGGAGATGAATGAAGTCTCTGTATTTTCCCTATAGAGAGAAGAGACCCACAGGCATTCAGTAAGGGCTCGATTTCAGCCTTTTACTGTGGTCTGCTACATTTAGCTGGGCTCAGTCCAGTCATGCCTACAGGCCATTTTTATTTTTAGAACTTCTTGGGGTTGCTCCTCTCCTGCTAGCTAACATTCTCCCTCTACCTTATTTGTTTCTGGTATCCTTATGGTAATTTTAGTCTCATGTTTATCTACCTATCTAAAATGGTATGCCATTTGTGGTCCTCAAGTGACATCTCCAGAAGTTTTAAATTCTTTGCTTATGTCACAGATCCCTAGATATAAAGATCTTTGGGGTAAATATTTGAGTAAAGCCCAACTGTTGTGTACAACTTCCATTACGGCCTTTCTTTCCTATGGGTGCATTGTGATTAGCAGTTTGCCTAATCTCAGAAAAGATTTCAATGTGACAGGCAGGAATGACTAGACTAGTTATGATAGAAAGTGAGCCAGGCTGTGGCCTGACTTAGTTTGGGGGTGGGCTACACATCCAGTATAATTATGAGGTGAGGTGAGCTGTGGCCTGACATTGGTTTTATGGGGGCTGCAACTGCAGCACTATCCAGGATGAGGTGAGCCATGGCCTGACCTGGTTTGAGTATGGGTTGCACCTGCAGCCTGACCCAATGAGGCAGTCAGCTCATGCAACCTGACTCCCGGGACTTATAGAATCTTATCTTCTGTCTGTTTTATTTTTCTCTTTTCTTTCTCTCCTTATATCTTGTAAAAACCCAAACAGATTAGAGACAAGTTATACAATGTGAAAAACTTTTTGCCAGCTAATTCTCGGACAGAGGACTAACACATAGAACTCCAAAAAATTCAACCCCCAAAATTAAAGACCCAATCCAAAAATGAGCATCTAAAATAAATAGACACTTTTTAGGTTAAGAAGAATGAATGGTCAAAAAATGCATCATAAAATGTTCAACATTGCCAGTAAGTCAAGAAATGCCATTTGGAACAGCACTAAGATTCCATCTTGCTCCAGAAAGAACGACTATCATCAAGAAATCAGTAACAAATCCTGGTGAGCTATGTAGAAAGAGAACTTTCTCCGTTGTTGGTGCAGTGCACATTGTTACAGCCAATAGGTAAATGAATATAGAGATTCTGCAAATAACCAAAATTAAGGACTTGGTATATACCTCAGCAGCAGAGAACCTGCCTGCCTGGCAAGTGTAATGTCCTGAGTTCAATTCTCAGTGCCAGAAAAGCAATATTTAAACCATATGTTCCATTTGAGTCATTGTATTACAATGGTACATTCATGCTCATTATATAATAGCACAATTTATGTATAACTAAATCTTTGCAACAGTCCATATCAACAAATAAGTGGGAAAGTGGAGTACCACTGTGCCATGAAGAAGGAAAACTAAGGACATTTTTAGTAAATGGATGCCTCTCAAGACAATAATCCTAAGTGAAATAATTTAGACACACAAGTTTAAGAATTGCTTTGTTTCTCTTGTTTGAGAAAACTAAAATGTAAATAAGGAAAAATATAAAGTATATATTAGGAAGTAGAAAGAATTTGTTCAAACTGGAGTGGAAATAAAAGTTAGGGGAAGGTGAAACGGAGGAAGGAAAAAGATGTTTTAAAAAGAGAGAATGGGGGATGAGGATTTAGCTCAGTGGCATCAGCACCTGCCTGGCAAGTACTAGGTCACTGTTCAATCCCCAGTACCAGAGGGAGAGAGAGAGAGAGAGAGAGAGAGAGAGAGAGAGAGAGAGAGAGAGAGAGAATGGAATGAAAGGAATGCAAACAGAGCTTTAGTAAATGGAAATATGCAGAAGGCTTGAAGGGGGAAGTGGGGAATGGGAAATAGAGAATCCACATATATAATGTACAGGGACAAATTTCCCATAATGAATATGATCATTATGTATAGCAAACATGTATTCATAAAAATAAATACTTTTAAAAATACATAGAAATCTTGAAGGCACACAGTATATCATATATGATTATACATAATTTAGTATCTGCCTCAAAAACATCAAACTTAGGCTGTATTTTACAAACTTGTGGCCAATTTAAGCTGAAGGTTTTTAAAGGTTGATTTTTTTCCAAATGTAAATTAAAGGGTAAAATCGAAGCACTCAAACTTCGTTTAATAATAGAAGGAAAAATGAACAATGATCACATCTAGTGATATACAGCGCTTATTTCTTCCCCACTTCAGACTTCACTTGTGAATGTGTGATGTTAACTAATGAGAAAAATGGACTGAGTAAAATAAAGTATTAAAAGAAACACAGTTGTGACTTAGATAAGAAAAATGAGCATTAATTCATATCAGCTAGGATAAATTCTGACTAGTCTATTTAGAGTTATAAATCTAAAACTTCAAAAAATAAGATTTAATTTGACATGGTTAATGCACTTACAGTGTACTCTGATTTAGTGTAATCACTTTATGTGTTTTCTTGTCTGGCCCTTTTTTCTGTTTTAACACTTGATTAAAATACCTGCAGGTGCTTTATCAAAAATGGTAATTTTTTGGTTAATATAAATTTATATTTGTTTTTATTTTTTTGTCCTTAGAGGTTTCTGACACTGTTAGGGTTTTCCATACACAAGAAAATAAAATAAAACAAAATAAAATAAAATAGAAAGAAAAAGACAAAACAGTTATACAAATATTCAAGATTAACCAAACTGGAAACATTGCTGAAAACATTAGAAGGTAAAAACTGCTAAGCTCAAGGTTTATGTAAAACATACAAATAATAAAATTGAAGTTTGATAATATAAAAGTATTTATGATTTAAGTTAATGTGTATGTTTTGTGTATTAACTTTCAGGTATACTTTATCATCTAAAAAGTTAATTGAATTTGACTTGTAGATAGAATGACACTCATAGTAGCCCAAAAGTTCTTGCTCAGATAACTTAAAAGTGACCTAATTATAATGGTTAGTAAGATAATGAGTAAGATTTCTTTAAAGTTGGCACCATATTTTCATCTGAGTTTTTAGCCTACGTAGATAATACTTATCTGAAACAACTGGTTTTATAAATGCAAAGTCCATTGTTTCCTGGTTTCAATAATTGACAAAGTTTTCCTTGGTTAAAGATTCTCTCTTTTTCTCTTCCTCTCTCTGTATAGATATAGATATAGATATAGATATAGATGTAAATAAATCTCTTAAGAAGATTAGCTATGCTATACTGGGTCTTATTTCACCTAAAGTAATTATTAAGATGAATAAATAAGTAAATATAAATAGGAATAATGCTTATAAATGTTGGAAGCAACATCTAAGTCATCAATTACTAAATATAAATTTAAATATTATTAACTTCTTGAAGTTTATAAAACAAAGTATATTTTGGTCCATTACATGTGTTTTCATATATTATTTATATATACAAAGTTTTAAGATTTCGTTCTTATGTTGATTAAGAGTTACATTTCTAACATTTATTTTTATGTTAAAAATGTAAAGGTTTTTGTGCCTAAAATAATTGTTTTATAAAATTCCCTCTGTGACTATAAAAGGACTTGATGGAAACAATTTGCTTCACTGTTTACCACTGATCAGTGTGTTCTGCTTTTCTGTGTCTTATAGTGCCACACCCTAACAATATTATAAAAATAATATACATATATAATTAAATTCGTAAAAATTAAAATGATTTAAAGTTTTCTGTGTCTAAAGCTTTAAAGTTTTCTTAAAATATTTAAAAAAGCTCTTGGTTAAACTTACAAAAAGTGCTTAAAAAACAATAGTTTAATGTTTTACTAAGATAATTTCTTGCACTTTTCATTGTTAAGTTTTTGATTTTTTTATAAAACTGAGCTTTATGTGTTAAAGATTATTTAAGTGTTAACTTATAAAATTGTTTTCAATAATCAGTTTATAATTGGTTAAATGTATGACTAGTATTTTACTTTATGATACACTATACCTGACCCTAAAGATGTACCTACATTAAAGGCAAAATATGCTTTGAGTCAAAGCATTACAGTTTAATTTAACACATGAAAGATTACTAATATGTGCTCTTTTATACAATGTACATTTCTGAATCTAGACGTCAGACATAAAATCTTCAAAATTTTTGCAAGAAATTTGGTTTTGAGATTTAAAACATGATCTATTACATGGGCTTTAATGATACAAGCACATTGTTATTCTAACAGTGAGATACACTTACCCCTTGGTGTGATGGGTTAACTAATTTTCAACTTGTCACACCCAGCTGAACTGAGTCAGTGTGGGCTGGGTGTGGAAAGTTTACCTGAGGATTGTTGCCAACAGAATCAAAGGAAAATTGGAGGAAAAGATGACCTGCTATTAATTCTCATGGAGAAGCTTCTCATTCATTTTCCTGATATGAATTCAGCTGTTCGTATCACTGGAGGAGCTTGGGTCCTTGCAATCACTGAGCATGGCTGTGGTTCCTTTTGGGGAGCTCATTTTTTTTACCTTGAAAATCACTCTCTGGCACCAGTGCAGATCTCTCAGCCTGCTGGTTCGGACTTTCTAGCTTCTACCACTGACCTTTGGACCTTCCTAGTGCAGGTACAGGATGCAGACTTGCATGAGACATTGTCATGTGCATCAGACCTCCAGCTGAACTTGTAGAGGACATTGCCATAGGCTCTAGATCTTCAGTTGGCCTCGTGAAGGACATTGTCTTGGGGTTCAGGCCCTTAGCTGGATTCTTCAGGTCACTAATGCATGGACTGATCTGCACTCTTCTGCATTTGACTTTTTGTGTGACTATTATAAAATAGTCCTATAAGTTATGAGTTCTGTATTAAATCTATTTATTCCTTTTAAACACTGTGTACAACAACTGAGTAGTAAGTCTGTCTGTCATCATTAGCCCTATTTCCTAAATTTATAACAGTAGTAAAGATGTTCATTAATTACTATCAGTTACATCAAACTGGTAAGCTTGATAAAGGAATCTAAATTTTTCCTTAAGAATAAAAACTAAGTGAATATATGTGAAGATTTCTATATAGTGATGATGGTAAGTCTTGCTAACCTCATAGTTTATTAAATGTATTTGAGTGTTCCAAGTGTACAGATCTTATAAAATGTGGGATTTGAGAGATAATCTTATTGGGATGATATATATCCTAAAGATTTTTTATGGTGATAGACTTTTTCAGGCCATATTATTCGGTGCTTTAGAAGAGCTTGCAGGGCTGGGGCAAGGCTCCTCAAAAGACTGCAGATACTTTGAATCAGATCTAATGCAGGACACATAAAGTTGCAAGATTTGCCTATAACAGCCACACATAGTGTCAAATGTAGAAGAGAACAAATGATCTGTGTACTAAAAATTTACAAGATTTGGCTTAAAATGGATGCCCACAAAGTCAAATGTAAAAGAGTACAAAAGAATTGTTCACACACTAGAAATTCAAAAGATCCAACCAAAGCTTGGGAGCCCATGGAAGTGTCCCATACAAGTAGTCATCAGGAGGCTGAAGGACCACAATAGAACACTGTGGGGTCTGTGCCAGGAGGTCAAAGGGTGGGTGCCAACAGCTAAAGAGTCTGCACTGGCAGGCTAAAAGGCAGATGCTAGAATCTGAAACAATTGTGCTGAAAGACAGGAAATGGTGACCAAGGCAAAGGCAAAGACCATGGTTCCTCTAAAGGGAACAGTCAAATCTCCTCCAGAGAAGATCAGCTGCAACAGAACTCTTACAAAGAAAATCAGCTTCAGTGAAGCTTTTCCAAGGAAAGTCAACTGAAATCCTTCCCTCCCATTCTCCTTTTATACTGTTCCAACAGAAATACTCCTTAAAGTAGGTCTTCCATTCCCAGAACCATGCTGACTCAATTCATCTGAGTGTTCCCCACTCAAGTTGACAATTAATTAACCACAACACAGGCTTATGTTTATGTGATTATTATGTAATCATATTATAATAGTTAGATGTGCCTTAAAAATATAAAATCAGGGCAATAGTTATCTCTAAAGCACATCTCTGAACAAGTACATTTTACTTAGCCAAATACACATACATAATTATTATTAACCACTTACCAATCCAAATATTCAAATACAGAAAGACCAAAACATGCATATTTCCCTTAATTTTTATAAGATGATATAAAAGTGAATATACAAATGACAGTTTTATCAAACTGAGCCAAACATATATCACAAAGCGTGCAACACATGATGTAACATCACAATCTGGACAGTTGTGCCTAGTGTCTATCCAAATTATTTTGCATTACTGTTTTTCTCTGAATAACAGAATTTACACTCTCATGTTAGCTGGTCTTTTTTGGGGGGGAGTATAATTTCAATAAAATATCTACTCAGGAAAGATAATGATAGAGTCATCAATGATGCACATCTTAGGATTTAACTGTTCGATATTTTTCAGTTATATGTTCTTGTAGGCCTAATCTAAATTGTAAATGACTTTTTGACACTCCTTATTTTCAATAAATAACAAATGAGTTCTATATTGTTTTTCCAAGAGGTGTATAAATATTTTATAGTAGTATTTTTCCACACTTTTTGATTGCAGGACAGCTTAACAGATGTTGTACAACTCCATCAAAACCACCCATAGAATTATTAGAATCCTTGACCACTATTGGTATTTTTTAGTTTCATTTCTTCTTTCAAATTCTATGATTTCTGTAGTATGAATAGTTGACAATAGAGACTTTCTCTTTCCATTTCATAACACAGAATTTTCCTCTCTGATATGCTAACATTTCTCTTTTTTCACTTTTTTTCTTTTGCAGATCTTTTGTCAAGTCCTTCCTATTCAATCACAGTGTCCCAAATCTATCCTCTTTGTATTTTAAAAAATCGCTGAGTTCTGGAGAAGTCTAAAAATTATATCTAATGTTTTCATGATGATAATTTTATAGGTTGTAGCACAACATTATAGATTATTTTTCACAAATAAAATAATGTGGGGCCAGAGATACAATTCAGTTGCCTGCCTGGCAAGCACAAGGTTGTGATTTCAATTCCTGGTACAAAAGAAAAAATCATATATGTATATGTATATGTATATATAAAATTATATATTTTATATACATAAATTATATATTTATATAATATTTAATTTATAATTATTTATATAATATATAATTATAATTTATATAAATAATATATAATTATAATTATTTATATAAATTATATAAAATTATATATATAAAATTATCCAGAACTTATTATTGGATTTGATTAGAAAAAGAAATCAAAGTTAAATACAAGATTCTAAGTGAAAAAGTATGCAAAAAATAGTCAATATAAAACCAATAAGCAGACATATGTGTGCATCTCATGTAAACAAGAATTGACTAGATGAAATGACACTTGCCTATGTAATGCTCACGTTCGTCAGTGCATAAACACATTGCCAGATTGACATATGATGTAACTCCTAAGTGGTTAAATGTCATAATTTAAATCTAGATGTCCCCCTAATACCTACTGCATTTAAAAGTGAGACTTGGGTTGATGATTAGATCATCAGGTTATGATAATCATCAATAGAGGAAGGGGATCACTGGGATATGGCCTGGAAATATTTAACTCCATACCTTCTCCTTGATAACACTTTCTTCTCTGCTATGATGCAATGAGCTCTTTATCCTCTTCCATTTGCCTTTGCCATGCAACCCTGCCTTGGAGCCAACCATCTATGAACTGAAACCTCTATAAACTATGAACCCAAGTAAATCTTTTCCTTCTTCAAATTGCAGGAATAGGTTACTGTGTCTCAGCAATGCAAACATAACTAAGACACACTTAGGTACTATGGCATGACAGACTATCTGGGGAAGTAGACAAGACATATTAGTTGTAAAGTCCCAGGACACATGTCCAGAACAGTGCCCAAAACCTTATACATGGAACCAACCAGAGAGTGAAGTCTTTAATTCTCATTAGACTTGAGCAAGGTTTTAAACAAGATGACCTAGACCTGACATCTGCCTAAAAATTGAGAGATATAAAGCTGCAGTCACCATTCCACTCTCCACTACCGTGTCCTGAATTTCACAGTAGTCCACTATCATGCTGTAGAGTTGTACTTTTCCTACCTTTACTTGCCCTAAACTCACTCTTCAGAGCCTGTTTTTATCCCTACCTTTAATAACTATAAAAACCTCCCTGCCCTTGTACTTTTCTTGATCAGATCTTTGGTTGGAACAGAAAGAATATAGAAAACACTTCTAGAAGGAGGCTCCAGCACCCCAAAGCCTAGTAACAGGGTAATTGCTGTGACACTATCTGACCATGTGTTTCAGAAGCATTTGGAATTAGTTTGTAAGAGAAGTTTGGAAAAGTTTGAAGATGCTGGGAGGAGAAGCTGAATTACAGTGCTGGGAGCAGGGCATCATGCGACATTATGATCAGAGATTAGAGGACCAGAATGTTGACAGTGATGCAGACAGTAAAGACTAGGTCTTAAAGGTTTCAATTGGGAACAAGGACTGCATTGACATTGAATTCCAGGCCAGGTGTGTTTTGCTGTCAGAAAATTTATTTATATTTTTCTCTTGTCCTGAGATATTGTGGAAGACTGAGATTAACAACAGGAAGTGAATTAATCTGGTGAAAGAAATTTTAAGGCAGTCTAACGCTGAGGTGGTGATATACCTACTGTTCAGGGATTTTAACTAACTACCTTGAGAATCAAGAGCAAAATGCATACCTGAATGATTTTAAAAGTTTTGAATTTCACTAGAAAGGAAGCTCTACTAAAATTGAGGACTGAAAAGATGATTTAGAGTACTTATTTTCTAAAAAGGTTTACACTAAAAAGAAACTAAGCACCTTGGAACAGAGCAATACAAAAACATGCCTTGAGGAAGTATAAGCAAACAAGGCTCCATCTTTTCAGGATCACTTTGTTTTTGACAAGAGAGTCCCACGCCCATGTTCCAGAATGATTGCTTTGTAGGGAATTCATAGGGGATTCAGTTACACAAACACTTAACCCCTACAGACAAGATAGAAGGAAGCATGGATACTGCTTCAACTGGTTGCAAAATTGACATCATCCACATGGTGCTGACTTTATGTACATGAAGAATGAAAGAGTTGTGGGGTCAGGAAACTTCCACCTTTACTTCAGAAAAAGGCCAGATAGGCCAGACAGTGTGCTCCCAAAAGGGCAGTACATGAAACTGTGAGGATGAAGATGAAACTTCAGTGGACAACCCAGGGTGTTTAAAAAGACAGAAATAAGGAACATCTGGGAAAAAATACTGAGCAAATCCCACCCATGAGTGAAGCCATGAGGGCTGCAACTACTAGCAATGCTGTAGTGGTTGAATTGCACAAGCCCCTTGGAGTTCATATTTTGCAACAGATTGCTAGGGATGCCAGAGATGGAAATAAAGGGTTTAATGTTTGCTCTGATCACTTTGGTCTTGCTTTGTTCCTATTCCTTTCAATCACCCTATTTCTTCTCTTTGGAAGGGGACTGTTCACCCTGTGACCCTGTATGTCAGTAATGTTTTAGCTTTCTTTTCATTACTATAGGGACTCACAGCTAATTTAACTTAAATCTCAGAGAAGACTATAGGTTTGCACTTTTAAGCAATGTTGAGAATGCTAGGACATTGTCAACTTTTAGTCATGAGCTAAATATATTTTGCATAAAGAGATGGGAATTTATCTTTTGGGAGACATGGAGTAGAATATTATAGTCCATATCTAATTCCCCCTAAAGACTTATGCATACTTCTGGGGACATCTCTATATAAACCACAATATTTATGGATTTGGGGAGGTGATTGGATCTTGGGAGCATGAGTTTCTTTGAGGGGTGAAGTCTGTTTGGAAAAGTGGGTAACTAGGGTTGTAGCCTGGCAGTGCCTATCCCCTTCCCTTCTCCTTCTTAGCTATTTTTTTTCCTGCTGCCATGCCATGAGCTCTTTCAAGCTATCGTGTCCCTCTGCTATGATCACCTGCCTTGCAGCTAGCCAACTATGGACTGATATCTTTACAAACTGTGGCCCCAAATTGTGGATGTCAGATACTGTGTCACAGAAAGATAAATGAACAAAAACATTAAACAAAAAACTGCAGTAAAAGAAGGGATCCCCAATAGTACACCTGCCACTGCTTGTGGTCTCCAGATACGTATGTAATTTAAACTCATAAATAGTTTTGAGTCCTAGTCCCACTTGCCCTTCTTCTGAAATGTTTCTTTTAGCTTCTCTTAGTATATTTCCATTATGGTATTCAAGTGTGTTTGATCTTAGCCAAAAGGTCTAGAAGCGATCAAGTGTATGTCAAGTAACTCCCAAGTAAAGATTTAGCTTCTTGTATAGGTGTACCTATAAAATAAAAACAGCTACAGAATTATATAAGCTTTCTGTAACATACTTCAAATTTTGTATGTTTATGTTGTCTATGACCAATCATTATGAGATCCCTTCTACAACATAGAACTTTTTATGGCCAAAGTGGTTACTTAATCATTCAAACTTTTGTTCAATTAAAATAGGAAGATATAGGATTTTTAATTAATAAATCAGGTAAGTCAGGGGGAAAGTCTATGTGGTCTTAATTTCCACCTCATGTATTTGAGCAAACCTCCCTCAAGATCAATAGAGGTTAATATAAAAGATAAAAGGCTTATACCAAGTGCTACAATGTTTTATCATTTTTAATCATTATCCATTGATATTTTTTTATTCTCTGTCCCCTTCTTGTTTACATGGTTATAAAATAAATCTTAAGCATCAGTAACTTGCTAATGACCTTGCCTCCATTTTTGGCCTGTCAAAAGGTGATGGTTCTTCAAAATAATGAAACTCAATATTCCTGTTTCTTTTACATCAGTCAAGATGAAAATTTTGTTCCCTATCTAGACAGGATCAATACCTCTCATCAGCCAGAAACGGTTATACAAAAGCACTGTTGAGCTTTCTACATTTATTAAAAATGAGAGATCCTACTATCATTGTGGGGCATGAGATAAGATAGAATTTTTTTTTTTACTTTCTGTTATTTCTTTTACCTTTTTTTAAAAAAATTTATTTAAACAAACAAAAGCATGTAAAGGGTAGAGATAATAAAGAATTTCAAAAAAATGATAAATAATAAGAAATCACTAGTTAATAAATTACATATTGTCTTAGAAATAGTTGTTCCAGTTACAAAATTAAAGCATACAAAGTAGCTATTCAAACAATGAGAGTGTAAACAGCTAGCTAAGCATGAATCTCTACATGTATTTCTATCCAGTCTGTATTAGAGGGAAAAACAAAACATAGCAAGACAAACCAAAACAAATTCCTATAAAAACATGAAACCAAAAAGTCGTATAAAACCACAGTACAAGGTGATCTACAATGATTACTGTGTTGTTTCTTATTATCTTCAATAGAATATCTATATCATCAGGCATAATTGAATATAGCAGTATAATTGAGTATAGCAGTACATAAAAATTTTTGTAAAAATAAAACTTTTAGACAGTATAAAACTTCAAAAGCAGGTAATAATCAAACCATAGTGGATATTATAGTGAATCTTCTCATCTTCAGTGCAGTTGCCTATACTCTCAGACTTGATACTATCAATCATAACAGCTTTGAATAAAATCTATCAATACAAAACAGTGATCTAACAAACCAGACTTGATTACGATCAGTCATGCTAAAACAATGTAGATTTTACAGAGCTTTAGATTAAGTTAATAGGAAATTAAGGATGATTATCATACTATTCCTGTTATTTTCGGGATTACTGTCTGTGTCCTCAAATCTAGTACAGGTAGAATGACTGGAACAGAATATAATACATCTAAGCAGAGTGGTGGGAGTAATGTGGGATTCAAATCTTGGTGCACTATTAAAAATATAGCGTATCAATGCAATCTGTGTTACAGTTTCTAGTTATCCTCTGCCTCATTTCTGCTATGCTATTTTTCTGCCTTTGTCTAATTTTCTCCTTCATTCTACTGCCTGCCCCACTCACTGAAGCCTTTCTACCACTGTTCCTAAAATCCTGGTATTTTTTTTCTCTCTCTCTAGAATGTCCTTCAGTATTCTCTGTAGGGTTGGATAAGTGGTCACAAACTCCCCCAGTTCCTCTTTGTCATGGAAGCATCTTGTTTCTCCATTAGTTTCTAGGGAGAGTTTTGCAGGGTACATCAATCTGGGCTGGAGGTTATTCTCTTTCAGGGCTTGGAATACTTCACTCCAAGCTCTTCTTGATTTGATGGTCTCTGTCGAGAAGTCAGCCATGATTCTGATAGGCTTACCTTTATAGGTAATCTGTTTCTTTTCTCTGACGGCTTTTAATATTCTGTTTTTATATTGAATTTCTGGTATCTTGATTACTATATGTCTGGGTGTAGATTTGTTTTGGTTGTAGGTGGCTGGAGTTCTGTATGCCTCACACAACTGAATGTCATTTTCTTTTCGCATGCTTGGGAAGTTTTCCTTAATTATTTCCATGAATAGCCTTTGTAATTTGCCTGTATGTATTCCTGCTTCTTGGTTCAAGTTTCTTATTCTTAAAATTGTAGATTCTCTTGTCATCTTCTAGCCTTTTTATTGTTACTGCCTGTTTTCTTGTTGTTTTTAAGGGATATTTCCTTTCATGATCACACATTGCAAACTTGTCTTCAAGTTTTGATAGTCTATCCTTAGTTACTTTTAAGGAATTTTGCCAGCTTTCAATGGAGTTTTTAATTTCCTGGTAGTCTCTTTGAATCTGCTTCATGTATTCTATATTTTCTTTATATTCTTTATCGAATGTTTCTCTCCTTTTTTGTTTTCCTCCCTTCTTCCATCTGTATCATCCTGAGAGATGCTTCCTGAGTGCATTTATTTTATTGCTCTACTCATTTCTTGCTTTACCTGATTTAATATTTCAGTTTTGAGCTCGTCTACAAGGTCCTGAAGATATCTCTTAATGTCCATTGAAGCCATGTCCGATGTTGTGTGTTTGCTGCCCTCAGTCTCCCTTGCTTTTCCCTCTCCTGGATCAGTGCTCTCAGGGTTCTGAGCTGGGGGCCTCCTCCTGCCTCTCTCTCCTGTCATGGCCCTAGCTGCCTCCACACAGGTTACAGTGCAAGTCCCAGCCCCCTTACCTGTTCGTCACATTTCCTCAGAAGCATGCTGGCGAGGGACCTCCGCCCTCTCCTGCTTGCTCTTGTCACTCAGAATTTTTTTAATATGCATAAAAAAGAAAGAAAGAACTTGGGATTTTAAATTTGTTCTTAAAAACAACTATGGCTTTTAGACAAAAAAGTCACTCAAATCATTTTTTCCTGCAAGCAAAATTATGCAAAAGATTCCTAAATAAGTTAAAAACACAATAAACCTATAAATTGTGATCTAGATCTGTCCTTATCACATGGAAGTTGAACTTTCTCCATTCTCAAAAAAGCAAGACAATTATTGAGCAGCATATCTCAGCTTCACACACATGTAGGTGTAGACTGCCAAGTGGGTAACCTGACAGTCAGTACGAATACACATTTTAGATCACCCATCTTGAAGGCATCTCAAGAGCCCCAAAATACCATATACTGAACTCAGGTTCATAATCTCTCTGTCTCTGTCTCTCTGTCTCTCTGTCTCTGTCTGTCTGTCTGTCTCTCTCTCTCCTTTATTTCTTTGAATGTACTAAGATTTTGCCCAAGAAACCCACCTCATACCTCTTATTGATTCATCCTACATCTTCCTCCATGATGACAGCAGGCAAACCTCTGAACATTCCATATTTAGGGTGAGTAACATTGCTCATCTTAATTAAGGGAATCTCCTCAGAGCCAGTGCCATGGCAATTTTTCTCTCGTGACTGCAACTTAAGATTCATAAGGATAAAGAATTTTTTGTTTTGCTTTTTTATTAGTTTTTTTTCCTAAATACAAATGCTTTTAGCAATCTAAAGATAGTCATTATTTGGTAAAAATTATTGAATGGGTAAAAATAGATCCAGGTACTCTACAGTTTGGGTATAGTTTGAGTGACCCTCAAGAGTTCATGTGTTAAAATTATTACCCATTGTGAAGAATTAAAGAGGGAAAAAGTTTATCTAATCATATTGTCCAGATTTGAAGCCTTTGAGAACTTACGACTAATGTAATTAGGATGGATTTTCTGTAATTGAATCCTGGAGATATTATAAAAAGGAGAGATATCAAAAGCCACACATGCACACACACACACACACACACACACACACACACACACACACACACATGCTTCTTGCTTGTTGGCCATGTAATAACCAGGGATAACATTTTCCAGAAAGTAAAAAATCCCTAGATATGGTTTGTCTACTATAAACAAACTTAACTCTGAGTCACAATATTATTTAAAACTTAATCATTCTGTAGCATTTTGTTTTGAGCAGCCAAAAAGGAATAATAACATACATTAAATTTGAAATTTTTCAGTGATAGTCACAGATTAGGTACACTCTTTAAATGTACAATTTCTCGAAGTGTCTGTGACCTAAAAGAAATGTGTGAAATGAACTTTTTCCCTTAACTTACATCCTCTCACAAAATTAATACTTTTTAAAAATTATATTTCTGCCTGGAAGTATTTTGGTCGACAACAATAACTTCATGGTAGCAGTAGAATCTACTCAATAAATTATGTGCATTTATTATATACTATATAATTGGTAAATGAATGGATTATATTGATAGATAAAAATAGAAGTGTTCACTTGAGTCTAGTTTGGTACATCAAAGAGTACATGTCCAAATTTGTTTTGCCTTAACCTGTTGACCTTGAGTTACACATAAGCTCTTAGCATAAATCTTTTAACTTCAGTCATGGGATACACTTTCATTTGATCTCTTCATATATGTGAGAAATACTTATGCATGCAACTTTAAAATTTTTTATTAAATAGTAAAACAATAAAATAAAATTTTACAACAAAATAATAAGAGCATCACAATAGTTAATATATTACATATTTTTATCTTTAAAAAATTGCACAGATATGGATATGGGCATAAAAATTTCTCTAATCAATACTAGTACACACATTCATTTTCAATAAACCAAGAGACACTAATAGTGTAACTGAATTGCATTTTTTCCTTTTCCCTACTGACATTTATCTTTCATCCATCCTAGGGCTTTTTTCCTTTTGAACAATTTCTTCCCATTTCAAAATGTCTATTGGACATTTTGAACCTTATTTACTCTTTCAATTTCTCACACAAAGGAGACAATGTGATGCTTATACATGTGAGTCTGATTTATTTCACTTATGAATATGACCTCAACTTGCATATATTTACCTATAGAATCTCAAGTTTATCATTCTTTATGGCTGAGTAGCACTGGACTATATAAAAATGCCACATCTTTTTAATCTGTTCCTCAGTTGAGAGCATTTGAGTTGCTTTCAAGATTTGACTATTACAAACTCTGCCACTATAAACATGAGTGTGAAAATATTGCTGTAGTATGATTCTTTTAATTATTTTGGGAAGATACCAACAAGGGGAACAGGTAGGTCAAATGGAAACTCTACTCCTAGCTTTTTGAGGAATTTCCACACTGGTTTCCACAGTGATTGCACCAATCTACACTATCACCAACAGTGGAGAAATGTCCCCTTTTCGCCAAAGCTACTCCAACATTTGTTTTTTGTTGAATTCTTGATGGTAGGCATTCTTTCTAGGGTGAGATGGAGTCTCAGTTTTGTTTTTATTTGCATTTCTAGAATGACCAGTGATGTTGAACATTTTTTCATATATTTATTTGCCATTTGTGCTTTTTCATCTGAGAAGTGTAGTTTCATTGCAGATGCGTATTTATTGATTGAATCTTTGAATTTATAGGGAATCTGATTTCTTTTCAAGTATTTATATGTTCTAGTAGAAGTACTTTGTCAGAGGGACTGTTGACTAAATTTTTCCCATTCTGCAGGTTGTCTTCTCACTTTGTTAGTAATTTGTTTTGCTGTGCAAAAGTTTTTTTTTTTTACAACATGAGTCCCAGTTATTGATTCTTTGAAATACTTCCTGTACAGTCTGGGTTTTGTTTATGAACTCTCTACCTACATTTATGTTTTCAAGATTTCTACCTATTTATTTTCCAGTAGATTTTGTTTCTGCTTTAATATTTAGATCCTTAAACTGCTTTGACCTTAGCTTATTAAATGGTGATAAACATGGGTCTATTTTTAGTCTTTGGCATGTCAAGAGCTAGTTTTTCCACCACTTTTTATTAAAGAGGGTTTGTTGCAGTAAATGTGTTTGGCCTCTTTGTCAAAGATAGGGTGACCGATTTTGTTTTTAGTTGTGTTTGCATCTTCTATTTCATTTCACTGATCCTCAACTCTGGAGGTTTTTTGCCAGTACATTGCTAATTTTTATCATACTAGCTTTGTAGTATAATTTTAAGTCAGAGATTGTGATGCCCCTTACCATGCATTTGTTGCCCAAGATTGCCTTTGCTATTCTATGTATCTTCTGGTTCCAGACAAATTTCATGTATGTTTTCTCTAGTTCTGTGAAGCATGCTAAAGCTATTTTGATTGGCATAGCATTAGGTCTGTATAACAATTTTGAAAGTATGGCCATTTTCACTGTTTGTTCTTCCTATACTTGTGTTAGCAGTATCATTCCATTTTTGGATATCCTCTTTGATCCTCTTTTTAGAGTACTATAATTTTCAATATATAGATCCTTTCTTTCTTAGATTTATTCCTAAATATTTCATTTTTGGATGGTTATGTGAAGGATGTGGTTTCCGTAATTTCTCTTTCAGTGAATATATTGTGTGTGTACAGAGATGTTATCAATTTTTGAATTTTGACATTGTATGCATCTATGCTACTGAAATTTCATATTGAAGATAGAAATTTTTGATGGAGATTTTGGAGTTTTCTATGTAGAGTATGTCATCTGTGAATAATGACATTTTAATTTCTTCATGCCCTATCTTTATTCTTTTTATTTCTCTTTTGTCTAACTGGTCTACTTTCTGTTTCCAAAACAGTATTGAACAGGTATGGTGATAGTGGACATTCTTGTCTTGTTCCTGATTTTGGAGTGGAAATTGTCAGTTTTTTTCCATTTAGCTTGATGTGGGCAGTTGGATTGTCATGAATGGATTTTATCAGATAGAGATAAAGACCATCTATTTTTATTTTCTTTAGAGTGTAAAATGAATGGGTGTTGAACTTTGTGAAAAGCTTTTTGTGCCTCTTTTGATATCATCATATGATTTTTATCTTTGGCTCTGTCAATACAGTGTATTATATTTATTGATCTGTTTAAGTTAACCATTTCTCCATTCTTGGGATGAATCCCATTTTGCCATAGTGTATGATCTTGATGATTTGCTACATTCTCTTTACTAGTATCTTATTGAAGATTTTTGCATCTATGTTCATTAGGAAGATTGGCCTATAATTCTCTTTTTTGATTGGGTTTCTCTCTGGTTTTTGTATCAGAGTAAAACTTTCCCCCCAGAAATCAGTTTTGGACTATTGATTCCCTTTCCATTTCATTAGAGTTTGAGAATTGGCATTAAATCTTTAAATTTATTGTCATATTCATCAGTTAATCCATCCAGACCATCATTTTCTTGTTGTGAAGTTTTTAAACACATTTTTCAATTTCATAGAGTGACATTGTATTACTTAATTTTTACATCCTCTTGATTCAGCTTTGATAATTTTTACTTATCTAGGAAGATGTCCATTTCTTCTGTGTTTTCCATCCTATGAGTGTAAAGATTTTCAAGTAAGTATTGTTCTTCTGAATTTTCACAAATCTCTAGTGATTTCATCCTTTTCTTTCCTTAATACATAAACTTGAGCCTTTTTTTGACAAGGTTAGCTAAAGGTTTATCAATTTTGTTTATTCTTTCAAAAAACAACTGTTTGATTGATTAATTCTTTGTATTGTTTTCTTAGGCTCAATTATACTAATTTATTCTGTGATCTTTATAACTTATTTTCTATGGATTGTGGGATTGCTATGCTCTTTTTTTTCTGGAAGTTTGAGGTGCAGTATTAGGGTGTTTATTTGTGCTTATTCTGTTTTCCTCATGTGAGTACTCACTGCTACAAATTTCCATTAGACTACTTTTATTGTGTTCCACAAATTCTGCAATGTTATATATGAATTGTTGTTTAATTGTAGGTGTTGTTTAATTTTTTCTGTGATTTCAATGTGACCCACTGATTTTTCAGGAGGTTGTTATTTAATTTCCATGTGTTTAAGGAGATTTTGTGGTTTCTTTTACCATTAATTTCCTATTTCATTGCAGTATGGTCAGATAACAATGTATGTAATATTTGATACATATTTCTGTCAACACTTTTTCTCCGACTGTATTCTTTCTGTGCTTCCATGTAGCCTCCACCTTATTTCTTTCTTCACTATCATTGCACCTTTTAGAGCATAATACATAATGTTTATGTGCATTGTTTTTCCCCAGAGTCTTTTCTAATACACTTTTCAGTTTCTTCTCTACTGAAGGGAGAATTATGAAGAAAGATGCCTCATGATCATAATGATCATTTCACAGAAAAAAACCCCACAACATTTACATATTGTTTTTTTTTTTGCATTTTGTCAAAGAGATTTGCATTAGAATCCAAGGTTAATTGAAAAGAAAGGTTTGTGTTAACATTTTTGGACAACATTCCATGGCTATATCTGGTACCCAGTAACCATTCTGAAAATAAAAATAAGCAGTGCATTGATTATTGTTATTCTCCTAATATGTTGTTTTGAAATTCTATTTTTTTAGGATAAAAAATAAAAAGCAAAACAACAAAAATGAGATGGTTAAAAATAAAAAGTATTATTGGGAAAAGAGAATCCATCGATACAGAAGACCTTAACACTTTGTTCTCCTTTTGTTGATCTCGTTTTCTACTACTGTTGTTGCTTTTTTGTTTATTTGTTTGTTTGTTTAGTTATGAGAAATCATTCTCTGTGACTCTTTTGCTTTTTTCAGTTCTTGGAATCACTTCTTACACAAAGATTCCCAATATAATTCGCCAGTCAATTATGCATCAGATAAGTTGCTATTACTAACTCCTCCTATAAGTAGGAAATGGCAAGTATGGGATCAAAACTATTGAAGAAAGTCTCAATCCCCTAGAAAAAAATATTATTTTTAAATATAACAGATGAAACATTTGTAAAAATAGAAATTGCATGTAAATTTGCATCTAGTACATGGCTCCCATTTCTTTACAAAGCTTCTAAATATGAAGATTCCATCCTGTTGATAATTATCAGAAATAAGAATGTGGCCCCTTTTGTAAATAATCCAACAATCCAATGTGTCCAAAGGTTGTGTGCCTGTAAATACAGATGAAAACCCAAAAGTTGTTTTTAACACTACCTCTTAATGAAGCCCAAATCATCCCTTAGTGGTCCTTTGAGAAATATGCTAGCAATGTATTTTGGTTGTTACAAATTTCTCACTGCATTTGGAAGATGTGGGCCAGAACCACAAGATATTTAGCAATGTGCAGCACAAACAAACACAGCAAACAACTGCTTTATATGTTGTATTGTTTCTGACTATATTTTCTTAATTATGTTGGTAGAGATGCTATTTAAAATAAACTGAACATAGGTCATGCATGACTTCAGCATTCATTGAGTTTTTTAGAAACATAACTTTCCAGTTACTTGAAAGTTATAATCAGTTTGTTTCCTTGACCTAAGTATGAAAATCCACCATTTACCAAAGTGATGTTTAAAACTCTAATAAAAACACTTTCCTCATACTTTGCAAATACCTGTAATATTCATGATGCTTTTAAGTATTTGATGCCTCTGTTATAGCTCGTGTAGTCATGTTCAAAAATTTACATACTAAATTGTAGATATTTTATCATACATTTCTTTTATTCTTTCTTAAGAGCATAGATAGCAATTTATGTACTTTTACATTTCAGTACAGGGTTTTTTATATATCATTTATTATATGATTAAAGTAAAAACTATTATTTAAAAGGACATAAGTTCTGACAGAGTTGAGAAAACACTTCAGCTTTTTCAATAGTGCTGGTTTGTGCAAATGTTATACAATTTCCTGATTCTTTATGATTTTATTATATTTATCTCACACAGGAATATAAATATTATGAGGGAAAAAGTCATTTTCCTATTTATTCACTTATTTATAACAAAGCTTAAAATATTATGTAGTGTTCATCAATTACATTTAAAATCATCTATTCATTACTTTTTTCAACAAATACTGAATATTTCTAGGCAAGTGAAAAAATAAGTTAATGATGTTACAATAATAGATTTTGTTTCTATATAGAAAAAGATTAAGTTTAGAAAATCACATAACTGTGGCTTGCTGATTACCCTATATTGGACAATCTCTCATTCTCTTGCAAATTCAATTTTGGTTTCCACTACCTGATAGATAATATTTTCTGCCTTGAAGTTTTATAAGGATTAATAAGTGTTTATATATAATATACCTAGGATACTATGTGATATAGAATGTGCTCACAGGTAAAGTTCTTAAAGTTGCATGTGGAAAGCTTCAGTGCAAACCACTTTGAGACAAAAAGAATAAGTTAAAATGAGAGAAAAAATCTAATAATGTCACCTAGTTGTTCTGATATAGGCTACTTCTTGAAGTCCTTTACATTGAATTTATTTGTTTCTTTTACTTGATTTCATCTTAAAATTACAAAAGTAAATTTAGAAGCATAACCAAAACAAGATGTCATCCCTGTGTACACATAGGTCAAAAATGATAAAATGTAGGAAAATCTTCAGATAGGAACACACTCAATGTCTTACCATCCAAAGTAAGTAGTAGCTTCATGTTACAGTTTCAGGATGCAAGATGTAAAAATGAGCATAAAGATTCCTAAAAACCTCTCTTTCATTCTGCTGCATTCCTATTCTATCAGTTCTCTTGGAGACTCAGGTGGTGAGATTACAAGTTCAATTCCCACTTAACAACTCTGTGACACAGTGAGAGCCTGTCTCAAAAAAGAAAGAAAGAAAGAAAGAAAGAAAGAAAGAAAGAAAGAAAGAAAGAAGAAAGAAAGAAAGAAAGAGATGCCAATGTAATTCAGTGCAAAGGTCCTGTGCTCAATCCCCAGGATTACACAAAAATTTATCTGAGATTCTCCATGTTTCCTATTCATGTAACATCAACTTCAATTTATATACTTCGTAATAATTTGAGACTGTTGTCCACACTAATTTCTCATCACCTCCCACGGTCTACTGTTTTTACCAAACACATTAGTGTCACTGAATGCATCCTTCCTTGTGTTATTCTTCTACTGATTCATCTTAACAAGGTTTCTTTTCTTGTGGTGAACTATTCTTTCAAGTCATGGTACTTATATTAATTTCAAAGAAAATATTTATGCTACTTGTATTATCTAGGGTGCTTCAACAGGATTGTGAATATGGGTGCCAACATAAGTGAAATTCCTGGGAGCTAGTGAATTTAGAAAATGGGACTGGCTAAAGTTCTGTGGAAATATTCTGTAAAATCACCTGAGGTGAGAACACCAGATAAAGAGAAATCCTCAATATATTTAACATTACTTTTGAATGTTTGAATTATATGAGGTCAACACTGTGTTAACTTTCAAGTAAATGAGTTATAGGTTGGAAATCTGGGTGTTTGAATTATATGAGGTCTACACTGTTACCTTTCAAATAAATAAGTTATAGATTGGAAATCTGAAAAAAGTTGCTGAGTACAGATACCACAAGGATACCACCTTTCCCCTTATTATTAATTTAATTATAGCATTCTGCTTCTACACTTATCTGATAATGAATTATGAATTTCCAGTAGAATCCTCAAACTATATCTCTATATAAAACTATATTTAAGACTGTATCACATGCTGTCTAAAAATGAGGCTGTTTATTCTTTCAATCTGAAATAAAATATTTCTTTCATCTTCCCAAACTCTGCATGACAAATACTTGTGCTTTTGATGTCAAGGTTTCAAAATGTTGAAAATATACACGTGATTAAAAACTAAATTTTTAATCATTCAAATCAAACATTACTCTCATTTTTCTTTCTTATACCCAACACATCTAAACTTTCAGCAAACCTGTCAGTTATACTTTAAAATAAACGTAAAATATAATCAATTCTTATCATTTATCTAGTTGTGAACATGATTGTATCATCATCACTTGTTTGGGTTATTATAGAACTTTTCCAAATAATCTTTTACTTCTGAACTTCATATGCTCATAATATATGCACAACATAAACAAAGTTAAGCAATCTTGTTAAAATGAGCATGATCATATTACTTCTCTGATGAAAGGTTTACAGTGGATTTCCAATTTAAATGATGCATAGTAAAATCCAATGTCCATGCTAAGATTCAAATACTGCCTTATATATTCTGGTTTTATTGTCTCTCTGGTTTTATTTCTAAAAGATTTCATCAGTGTATGTTTGTAATACAGAAGAGTGACATTTGTTTTGTGGGCATGGTATATTCATATAACATATCTTGACCATTTTCATTCCCTTTACCCTTCACTCTCTCATTTTTCTCCTCATCTTGACCTCCTTCCCCTTATCCAAGAAGCTACTTTGTAGTTTCTTACCTATTATTTATTTATTTATTTGTTTATTTATTATATTTTAGGTTTCTCTTTTAGTAGAAATCACGTGATGAATTTATTCTGAGCCTCATTTATTTCACATAGAATGATTTTTATTTACTATTCTTGTCATTTTGCACACTTTTCTTACCACAAATACATTTGTTATCCTTCCATTTCATTGCATTGCATTATCTGTTTAGAATTTCCTTGCTCCAAATATGTATGTAACCAGATCCTTTTAGCTCTTGAGTGTTTGGGAACAAGAAAGATTGAAGGGGACAAAATAGAAAGCAGCACATGGTACAGAATGCCTGAATGCATGTTTATTATTGGAAAGAATAGAAGAATTCCTGCCTGTGATAAAGAGGTTTATATAAAGCAGAAAAGAAAGACTGGCCACTCCCACCACAGCTGCCAAAATCCAGGTGAAGGCACCACAGAAAGCAGACACAGAGGCCAGTGGCTGCCAGGATCCCAGGTGAACAGCACCACAGGAAGGCCCAGAGACCAGCCCCTCCAATTAAGGCTACTGGGATCTAGATACAAAGCACCTCAGGAAGACACAGAAACAAGAGGTTGCTTGGATCCAGGTGAAAATCACCACGGAAAGTGCCAGAGACAAGCCTCTCATCTCAGCTGCCAAAATCCAGGTGAAAAGCACAGAGGAAAGACCAGAGACCAAGCAGGGAAAGCAACTAAACAGAAAAGTAGGGAACTAGCAGCAGGAAAATAACGTGACAAAGATAAGCCGATACATATCAGTTATAATTATTAATACACATAGCCTTTCTTTTAATTCACCAATTAAAAGAGATGACTGGAAGAATGTATCAAGAAACACAATCCAACAGTATGCTGTGTATAAGAAACATATTTAACTCAAAAAGAAATTTGTGGACTAAAAGTCAAAGGATAGAAAAGAATACTCTATGCAACAGGAACCCAGAAAAAAGGAGTAGTTATTCTGTTTGCAGACAATGTGAACTTCAAACCAAGAATGATCAAAAGAGATGAAACTCACTACACACTTGGTAGGGGAAAACTTCTAGAGGAGATAACAATCATAAATATGTATGCATCAAGTATGGGAGCACCCGACTCTATAAGACAAATATTAATAAGCATGAAAAATCAAATGAGTGATAACACAATTTTAATGGGAGATCTTAAGACCACACTGTCACAAAGAGATGAATCAATGAGTCAAAAATCAGCAAAGAAAAATCATAACTGAACCAAATCTGTTGAAAGACTGCCTTATGGATATTTACAGAGCACTCTAATGACATTAGAATATACCTTCTTCTCAGCAACAAATAGGAGAGTCTCTAAAATAGACCGTATACTAACCCACAGAGAATCCTTGAGTAAATGCAAAGGAGTTGAAATTATTCCATTCATATTATCTGAAAATAGTTCAATGAAATTGAAAATTACTGTCATAAGAAAACCAAAAAACTCCCTAAAAATGTGGACATTAAATAACAATTTCCTGAAGAGCTGATGAGTTCACAGATTAAATCAAAGAAGAAATTAAACATCTACAATTAAAGGAAATGCAGATACAGCATTCCATATCGTGTGGGAAATAATGAAAGCTGTCCTCAGAGAGAAATTTATAGTGGTGAAAGCTCATATGAAGGAAGTAGTTTCATTCAAGTGTTTCTGTTAGGTTTCAATAGAATTTTTAATTTCCTGAATATGTCTTTGAATCTTTTTCATGCATTTTAATTCTTTCTTATATTGTTCACTCAAGGTTTTCAACATTTCCTGCTCTTCTATGTTTTTCATGTGTCTCCTTTAACTATGCTCAGAAATTTTTTCATTACATATATCATATTTTTTTACCTGAGAGATTATTTCTTATCTGATTTCCTTCACAGTCTCATAGAGCATTTTGTTTTCTTCTGTTGCTATCCTGTCAGAAATGTCTGGTTTCTAACTTTCAAGTTTTTCTATGTTATGTTTCCTTGATTTATTCTGTGTGGACTAGATGTTTGAGATTGTATTTTGCTCTTTCGTAATGACATTTTCTATTTAATTTTTTGTTTTGCTGTTTATGATGATTGTTGTGAGTTTTAGTAGTAGATATCAATATCACTATTATCAAGGTCCCGCTAAGAAAAGTCCGCTCTTCAGGGATATCTACTGTGTTTGAGAGTTTGTTGGTTTGTGTCTATCCCAAGATCTTATCTTCCTAATTAATTAAATTTGGAATGTTACTTTGTTAGGCTCAGTTTCCAGTCTTCTGTTGTAGGGCTATGTTTTAGTTATTACCCCATAGCTTCCCATAGATCCTTGTGATTACACAAGGGCAAACAACTGGTTACAACAGATATGCCATCCTAGATACAGTAGTATGATTAGCCATATTGTTAGTGTCAAGCACAATCTACAAATTAACAAATTGTTGCCACAAATGTTTTGGTACTTTGGAACATAGGAGCAAAGTCTATACCTATATAATGAACCAATCATAAATTAGGGGTTTTATGCAAAGTGCTTCCCCTTGTTGGAGTGGATTTACACTGGGTTCACCTGGATGAGCTGGTTACAAATGCCTTGGGGCTTCCTGTACTGGTTACCAGTTGCACAGTGTAGGGAGATGGGCCGGGCAACTCGGCACTTTAACCCAGAGGGATCTGGGTTCCTCTGGGTTGAGTTTCTCAGGGATGGCAGAGAGGAAATGAGTAGGGTTTTTCTCCTCCTGCTTAGCTCACCAAGGTTCTTATGGTGGCAAGAGTTTATGGGCCAGAATTCTCCTGTCCAATGTAGCACACTAAGGTTCCCCAGATGGTTCTATTTGCTTTTTATACAGTTTTTAGGGTTAGTGCATGTGACAGATAGCCAGAATTCTCATGGTTTAAGGTAGACCTTTTTTGTCTGGAAAGCAAGCTGTTTTGTTTGCATTTTATTTTTTCTAATGTCTCTTTCATTTATTTAAGGATGTGTTGTTTGTCCCTTGCATTTCACTAAACCCTAATTCTCAGTTTGTTCAATTATTTGATACCTCTAGTATGTTAACTCACTTATTCTCTGACTTTAAGCAGTTTTTTTTTTTTTAGTTTGAATATTTAGGACCTGTATCTTACCTGCCTAACTTCTAACTGCTGTACTTTATTCTCACCTCTAGTGACACTGACTCCTGTAAAGAGGTATGAACAATAAAGGGACTCATGTTTTATAAAATACTTCCTGATGAGAAGGGATATTGCTGGGGAATAGCAGATAGATTCTGTCTAAATATATGTAATAGAAGGTAAGAAGAACACTTATCAAGAGTATCTCCACCATCACTTGTTGCATTAATCCTATGAAAAAAGAAGAAACAAGTTTTATTGAGAGGTTGAGAGGACATGGAAAAAATACCAAGGTTATAAGAAGCAATATTATGTTTCTTGCTAGGAGAAGTAACAGAATATCCAGTGTAAGATCCTTAACTAGGATCTTGATGATTTATATAATTGTTGGTGGGTCTTTGAAGCATCGTTGTCTAGGTTTTATGTTGTATTACTTATTATGTTGGACTGATTGCCATGAAGGCAACTTTTAGGAATAAACAGTGCATCTTGTTTTCTATAGTTAAAAACTTAACTATAATTTTTATTTTTTAAATCTGATGTGTATTATTTAAAATAACAAATGTATATAAGCATGTGAACTTTTAGCTATTAGAATACTGAAGTCCTTGTGCTTTAGAAGGACAATATTAGTGGAGAAATTTAAAAGTTTTTGTTGAAATTGTATAGCTATTATTGTGGCTTATTAGTCTTATTGAAACAGAATAGTTCTAAGTTATATGTGTGGATGCAGACTGCCATTAGGAGCCAGTGTATAGAACCTGGAACCCCATTGTCTATCTAGCCTGAGTTACTATTTATATTTTTCATATACTTTGTTTATGCTTTTTTGCTAGGATTTTCAGTCTAAGTATAAATGAGACATGTATTAATTAGAATTAACATTTATGTTGTAAATTGAGGTCAGTTAAGACTCTCCAGGTGTTACTTTTGGGACTATATATAAAGTCTTTTTGCTTCTCTTTCACTGTCATCTGTCAGAATCAGTAAGAATCTTGCCTGACATTATGGCTTTTCTTGTTTGAAACTTGGGAATTGATTTGCTCTTTAATGATCCTTCTCTGTGCATAACATATACTAACTGGTTATCTCCTTTTGTCTTTGGTTAAATACTCACATTGTTCAGGAGGTTGAGTATCTTATCAGAGTTCTAGGATCCTCCAGAAAGGATTTTTCATGTCTTGAATCTTTGCTAACCTGGAAGGCTAGAACCAAAAGATTGTCTATTTCTTTAGTCCAGTCACATATTTAGTTTTGGTCTCAGTACTTTAGTTGTTGAATACCTATATTAGTTCTACCATTATCGAAGTGAAATCAATCATAATTGTCTTTGAAATAAAATTTTTATGAAATAGTACCAGATGATAGTTATAAAGCTTTTATAGACAGAGTTTGAAATCAAGAACAGAATATAACATTTTAGACAACAATTATGTTGACATTATTAGGAGAGTATCATGGGTTTTCTATCAAAAGTATATTTAAACTTTTATTTTAGTATAGAATACCTTATTACATAGAAGAACTGTAGATTTTCTAGATGGAATATTTGTTTACTATCATTCTTCATTTTAAAACCAAATTTGAGACTTTGTCTTTTTATAGAAGAGTTGAGGTATATTATGGGCTGCAGAATTCAGGACCATCATTTAAGGCAAAGAAAGCTTGTTCTTAAGGCACTGGAGGTATTTAAACTAAGTTTTATAAAATAAATCTAGTTGAAGCATTGTATTATTGTTGATATATTTGATATTTTTCATTATCCAAGTTTCTCCATTTCTATGTATATAATATCCATGTCTTAAAGTTTGATAATGTAAGTTTATATACAATTGAGTTACTGTTTATGTTTCTGTGTCAATTTTCAGGTATATGTCCTATTTTAGTTGGTATATTGACAAAGAGACAGTCGATGTAGCCCAAATATCCTTGTACACAAGGTTAACAGTGAGTTAGTAAGATAAAAATAAAGATGTCTTTAAAGCTGGTCACATATTTCCATCTAATTTACTTGCTAATTGAGATGTCAAAATAATTTTTTAATAAATCCAATGTGTATTGTTCTTTGTCTATAACAATTAAGAGTTTATTTCCCTTAGTTACAGACAGTAAGTATAGTTTAAAATATTTAAATATGATTAGGTTCTCATGAATCGTCTAAGGAAATTGTTAAGACAGGTTTCAGTTGGCTATAACTACAGGGTTAAGTTTTCTATGTCTAATGCAATATGATTTTTTTTACTTATCAAAATGTCCTTGGATAAATTTACAAAATTAAACTTAAAAGGCAAATGTTCCATATTTTACTAAAATAAATATCTTCTGTTTTCATCATTAAGCTTTTTGCTAAAAATTGGGGTTCAAGAGTTAAAGAGTATTTAAATGTTAACCTATGAAATGTTTCCAATAATCAATTTATGAATGACTAAACAACTATTATCTTAGTTTAAGACATAACACACATTTGGGCATACATGTTTGTATGTATACATCTAAATAGAAGCTACACTATAATTCTAAGCTTGAAAGTTAAGTTTATAGACTGAAGACTATTTAATACATACAAAGTAATAGGTGCTCGCTTAAATACAATATATTTAGATATTAAACATAAAATGATCAAAATTTGACAACTGTTTAAATATAGTCTTCATGCTTAAACCTTATCTAACTCTATTTATTTTAATTAAACAAGCATCTCCTTACAGTATAAATGAGTTATAATTATATATTGGGTAACAAGTCTTACTTTGATCATTAACACTGTTTTCAAAACTTATCAGAGCTGTAAAGATGTACTTAATTCTTATCAATGTAGTTGCACATTAAAAAACCTTTTAAAGGAGTCTAAAATTTGCCTTAAGAGCAAAGGTAAATATATGTAAATATTTCTGTATGTATGAGACCAATTATTAACTCCATGGTATATTAAGTGGCATATTTGTGTTTCCCAAATTTACAGCCCTTCAAAGATGCAAAACTGCAAAATAACATATCATGCTGATGATTTCCAGTTTAAAATTGTTTATGGTAGTAAATGTTTTAGATTCAAACATCTGGCATTCCCTTAAATGTAATCCATCCACATGATAAAATATGCATGTCAATTCAATAAGAGACAGCCTTTCAGATGATCAGATACTTTTATAGACTTGTGTTTATGTGATTAGTTTATAATTGAGTTATAAATTCAGAGGTATTTAAACACTACACAATCCAGATATCAAGATAGTGACTAGAGATTTGGCATTTATAATCAGTGAAATACATCTATAAACAAGTATGTCCTACTTAAACATTATTATTTCAGAAAAATGGTTAGAAGCTTATGAATTAGGTAAAGGCTTCTTTATGTCATTTAATATCTTTTAATAGGTAAATAAAAATAACTGACTAAAAAGCTATTCTACAATAAGATGGACATGTAAATGGGTTTCAAAGATAATGTCATCAAAATTGTCATACTAAAATGCTATGTGTCATTTTCTCTATAAAATGTCATAATTGTAATATTTTAGCATTCTATGGATTCAATTAAACTACAGTGTGCAAAAAGGAGGGTCAACAAAGAGACAAATACCTTCCATGCTTCCACAGGAAGCCACGTGGGGAAGCAAGACCATCACTTACCCAATAGCTGACACTAACATAGGAACTAAGAGGCTCTAAAATGGCTCCAAAAGTAACCTTTGCAGAGTCTTAACTGACCTGGAGAGATAGCAAGAGGTTAATTTTGATTAACACAGATCTTACCTCAATTTGGTCTTAAACACCTAGCAGAAAAGTACAACCAAAAGTATGAACATATTTCATGTGTAAGAATAGCACTATAGCAATTAAATCTAGATATAGAAAAGGGGTTTCCATCACCAACACCTGCTGGCAGTTTTTATCTAGTTTTATAGGTGACCACTGTTACAGTTAAATGAGGCTAGAAAGCTACAGTGAATGCTGTAAAAGCACAGAAAAATATTTAAATTTCTTAGCTAATACTGTCCTTCAAAATTACCAAGTTCTCCATCCTTTTAGAGGTAAAAATATAAGATCTTCTGACAAAAAATATCTGGCATATAGATAACCTACATTCATAGAGACATCTAGGAGTCAGAAGTTTATATTATTCCAATCCCTTAAGAGCAGTGTCTCAAAATGCCCCTTTTCCCCAAACTGCCATTCATTCTAGAGTTCACATTCTGATTGTACATGCTTTAATTTCTTGGAAAAAGTGTTTATTCTCACCAAGAGGCTGGCAAACTCCAAGTGATCATTCAGATAAACCCCACAAAAAATGTGCCAGACTCATTTTATGGGGACCAACTACTTTGACCTTGTAAAGGGAGTTCATAACTGTGAAACCCCAAAATGACTTCTCTCCAAGGCCCATTAGATGAGCTATCTGTTAAAGGCACATATTACAGTCTCCCACACACCTATCCTCAGCTCAAAGAAGCTAGATTAAAACTATGCCCACTCTCCCTTAACCACACTTAGGCATAGCCCTTCAGAGTGTGAAATATTACAGGCAGCTCAGTTGGGTAGAAATTACTAGGCAGTCAGACAGGGATATGCCCTTGAGAAGGTTAGTGCAAAATAAGAGAACACAAACTGTAACTGGAGGCACAGCTGTTGGAGGATAGTCTTCAAGATAAATGTGAGGGTCAGACCTACATGCCTCTCTTAGGGATAAGTAGTAACTTGAGATTGTACTTTGTTTGGTATCACCTGGTCTAGTAAAGTCCAGATAGATATAAGTCAGCCAGGTGGGTGACCATAGCATCTAGACCCATCTCTTCCCCAAAATGCCTTTGTTCTTTTTATGTTCCCTTGCTATTAGACTCACACAAATTAGCTCAGCAGCTCTACTTTTAATCCTACAGGTTGATGGTGGTTTGCCTCACATTGTAATCACACTGTGACTTTGCTGTATAAATTACTCTTGACAAGGGTAACCTGCTTCCAGGACCCTTCCTTTTAATCAGGCGCTATCTTTCAATAAATATTTCCTACTCTAAGGTCCTTTGTCCTTTGGAATTTATTCTTTAATTGTAGGGGACATGAAATCAACACATCTGACATCTAGAAGGCTGGGAGTTAACGTGATCTAGTCAAATTGACACATAAACGTAACCACCACAATAAATTTCTCAAAAATGAAAACTAATGAAGAGTGTCAGAATGTAGAGAGCTTATCTTTGTTGGCAGGAACATACAGAGGGGAGGGAGTAATTTAGAAGCAGCAAGATGGAATATTGAGAGTAATGGATATGTCCAGAATGTTGATTTCAGTGGTGGTTTACTGGTAATAAAGTGACAAAATATTTGCACTGAACAAATATTGTTTGAATGAGAATGTAAATCAGTTAACTAGAAGTTGGGGAAAATAGCAATAAAAACAGGGAAAATGACTTAAGTAAATATAGAAACTCTTTAATTAGAGAGAAATATGTGGAGATATTAAAAAGAAATACAGGATTCTGGGTAGACAACAAACAAGCCCCACAACTTCTTTCGTCCCTCAGACAGTTTACACCATAAAAATCCATATTTATCATTCTATGTTTTCAACACTGTGTATTAATTTCTGACACCAAAATATCTTAGGGTTATCAAACTGGTAAATACAGTATGATCACTGAGCATCTTTGAAATCCCATTTGATCTATATGATTTCAAGATTGTATGTTTTCCTCCATGTTCAGTAGCAAAGATATTGCAATGGAATACATAGTAATTTTTATTTACCTGGTCATGATTTTTCAAAGCAAAAATATTCAAAGTATATTTAAAATAATACTTGTAATAAATAAGCGTTAAAATTAATTTAGGTAATTAGTGAAAAATTACAGAGATGAGGGAATTGAATATTCTAAAATATCAAAGGCTTTCTTTAGTTAAATTACAGGAAACCAGAAGTATATGATGTCATTTAGTGCACAAAGTTCACTAAATTGAAATTATATAGAAATTGCAGTTCTTGATGATGAGAAATATAGGATATGATTATGGCAGTAAGTTTATAATACAGAGTGAAAAATGAGATCAATAATAATCAAGAAACTGGGAAACTTGTTGCTGTAAGGAATAGTTACTTGTGTATCTCTTTCTATATTTAACTGATAAAATCGAAGAATATTTGCAGATACAATGACAGTGAAGTTGGGTTATAAAACCCCTGGGAAATTGTTTTCAGGGGAAGTGACTCAGTAGTTGCCAAATGACACCAATATTAAAAGACAAGGAATAAGATTAAGGTATAAGACTAACATTCATTAATAATTAAATTATCAAATAGAAAATGACCTGTGAAAGTGGTAGAGTTTCATCCACAATTACTTTACTGAAGATGTTAAAAACACAGAAAACCCATTATAGTAGAACTGTTAAGTGGAAAAAATTATGAAACAAATTTTAAATACCTCTGACATTTCTATATTAGTGAAGTACACAAAATAGCACCATACATAATTTCTTCTACCTGCCTATATTTGTATGTATATAGAGTAAAAAAGTATGTAAAATGCAGAATAATGATGATGATAGCAAATGCTAATGAAACATGCAGCAATGGGCACTTTCATTCATTGACTGTTGGGATGAATCATGGTACAGACACTACAGACAACAAATTGATGGCTTCTTCTTAGAAAGAAAAGCATACTCTTACCATGTAATCTGGCATTTGTGTTAAAAATTATAAAACTCATGGTTAGAGATTATATATAGAAGCTTTATTCATGTTTTCCATAATTTAGATCTAATCAAAAAGTTGAATGAGGAAATAAAATGTTGTACATGAAAACAATGAAATATTATGGATCACTAAAAATAGAATAAGATATAAAAATTCATTGAGACAACATGATTTTTTAATATTTATTTATTTATTTATTTAAAGAAAGAAAAAGCAAAATAGAAAAAAGATAGAATAATACAGAATTCAAAAGCAATTAACACTAAGAAATTGCTAATCGATACATTACATATTGTCACCTTAGAAATAATTGTTCAAATTACAAAATCAAAGCATAAAAGTAGATAGACACTCATACATTGACAGTACAAACCATTGTGTTCAATGATCCAATAAAAATTTAGTAATATGGTCATCTATCTTCCACTTATACATACAGTTATATCCTTTAGAGCACTTTCCTTCCCTTTCATTTTTACAATATCTATTATACATTTTGGATCTTAATATTCTTTCAGTTTTTATTATGTTTTACACTACAGTAACAATGTAATACTTACTAATGTGAGTCTTTTTTATTTCACTTATTAGGATAGTCTCAAGTTGCTTCCAATTAACTATAAAGGTTTCGAGATCATCTTTTTTATAGCTGAGTAATATTCCATTGTATAAAAGTACAACATCTTTTTCATCCACTCTGCAGTTGATGGACATTTTGATTGTTTCCAAGATTTAGCTATTACAAATTGTGCTGCTATAAACATGGGTGCACATACATCACTGTGACATGAGCTTTTCAATTTTTTTTCTGGGAAAACACCCAGGAGAGGAATAGTTGGATTGAATGGAACTTCCTATCCTATTTTGTTGAAGAATCTCCATAATGATTTCCACAGTCTACACTCCCACCAACCGTGGAGAAGTGTTCCTTTTTTATTATTTAAAGAGAAAAAAAAAGCAAAACAGAAAAAGGGGTAGAAACAATACAGAATTTCAGAAAAAAAGCAGTAAAAAATCACTAGTTGATAAATTACATATTGTCATCTTAGACCTAGTTGTTAAAGTTACGAATTTAAAGCATACAAAGTGGACATTCAAACAGTGAGACTGCAAAGAAGTTCAGTGATCCAGTAACAACTTAGCCAACATGGTTATCAATCCTGCACACTTAAACATAGATGCAGCCATAACCTCTAGAGCACTTCCTTTTCTTCTTTTTACTTTTTAAGTCCATTATCTGCTTAGTTATATCCTGTTTCAGGTTACTTATTACCTTACTGACTTGTTTTGTTGTTGTTATATACTTTTAATCACCTTATATAATCCTTGTTTTTGAGTTACTCCTCATCCATGATCCATGGATCAGCTTTGGTGGGGTTGGGAAAGTTTTGGAGGTATTTTGTTACTTTCTTATTTACTTTGTTTTTTGAAGATAGCAAAATACAGCAGAACAAGACAAAACAAACCCATGTGACTGCAGTGCAGTGAAACTACCACAGAACCTCAGAGCAGATCACCAGGACATGAGCAATGGGCTCAATAGTACCACCCATTTTGTTCTCATTAGCTGTTCTTGCAATCAGGTAGAGGAAAATGGTAGGAAATATCGAACTTTTAAAAACAGAATATTGAATATACCATTACCATTAATCAAAACTGAGCAAAAGAGTAATAAAAATATTTGCCTTCAAAGAGATGGTAGAAGGAAATCCCCCTTACTCGCCACGCTGTATGCATTCGTCCTCCAAAAAGATCCTCAGACCGCCAGTGCTGACTTGCTAATGGGGGAGGGGGGATGGATCAATGTCTGATTCTTATCCCGTGCACCAGCAAGGCCCCAGCTGCTTACCAGGGTGACAAGTAGGCCTCCTGTTCTTCCAGTGCCCAAAGTTCCAACACGATGCAGAGCTCAAGAATAGCTGATAGTTCTCACCCCAGTGCGCCGGTGGCTTGCCATGCCCCCAGATGCTTACCAGGGCAACCAGTAGGCAGCCTGTTCTCCCAGTGCCCAAACTTCCAACATGATGCAGAGCTCAGGAATCACTGATAGTTCTCACCCTGGTGTGCCTGTGACTTGCCAGGCCCCCAGCTGCTCACTAGGGTGGCGAGTAGGCCCCCTGTTCTCCCAGCACCCAAAGTTCCAACATGATGCAGAGCCCAGGAATCACTGATCAGAAGTTCCTTTTTCCCAAGAGCCCTGCCAATATTTGTTATTGGTTGATTTATTGATCACCCCAGAGAGACAATATGATATTTACACATGCTCAAAAGTAAATATTGACGGAATAGTGAAAGAAGAAAAGAAAGGAGGGAAAAGATTGGATGTATGTATATATATATATATACATACATATATAATCTATCTATATATATATGTATTTATATAAATATATACAAGATAGATTACTATAGTACTAATCTTTGCTCACCAAAAAGAACAGCTGTGTTTTCATTGTTGATTATTTGATCATTTTTTCATGCCTAAATCTTGTAATCTTAACAACTATTTTCAAGATAGCAATATGCAATATATCAACTAGTGTTAATTTTCTATTACCTTTTTTGAAATTGTATATCACTGTTATTCTTTTTTTGTTAGTTTTTAAAATAAAAAATTCCTTGATAAATTCTATATATGAATTAATAAGTAAAATAATCAAATCTTAAACTACACATACTGTATAATTCCAATTTTATGACATTTTGGAAAAGGCAAGCCTTTAAGACAGAGAGTTATGAGGGGTTACCAGGGTATGAGTAAAAAAGACAAATATGTGGAAACTACAAGATTTTTGTGGCAATGAAAATAGTATAATGCTACAATGTTGGATACATGTCATTGTTCATTTTCTCAAATGCTTAAAATGTAAAATACCAAGATTGATTCCTAAACTATGGAGTTTGGCTTATTATGCACTATCAGTGTAGAGCTACCAGTTGAATCAAATATACCACATGGACAGGGAATATTGATAATGGCAATGTTTTTGTATGAGTAGAAGGAGTAGATTTATGAGAAATGTATTCTTTCTAAATTTTGTTATGAAAGTAAAGTTTCTCTAAGCTGAAATATTTTTGAAAGTCTAGAAAAATATACACCAAAATGAGCACATCAATTATGTGTAGATTATGGCATTACAAAAAATTCTTCTCTCTTTTATGTCCTTTGTGTGATTTTTTAAGTCTTTTATTATGATTATGAGTAGTTTCCATAATTATAAAAGTTTTATATTTCATTTAAGTAAAATAGTGTTAAAGTATTTTCAGTTTATAATCTCTTGTAAATGCAACAAATTTTCTTTTATTATGAATAGTAGACTATTATTTTCTCAAATATTCTAAATGTTCTATTAAAGGCATTAAATGCCTACTCACATAATGTGGCCCAACTTGATGAACAGTCCATGCCATAAAAAAGAATCTTTATGTTCTTATGGCTCTCACTAATTCTACTATTAGCATACTATCTAAAGAACATTCTGTAGAAAAATGTATGTTTTAGCAAAGACAGTATACTCTCTGACATTCAAACACAGTTATTTTTATTTTGTTTTTACTATTGCTGCTTTGTTTTTACTAAAATCAACATTTATTATCACTCAGAGAATAAATAAACTTTTAGGGACTCCATCTTTCTACAACTAAGAAGAATAGTTTGGAATATCAGGAGTTTCCACATAAAGAGCTCAGAGTTGGCTAACAGAGTGAAAAACTATGTAAGTAAAATACATACTTTTACTATACTTGTTCAGATAATTCTTATTTTATGCTTGATAAAAATCTTAAGCAGCAACATGTGCATTCTTTTTATGATATCAATACTCGTTTCAAGTGCTTTAAATTTCCTTGCATCAGTTTCACTGACTTGGTATTCTAATTTACCATTTTTATCATTCTCTTTCATTAGGATATTTACTTCAAGATAGTTTATTTTCTGCTCCTAACCAGATAACCTAAACAATTCTCTACAGCATTTTGTAGAATGCATACCAATATTTTATGCAGTGCTCTCTTATAAAGGATCAGCTTCATTCTCCAGCGACTCTGTTAATCCAGGAAAGACACAATGTGTCATAAAAAACTTTTACCACATCAAGGTTGAGGTCAAAATTAGGGTACGGTTATCAAAGACAGCTATTTCTGGTATTGAGCAGTTAAGCCAGTTCTGTGGAAAGGGAAGAGGCAAGAGCCCTGACTTGTGGCATTTACATATTTCTGTTGTGTAAATACATCCACCATGACCAATTTCAAGGTACCAATGTGATATCACAGGAACTTGAAATATGTACTTACAATCGGTTTTCCATATGGACAGTCTCCACATTTCACTGTTAGAGAAACCATAGTGAAGTACAATGTTTTTACATATTTATCATTTTAACTTCACAAAAATTCTAGGTCAGTGTTTTGTTAATTATGATAAGGTTTCTTGGAATACTAGGAACTATCTAAAAATCTTATTAAAATATAAAATTCTAAGTCTCATTCTAGACTTAGAAGTGTGCCTCAGCATACATAATTTTAACATATATCCAAGAGATTCTGTTGTACACTAAGGCTTCCCTTTCAGTGTCTGCAATGCTGATTTCTATTTGGTTGCCACAAAATTATGAAAAACTAGAAACTAAAACAACAAAAGCCACTTAAGTTTAGTTCTCCCAAAGATTAACTGTGTCAGTTACTTCCACATCTTGAAAATGTCTATGTGTAAGAAGATTTATTGAAAATATTCTACTACAGTGTTTACATTTTTCCTATTTACTGTTAATTAGAGTAAGGCTTTCTATATTGATTGCTATGAATGCCATAACAAACTAACATAGACTAGATCACTTAAAAAAAAAACCAGAAATTTACATAGGATAATGGTACGCAGTGTGGTTTCTATTGGGATCTCCTTCTGAAGGTGGTAGCTATTTTTAATTCCCTATTATCTTGCTTTGAAGTCCTGTATCATTTTTATTGGTTTGATGGGTTGAATTTTATTTTGCTTTGTTTTGTTTAATTTTTATTATGTCCAATGGCATGGGCAGCTATCTCAAAGATAGCAAGATATATTATGGTAGCCATTTTGGATACATAATTGTTTTGTCTTGAAGTCCTTTACTGCATTCATTGTTTTATTTTTATTGGTTCTATTCTGTTCTGTTTTATTTGATTTTTACTATTTCTGAAGATATTTGCAGCTATTTTTAATGCAACAAGAAACATTATCATAATCATTGTTGATCTCATATTGCTTTGAACTCCTGTGTCACTTGCACTGGTTTGTTTAGATTAGTGTTATTCTATTTTATTTTGCTTGGTTTTATTCTCTTTGAAATAATAGTTTTAAAAAATGGAAATATTTTTATCAAATTTTTGAAGGTTAGAAGTGAAAGACCAAGGTGTTGCAAGGGTTGGTCTCATGAAATATCTCTGTTTGGTGTATAAATAGAAGTATTTCCCCTTTTACTTTACATCATCTTCTCTGTGTTGCATGTCTGTGATTTCATCTTTTTTAATGAGATTAGTCATATTATGGCCCAGTTTGAAAACGGTATTTAATCTTAATTATTTCTTCAAAGACACTATGTGCAAATACAGACACATCATGGGTCACTGGATACTAATATTTCAACATACAAATTTGAGGGGAACAGTAGTCATCCCATACATACTATTTATTAAATAAGCTATGAATAAGAAATATATAAAAATTTATACCAAGCCATTAAATGCAACACGTAAATTCAAACTATAGCATATTTAAGCATTTCAGCTAGAATGTATCTAGCATCAACAAATGTTAGTTTCTATGTCACACTGAGCCATTTCTTTGCAGAACGACTCTGGCATGAATCCAAATACCTAGTTCTTTAGATTTCATGGAACAGTTAATTGACTTAAAAAGTTGAGTACTAATTTATAAATATCTTGTAAATAGCTAAAGGCAAAATATTTATTCTTTAGTTGATTAACATTTTCACTCATAATTCTGGACTAGAGGCAAATCTTTCTTTGAATCACAACCTGAAACCCCTCTATCTCATACAGTACTATTTATAATAGTTATAAACTGCATGCCCAAACATAGGAATTTTTCCAAGAATGAAAAGCTTGAAAAACATCTTAATTTTTACCTCATAATCTTAATGTATTTCACACAATTCTGGGTAGATTTTTTTATGGGAATTACATATGCTACCTGACTACATATCATAAGAAAATTTTCTTTCAAGTATATGATTACAAATAAATACCATTGAGCAATTCCATTATTTCTTCATTTGATGTCAAGGTCATATTTGTTGTACAGACATTGCAAATTTTTGTGCTATGAATGGAAGGATGCAAATGGTAGTGTCATGGCCCTATTCTAATAGAGGTGAGAGTTTATCGTGAAACCCAAATAATGAGACATATGCTATTGATGTTCATTGAATCAGTCATAGGGTAATCACACTGATTTGTTTTCCTTGAGGAAAGTGAAGAAAGTTTCACAGAGGTTTTTATAATTTATCCATATCTTAAAGAATGTTTTGGAGGCTGATAATGAGAAAAGAGGAAAGAACAGCTATGATGACAGCAAAGCACATACTAAACAGTGTTGGTACTTAGAGAATTTGCAAATGCTTTAGGAAAATAAAAATAAGTTATTAGTGCTACAATTTCAATCTAAAAATGTATCCGCAAGTCTTATGTGTTCAGCAAGGACTTTTGGAAGTTGATTTGATGGTGAAGACACTATAGTTATTAGTACATTAATTTATTAATGAGCTAATAGCTTAGTATACTGTTATGAGTCGGAGCGTAGCCGGAAGAGCTGGATAGCTAGGAGTGACCTGAAATGGTATACTCTGCTACCTGCTTCCTCACTTCGCTTTCTGCTTCCTGTTTGTCCATGGTTTAGCAGCTTTCCTTTGCTGTTGTTTTCAACAATGTGGTTTCTGGCTTAAAGGCAGATAACTATGGACTGGACTTTTTGAAATAATGAAGCAAAATAAACTTCTCCTCCTTAAATTGCAGGTGTCAGATGTTTTTAACGGAGATGGGAAAGCTACCCAATACAATGAGCCTAAAAATATAGATTAGATTTATATCATGTAGGAGTTTTGTTATATTGTAAGGAGTTTGAATGCTATCCTAGAAGCGAAGAGATATTTTAGATATGAAGTGACATGGTTTTATTAGAAAAATACTGAACCTCTAATCTCCCCTAACTCATAATTCATTTCCATTTTTCTCTGTATCAGTTAATTCCATTCTTGCACCTACACATGACAGAATACTTGGAGTAACATTTCATCACTTTTCTTCCATGCTTCACACTCTTCAAAGAAATTCTTTACATTATATATTAAAATTGTATACATATTCTGAATATTTCTCATTATTTTCACCTCTCTTCACTGCTACCAAGATAACAACATACATTACTTGGGTTCTTGAAATAGCTTATTAACGTGTGTCCTTGTTTTTATTATTTTTCTCTCTTTAGGTTTGTTTTCAATATAGAAATAAAAATAAATCTGTTATTCAGATCATGTTATTTTTCTCATGAAATCTAAACATTGGATGCTTACCTCCTTCATACTAAAGTAGAAATTCTTACAATGAACTGTATAGTTTTCAGTAATCTGAGAAGCCTTTAGTTTTCTAATCTCCTTGGTAACTATCTATCCTCCTATACCCATCTTCCTTGACCTAGATATTGGCCTTCTTGCTGTTTCTACAGCGTGCAAAGCAAATTTTCAACTCAGAATTTGCAGTTCCTGTTTTCTCTGTCCAGAATGTTCTTCAAGATTTCTGCATGAGTTTTCCTTTCACCTATTTCATTCAAATTTCACTGCAGTGACAAAATTTCTATTGAAAATTTAACCCATTCTTTAACAGCTTTATTCTTCTCTGATATCATATATTTTTCCAAGTCAATTATTATATTATAATGCTCTCAATCATTTTTTTTCATGTGTTTTTTTCATCTTCTCACTAGAATAAAGGCTCCATGATGCCAAAAGTTTAGCTTAAACTTTGGATAGAACATAATTTTTATAATAGCTCCTGGAATAGAAAAAAATTAATAAATATTTGAAGAAATTAACATCAAGTTTTAGAATATGGTGTAAACTGAAAAGTTTTGCAATAGTCCAAAAATGCTTGCACTAAATATGCATTGAGGTTGATCATCTATTATGCAGTCTATATAGTCTACCTTCTGTGAAAAGTAGGAATATAGGAAATTCTCAATGACTATTATGTGAAACAAAAGCATAGTTTTGCCAAACTGATGCCTATAATTTGCTCTTCCTGCCATCATATTTTCCTTTCTGCCTTGGTTACAACCATTTTAAAGTCTTATAGTCACATCCACTATCACTTCAAGTTTAGTAAATTTCTTTACCTGCTGTTAGTTCACCTTTTTCAGCCATACTTTCTTTTGATCATTATTTTCTGTCAAGTATTTCATTTGTTTTTATTGGAAGACAGATGGCATCACAACTGAGCACTTTGCTATCAAATGAGTAACAGATATGCACTGACCAACAAAAGACTTTGAAAAAAAAAGTAATGATTTGTCACAGATCATAATGTACATGAATTATACTTGCTGTGATTTATGAGATGAAGTGTATAAAACAATGTTTGTTCTTTATGGAGTAAAGTTATACCATGGTAACTTAAAATTAAATGATATCAGCTGATATTGTTTAAACTGTAGATAAGCAAACGTAAACGTGTCAGACCCTAGCAAAGTGATGGCTTCCTATATATATTTTCCATTGCTATATTATACACATAGATATTGAGCATTGTACAAGTTCAATTTAGTATTAAATTTTATTTAGGAAAGCTATTAAGCTTCACTAAATAATAAATGAAATCTATTCTTTGTATTTATATCTTGTAATTGTATAGTATGCATTTTCTATTTTGTAGTGTTCTATCATATTCTGTTGTTCTTTACCTACACGAATCCCACATAATGTCAGTTAAAATAACTTCAAATGAAGTTTTGATATGTGGTAATGCAAATACCTCTCTTTGTTTTGTTGACACTGTTCTTTATTGAATATTTTAAAATTTTTATGAATTTATAAATTTTAAGTCATATCATAAGACTCAAGAAAAATTGCCAGAATTTTATCCCAATTGCTCCTAGTTGAATTGTACGGGTATGACATGCTCACTATATTATTTTTCTGTGATCATAGTATATCTTACCTCTGAAATTCTAATATATGATATTTTTAAGTTGTTATTTTTATTGATATATTTTTGCTGTACATAATTATTACTTTCCTTGTGGGGAGGTGGTATATGCACATAGCATATTTTATTTTATTTAATTTTTGATTTTTGAGACAGGGCCTCACTACACAGTTCAGGCTGACACTGTACTCATTTTGTATCCCAGGCTGGTCTCAAAGTTGCATTGATCCTCTTGCCTCAGCCTCCCAAGTGCTGGGATTACAGCAGTGTGCCACCATACCCAGCTCATATTTTATTTCTTTTATTCATCATCTTCACTTTCTTTTCCCTCCCAGTCTTTTTCCAACTGTTTTATAATATTTCTTTTAGAAATCTTACATGCATTTTACTTTTTTCCCAGACAGTTGTACTCTGTTGTTCTTTTATAAAAGATGTCTTATTTTCAATTATACCTTCTGGTTTCTTTCTTAAAATGTGTTTTGTTAATGTATTGGTAAATAATTACAACAAAAATCTTATGATTATTTGAATAGATTTATTTGTGGTTAAAACAATTCATTATTAGCAATATTTAACTATAGGATCTTTCAATTATCCTTAACAATATTGCTAATATTTTATTTCATTAAATTGTACAAATAATTTAACTTGATTTTCTCTAGATATATTATGAAATACTAGATATACTGCCATATATCTTCAGGCTTAGCTGAAAACCTACAGAAATGTGCCTTTGTGTTCTGTTTGCTTAGCTTTCAAATATCACATTAAATGAGATATCTTCTAGTTGTCATTATCTAATATACCTTTAGGACATCTACAGTCCTTGGATTTAGAAAAAAAGTTGATCATTTACAGAGGTAGATGTATATCCACATTTTTAAACTGTCCTTAAGAAATGTAACATATTTCTGATGACTGAAAGAGTTAATTATATTATTACTTTTCACCATATCTTGGCTAATAAGTGAGTTTAGCTAGCAATAAGAAAGTGTCATTTTCTTTGTTTCACTTATGTTTGTATTGTTAATATTATCATCAGCCTGCAGGTTTATTTTTGTTAAAACATACTAACTGCACTACACTGAAGATCAGCAAAGAAGAGTAAGAATTACTGTCAAACCACTACAATGTAAAGAAATATAAAACACATTCTAGGTTAAGAGACCATCTATAGCAACTTTCTGTTAGAGCAGCATAAAGTGCGTTCTATACAATAAGCAAAATTCAATGTATAAAGAACAAGGAGGAAATCTTTTTTAGGGATAATTTTAAGATCAAGTCTTTTCTTCTACTTAAAATATATTTATTTTTGTAAATATATTTATCTCAGAATTATTACATTATTATTTGTCAAAAGGGATATTGTAATCTATCATCTTATAAATTTCCTCCATTGCAATTCCATTCTATTTGCACAATTTGGGTAATATTAGCATATACTCAATCTTGAAACCTATAAGACAGAATACAATTCCTTCTATATTCTTTGATCACTTGATATTGAGATTAACTGTTAAAAATGCTTTAACAATATCTAGTCTGGAGAATGAAACAGGTTCATAATTAGGTAGTGTAAATTGGACTGTATTGATCAGTACACTTATAAGGGACTTAACATAATCCATCATAAATTTAAGCATCCCCTTTTCAAAACTTTCCCTAACAATGACATCTGGAAAGGATTTCAGGGTGAGTAATATCTTGGCAGTATTAAATATAGATTGAAATGGCAAAAACAGAAAGTGTGAAATTTGAGTAGGATATAGAGTTAATCATCCAAGAATAAAATAATGAACCTTATATTAGGCTGAAGGCAATAAGTCTGCCAAGCAAAGGATCACAGTATTTAATTCCTGATGAGACAGTGAACTACTATCAGTTGCTGAGTTTCTACCATAAACAAAACATAGTAACTACAAAAACAAATGCCCAGGGGATTTGAGGAATCTATTAAATTAATACTCTCTGAGAAAATTCTGTGACATAATAAAAGCCTTTTAGTGGGGAGAGGAGAAAATAGCTCATAATAGTTGAGAAAAATGTAGAGAAAATAAGGTAGTTGGGAATGCTTTCTATTTGGCTTTGAAATTTAGCATTTATCCTTTTTATCTTTCCTTTCCACATTTCCCTAGGCAGACAATTAGTTCACCTATTATCACTGCAAAAAGAAAAACAGTTCAAAGGCAGGGAGTTTTTCTAATATAGTGGCCTAAAAGGTTTATAAATTTTCATCATAAAAGGAATGGTAAAACTGGATAAAAATAATATGAACAATAATTTTGAGACCCTATAAATAGGCAAAAGATTAAAACAAAATAAGACATTTATTTATCAAAGCCTACCAAATCTTGGTTATGAATAAAGGAAGTACATTCTTGTCTTCAGTTGCTTTTGTTCCCTGCACCTAACATTTCAGTCAATTTAATAGTTCTAGAAGCGCTCCCAGTGAGAACAAATTTGCTAGGTTTCATGAGGACTTAAAACGATTTCTCATTAAAACAATGAATAACAAGACAGTAAAACACATTAGTCAAAGTGTAAAAGAAAAAAAACTGTCAAACAAAAACAAAACCTATCAACAATATATTAATTAAAAAGATAATACATTCATGTTAATGGGAAAGCATGAAAGCAGTAAACAGCAGGGTTGGCTTAACATTTAAATATAACTCAATGTAAATTCAATACACTAGTAAACAAATAAAAATCAAAATATTTGCATTAATGCATGCATAAAATATTGAACAAAATGTAACATCAATTGCACACAGAATGTTACATGAAAATAAAGACAGAGTAATATTATTCAACATGAAAAGGCTCTCTTTTAAAGACTTTCATTTCACATCATAGTTATTATTGAAGGACAAAATGCTTTCCCCTGGAAGTTGGGAGCAGGGCGAGAATATCTGTTCTGAACATTTTTGTTTGACACTGTACTGAAAAGTTTAGTTATGCAACAGGCAAGAAAAAGAAATAAAAATCGTCTAACTTGGAAGGAAAAAATGCTCACACTTTGAACATGTACAAATAAATGCTCAGTATCTTTCAATAAAGTTCATTTTAAAAACAATTATGCTGAAGCAGAAAAAATTTAGAAAGAATGTTTTTGGCTTATAGTTAATAATAACTGTTCAAAAAGATACAAAATATAAAAATCACAAATGCAATATTAATCTATTTAATTACATAAAGTATTGTTTATATTAATAAAGAATATCCTTAATAAGGTTAATAAATTAAAATGGGAAAAAGTAATGAAAAAATTTAATAGAATGATAATATCTACAATATAAAATGAGTGAACTCTTTCAAATAAAAATATGTATATCACACTACAAAAAATTTAACAGAATATAAACATACAAATAATAAAAAGAAAACCAAAACAGTTGAGGCATAAAAAAACTGAAGTCAACTCTTCATCATTGAACAATTATAAATCAAAAAGAATGTATATAGTTTTATAGAGTACACTAATACAAATTAAAAAAACATTTGAACGTCTGGAAAACTAAGGATTAACGGCATTAAAACACTTGGAATCTCATAGCTGATCTGTAAGACATAGACTGGCTAACATCAAGAATTTAACAATAAATGCGGGCAAGACTGTGTGGGAATATGAACACTTCAGCATTGTTGGTGATAATGCAAACTAGTAAAACCATTATGGATATCGGCATAAAGATTCCTAAAAAAAAAAACCCAAAAAAACTAGAAATTCTGTTTGACTCAGCTATTCCCACTCTAAGAATCTTGCTCAAACAGATACAGGTATCACAATAGAGTTATACACGCACACCTATGTTTATAGCAGCAGAATTCATGAGAATTCAATGATTTGTATTGCAGGGGCTGTCTGCTTCCCAGATTTAGGGGATCTGAACTAAAAATAAATGATTATGAAGGAGGATAGAGATTTTTTTAATCCTACTCACATAGCTGCTGGTTTACATCCTTGACCTTCAGGTATACAGGATACTCCATCACTGCTAGTTGTTAATGACCATTGATATCTGATCACACATAGAAAATTTAAAGATTTTTCACAGATAACACTAGTAAAGTGACTTTGAGCATTTGTTCAAAACTTTAATATTTGTGATAAGCATTCACATTTACAATATCCTTTAAGTTTACAGTCTTACTCTAACAAAAATGTCATTATTATGCCTATTAGATAAATGAATGAGTAAAGTAAATAGAAGAGGTATTGTAATAAGCAAAGTCAGAACCTTAAACCCCTTGTCTCATATAACTTTTACCAGTAATCACTTCCCGCCTTTGGGTGCAAGTTCCCACAAACCGTTCCAATGGGTAATGTTATGTGCTTGTCTTGTAACTACAAAGCATTTCAATTAATTTCTGTCTCTGTAACACCCCTTACCTCATGACATAACACCTGTAACTGTTAGCCTCTGTAAAATTCCACTTTGCTGGGCTGGGGATTTAGCTCAGTGGCATAAACACCTGTCTGCTAAACGAGAGACCATGAGTTTGAGCTCTGGTACCAAAAAAAGATATTCCACTTTGCTAGACCCCAATTCACCCTGGCCCAACCTAAACTGAGATATAAAACCTCCCTTGTATCACCCCTCAGAGCCCAAATTTGGGATAAATAGCTCCTCTGGGTCAGCTAGCTAATAAAACAGCTTGGTTTTCTCCACCTCTTTGAATGTCTGCTCATTTTCTTGCCCCTCCAGAGGTCTGAAGTTCCTACAACAGTTGAATAGCTTTCTCCAAGTCACATAGCAACAGTGCTTAAAGTAGAGCCTAGATAGCTTGTTATAATCTCTTCCTCGTCTAACCATATTTTCTCCCTAAATATTGAATATGAATAAAAAGTAAAAATAGAATTTCTTCTTTATGCTTTCATCAGCTTCTGCCTTTCTTAGGCCTTCTTCTAACTGACTAAATATGCCTACACTTTCAATCTAATTCTGAGGTTTTTCCTAGATGTGTTACACTCTCATGGATCTCAACCTGTTCTGATTGCATAATTATGATCATCTTTCTATCAAATTATTGCCGAAGTTTTATGCACTTCTGAAAGTCTAATTTAAACCTCACAGCAACCTCAGAGGAGAAATTCCATTATAATCACCATTTTACATTTGGAGAAACAGAGGTATAAAAATAAATAAATAAAAATTTTCAATACATCAAATTAATAAATTTAAAAATAGAAATTCAAGTACAGTTCATCCAGATGCAGAACATGATTGTAAGGACTTTATAAAACTACTTTAATTATAACATCTTTTTTTTAGTATGGAGATCGTTATGGGAATTGATAAAACAAAAACAAAGCCAGAAACAAACTCATGCTTTTCAGAATATGTTGAATTTGAGTGGGCAATAAAGGCGCCCTTTCAAATCAGCAAAATGGTACTGGGACAGATGGCTCTCCATCTGCAAAACATCATGTTTCTTTCCTAAGACCTAGGAATTGAAAACTAAATTCTAGCTAGATTAAAGATTCAAGTATTTTAAAGGTCCATAAAATAAACTAAAATACATGATAATATAATATTAACATCTTTAATTAGGGGAAGCATTCTTAAGATGAAAATGTAAGAGCCATAAAGTAGACTAATACAACTATATGCAATTTAATCGTATTTTACCAAAAATTTCAATAAGCCTAATTAAAAAAGAACACATAGCCAGGGAAAATATTTCAAACATATATAAAGACAAAACTTTACACACAGAAAACCTAGAAACTTTCAAAAACTAATGACATATGCAAATAACACAAAACAAATGGTTAATAAAAAGTAAAATAATTCTTATCTTCATTAGTAATCAGGAAAATTGACTTTTAAAGTAAGAAATTGCATATTTATTTCATTCAGTTGGCAATAAAAACTATGGTTTGATAATATAAAAATGTTGAAAAGACTAGAAAAAAAACAAATTACAATATGTAAGTCACTAACAAAGTCTTTCCACTTTACGTGCGTGCAATAATTTAAATTTGCTCCATCACTCCATCTCCATTAAAACTACTTTAGGCCAAGCAAATATAACAGGATTAGTGAGACATGAATTAAGATTCTATCAGGCAGTAAGGACAGAGGGCCCAAAATGGTGTCAGAAAGCCCAAAATAAGGTTTGCTGAGTCAGGCCACTCCAGGGATCTTACAAAACTGTCAGGTGTTCTATTCTTCAGCATTTTGAGACCTCCCTAGAGCATGATCAGAGAGCCATTAACTCAGAAGTAAATGGACCCCACATGAGCATTGTGTAAATGCTGAGTAGACTGCACCCTAAAATTATGTAGTCTCCTTTAGAACAGTGATTATATTGCTTTCACAATGGTCCAAACTCGCTTGTTTTTAAATATTTTCTTTTTGGAATTTGAACTTCATCTTTTCTTTTCTTTTCTTTTCTTTTCTTTTAAAGAAGAAAATGTAAAACAAAATTTCAAAACACAACAATTGGGAGTAACAATGGTATATACATTGCATATCATTATCTTTGAATCAGTTACTCAGAGTACATTTGCATTTTATTGTCTGAACAATACTAGCACAAATCTTTCTCTTCTAAACCCACTATAACCTTTAAGCTGAAAAGCCCTCTTGGGTATCCTCAGAATGCCCTCCCAGTTAGGAGGAGGTTCACTTTCTTAAATTTATATCTTTTACTTTCTTTTCTTTATATTTCTTAAACAAGTGTGGCTATATCCTACTTCCTTCTTCCCATAGTTTCATTTTTTGTCACCTTGAGACACCACCCTGCTCTTCCAGTAACATTACCATCATATGTTACCAGGTCTGGACAACACAATACTCCAAGAAAAAGTATACTTGATTAGCCCAATAATTCAATCTCTACCCAGGTTGCAAACTTTTCAATTAAAAATAACATCATTATTATACTTCTTGCATAAATTCTTTAAATTGTTCACTACCTATTTATTTGTTTGTTTGTTTGTTTGTTTTTGGTACCAGGGATCAAACTCAAGATCTTGAACTTGCCAGGCAGACATGCCATTGAGCTACCTGGCCTCCTCTTATTTTTTTTTTTTTTTTGTACCAGGGATTGAACTCACGACCTCATGCTTGCCAGGCAGGAACTTATGCCACTGAGCTGATTTTTTATTTTAAGATCAGAGTCCTTTGCATAGTTTCCAAATTCTGAGATCTTTATTCATCTCCTTTTTCAACCTCATCTTATATAACCATTATTCTTATGGACTGTGCTGCAAACTTTCTCTTTGTGGGACAAGTGAAGCTTGTGTTTATAACAGTATCTCTGAATTTTCAGTTTCTTTTGCCTAGATTCATATTTCTTTTGTTTCTTTATTGTTATTTGCTCTTCGACCCAAATGTCATTCCCAAATTTGGGTCTTATCTGATCATCATATATAATGTTAATGATCACCAGTGACATTATGTGATATTAAAGCACTTACTCGGTATAAGAATTACTTATTTTCTTGTTATCTCCTTCAGAAATATGCAAGTTTAATCAAAATCAAAATATTTTGGCCTTTTCAGCATATGTAGTGTCTAGAATAGTCCATGAGATAAAAAATATAATATTTTAAATGAATATACTGATGGTGGGAACATAAGTTAATACAACCCCTGTAAATAGAAATCTGATATGAAACTGTACATATTTTATGACCTACAAACTGTACTTCTTAGTGTCTACATGAGACAAATATACAAGTACAAGAGGATAGAAACAAGTATGTTCATTTTACTATTGTTTGCAATTGTGAACTACTTAAGAAAAATGTCAAGGTTTATCAATTAAAAATGGCACAGAGCAATATGACATATACTGTACAAAGATTTTTTAGTTCTAGTAATTTCATTTATTTCATAGTCACCAAAGCAACCCCACCAAGGAAGTGAGAAAATATCTCCTCCTTCCCTTATTGGATATTTCTTGAAATTTTCTCTTAGCCTAGAATTATTCAAATGACAATACCAGATCAGCAAGTGAGACTGAGATGAGCAGTGTTTATTCAGATGGCTATTTTCCAAACTAATAACCAAAGCAGACCTTACCGAGAAAAGAAAGATGATACTTTGGAGCTATTTGTGCTACAGAAACATTTCAGCATGAACCTGTACAATGTGGCACTGTAAACAACATAATACACTAAGATCACCAAAAGACTTTTGGTGTATCCATGACAACATTTTAAAAAAGATCACTATTCTTAGTGAAGAGTTGGTACATGCACGTAATGCATCTTAATTATTTTTATACCCCTTTCCCTTCCATCTTCTTCCTCCATCTCTTATTCTCCTTACCTTTTGCAAAAGATTTGTCTCCATATTTATTATTATGTATCTTTGATTCTTACTCTTTCTTTATCTTTTGGTTTTCTCATATAAAAGAAACCATGTGATATTTAAGCTCATGTGTTTGATGTATCATTAAAAATGAAAGTTTAAAAAAAGCAAAAAGACAAAAAATTCAGTGTTGATCTTATTAAATAAACTTCTAATAAAAAGAGTGACTCATGGGGATGTAACCTGAGTAATCACACAATATGTCTCTGAAAATCTCCACTCTTATCTTATTATTCAGATGTCATTATCTTGAAATATTTATTTATTTATTTTCATATTTTTGATACAGGGCTTCACTTTGTAGTTTAGGCTGGCCTTGAACTCACTGTGTAGCCCCGGTTGGCCTCAAATTTGCAGTTATCCTCAGGTCTCAGCCACCTGAGATGTGAGATTACAGGCCTGTGCCACTGTACTTGGCTAAATATTTAATTGTTTAATAGTGATCTCACAATTTCTGTTAGGACTGGGACACAAATTTATGCAGCTAGTCCTGCTCATACCGATAAAGTCTGCCCTTAGAGTTTAGTCACTATGAATGTCATTCAAAGCTTGAATTTCCCTTAATTTTAACTTCAGTTTCATTATAGAAATATCTTCACCACAAAAAGTAATGTAAGTCCGTGACTAAATATAGTGAATTTGGAAATAAAGATAATGTAAATAGCTATATGAAATTAATAAGCAAAGGAAATAGAACCCTGAGAGTATCACATAAGAAGTTGAGGTGCCAATGCATGATGTCAATATAATGAAAACAAGTATGTGACAATGTTTAATGCATTTTTACCCAAATACTGTCTCTAAGAATAAAGTTGAAATTTCCTGTTTATAAGCACAACAGTTTCTCAGAAGTAGAACTGAAACTCATCCTAGCTAAGAAGAAAATTTGCTTTGGTTGCTTCACCTTCACCAAGATGGTTTTGCCATTAAGATGTGCCTTTAATGCAAGATCTTCATTGAGCAAAATCTAGTATCTCTTTTTTAACTGTAGCTTAAAATTGGTTCAGTAGTTTTCTATTGGATATCGTTGAACAGACATATTTCTATGTAACTTTTGTCATTCAAATTTGTTTTTTTATTCTCTCTAGCAGAATGAAGTCTGATGAAATAGACTTGAAATTTAATGCAAAATGAACATAATCTTGAAAATATACAATTTTAACTATAACTTTTCAATTGCTTAATAAGTGTCTTCCAAAGGCCCAGGTATTCAAAGATTTGCCGCAGGCCTTGCCACTACAGAGAGGTAGTGCAAACTTTGAAAAGTTCAGTTCGTTGAGAGGAAGTTAAATCAATGAGAACATACACTCTTGAAGAAGCTTTTGTTAGTCCACAGTCTTTCTCTTCTCTTTATCCTGGTCACTGTGAGGTGACCTATAGCACTAAATAGGTTAAGTATGTTCTTCCTCTTAATTTACACATGCAATGACAGAGACTTGTATGAAAAATTGAAATAGCATGTTTGAAACATGCAGATATTAAATTCTAAAATTCAAATGATATAAACTCACATTAAGCCTTTCTCATTAATTGTAAGCAAAATTTGTAACTATTCGCTTTCTATTTTTTGCATTAAAATCTCTTGTTTGTATGTGCGTAGTACTAGGAATTTGAACAAAGAGTTTTCTCAATGAGCTACATCCCCAGCCATTTTGGTTTCCTTTTTAATACTGAGAAAACACATAATATGCTAAGTTGTCCAAGCTGAGCTCAAATTTGGCTATCCTTCTTCCTCAGTTTCTCAGAATGCAGCTGTTATAGGCACATACTACCACACCCAGCTCACTTTAAAACATTCTTAGTGCCTAGTGTTGCATTTTTCATATGGCAAGCATTCATGGGAGATACATTAAATAAGAAGTTGGGTGAGATAGACTTCTGGAAACAACATTAATATTTTTGCCAAGAGAAGTACAAACCAACAATAAAAAGTTGAATATTAAAGCTAAGCTATAAAACAGAACCATCTACCTACTATAAACATAGACAGTTACATTTCCCCACTGGATAGTTACATGCATGAGAAATATTATTCAAAATTAAGTGTAGAAAAGTCAAAACTCATCACAGAACTTAGTTTTATGTTAATTACTTAAAAATGATATGCTAAATTATTTATATTCATAAAGAAAAAATAAAATATAAAAGTTGCAATAAAATTTTCCTCAGAGAAAAAATCTTGCTAATATATATTAGAAAAAAAACACAGAAAATAGATAAAAATGTAATATACATTTATTTACTTATTTTAAGAAAAAGAAGACATTACAATAGGAAGAGAATAATAAATAAAATACGTTAAAGAGAAAATATCCAATATGCACATTATTCATAATAATCTAGTTTTTCATGCTTTTAGTTTTCATTTTTAATTTTGATAATACAACTTAAAATGCACTATATTAACCACTTTAAGTATTTAGTTTGTCACACTAAATATATTGATTCTTTAAATAATGTTTCAGTAAACAAAAGTGTGATGATATTTTTGACCTGTGGATACCAAGTCCCTTAGAAATACACATTGAAAAGTATATACATTGGAAAAATATAAACTGATATTTATTCACAGTCAATATAATTGTTCCACTAGAAAATTCAAGTAAATTAATAGAGAAACTAGTGGATTAATCAGATATCAGACAATTATCTACATTTTTAAAATCCACAAACAAAAATAATATTATTAATTTAATAATATAAGCAATGTATTAATAATATGAGTGATTCCATTTTCTATTGCAAACATCACATAATATTTATTTGCAACATTAAATTGGTACAGAATAAATGAAAATATATACCATTCCTACATAGGTAGAAACCATATTGTCAGCCCATTATCAAATTTAAATGAAAGATGTTTTGAGTCACAATAGTAAATGAGGCAGAAGAGATTATAAAGGAAGAAACTACTTAGGAAAACAGCAAACTTTATTTGTTTTTATTCTAAAGAGAATAAAAGCAAGGAAAATAAAACAGAATAAAACTGATCAAAATAAACCAGTATACGTGATACAGGATTTCAAAACCTTACAAAATCAACAATAGTTACCATAATGCATTTTGTTGTCTTCAAAATGGCTTCAGATAACTTCAGGCATAGCAAAAATCAAAAAGAACAGAATAGATTAGAAACAATAAAAACAAAAGAATGAATGCATAAAAGACTTCAAAACAAGCCAATAGTAAATCCAAAATGTCTACATATTATGTCTTGCTATTTTTAAATAGCTGCTCATGCCACCAGATTTAACATAAACAAACAAAACAAAAGAGAATAAAACCCATCCCAACAAAACAATCAAAATGATATGATTTCCATGGAGGGATCACTTCCTGGTGAGGCCTTGTTCTATCTTCCTGCAGTCTGCAAGTGGTGCTGACTCACAGAGAGTGGCCTGGGTCTAGCTGTACTCACTCCAGCAGCAGCCCCTGCATGGAGCTGGTTTCCAAGCAGGGATCACCTCCTGGTGCTGACTCATGGAATGAGGCTTCGGTCTGACTGTCCCCACTCTGGCAGTGGCCCGTGCTAAAAACAGTGAATCTTAAAACTCATAGGTAAAGAGATAAGTCAAATGAACACAACAGTGATTTCACATTGAAAATGTATATATAACAAAGTTATAGAATAACGTAAATTATCAATAACTAACAAATAATAATTTCTAAGGGAACCGATTTTTAACTTGAATGGGAGAAAAGTAGACACATGCACATAACCTATAAAAATTTCAGAAGAAAGAAGGACCTAAATTAAAGATGCTTAAGTTAGTGCTGGAAAAATATTGCAGGAAAATGGATGCAACTTGAGACCATAATGTTAAGTGAAATAACTTACACATACAGACTTATTTATCATCTAATTTCTCTTTTATGAGAAACCCAATATATAAATAAAGATTAAAATAGAAGATAGATAATAGGAAATAGGAACATAGATCTTTCATAAATATAAAGAAGATCACGTGTTATGTTCATATACCAATGCCCCATAAGGATTTTAATCAGCGTATACCACAAACACATGCTTAAAAATAAAAATATTGAAAAGAAGGAAAAAACAGGAAAAATCATTGCAAAGATAAAGACTTCTTGAGACATAAGGAATAGAAAAATTAAGGCAATTTTGATAATAAAAATTCATGAAACAGAAAAATGGTCACACAGCATATGAAAAATTATTCTACTATTAAGAAAACACAAATTATGATATAATTGAGAATAATGTCCCTCTGAAATGGTTATCTTGGAAGCTTTCTTTATCCTCTGCCTAATGAATTAAAAAATTGTCAAAAACTGTACAAAAAATAACAGTACAAAGTCTCATTAATGTTCTCTTCAAGTTTATAGCAGATGGAAAAATATTTAATCAAAATCTACTACATTTTGTTAAGAAATCAGAGAGTTACTGCATTTCACACAGGATCTATTTCCTACCTTTTCTTCCGCCTCCAGTTTGGTGTGATGGAAAGTCTATAGGTCAATGCAGAAAAGAACAACATGCTCTCTTCCTGACCTCTTCTCCCACTTTGTGCCTGTGTTGTCTTCCTGGGAGAGACAGGCTGTCTATATAACCGATACCATCAAGCATTGTGATGCAGAATATTTATGTCTCAGAAAAATGTAGCTAAGCAGTTTCAGCTCCCTTCCTCTATCCAGCCTCTAATAACAGTCAGAAACTCTAGTAAAGACATGGCAGGCTGAAATATTGGTCTCAAATTGCCTTTAACTACCTTGCATGTAGGGCATGAAAGGAGAGATATCAAAAAATAGTTTATCATCCTCTATAATCAAAGTTACTGAAGCTACTCATGAAAAGTCATATATTATAATTCCACTTATGTGGAATGTCCATAACAGATGAATCTATAGATTAGGAAGGTATATTAGTGGTTGATAAGTTTGGGTATGTAGAAGGAAAGAGATAAATGCAAGTGGATAATGACTTTATGTTTGATGAACAAAATCTTTAATTAGATAATAATGACTTAAAACTCTCTTAAGTATACTGAGAAAACACTAGATTACATATTTTAAGGCAAATACATTATGACATGTTAATTGTGTCTGAATCATGCTGTTAAGAAATCTGTATGTAAAACTTTGGTTCGTGAAATAGACTATCTTCATACCTGAGTGTGAGTATTCATAAATGAAAAAGAAAGTTTCTCAAAAGATTCACACAAAACTATCAATAGAGCTTACCTATGAGGACAGTTGAGGTTAAGGATTATGGAATGATGCTTTTACTCAAATTTTCTTTCATTGTTTTATTTGCAAGCATGGCATGTGAGTGCATTTGCTAAAATAATGCAAAGACATACATGCCATTAAATAGGTCTAGATAAATTTCAATGAACATTTTTTGTTCATGTGTATTGAAGAGTCAATAAATAATCAGAAATTAATGAGTAACTCAGTTTAAAGAGATAATAGCAAATTTCTAAAATAATCAAGTTAGTGGTTAGAGTTAAAATGTGCACACATAACGTTCCTGCTACAACAATTATTTTGAAAATTCTAAAGTTTCTGAGTATAGTTATTTCTGGCAGGAATAATGACAAAATTTAAACAGCTATTCTTGAAACTGATTTGTTTCTCCAATCCAAATTGATTTTATTCATCTACCCGTCTTGAAGTTGAATATAGCAGTTTGTTCCAGGCATGTTCCATGAGATTTTCTCTGTCAATTTATGATATAATTCATTTCATATCATCTTCACATGAGTAGATTACAAGAGTGTATCAGTTCTTCAAATAGTTATTTTCACACTTTTAGGACTGTCAAGTGAATTGCAATATTTTTTACTAAGGAAACTGCCTGTCTGATACTTTTTCTAGTGAAATTTATGCAGAAAAGCCTTTGCTATATTTTGAATGTTTGTGGTAATTATGATTCAGATCTAACACATCACCCAAAAATTTCATGTATGTGGAAGGCAAACGGATCTTGAAAGTGTTCTATTCATTATTAGATTAGTTCACTGGTGAGTTTATAATTGATTTATTGTTAGGAGGTGAGTTCTGGATAGAGGCAGATCCTCAGGAACATGACCAGAAAGGACATAATCTTTCTCCACAGTTTCTCCCTTTTCTCTCTACATTCTGGCTACCGTGACAGGAGTAATTATCTTCTATCAAGGCCTTTCCATTGTATCATTTTCTGCCACAAAACAAGGTTACCATGGCTTGACAAGGAAAGTGATTAAGACAGCTTTAGGTATCTAAAATTGTTTTCTTTTTGTTTCTCTATATGATCGTGTGATTTAGAACCTTTGGAACAGGTTTTCAGGAAGAATTTAGAAAAGTTTAAAGATGCTGGATATAGAAACTATACAAAACTTAAGCTGAGCTTGTGATTAATACTATTTAAGAGCTCAGAAAACAAGACTGTGGATGGAAATGTAGGCACTAAATTCAAGCTCAAGAAGTTTCAGCTGGAAATAAAGAATCCATTAGCAGTTGGACTAAAGGCCATGTGTTTCACACTCTACCAAAAAAAAGTTTGTCTTCATTTTGTCCATATCCTGAGATGAGTCCAGAAACTGAAATTAAAGGCCCAGAAGTAAGAAATCTGGCAAAGTAAATTTTAAAACAGCCCAAAATTCAGGCTATCACAGAGGTGATGCTGACTGTGTTTTGCTACATTTACAGCAAGAAATTGGAGCAAAAACTGTTGTAAACAGTTTGCAGATTCAGGACCAAAAAAAAAAAAAAGAATTTACAGTTTCATCATAAAGGAAGCAAATACAAATTTGTGACAAAAGATAGCATTGTTGCTGAAAATACTAACATTAAAAAGAAACCAATTATTTTGCATTAGGAAAATAAAAAAGAGGGCTTGAGAGTACCTTCAGAATCAACAAGACCCCACAATTCACAGCCTAAAAGATACAAAACTATAGAAATTTTATTTCAAAAGAATGCACAGGGCAACCTACTCTTTCAGGTCTCCAAAAGAAATTATTTCCCCAAGTTCAGTCATCTAGGCAGAGGCAGCTATAACCATGATCCAATGGGACCTGGCTACTGCTTGAGCTAGCTGGAGACCTTGGTATCATCCAGGAGGAGCTGGTTGCATAGGCAAGCAAAATGTGTAAGCTATTGGTTCCTGAAGGCTTCCATTAAAATTTCACCCTGGAAAACCAGAAAGTGTGTCCTGATAGGGCAGAGCATGAAGTGGTGAGAGTGAAACCAAAGGTGCAGCAGAAAGCTCAGGAATTTGGGGATGCCAGATATGTTGAATGTCTGTTGAGGACATCTGCAGGTAGTAAGTGACGACAACTCAAGGATGTCTCCCCATCAACACAGCAACCAAAAATGGTGTAGAGGGCCAAGCTTCCAAACCATGAGAGAACAAAAATCTCTCAACAACAAGCCCTGTGTGGCAGGCATAGAGCTATAAGATTTACTATTTGTCCCAGTAGGTTTAAAGTTGCACGCTGTTCTGCTATTTCTTGCTTTTGGAATAAGAATATTTACCTGTGCCATTGTATGTAGGAAGTATTTATCTTTTATTTAAATTTTTATGGGATTCCACAGCTAAAAATTTTGCCTTGAGTCTCAGGAGATTTTGGATCTGGCCTTTTCAGAAATGCTGGACCTGCTGAGACTTTGGTGATTCTTAGAAATGGATTAATACATTTTTCAAAATGAACAGTAATAACTTTTGGAGACATAAGGGTTGGAATATTAGTACCAATTGCAACTGTGTTAAGTGGTATTGATATTTGGTGATGTTCAGTTCATGAGGACACTTAGTTCACAAACTGGATTCATGCTCTCTTAACAGTGCTTGAGTCAGTTTATTATTCCTTTTGACCTTTTCCCCTTTTCTCCGTTAGTAATACATGAAGCACCATTTTTAAAAAATTTTTATTTAAAGAGAAAAAAAAGCATGTAAAGGGTAGAGATAATGCAGAATTCAGAAAAAAGATAAACAATAAGAAATCACTAGTTGATAAATTACATATTGTCCTCTTAGAAATAGTTGTTCAAGTTACAAAATTAAAGCATACAAAGTAGATCGTCAAACAATGAGAGTGTAAATGGCTACGCATACATGAGTCTCTACATGTATTTCTATCCTTTCTGTAATTGGAAAAACAAAACTTAGTAAGACAAAACAAAAAAAATTTCTATAAAAACAAGAAACCAAAAAGTCGTATAAAACCACAGTACAAGTTCATCTAATATGATTGCTGTATTGTTTCTTATCTTCAATAGAATTGCCTATATCATCAGGCATAAATGAATATAGCAGTATAATTGAATATAGCAGTACATAACAATATTAGTAAAAAATAAAACATTGTAGACAATATAAAACTTCAAAGGCAGGTAATGATCAAACCAGAGTGGATATTCTAGACGAAGTACCATTTTTAAAGCAAAGTAAGCCTTCACTGGACTCTGACTATGCTAGTGCCTTCATTTTGGACATTCCAGCTTCTCGAATTGTAAGACATAGTTTGTATTATTTATAGATTATCCAGTCTTAAATAATTTGTTGTATCAGACAGAACAAAGTAAGGCAGTTTTTATAATATGAAAATGTAATACTAAATAGTCTCTGTTAAAAAGCACTGAATACTAGATCTTAGTGCCATTTTTATCTAGATTGTTTAATGTGTTGAAATAGCAAAATTGAAAAATCATCTGTTTCCTTAAGTAGCTTGTTACAGTAGCAAGAATCAACTCTTTAATAGTATGATAGGAAATAAACTCAAATATTTTATTAAATTCACTTTTTTAAAATGTTTCATTTCTAATAGCTTTTAAGTAAAAATTTGGGAAAATTAAACTATTCAACTGAAAAAATGCCTTCTTAGGAAAAGAGGATCCTTCCTACTTTGAGGATTTAGCTACAGAAAAGATTAAATGTGATGATTTATATAAAGATTCCATTACACTGATTGCCACATAGCTGGTACTCAAAGATATTAAAAGGGGAAAAATGAAAATTAGTTCTCTTACTTTAACAATGAACCAACTGTTGCTTACATAGATAAACTAATGAGTTCAAAGTCTCATAGTTAATAAGAGGCAGATTTAATGTTGGAAGTCAATAATCAATAAATACTTGGTGATTTAATGTACACTTTTCTATATCAATAAGCTCTTCCAAAAATTTTTTCTTATTATTTCTGAGTTGCTCACTATGTCAGTCAAAGTACTTCCATGGATATCTTCATCAATATGTATCTACTTATTACTATGTTAGTATTAAATAAGAACAACGAAAACAAAATTAAAGCAGTTTTCCCATTAAGATTTTGACTAATGTTGTAATCTAAGCTTTAACAAGTTTTCATTCACAGTTCACCTTTGAAAGAAACTTAAATCTCACATGAAATTTGAGTTTTTTAGTATGTGCTTCTTTAATAAATATGATTTGCTCCTTTTTTGTTATTTCTCCTTATGCACATTCAACACACTAACACAAGAATATATAAAAGGGAGTCATTATTCTTTTCTTGCATTTCTCTATGTGGATTTCTTTTTTCTTTTTTTTTAATTCTAGAAAATTTCCTCTTTTTTCACTTAATTGTAAAATGAGGTAAAAGAGCAGAATAAAGATATTTACTATTTATTTTTTATTTATTATTTTGATCATTTAAATTGCACATACTAGCATAATAATTGCCTTAATATTTTATATGTGAACATTTGCTTTATTTTAAAAGACAGGAGATATTCCTGAAAAAATAATTTGTCTACTGATACACATAGCTGAAGACTGTAGAAACATATGAAAATTTTATTTACAGAAATACTACAATTTAAAAATTTACAGCTAATTTCTTAAAGGGCTCATTTCTTTGTATTTTCACTAATATTATTACCATTCATTAGTTCATGGTATATCATTGTTATTTTAGTTTTCAATGATTTGATTACCAAAAATATCAAATGTAGGTAACATAGTCACACTTTATAAATTTTTAATAAAAGACAGTTAATTATCTATTTATATCCTTGGCCTACTTTTTTATTTAGGATGTATTTTGTGGTAGTTAAATCTAGAATTAACAAAATTGAGTCTCTAAAGGCATACTGTGTACATTTCTAGTTTCAGCATTATTCCTTAATAGCAGTCCTTGGGCAAAACATTTTGAAATTTCTGCCTTCATTTTACCCATACATAAAACAGCATTCATAAGATTGTCATTAAAACACTACGTGGTTCAGAGTAAATGCAAAAACTATTAGTCACTATTATTTAGTTACAAATAATTAATGAGAATTAAAGTCTTTTATCAAAATTATTGAATTTATTTTACTAGTACCTCAGTTCATTGCTTTTATTTCGGTTTATATAGCTTCTAATATAGTCTTATAAAATTATCAGGCCAGAGATTTAGTTTAGTGGACTAACTACCTGCCTGGCAGGTGCCAGGTGGTGAGTTTGATCCCCAGTAAAAAAATTATGCACACTTTTGGTAGAATGATCATGTTTGCATTTTTTTCTTACTAAAGACAAAGGAAATTAGAGAAATATTGTGTATAAGAATGGAGATGTAACTTAAGAGAAAATGTTAGAGTTTCAAAAACTTAATTTCATGTCATTACATCATATTACTGAATAAATCATATGTGTTCAGTCTGGAAACTGACACAAGATAAGGCAAAACAGAAGTTGGAATACTAATTCCTTGGAGGCAAATCCACAGAACTGGTCAAAATTGGATTCAGTATTAAGAAGATTAGGAGTACCTAGGGACTATAAATAATAGTAACAGATTTAAGTTTCATCTGAGAGAAAATCAGTGAGAATTAGCTTGTGCAACAATTTTCTTCGTACACCATTATTAAACCCCCAGGATAGAACTGGAAGTTTAATCCATAATTCTCATCTATGAAAAGTTAGGTCTTTCAGTGTGGTGTTGACAACGTAGAGAAGGCACTCTTCTCTTTTATAGCTTTCCTGTTTATATTAGCAATTCTGTTGGTTCTTAAGGTGAGCTAACATACACAGAGCTCAACATCAGCTCCTCCACTGAAGAAAGCTAGAGGGAAAAGGATTACAGAAATAAGAATGGAAACAAATTCTAACTCTGTACATGAGAAAATCTATTCATTTTTCCTAAATACAAATAGGCAACAAATTAATATTGGATATTTGAAAATCATCTAAAGTTATTAAAGATAATGAAATTAAGCAGATATAACTATTCATACCAAGATACATGAAGATGTGAATTTTCAGAAATACATCTATAGAATACTACAGTATGAGAAACAATGTAAAAGTTTCAAGATATTATACATATAATTTAAGAATATGATGCCATAAAAAGAAAAACTAATTCAAAATAATAGAAATAATGTATATGATACTAAATATTAAAAAGTGCAAAAGTGCAAAATATTAAAATATGCAAAAGTCATCTAGACTTTCCAGTAACAAGAATGTGAATAAGGTATTTAAATATGTATTGAATGTTACAATAATGATAGAAAACACCTAGAATATTGTTGAGGACTAAAATATAATACATGCATCACAAATTATAAAATAGAAAACATGAGATTTCTCTATTTTGTTTTCATATCTATCTATCTATCTATCATCTATCTATATTTTACTGTCTTATGTTGACTGACATCAAATCTCTGGGGTCAACAATCCTCCTGACTCAACATCCCAAGTGCTGAGACTATAGACCTAACAAGGGAAGGAAAGTGTAAAGAAATTATTCAGGAAATTTTACCATACCCAAAGGAAGATATGGACCTTCAAATTGAAAAGGTACAATGACTTCTGTGCAGAATACATGCAAATATATCCAGAGCTAATGATGTTACTCTGAAATTATAACAGGCTAAATATAAATGAAGGATCTTAAGGACTTTTTCAAAATTTATTTTTGTCTGTATATAAAATGTTTATTCATTTATCCATTCATACATTTGTTTGTTTATATTAATACCCATTTGTAGCACAGAATGTTTGCATACATTGTGAAGAGTTTGTACATGTACATGACACATCTTGTTTGTTCTTCCCCTTCCACTCCCTTCCCTCCCCCTCCCACTAAAGAATTTTTAAGACAAAAACTAGTTCCACTACAAAGAAAGAATTTTAAGAGTATTGTATGGTCTTCCAATTAGTTAATGTGCACTTCAGCTGATATTACATCATGCCTCCAATAGTTTTAGTTAAATTTTATTGAAACATAAATCAACCATAAGAAATGAATAAAGCTATTTTCAGACAACTACTCATACTGTTTACTGTCCTCCTAACGTTTATGAAAGAATTATGCATGCAAATTTACAGCAATGTAAATCATCTAAGGAAAAAATATTAAAATATTCTCTTGGTTGCCCGTAGAATGAGAAAAAATTTGCCATTTACTTCTCCGACAATTAATATCTAGAATATATGAAGATCTCAAAAAATTAGACCCCTTCAGTGAAAATGGACATCTGAAAAGAGTAGACACTGCTCAGATGAAAAAATACTGCAAATAAACACTGTGCATACAATCATGTTCACAACGCTGGCCATTCAATAAATGCAAATTAAGGCGACACTTAAGATTTCATCTCACTCCAGTAAGAATGGTTATTATCAAAAAATCAATCAATAACAAATTCTGGCATGGCTGTGAGGGAAAAAAAAGAAATACTTCCCTATTGTCCTTGAGAAGATAAACTGATAGTATCACTATGGAAATTAGCATGGAAATTCTCAATAATCTAAGTATAGAAATTCCATTTGAACCAGTTATTCCCCTGCTAGATATCTTCTCAATAGTCAACCCATGGTGATGTGTGCATACCCATGATTTTAGCAGTCAATTTTGTAATAGTTAAATCTTGGAAGCAGCCTATATGTCCATCAACAGATGAATGGAGAAATAAAATATGTGGTATTTATACACAATGGAGTACCATATTCTGCCCTAAACAAAAGCTTGAGTCATTTGTAGAAAAAATGATGCATTTTCAGATCATAATGTTAAGTGAAGTAACTCACACCCACACAAACTTAAATATTGCATGATTTCTCTTATATAAAAACAGAATCTATAAAGTGTGACATAGAAGGAGAGAGAGAAGAGAGGAAGGCAGGTAAAGAGAGGGAGAGAGACATGGAGAGAGAGGTGGGGATTATAATCCATCATTGACAATGTATCTAAAAATGTGCCTTGATTTGGTGTAATTGTCTTTTGTGTTTTATATTTTTCTATTATTCTAGTTGTTATATGGTATATATGATAATTAACCTTATAGGAATTTATAAATAAATTTGTTTTTGGCAAATAAAAGAGGTGGAGGCAAGAGGAAAAAAGATTGGAAATGTGTAATATATATATATATATATATATATATATACATAAAATTTTTCTTCAATGAATGTAATCATTATACAGGACAAACATGTACTAATAAAAATTAAAAATATTTAGAAAGAAAAAATATAAATCATTTTCATGGATTGGAGTATTTGATATTATTAAATTGTCATTTGCTATTAACCAGTCTATACATGCAGTGAAATGTCACTTATTGCACACTTGACATGGGCTACAGCTACTTTGTTGTGTGAATTTCAGGCCAGGCTCTGTAGGATAACTGGGTTTGTAACAAATTGACCAAGGGAATAAGATTATCCTTTGGATTACTATCCAAGTGAGCTTGGTGATACACAGGTTCCACAATTCAGCTGGTTATGTAGTGTTTCACAAAGGGGTCATTATCAGGATACTCTTGGACAGTCTTGACTGGAAATAAGCTCCTTGTGCTGGCCAGGTTCATATGAGTGTGTGTGTGTGTGTGTGTGTGTGTGTAGACACTTGAATGATTCTGAGTCTACCTGTTAACATACATGGATGATGCAGGCCAGTGTGACCTCTGTTCTGTAGATTTCACATTAGATGCCTTCCTATCATCAGTTAAATTTATTTCTCTGTATTTTATTATTGGTAAAATACAAAAATGAAGTTATATTGCCTAAACATTTTCTTGTTGTGAGGTTTTTAAATATTATTCCTACCTCTGTAAAATTTTACTCTTTTAAGTCCATTTAAATTTTCTATTTCTTCTTCCATCAGTTTGGCAAATTGTAAGAATTTGCCTATTTCATCTAAATTATATAATTTGTTGATGCATAGTCACGCTTAGTATCATCTTATAATTTTACTTTTGTACTGTTTGCCATGAGGTATTCACTTCTATTTATGGTTTGGGTAATAATACTTTCTTTTATTCCAGGTCAATTTTCCTACATGTTTGAAAAATGTACAGATTTTTGCAAAGAAGAAAATTTTTGTTTCTTTGATTCCTCTTATTTCTAGTCATAATTAATTATCTTCACTCTAATTATTATCATTTCTTTTCTCTCCTAATTTTTTATTTAATTATCTGCCTGTTTTTAGTATCTTAAATTGTAAAGTTGAGGTGTTGATTTGAGTCTTTATTCCTTTTTAATGTAGGTTTCAAAGTGCTCTAAATTTTCTTTTGAAAACTACCTTTCCTGTATCCCACAAATATTGGTATGTTGTTTTAATTGTAACTTATCTTCATTTTAAAATTTATTTTATGTTTTACTTATTGATCTGTTGATTATTTAAGGGCAAGCTGTTATTTTTATATGTTGATAAATTTTGATTGTTCTTTTAATTATTGATTTCTAGTTATACTTCATTTTACTTGAAGAAAAAGTTTTGCATAATCTTATATTTTTGAATTTATTAAGATTGTGTTGTACTCTAAGTTATATCCTGAAGAATACTCCAAATGTAACTTATATAAATATGTATTCCATAATTGTTTCATAAATTACTGTGTATGTGTCAATTATATTTTTATTTATATTATTCTTTTATTTCATTTTCAGCCATCTGTATATGAATTTTATTCATTATTAAAAATTGTATTGATGTCTTCAACTAGTGTTATGAACTATATGTACATGTAAATATTTAATATAATTTAGATTTCTTATTTCATGAAAATTACTTTTTAATTGTTTTAACTTTTATTGATATAATTTTGAATATATTGATTCTTTTTCTTGTTACAATTTTTGGCTTAATGTCTGTCAGATTTTAATAAAACACCTAAGCTCACTTTTGGTAACACTTTATTGAATATATTTTTTTCTATTTGTCTCAGCCTATTCAGGAAATGAACCATGAACTGGATAGTATATAAACAACAAAAATTTATTTCTCGTTTTTAGGAATGCTGTTCAAGATCAAGGCATCAGCACATTAGATATGTGCTTAAAACTGATTCTTCTTTTACAGATAGTTGTTTGATTTGTTTAACTTCTTTTGTACACTTTTCTTTTTGTATTTTTGATACAGGTTCTCACTGTGCAGTTCAGGCTGGCCGTGATCTCACTTTCTAGTCCAGGCTGGTCTTAAACTCACAATGATCCTCCTGTCTCAGCTTCCCAGGTGCTGGGATGACAGGCATGTGCCACGATACCAGGCTGTGTAACTTTTTATAACAAGAGCAGCATGGGATCTATCTGAAGCCTGTTTTATTAAGAAATCATGAGGAACCCAATTTAATACTCTAATCAGATCCTGTGTGTGCCATTTACAAATGTCATCACAATGGATATTGGTTTGAAATATATGAATTTTACATGATCACAATCATTGAGTCTACTATTCCATGATTCCACTTTCAAACTATTTTTATCTTTACATATAAATTGTATCTCTCACATATAGCTTATTATTGTATTATTTTCATGTGTTCTGTGAATATCTACATTTTTATGATTAATCCATGTACATTAAATTATTTTTTCAGAAGTACTTCTGAAATCCGACATTTCACTTTTATTTCCTTTTTTGTAATACATTTTATACTTCACTGTACTCTTCCAGTTTTAGCTGGTCAAATAGCATTAGCATACCTCACAAAATTAGAGAAAACAAGCCTCAAGTTTATTTGGAAACAGAAGAGACCTAGCATAGATAAACAATTCTTGGCAACAAAGGCAAGTGGGAATTATTACAATTCCTGGCTTGGAATTATACTACAAAGCTACTGTGATCAAAACAGCATGGCACTACAACAAAAGAACTAAGCATCAATAGAACAGATTAGAAGATTCAGGAACCACTTCACACACATTCAATCACCTTCTGTTAGACAACGGGACCAAAGACCTTCACTGGAAGAGAGATAGCCTCTTAAATAAATGGTGCTAGAAAAACTGGTTTTCTACATGTCAAAGACTCAAATTAGACCAATGTCTCTCAGCACCCAGTAAACTAAAATCAAAATGTATAAAAGATCTATACATTAAAATGGTAACATTAAATCTGTTGGAAGAGAGGTTAACCAAAACTCTTGAAGACATAGGAGTAGGTAACAATTTTATGCATATGTGATTTTATCAGTCACATGGAGAATATTGCAAAAAATTAACAACTGGGATTTCATCTTATTAAAATGCCTTTGCACAGCAAAAGTATTCATCAACAGGGCTGGGGGTTTAGCTCAGAAGCTTAAGTGTCTGCTTGGTAAATGCAAGATTGTGAGTTCAATCCCTGGTACAAAAAAAAAAAAAAAAGAATTCATCAACAGAGTGAAGACACAACCCACAGAGTGTGAAAAAATTTTTTGTCAGCTTCAGACAAAGGACTGAAATCTAGAATATATAAAGAACTAAAAAAATCATATTCTTCAAATTTAAAGACCTAATTTTAAAATGGCCACCTGAAATGAATAGACATTTCTCAGATAAAGAAATAGAAATGGAAAATAAAGACATGAAGAAGTGTTCAAAATCATTGGTCATGCATGACAGGCAAATTAAAATAGCACTGGGCTTTCATTTCACTCTGCAAAGAATAGTTTTCATCAAGAAATAAACAAATAACAAATGCTAGAGTGACTGTAGGGAAAAAGGAAACTTTCTCCACTGCTGGTGGGACATAAATTAGTGCAATTATTATTTCCCTTCTTGGTATCTTCCTAAAAGAATTAAAACATTATACCAGAGCAATATTTGCAGGCTCATGTTTATAGCTGAATAGTTTATAATAGCTCAGTTTTGAAAGCAGCCCAAATGCCCATCAACCAATGAATGGACAAAGATTATTTTACAAAAATGCAATGGCGTACTATGCAAACATAAAGAAAGATACATTTGAGACATTTCTAGGTATATGGATGGGCCTTGAGACAATATTTTTATGTGAAATAAGAGATACTAGATACAATCAAGAAGGAAAAAAAATGCTAAATGGGAAGGTGAACTATGGAGGGTGGAGGTGGAAAGGATGTAAGGGAGAAGAAAAAAAGAAAAGAAGGAAAAATGGAAACATATAAGAAAAAAGAAGTTCAAGGTAGGATAGGGGACTGGGGAAAATGAATTAAGATAAATTGTGTACAAGTGCACATTCTCTATGATGATTGTGATCAAAATCTATATCTAAAATTTACCAATAAACATAATAAAAATCACTCTTTGTCTCTCAATAGTTTTATATAGATGTTTCATTATAAACTTCTTTATCTTACATCAAGATTTTTGAGAATGTTGATAGGCATATTCACATACTTCATAAAAAAATTATAATTTTAATGATTATTTCTACATATTATCTGGTATTGTTCTCCTCCCCTGGGACACATTTCTCTCAGACACTCTTCAAAATTTTCATTCTTTTTAATCCTATTCCTCAGTTTGGCTAATTCTACTGCTTTATTTTCAAGTTCTTTGATTCTCTCTTTTTCCTGGTCAAAATTGTCTTTTGAGGTTATCTTTTTCATTCTTCATTAAATTTTTTGTGATTTTTAACTGCTCTATATATTTCTAGATCCCCATAAAGTCTGAAAAAGTTAGAGTAAGAGCAAAAAGAATGTCACAAGACAAACTTTCCACTTTGTAGTTGCCCTTTCCTTGACTCAGTACTTTTGTGGTGGCTAAAAACCTTTGACAACCTTCTCCAGTACAGATACTTTCTGAAATTCTTTGATGTTCCCATGGCATTGCGAGAATTTAGAAATCTCCTTGTTCTTATTTTGCTGACATCACTGAGAATTTTCATTCTATTATGTTATTAATATCTATATACAGAAATTTGAGCCTTGACCCATATATATCACCATATACCTAACTTAAATAAAAATAGATTAAAGAACTAAATACTGAAAAGGCAATACTTAATTTTCTGGAAAAAAAACCAGGTAAGAACTCTTGAAGATGCAGGTACAGCCAAGAACTTTTTAAATGGAACTCTAATGATACAAGAAATAATACAAAATTCAACAAATGTGGTCATATCAAATTAAGAAGCTTCTGCATAGCAAATGCAACAACCAAGAGTGAAAAGACAACCTACAGAAAAAATGAAAAGTTTTGTCAGCAACTCCCCAGGGGGAAAAAAAAAACTCACCTAGGGGCTGGGGGTTTACCTCAGTGGCATAAGCGCCGGCCTTGCAAGCACGCCCTCTTGAGTTTGATCCCCGGTACCGATAAAAAAAAAAGAAAAAAAGAAAGCAACTCCTCAGACAGAGCAATAACATGTCGAATAAATAAAGAGCTCAAGAAAATTATACTTCTCAAAAAAAAAAACATAAAAAATGAGCAGCTGACATGAGTAGATACTTTCAAGCAGAATAAGTACAAATAGCTATTAAATCTATTAAAACATGTTCCATGTTCTGGGCATCAGAGAAATAGAAATTTAAACTACTTTGAGATACTGTCATACCTCAGAAAGAAAGGCTATTATCAAAAAAATCTATTAACACAAATTCTGGCTAGAATGTGAAGGAATATGAACATTCCTACACTGTTGGTGGAAATGCAAACTAGAAAAATGTCTGTAAATATAAGTGGAGAGTCATCAAAAAACTAAAAATAGAAATTCCATTTAACCCAACTATCTAGTTTAGTATTCTCCCAACATAATTAAAGCTATCATGTTATAAATATACAGGAATACCCATGTTTATAGCAAAACAATTTAACAGCATAAATTTCAAGCAACAAATGAAAACATAAAAAAAAATGTGTGGTTTATACATCCTGAAGTAATATTTTGCCATGAAGAAAGATACATTTGATAAACATGTAGTCACTGGATTCAACTTCACAACATAACATGAAGTGAACTAAATCAGACACAAGGCTTAAATGCCACATAGTTTCTCTTATATGAGAAACAAAGTATATATAGGCAAGTGAGGGGCAAAATGGAATACAGATAAATAGTAAATGGGGATAATTTCAGGTAGTTCTTCAAATTACAGATTCCATTTTTCAAAAATATTTTAATATATTTGCCAATCTGTTTTATATATAAAACTAATTTCTCTTAGTTCATTGAAAAGAAAGCTTTTGCTAATATCTTCTTGTTTCTTCATTGTAAGACAAATTTTTGTTAATGTTTTGTACTTTGAACAATTAATTTGAAGAAGATATAGTGTGCTGTTTTTCTCTTATTACTTTGTTATGAAACTGCTGAGTTTCATAAAATAAAAATTAAAAAATTGTTTAATTCTATTGTTACATTCAAATATGTAATTTTGTACAAGTTTTAAGAATAAATGAACAGTATCTATAATTTAGAGGCTGCTTTAATGACTCAGATATGAAAAACAAGGGCATGAATATCAGTGTTGTTATTCAGATTAAGAAGTAGCTGAGGTCGTTTGGAAGATATAATTATGATGTCATACTTTTAGATGTTATCTTCCAATGAAATTTATATGAAAATGTTCTGCAGGCAGTAATAAAGGTTGACTGGTATCTAAAAATAAATTTTGAGGCTGGCGACAAAATTGATGATCCAGGATTGTTTAATGATCAATAAATTCTTGAATAAATGCGAATCGTAAAAATGGAAAGAAAAGGACTTTTAAGTGGGCAAAGAACAGAAGAAAAGTAAAGAATAAAGAAATATTATAAAGTAATAAACTATATTTACAGTTCTAAAAGTTTATTAGGAAAAGAAATATTTAAAATGGGCACCAGTTACATTTAAGAAATCCTTTGAAACTACTAAGGAGACCTTTTTTTATGTTACAATAAGAAGTACCACTTTTATAACACTTTGGTTTTTCAACTCTCTGATTATGCAGCATTGAAGTTTCCAATCAAGAAACTTCTGCTTAACAGCAACTTAAATTAATTTTCCAGTATTCTATTTTGACTTTACTTCTCTGCAGAGCTAGTTTTTATAAAATCCAGTTAGTCCATTTTCTTTTTACTTATGCTTTTCTCCTATTCCTGTCTTGGGACTTCATACTGTTTAATATTCCTAGTTGTGACCTCTATTATCCTTATAATTGTCTCTAAACCAGCTCAGAAGTTCAGACTTAATCATACAGATATATATGTATATATATTATACAGATATACATGTATATATATATATATATTATACAGATATATATGCATATAATGTATATATACATATACACATACATTTAATTGAGATTGTAGTATAGCATCATCTTATTTATTCAAACATATACTCTTTGGCTTCTTGGTCTGAAACTTTATAGTAAACAGGAAATTTTTCATCAGTGGTTTGAGGTTCTTGTGTACACCAGAGAAGTATTGCTTATACTAATTATTGAGCTATCTGTTCAGAGCAAAGTATCTTATTTTTACTTCTCATCTATCTTCATTGTAAAATTATGGATCAAATTCAAGCACACTCGTGAAGCAAATTCATTGCCACATCATCTCAACTTAATTTTAGTTTTTATCTAAATTTATTTTAATCAAAAATTTTCACTTTTAAGCAGATATTATCATTTTTCTATTTAATCATTGTATGTGTGCATTGTCTCAATAAAAGTTTATAAATCATGATTTTGCTGGGGTAGGAAAATTTTTGAAATTTTTATAAATATTTAATGTTATAATTTGAAAAATTTTAATGCTATAATTCCCTTATTCCACTATGAAATGATTAATTTGTTGTTAAAATTTTTTAAAGAAAAAATTAGGAAGTATATTGTGTTTAATAAAAGTAGAAATTATTCTCTGACTCTAAAGTGTTTTATCTTGATAATTTTTGCAACTAATTAACTTAATAATAAAATCAAGTACCTTATGCTTACTGAAAACCAGGGTGATCTTCTTAGCTTCCCTTATTTGTAATAAAACATAAAGGATCAATAATCAGAATGTATTTCCCAGTGTGCATTTGAGCTCCTTTGTAATTACAGCATAGGTCTTTCAACTTAACTGGGAAAATGTGAAATGTCTTTTCTTATTTTAATAATGAAGAACTGAAACTCAGAAGATTTTAATGATACAATTAAAATTTAAAACGTAGAAAGGGATAACTTTAGGATTAGATTCCAGAACTATTTTGCTCCAAAACCCCACCCCTTTGAAATATTTCTTAACTAATTACTGTTTGTTTATGTGTTTTTGTTTTTGTTTTTAAACTACTTTTGAACATGTAATACAACAGTCATTTTGCTCCCCATTGTAATAAAATACAAATTAAATGACTCTCTCTCTGACTTTGCATATAGCCAAGTGCAGGAATTAAACACATTCACAGACAACAGTTTTATTTAAAACTTGTATGTTTAATGGTGGTTAAGAAGCAGAGATGAGGGATATATTATGAACTGTGAGTGAATAGCATACAAAAATACTGACCCAACATGCCCACTAAGATAATAGTATTGTGATTTAAGGAAGTTGATGTTACTTAGTCCATTCTGGGAATCTGAAAGTAGGCAAATTAGCCTTGTGGAAAAAAGATATTTATTTTGGGACAGATAATGCACTTTCTGTTTGAAATGAAGCTCTTGCTGGAGGATCAAACTAAACTATAAAAACTATGAAGTCTTCAAGATCATTTCATGTAAGTTGGTATATTTTATTGAAATATGTTTTGGTTGTTTTTTTCAAATAATAAAATGAGATAAAATTTGTGGAGAAAAGACAACAAAGTCATACTCACCAACATTTGGCACTGCTTGGCATAAGGAAGACGATTTAGATTTGGCATGGTGTTTTTAATGAACAAACATAAATGACTGTAGTATTTAATTTGCAAATAATTAGTTTTCTCTGATAATAGTTGACTGAGCATATAGGATCTATTATAGGCAACACGTGTTATTTTTCTCTGCTTCAGTGGTATACAGAAGGCTACAGAATGTTGTGTGTAAAGTAGTTATCACTATAAATTGTATTCCTCACTGGTCATATTCTTACAATATTTTCTTGTCAGGATTGTGGGATAGCAGCAGGATGAATGTGTGTTCTTACACATAGTGAATACGCATAGTATATCAGTCCTGTGTTTCATGTATCCTGGTATTTATTCAATAATAATTCATTCATTTTTCATTCTATCAGTGTTAGCACTTGCAAATAGAGGAACAGTTTAGGCTCCTATAATGCAAAATCATGTGAGACTTGGACCACAATCTTAAGGAAATTACTATTTAGAAGAAGAAAATCCTATTCATAAATTTAAATATTCAAAATATTTCCACATATAAGTACTAATTAGAGTCAGTGGGATCAATATATGTGTGATTTTCCTTCTTTGGCTACCTCAGCTCTATTTGGTTGGGTTGTTTATTTGACTATTTTTGCTTCTTGGATTGTTCATTTGTTTTCTGTTTTGAGGCAAGTTCTCACTATGTAATAGAGGTTAGCCTTGAATTCACTAGGCTTATGAAGTAACCATCCCACTGAAGCTCCTAGAGTTCTGGGTTTTTGAGCATGAGTTAGAGATCACAAAATCCCTATTAAGTTTTAGCACATCATTTAGAAATTCTATCTCTACTTCTCAGAATAAAATGTCTGATATAACCATATTGGCAACCAAACCACTCCTGGTCAATCTGTTGTGCTCCTCTTAAAATGTTATTCTAGTTTCAATTCCAAATACCCAGTACTCTTCTCAGGCTACTTCACAGTTGATAATTTGCTTTAGAATTTTATCACAATGTTTCTTTTGTCCTAGTGCCAGAAATTCCACCCTTGATTTGCTTAAACATTTACTATTATGTTGTTTGAACTAATTTCTCCATATTGCAATTGTCTAGTTCTGTTGCACCAAGGTTATGTAGAAATATAACTTAGACACACTTCCTGTTCTCATAAGGGATATGAAAACATTCTTTCTGAGCTTCAGTGGATTTTATTCTTTTGACTTTAAACATCTGTTACACAGTTTGCCTCTTAACCTTACTGTGTCACTAACTTTCTTTAAAGTCATGGTTACAATATTTTACACAAATAAAGTGCAACTGGATACACAATATTGAATGTTTGAAGACAAACATGAGCATTGTATGTTGTCTGATTGAGAGCATTGCTTAGACTCAAGTGCCATCTCTTTGTGTGTGCAGTGAGACAGTGAGATGTGGCATGGCTCAATTTTAGCTCATACATTTTTTAAATAGAATTTTTAAAAAAACTATAAAAATGAAATGAAATTTAAAAACAAGATGCTATGAAATTAACAATGAGTATTATATATCATATTGCTGTCTTCAAATAGTTGCTCAGGCGCCACATGCTTCCCACATGCCCCGGGAACACCCTGACCGAGGACAATGGCCCAACTCTCTGGGACCCCCTACCATCTAGACCTAATACTGCTATTGATCTTGGGCTCCCACACTTTCTTCCACAATTGTGGTCCAATTTCTTGGACTAAAGTGGATTAACCATGCTAGCTTGATAGGAGATTCAGTCACAGCCTCACCCAAACAGAAAACCTCATCAGGTGTCAAAAGAAAATGGTTGACACAATGGTTGAAGAAACAGGATCCCACAATATGCTGCATACAAGAAACGCATCTTAATCTAAAGGAAATTCATGCATTAAAAGTCAAAGAATTGAAAACAATATTCCATGCAATGTGAACCCAGAAAAAATCAGGGATAGCTATTGTGGTTGCAGACAATGTAAACTTCAAACCTAAAATGATTAAGAGATAAAGAAGGCCACTACATATTTGTTAGTGGAAAACTTCAAGAAGAAGAACTAACAATTATAAATATACATACACCAAATACAAGAGCACCCAACTATATAAGACAAATACTAATTGACATGAAAAATCAAATACACAAGAACACAGTTGTAATAGGAGACCTTAATACCTCACTGTCACAAATAGAGAGATCAACTAGACAAAAAGTCAGCAAAAGATTATTGAACTGATTCACACTTGTGAGCAAATGAACTTTGTGATGTTTACAGAGTGCTCCACCCAACCACATCACTATATACATGTTTCTTAGTTGCACATGGGACATTCTCTAAAAATAGACCATATTTTATCCCATATAATATTGCTAAGTAAAGGCAAAGGGAGTGAAACTATTGCATGCATAATATCTGATCATACAGCACTGAAATTGGAAATTAATGGCAAAAGAAATTGCAGAACCTGCATAAATACATGGAAATTAAACAATAATCTTCTGAACAACCAGTGGGCTATAGGTGAAATTAAAGAAGAAATAAAGCAATACCTATGATTCAATGAGAATGTGGATACAACATACTGTGACCTGTGGGATGCCATGAAATCAGTCCTAAGAGGGAAATATATACCAATAAATTGTCACATTAAGTACATTGAGTGAGCAAAAATAACATGATGCTACATCTTAAGCTCCTAGAAAAGTAAGAGCAAGTCAAACCCAAAGCACATAGAAGAAAGGAAATTGTAAAGATCAGAGCAGAAATTAGTACATTTGAAACTAAAAAAAAATACAAAGAATTAATCAAAGAGCTGGTTTTTTTCAGAGAATAAACAAAATTAATCAACCTCTAGCCAACCTTGTCAAGAAGAAGAAAGAAAAAAACTCAAATTCACACAATAAAGGCTGAAAAGAGAGAAATGCCTACAGATCCAATGGAAATTAAAAATATCATGAATAAATACTTTGAAAATCTCTATTCACATAGCATGGAAAAAACAGAGGAAATGGACTGATTTTTAGAAACTTATGAACTACCAAAGCTCAATCAAGAAGATATAAGAATTTTGAATATCCCAATATCAGTTATTTTGATACTCAACATCAGTTATTGAAATTGAAAATGTGATTAAAAATTTACCAACAAAGAATAGTCCAGATCCTGTTGGATTCACAGACAAATTCTACAAGATATTTAGAGAAGAATTGACTCCAATACTGCTTAAAATCTTCAATGAAACTGAAAGAGAAGCAATCCTCTCTATCACTCTGATATCAAAACCACAGAAAGATCCAACCAAAAAGGAGAACTATAGGCCAATCTCAATAATGAACATTGATGCAAAGATTCTCAAGAAAATACTGGCAAACAGAATGCAGCAAATCATCAAGAAGATTGTGTACCACAACCACGTGGGATTTATTCCAGGAATGCAGGGATGGTTTAACATATGCAAATCAATAAATATAATACACCACATCAACAGAGCCAAAAACAAAATCCACATGATCATCTCAATAGATGCAGAAAAAGCTTTTGATAAAGTCCTACACTTGTTCATGATAAAAGCCCTACCGAAACTTTGAATAGATGGTATCTACCTTAATTTCAAAAAGGGTATATATGACAAACCAACAACCAACATTATACTAAATGGACAAAAACTGAAAGCCTTCACTCTAAAATCAGGAGCAAGACTTCAAAGAATCAACAACTGGGAACTTATATTATAAAAAAGTTTTTGCACTTCAAAAGAAATCACTAACAGAGTGAAAAGAAAACCCACAGAATGGGCAAGAATTATAGCTAACAATCCCTCAGACACAGGACTTATATCCAGAATATATAAAGAATTGAAAGACATCAAGCCCCCCAAATTCAAAGATCCTCTCCAAAAATGGGCATCTGAGATGGACACACAGTTCTCAGATGAAGATATACAAATGGCAAATAAATACATGAGGAAATGTTCACCATAACTGGGTATTCAAGAAATGCAAATTTAAACAGCATTGAGATATCATCTCACCCCAGAAAGAATGGCTGCCATCAAGAAATCAACTGATAATAAATATTGGCAAGGCTGTGGGGAAAGAGGAATGCTTCTCCATTTTTGGTGGAAGTATAGACTGGTACAGCCACTGTAGAAATCAGTATGGAAATCCTTCAATAAACTAGGATTATAAATTCCATTCAATCCAGCTATTCTCCTTCTGGGTATCCCCCCCCCCACAAAATGAGAAGATTATGTCCCAGTGATTTATGTGCACCCATGTTTATGCCATCATAATTTGTAATAGCTAAATCTTAGAAACAGCCAAAATTCCATCAACTGCAGAGTGGATGAAAAAGATGTGGTTTTTTTATGCAATGGATTATTACTTAGCTATAAAAAAGGATGATCTTAAAGCCTTTATAGATAAATGGAGGCAATTTGAGACTATCCTCATTATTGAAATAAATCAGACCCACATTTGTAAATACCATATTATCTCTCTAGTGTAAATAATAATAAAAAATAGAAAGTGTAAAAAGATCCAAAATCTATAATATAAATTGTGAAAGTGAAAGTGAGGGAAAGTGTTCTAAAGGATATAACTATATGTATGTTTAATTGTGTAAGATAGATGATCATATTACTAAGTTTCCATTAGATCATTGAACAGAATGATTTGCACTGTGAGTATTTCAGTATCTGTCCACCTTTGATGCTTTGATTTTATCACTTGAACAACTATTTCCAAGAGGACATGTAACTCATTAACTAGTAATTTCTTAGTGTTAATATTTTTCTTTGAACCTAGGTATTCCCTTTACCCTTTTTTCTGTTTTATCTTGTTTTTTTCTTTCTTTCTTTAAATAAAAAAGAAAAAGGAAAACAAAAACTCAACTACATGAGGAGATGAGTATATTAACTAAATTCATTGTAATAATAATTGCACAAAATACAAGTATATGAAAGCATCACATTATAGTCAAATTTATTTGACAGCTATATCTCAATAAATGTGAAATTATTTTGAAAATTAAAAACTAAAACAAATAAAATAAAATATTACATAAATGAAAAAAATAGTTGCTCAGATTACCAGATATAGGCACGCAAAATTGATCAAGCAATATAAGCACTAAGTGTTCCTTTCAATGAAGTAACAGGAGCCATCCAATTATCTTAGCTATCTTGTGTGTATACATGTATTTTTCCCTTCCTTTTTTTCTCCTTTCCCCCATCCCATACATTTTTTTTCAAGTGGACTGGATTTTCAATTCAATTGTTCAGCAAAGTGATGTGCACAGAGCAGATTTTTTTTTTGAAGTTTGCTGTTCAATTAGTAGAAATTTCATTCTGTTTAAGCACATAAGAAAAATTAAAAAACAAGCAGCCCAAATTCATGGAACCTACAGAAGAAAGTCCATAGGAAACCCAATTTCCATCAAATTGTCTGTTTTGACATTTTGCAATTGACAGCTAATAAAATCAAGAAACTGAGTAATCTGTGAGTCTCTTGAAATAGGAGGGCAAACATTGGAGTCCAGAGCTCACCAAAGAAGAGGGAACTTAGTTAACATGAATTTTATAAGGACCACATAGGATGATAAGATAGTGCACAAGAAGGGTCAGTGCTTACATGACTAGAATCTACATTTTAATTGGTCCACTCTTAATGATGTTTTAATGATCTATTCTCAAATATCCACCAGGAAAAAATAAATGATATCTTGTGGAATATGATAAGTAGTGAAATATAGAATTGTCCTTATGATGTTACAATGTCAGATAGTTAATCAAAAATTAAAACGTTTGTAAAAAGAAAGCATACAGCTAAACATAAGAAAAACAAAATGGAAACATATTGATAGGTGCTATATTTATTTTTTCACGTAGACAATTTTTAGTGTCAGTGAAACATACTAAAGTAGACCACTGCATGATTATGCAATACAGTCTCATGGTAATTTATTTAGCATCAGTAAGTAGTCACAAAGTCATATACCAGTCAGTCTAAGAAGTACTTAATGTATCTTCAATTTGGTAAATGTTAGTGGATTATTATTTTAAAGAAAGTCAGATTCATATACCCAAGAAAATATACAACAAAATGAAAACTATCAACTTATACTTACAAATATAAAAGTACTGAAGTAGAAAATTCAGGGCTAAAACTGCATTAACCACACTTAAATATAAATGAATGGATGTGATAGAATAAACACGAATAAATATAAACACTAAGAGGGCATAAAAGAAAATATATACATTGATTGTGGAGAACAAAATGTTAAAAAGAAAAGAAAAATGTTTAAATAATTAGATGAAACATTGGAATAATGTATCATTCTCTTAAAAATGTCAGAGAAAAGTGATATGGACCACAAGATGATGAAAGAACGAAAGAAAAAAAAGAAGGAAAGAAAGAGAGAGAAAGAGAGAGAGAATAGATATCTTTATTATTTTTTAAATTTTATTCTCTTTAAACCCATATCCACAGGGTCTACCTCTTTGTTACTACCTCTTTTATTTTCTTTTTATATTACTTATATTTGAGTTTTCTTATATAAGAGAAAATGCAATATTTAACTTTTTGTGTCTAGTTTTATTTCACTTGTTATGGTCTCAAGATTCACCCATTTTCCCACAAATGACTCAAATTTATCCTCCTTTATCCTGAACAGTAATCTTTTGTGTATGTATACCACATTCTCTTTTTATGTTCATCTGTTTAAGGATGTAAAGTTCACTTCATTAACTAAGCTAGTTTGAGTTATTCTGCTATAAAAGTGGTTATACATTTATTATTGCCATATTCTGACTGAATTCTTCTAGAGGAAAGCCAGAAGGGATATAGCAGAGTCAGATGGAATTTCTGTATTGGTTTCTTCTGAAATTTCCAAACTGTTGTACAAATTTACATTTGCATAAATAATATAGAAAAGTTCATTTTTCCTCATAACTTTAGGAGTGGTGGTTAGTTTTTGAGTCCTTGATACAGCAATTCTTTCAGGAGCAGGATGAAATCTTACTATTGTTTTGATTTGTCTGTCTCTAAATAAATCGATCCTAAGGCATTTTGTTATATTTTATTATTAACATAAGAGTCTTCTGTAGGTATTTTTGGGAGATTTATGAAAAATTCATGTCTTCTGTATAAAAGAATAGTTTGAATTCAATTCTACTAATATCAGTGGTATTTTTTTGTCTTTGAGACAAGGTCTCTCCATGTAGTTCAGGCTGGCCTTGAGCTCACTTAGTAGCCTAGGCTGCTCTTGAACTTGCAATGATCCTTCTGCCTCAGCATCAAGAGTTCTGGGATTACAGGCATGAGCCACCACACCCAGCTATCAGTATTTTTTATTTGATTTTTTTAACTCAAAGTTTGTGTTTTATATTAAACCAGGACTGGTGAGAATAGACACCCCTGTCTTATTCTTAGTTTTAGAATGAATGCATTATTTTTTCACCATTTATGTACTATGATGTTTATAGTGTGTGTTCTCATAAAAGTCTTTTATTAGTTTGAGGGAAGGTTCTTCTGTAACTGTTTTGTCAAACTTTTTATCAAGAACAAATCAGATATTTTTCCAAAACCATTTTCTACATCTATTGAGATGATAATGGGATTTTTATATTTATTTCTGTTTATGCCTTGTGTTAAATCTATTGATTAATATATGGTGAATAACACTAGCATCTCTGGGATGTAGTAGACTTGGTCTTGAGGTATGATATTTATTTGTTTTTATATTCATTTTGCAGCAATCTTGTTATAATTTTAAAGAGAAAAATAAAAATAAGACTAAAACAATGATTCAAAACATGCTCATATGAGAGTAACAATAATTAATGGATTGTATATTGTTATTTTCATAGAAGTAGTTCAGAGTACAAGGTATAGGCAAGAAATATTGCCCAAACAACCTTAGTACAAAACTTTTTTTTCAGTGAACTAAGAGAAATTACCTGTATAACTATCTTAACTCTCATGTGTGTGCATATGTGTGTGTGTGTGTGTATATATATATATATATATATATATATATATATATATCTTTTTTCCTTTCTTTTTTCCCTTTTCTCCCATCACAGTTTTTCTTTTCTTTTGAACAGTACTTCTCTATTCATAATATCTATAGTACATTTTGGGTCTTGTTTACTCATTCAGTTTCACACTCTAGTGAGAATGCAGTGTTTATTCAATTGGATTTGATTTATGTTATTTATGAGCATAGTTTCAAGGTGCATACTTTTACCTATAAAATTCTTGTTTATCCTTCTTTATGACTGAGTAGTAATCCTTGATATTAAATAAACCAGCTGGGTGTGTTGATTCACATCTGTAATCCCAACATTCAGAAGACTGAAGCAGATGAATTGTTGTGAGTTCAAGACCAGTTTGGTCTACAAAGTGAGCTGAAGGCCAGACTGAATTGTATAGTGATATTGTGTCTCAGACAAAATAAGCAACAAAAACTACATATTTTTTATCCATTCCTTAGTTGACAGGCATTTGGGTCATTTCCATGATTTACCTATTACAAATTGTGCTGCTATAAACATGGGTCCTCATATATCTCTGTGATATAATATTTTTAATTCTTTTGGGAAGATAACACAAGTATATTAGCTGGACCAATTGAGACTTCTAATCCTACTTTTTAAGGAATTCTACACTGATTTCCACAGTGGTTATGCCAATCTACACTCCCATCAAAAGTGGAGCAATGTTCCTTTCTCTCTACAGTCCTGCCAGCATTTGTTATTCATTGATTTCTTGATGATAGCCATTCTTTCTGGAGGGAGGTAGAATCTCAGTGTTGTTTTAATTTGCATCTCTTGGATGGCCAATGATGTAGAACATTTTTTTCATATACTTATTTGGCATTTGTATTTCTTCACCTGAGAAGTGTATATTCATCTCAGATGCCCATTTTTGGACTGAGTCTTTCAATTTTTGAGACATGAAATTTTTAATTTTCTCCCTCATATGAACTTTGCGTTTGATTTGTACTTTTTCTAGAATGTCTCATTCACTGTGTTTTCCTGATTTGAGAGTTCATCACTATAAATTTCCTTTGTACAACTGCTTTAAATGCATCTCATAAGATTCATTAAGTTCTATCAGCATTATTGTTTAATTATCAATGCTGTTTAATTTAGTCTTTAATTTTCTCTGTAACTCATTGGTTGTTAAGAAGGGTGTTATTTAATTTCCATGTGTTTATGTAGTTTTTATGATTTATTTTGTTATTTATTTACAGTTATATAGTGTTGTGATCACATAGTATGCATTGTATGATTTCAATTCCTCTACATTTATTTAAACATGTTTTGTGGGATAATATGTGGTAGCTTTTACAGACTGTCTCATGTGCAGCTGAGAGGAATGTGTATTCTGAAGCTTTGGGGTGGAATACTCTGTAAACATCTATCAAGTCAATTTGTTCACAGACTTGGTATAATTCTCATGTTTCTTTGTTGATTTTTTTATCTAGTTGATCTATTTGTGAGAATTGGGTAATAAATTATCCCATGACAATTAGGTCAGTGCTTATTGATTTTTCATATATTTTAATATCTGTTTGAAGTCGGTGAGTGCTCCAGTGTTTCATATATATATATATATATATATATATATATATATATATATATATGATTTTTGTATATTATTCTTGGAGTTTTCCCTTCAACAAGTATGTAGTTATCTTCCTTGTCTCTTTTGATCAATTTTGGCTTAAAGTTTACACTGTCTACAAGTCAAAATCTACCCTTGCTTTTTTCTGAGTTCCTGTAGCATGGAGAATTGTTTTCCATCGTTTGACTTTTAGTCTATGAATTTCTTTTTGGGTTAAATTCATTGTAACTCTGTTCTTGTGGATTTTTTTTACCTATGTTCATTAAGGAAATTGGCCTGTAAATATTTTGTGTGTATATGTGATAACTATTGTGGTTTATGTGTCAGAGTTATGTGGATTTTAAGAAATGGTTTTGAAAGTACCTTTTTCCTTTCAGTTTCAAAAAAGAATTTATGAAGCACTGACACTAAATTTTTCCTAAACTTTTAGCAAATTTTGTCAGTGAGTTCATTGGGTTCTTAACTTTTCTAAGCTGGTAGGGTTTTTAATAGTACCTCAGTTTCACTGCTTTTTACCAACCTGTTTAAAATTTTTGTATTTTCTTTTTCCAATTTGCCAAATCATATGTTCATAGGAATTTATACACTTCTGTATTTTCCAGTTTATTGGAATATGATTTTTTTAAAAAATGTTTCTTAGAATCCTTTGTATTTTAGTGCTGTCCATGTTCGTTTAATCTGTTTCATTTCTGCTGCACTGATATGAGTCTTATTTATTTATTTATGGTAAATTTGACTAAGTGTTAAGGCAATGAATGTATCCTTTCAAACAGAAAAGTCTTTGATTCATTGAAGTCTGTGTTATTTTTATCATCTCAAATTCATTGATTTCTGCTCTAATTTCTATAATTCTCTCCTTCTCCAAATTTTGAATTCAGATTGTTCTTGATTTTCTAGGACTTAAGGTGCATGATGAGGTCATTTATTTTGAAACACTTTATTTATCTCATGTATGTAGTCACAATTGTAAGATTCTCTTGAACTGCTTTCTTTGTGTCCTAAGGTTTTGGTAATTAATTCTGCTGCAATTGCTATTTGATACTAGACACTTTGATTTTATCACTTCTTTCTATTTTGACCCATTGCTTATGCAAGATTGTTTTCTTTGATCTCTGAGTGTTTGTAATATTTCTGTGTTTTTTCTTGCTATTGATTTTTGCTTTCATGTGTATGTGATTTGATAGGATGCATGAGAATATTTTGATCCTTTTTATTTATTTAAGTGTGATTTATAGGTATTGTGGAGAAAGTTCTGCATGCTATTGACAATAATGTTTATTGTGTTATTAGTGGTTAAAATTGTATATATCTATTTCAGTCATTTGTTTGATGGTGTCATTTAACTCTGATGATTTTGTGTCATTTTTTTCTGGTTGGCCTATTTATTTGAGGCAGTGAAATACTGATATCACCCACTATGACTCCATTAGAGTCGATTAAGTCTTTTGTGTCCAGTAGTTTTGTTTTATGAAATTTAGTGTGCCATTTTTTTACTGGTTATATACATAAAATTGTTATTTTATCCTGTTGAATTGTTTCCTTTTAAATTTGTAGGGGCTTTGTCTCTTCAACTAATTTTGGCTTGGTGCTTACATTGTTTAAAAATGTCATAGATCTTCCTGCTTGGTTTTGGAATATGGTTGCGTGGAGGATCATAATCCATTCTACCTTTTTAAATCTATGTGTATATTTGTAGATGACATATGTTTCTTGCAGGCAACATGTTATTGAGTTCTGTTTGTTTGATCCAGTGTGCCAGTCTGTGTCTTTTGAATGAAGAATTAACACTATTATATTGACTGTATTTTTGAAGGATATTTATGGAATCCTGTCATTACATTGTTTGTCCGGTGCTCGTTCCTTTTTCTTCCACATTGGTCAACTCCCCATTTAGATGGATTCTTTTATTTAGGCTTCTTGATTATTTTATTCTCACTCTTTCTAGGATATCCTTGGGTACTTTCTAAAATCTAGTGTTTGAAAACTTACACAGATTTTCAGGAAAGTATTATTTTAGGTGTCAAATTTTAATGGCACTTTTGCAGAATATTGTAATCTGGATTGAGAAGTCTTTTCTTTTAGATCTTGTATTACTATATTTCTAGTTCCTGACCTTTAAGATCTCTGTTGAGAAATCTGCTATTATTCTGAGAGACCTTTATAAGTCATTAATGATTTTTCTAACAGCTTTTAATGTTTTCTTTTTGTGTGGAATTTTGGGGGTGATGATATGAAGCCTTATACATCTTACTTAATTGCAAGTTGAATTCATTACATAAAAATTGAAATTTTGTGCTATGATTTTGGTGAATAAATTTTGTATATCTTCTGCATAATCTTCTAATGTAGCCTTACATATCTTATAATTTTTAGCTTCAAAATGTTGTGTGTAATCCAGAAGTTGCTGGAACCAGCTTTTATTGGGTCATACTATTTTTAATTCTTCTACATTAATCTTGCCTTCAAGTCCTGAAACTTTCTGCTCTGACTGTTCATTCCAACTACTCATACTTTCAATTAAAATTTTCATATCCAGGATTTTGTCTTGATTTGTTTTTGTAGTCTCTAATTCTGTACTAATGTCTGTCTTAAACAGTTTTTATAAATATTCAGTCTACTTTTCATTTGTTTCTTTTAAAACTCATTGAATATTTTAGGGATTAAATCATTTATGTTTTCATGTATATATTTTTTGAGCTTATTGAGTGTTTTATGCATTTGTTTATTTCTTCTCTGATCATTTCAAATAATTTAAATTTTTTTTAGTTATTTGGTTTTCCATGTCTGTACTTGTGATATAATCTCTGTGGACTTAAGAGGTTTGGAAGCATCTTACAGACTTGTTTTCTCATGCTTTTATTCTTTTAGTTCTGAGGATTAAATATCAGCTAGTATAAAATAGAACTCATTAATTTCAAGCCTTCTCTCCTTTGTGTTGTGTGAAATATAGTATTAGTAAAAGTAGTATGAGTGAAAGACATAAACTGTACCATAGTGCTAAGATATTTTTGCTGTGTAAAAGTAGTTAAAGCATAATTTTGTAAGAGATTTAAATAAGGTAAGAGTGAATTTTCTAAACTCTGGGATGTCAAAATGTAGGAAAAGAATATATGACTAGCAAACCATTGAATAATACAATAGAATAATATAATGATTCGCTCAAAGTAATGTTTTTATTATTGGAAATCCAATAGTAAGATATTAAATTGCCCCATGTATACTAATAATTAAACTATATATATATATATATATACACACACACTATTGCATATATATATATAATTTTATTTTATTGTTTTATTGAAAGAAAAAAAACAGGAAAAAGGTAGAAATATTACAGAATTTCAAGAAAAGAAGATAAAAAGTAAGAAATCACAGGTTGATAAATTACATATTGTTCTTTTAGAAATAGTTATTCAAGTTACAGAATTAAAGCACACAAAGTGGACACTCAAGCAGTGAGAGTGCAAACAGATCTGTTCAACAGTCCAACAAGAACCTAGAAATATGGTCATCAATCCCAAACACCTAAACATACATGTAGCTATATCTTTTATAAAGCTTCCTATTTCCTCTTTTTTTACAATAGCAATTATAAATTTTTAAATTTTTATTTAAAGACAAGGAAAAAAAGCAAAACAGAAAAAGGGTAGCAACAATACAGAATTCTAAAAGAAAGAAAGAAAAAGGAAGATGAGAAAAAGCCCCACTAAGAAATCAGTAATTTATAAATTACGTACTGTCATCCTGGATGTAGTTGTTCAAGTTACAAAGTTAAAGAATACATAGTAAACATTCAAACACTCAGACTACAAACAGTTCTGCTCAAAGATCCAACAAAGATTCAGCAATATGGTCATCTATTTTACACACTCAAACATACATGCAGTTACATCACTTACAGTACTTTCTTTTCCTCTCTTTTTTACAATAGCAATTACAAATTTTGGTTTTACTACACTTGTAGTTTTTATTTACTTTGTACACTAGAGATACAATACTATATTTATAAATATGGTTCTTATTTATTTCACTAATGAGGATAGTCTCAAGTTGTCTCCATTTGCCTATGAAGGCCTCAAGATCATCCTTTTTTATAGCTGAGTAATATTCCATTGTATAAAAATGCCACATCTTTTTCATCCACTCTGTAGTTGATGGGCATCTTGGTTGTTTCCAGGATTTAGCTATCACAAATTGTGCAGCTATGAACATGGATGCACATATATCACTGTGATATAAAGTTTTCAGTTCTTCAGGGAAAATACCCAGGAGGGGAATAACTGGATTGAATGGGGCTTCCAAACGTAGTCATCTGAGAATTCTCCATAAGGATATCCATAATGGTTGCACCAGTCTACATTCCCACAACAGTGGAATATTGTTCCTTTTCCCCACAGCCTCGCCAACATTTATCAGTTGATTTCTTGATGGCAGCTGTTCTTTCTGGAGTGAGGTGAAATCACAATGTGGTTTTAATTTGCATTTCTCCAATGACCAGTGATGGTGAACATTTCCTCATGTATTTGTTTGCCATTTGTATATCTTCGTCTGAGAACAATGTGTTCATCTCAGATGCCCATTTTTGGAGAAGGTCTTTGAATTTGGGGGGCTTGATGTTTTTCAATTCTTTATATATTCTGGACACAAGTCCTTTGTCTGAGGGGTTGCTGGCTAAAATTCTTTACCACTCTGTGGGTTTTCTTTTCACTCTGTTGGTGATTTCCTTTGAAGTGAAGAAAATTTTCAAAATATGAGATCCCATTTGTTGATTCTTTGAAGTGTTTCCTGTGCAGTTTGCGTTTGATTCATGAATTTTCTGCCTACCCCTATGTCTCCAAGATTTCTACCTACCTTGTCTTCCAGTAGATTTAGTGTTTCTGTTTTAATATTGAGGTCTTTGATTCATTTAGACTTTAGATTTGTGCATGGTGATATGCATCCATCTATGTTCAGTCTTCAGCATGAAGAGAGTCGATTTTTCCAACACCATTTATGAAAGAGACTATCCTTCTTCCAGTGGACATATTTAGCCCCTTTGTCAAATATCAGTTGGCTGAGTGTCTTTGTAGTCGTGCTTGAATCTTCTAATCTGTTCCATTGATCCTCAGGTTTATTTCTTTGAAGGACCAAGCTGATTTTATCACTCTGGCTTTATAGTACTGTTTCAAGTCAGGAATTGAGATGCCTTCTGCCTTTCTTTTGTTGCCCAGAATTGCCTTTGCTATTCTAGGTTTCTTCTGTTTCCAAATGAATTTTAGCAGTGTTTTCTCTAGATCTGTGAGGTATGTCAATGGTATTTTGATTGGGATTGCATTAAGCCTGTATAACAGTTTTGGGAGTGTGGCCATTTTCACAATGTTGTTTCTTCCTAACCAAGAGCAAGGAATGTCCTTACAATTTCTAATATCCTCTTCAATCTCCTTTTTCATTGTAGTATTATTTTCAGCATATAGGTCTTCTACATTTTTAGCTAGGTTGATTCCTAAGTATTTCCTTCTTTAAAATGTTATTGTAAAGGGCGATATTTCCATAATTCCTTTCTCAGTGAGTTCTTTGTTTGTGTACAGGAATGCTATTGATTTTAAACATCGACTTTGTATCCAGCTACATTGCTGAACTTGTTTATTACCTCTAGTAGTCTTTTAATGGATTTTTTGGGTCTTCTATACAGAGTATCATGTCATCTGCAAATAGTGATAATTTAACTTCTTCCTTTCCTATCTTTACTCCTTTTATTTCCCTCTCTTGTCTGATTGCCCTGGCTAGTGTTTCCAGAACTATGTTGAAAAGGAGTGGTGATAGTGGACATCTTTGTCTTGTTCCTGATTTTAAAGTGAAAGCTTTCAGTTTTTGTCCATTTAGTATAATGTTGGCTGTTGCTTTGTCATAGATGCCCTTTATAAGGTTGAGGTAGACACCGTGTATTCCGAGTTTCTGAAGGGTTTTTATCATGAACATGTGTTGGACTTTGTCTAAAGCTTTTTCTGCATCTATTGAGATGACCATGTGGCTTTTGTTTTTGGCTCTGTTGATGTGTTGTATTACATTTATTGATTTGCATATTTTAAACCATTCCTGCATTCCTGGAATGATTGCCAGTATTTTGCTGAGAATCTTTGCATCAATATTCATTAGTGAGATTGGCCTATAGTTCTCTTTTTTGGTTGGATCTGTCTCTGATTTTGGTATCAGAGTAATACTTGCCTCCAAGAATGATTTTGGGAGGATTACTTTTTTCTCAATTTCATTGAAGATTTTAAGGAGTACTGGCATCAAATCTTCTCTAAATTTCTTGTAGAATTCAGCTGTGAATCCATCAGGACCTGGGCTTTTCTTTGTTGGTAAGTTTTTAATTACATTTTCAATTTCAATAGCTGATATTGGGGTGTTCAAAATTGCTATATCTTCTTGGTTGAGCTTTGGTAGTTCATATGTTTCTAGAAATCTGTCCTTTCCCTCTGTGTTTTCCACTCTATGTGAGTAGAGATTTTCAAAGTAGGTATTCATGATCTTTTGAATTTCCATGGGATCTGTAGTAATTTCTCCCTTTTCAGTTCTTATTGCATGAATTTGGGTTTTTTCTTTCTTTCTTTCTCTTGATAAGGTTAGCTAGGGGTTTGTCAATTTTGTTTATTTTCTTAAAAAACAGCTTTTCAATTCATTAATTCTTGTATTGTTTTATTAGTTTCAATTGCATTGATTTCTGCTCTGATCTTTACAATTTCCCCTCTTCTATGAGCTTTGGGTTTAGCTTGTTCTTCTTTTTGCAGAAGCTTGAGATGGAGCATTAGGTTTTTTATTTGTGATTGTTCTGTTTTCTTGATATGACAATTTATTGCTATGTATTTCCCTCTTAAGACTGCTTTCATTGCATCTCACAGATTACACTATGTTGTTTCTATTATCATTGAATTGTAGGTATTGTTTTATTTCTTCTTTAATTTCACCTGTAGCCCACTGGTTGTTCAACAGGCTGTTATTTAATTTCCATGTATTTATGCAGGTGTTACAATTTCTTTTAACATTAATTTCCAATTTCAGTGTACTATGGTCAGATATTATTCATGGTATGATTTTACTACCTTTGCATTTACTTAAGAAAGTTTTATGGTATAATATGTGGTCTATTTTGGAGAATGTCCCACGTGCCACTGAGAAGAATGTGTATTCTGATGTGGTTGGGTGGAACACTCTGTAAATGTCTACTAAGTCCAATTGCTCACAGGTATGATTCAGTTCTATTATTTCTTTGATGGCTTTTTGTCTAGTTGATCTATCTCTTTGTGACAATGGGCTGTTAAGGTTATAATTATTTTCTTGTGTTTTTGGTTTTTCATGTCCATTACTATTTGTCTTATATGGTTGGGTGCTCATGTATTTGGTGCATATATATTTATAATTGTTAGTTCTTCCTCTTCAATTTTTCCACTGACAAGTATTTAGTGACCTTCTCTATCTCTTTTAATCATTTTAGGTTTGAAGTTCCTGTTGTCTGCAAATAGAATAGCTACCCCTGCTTTTTTCTTGGTTCCTGTTGCATGGAATACTGTTTTCCATCCTTTAACTTTTAATCTATGAGCTTCCTTTTAGGTCAGATGTGTTTCTTGTATACAGAATATTGTGGGATCCTGTTTCTTGATCCATTCTGTCAATCTATTTCTTTTTATGGGTGAATTGAGGCCATTTATATTTTTGGATATCACTGATATGTACTGGCTCAACTTTGCCATGGTATGTTCCAGTTGTTTCTTTCCGCTTTTCCTCTTATTTAATTCCTTATCCTGCCTGTTGGTTTCCTTGTTTTGTTTGTTTTTGGGTTGTGGTCATTTTTATCTGTCTAGTATGTCTTTCAGTACTCTTTCTAGGGTTGGTTTTGTGGACATGAAGTTCTTCAGTTGTTCTTTGTCATGGAAGTATCTTGTTTCTCCATTAAATTTGAATGAAAATTTTGCTGGGTGCATCAGTCTTGGTTGAAGATTATTTTCTTTCAGGGCTTGAAACACCTCACTCCAAGCTCTTCTTGAGTTGAGGGTTTGTGCTGAAAAGTCTGCCATGATTCTAATGGGCTTTCCCTGATAGGTGAGTTGTGTCTTTTCTCTGACAGCTTTTAATATTCTGTTTTTATGCTGTGTGTCTGAGATCTTAATATTATGTGTCTGGGTGTGGATTTATGTGGATTGTGGCTGTTTGGTGTTCTATATGCCTCACTTATCTGCATATCAGATTCTTTCCCCATGTTTGGGAAATTTTCTGCTATTATTTCTGTAAATACTTTACATATGTCATTTGCCTGGAATCCTGTATCTTCGCTAATGACCATCATTTTTATATTGTTGCTCTTGGCATCATCATGAAGCTTCTGGAATGTCATTTCATTCTGCTTTGTTATTTTTAAAAGTTTTATCCTTTCCTGATCACTAAATGTGATCCTATCCTCAAGGTCCGAAATCCTATCCTCAGCTTCCTTTAGGCGGTTTTGCACACTTTCAATAGAGTTTTTTGTTTCTTGGATGTCTCTTTGAGTTGGTTTCATGAATTCTGCTTGATTTCTATATTGTTCATTCAAAGTTTCAATCAGTTTCCCATGCTCATGTACTTTTTCCTCTAGTTCCTCTTTAGCTGAATTCAACAACTCCTTTACTACAATTTTTAGTTTTATTTTTACATGGGAGAGTACTTCTAATATGGTTTCCTCTATAACCTGATGCAGTTGTTTTTTATTTCACTGGTATCTTTTCAGATTCCCAGTGTGTTACTTTTGGGGTCCACTATTTCAATATCTCCTATACTTGCTTCTGGTGAACTATATGTTTGAGACTGCATTTTGCTTTTTCGTTTTGTGATTTCCACTCTACCTGATGTTTTCTATGTGTAGGAGGGGATCACACATGCTCTTTTCAGACACACCAAAGTCTTTCAGTTTGTTGCAGGGGGATTTACTATTGGCCCTATTTATCCCTTGTACACCTCTATTTTAGGGGTATACTCACCACACTGATATAGTCAATGCACTGTGGTCCAGGGCTTACCATCTGGGAGCAAAGTTCCAAATTTTCTCACACTATCTGGAGCCCACTGAGATATTCTGATGTTCCAGGTTGGGGGGGCAGTTGAAGCAGTCCAGGGCAGTTTTAAGTATTGGACAGGCCTCCTCAGTGTTCCCTGTGGCAAGGCAGGCCCACAGTGGAAGTTCTGGGCAGCCTACGCCTGAATCGGGCTTCCACTGATTTTCTGGTGGCAGGGTGGGCCCACGGGGGAGGTTCTGAGCAGCTTACCCCTGATGCAGGCTTCTACTAAGTTCACGGTGGCAGGAGAGGCCCACCGTGGAGGTTCTGGGCAGCCTATGCCTGAGGCGGGCTTCCATTGAGTTCCCGGTGGCAGTATATATAATTTTAAATACAATATATTGTCAGAGAAAATTAAACATTATGCATAATCATGTACACCTCATCAGTCTCCCAATGGCATCATTGTTGTCACCAAGTTAGAGTGATACTTGTTTTGAATTTCTTTCCACTTTCTTATATTAGAGAAAATACACATTTAAAGAAGACCAATTCCATGCATCAAATGAGCTATGAGTTTATATGGAATATCTGCCTTACTGAATATAGATCAGATGATACAAATTTGAAGTGTGGGTAGTACCTTCCTGTACAAAACCCTTGAACAATGGGTAATAAGAATCTCAACTTTCTACTTTCTTTTGCATGCACTATTTTAAGCTGCACTTTTTTATTCAAGTACTTTTAAAATGTCCTGTATGATGACTAATCAATTTTGGTGAATAATGTTCTTGATTCTTGATGATTTGTGTACAACTCATGTCCAGTATCAGAATTTATAATAGAGTATTTTGTTTCATTTTTGCTCATGGTGGTTTCCATTTTTTCTTGTAGTCACAGACCTGAGGTTACACATAAATTGGTAAGCATATATAAAATGCACAAATTGTTAGATAATATCCAAGTTAGAAAAAAGAGCACAAGATTAAATACATGCTATGAAGATTCATGTGTCTAATAAAAGCTGGGTTTAAGTATTAAAATTTATTACCTCAATAGAATTTATTTGAAATATATTAAACATTGTGCCCAATGTGCACCCCAGTCTTCCAATTGCATTATTTCTGTCTCTACATTGGGGAGCTTAACAAAAAGTTATACTTTAAAATTTGTTACAAAGAAGAAAAATATGATTTATCTCATTATAGGAGGCCAAAATAACTTTTCTACTAGGATATGAAAATGATGTCATAAGGAATCTAATTTACAAGTCAGTTTTCCATGCATGAGTATAAAACAATCACCAGTTATTAGCAAAGTGAATCTAGTACTGCATGAAAAGGAAAATAAATCATAAATATTTGTACTCATTATAGAAATATCAATTCATTTATCATCCAAAATTAATTTCTTTCATAAACAAAACAAAGAAAAACGTATCTCAAAAATGAATGAAAAACAATTAATAAAATCCAACATCTATTAGCAATCTGAATGTTTCTCAAAGTAGGAATAGTAGTAAGGAACTGCATTAATCTGAGTAAATGTATTTACAGAGACTCAAAAAATATCATATGTAATTGTGAAGTATTGAAACTTTTATCTTCATTTCGGAAATGATGCAAGAATGCTCACTGTTATCTAATCTACCTAAAACTGTGTAGGATATCCTTCTAGTGCACTAATACAATTAGTGGAAGCTATACAAAATAAAAAGGAATAGGTAATATTGTTCACCAGAAAATATAATCACTAATTTATTGCAGTTATTTGACATATATAAAACACTCAAACTTTTACAACCATAATATACAGTGGTATTTGCCAATGTTTGAGGAGATAGGAGTATAAGAAGTTAGTATTCTTGGGAATAAACCTTCAGATATGCAGGATGAATATACTCTAGGTATCTGCTATAATCATGTCCACTAGTTAATGTTACTATATTGTGCAGTTAAAAATAGCATAATTTAAAAATTTACATATCACATACTACAGAATAGCCTTGTAACTAATATCCCATTTTATTTATATATAATACATCTTTATTTCCTCACTACCCACAGATAAATGTTTAGGTGGTTGTTGTTTTCCTTATTGTGAATAATGCTACAATGAACAAAGGCTCCAAATCTTTCTTTAAACTTTTCATTTTAATTGCTAGATCACATTGAAGTTTTGTTTTTATTTTAGAAAATTCAAAATCGTTTTACCACAGAGGATTTACAATTTACACACCTACTAATTATGCACCAAGGTACCAAATTTGCCACATTCATGTCAACATATTTTTATAATGACCATCTTAACTAATGTGATGTCATATTTTGGTGCAGTTCAGTTTTCATTACTGATGTTTACTATTATTGAGCATCATTTTGACCAGTCCAATGTCATTTTTGGAGAAATGTCTATTTCTTTCCCCAGACTTTAAATCATCTTATATGTTTTGCTATTGAATTATGGTAGTTTCTTATTTATTTGAAAATTACCCTGTGGTCAAATACAAATTTTGAAAATATATTTCTTCAATTCTTAGGTTGCCTTTTCATTCTGCTAATTATTTCCTTTTCTGGGCAAAAGCTTTTTTAGTTTCATGTCCTCTAATTTAACTATTTTTAACATTGTTGCTCATACTTTTCACACCCATAAATAATTTAATTGCCTTAATATCAAAAATATTTATTGGTATGCTTTCTTGTGTCATGTAGTTTTGTAATTTAAGGTCTTACATTTAAGTCTTTAATAAATTTTGAGTTTCTTTTTGCATATAATATTTTAAAAATGTCCAAATTTGTCTCTGTGAATAACCAGTTTATGTAAAACTGTTGGAAAAAACATATTGCCCCATTACTTGTTCTTGGCATCTTAGTCAAATATCAATTGATTGTATTTGTGTGGGTTTGCTTCTGACCCCTTCATTCTTTTCCAATATATTATCTGCCTGTCATTGTGCCAGTTCCACATAGCTTTTTCCCCCACATAGTTTTGATTATTGCAGATTTATAGTATTTTTAAATAATATATATGACACCTTTGTTTTTGTTATAATTTCTGATGATTCATTTGACTACTCAGGGTATTTTTCTTTTCTTATATATTTTTAAGATTTTTTTCTATTTCTGTAAAAATAGTCTGTAAAGATTTTTTAAGAAGATTTCATAGAATTTATATATTCATTTTGTTATGATGGACAATTTAACAATAAAAAGACTTCCAAATCATGTGTATAAAATGTCTTAGCATGTTATTGAAACTTTTTAAATTACTTTCATCAGTGTTTTATTATTTTCTCTGCATAACTCACCTTCTTAATAATGTTTATTAAGAATTTATTTTAATGATATTATAAATGATATAGTATAGGTATGTACATGCATGTATGTGTATAAATATATGTATATGCATATATAGTAAATGATATAAGTTTCTTAAGTCACTTTTCAAGTATTTGACTATTTGCCTTGGAAATGCTAATAGTTAACTAAGAAATGGTTTGATAATCCTATCAGGATGATTAATGGATATACAAATCTATGTACACATTAAAGTATACAATTTGATGAGTCTGAGCATATACATATATCTATCTACAAATCATGACCACAAAGTAAGAAATATATCAGTCACCTCTAGTAGTTTTCTTGTGACTTTTGTTTCACTTTTTGGTTTTGCTGCCATAATGCCTAACATATGCTCTATTTCTTAACAATTATTCAATTACACAATACCAAATTTGCACTTGTAGATATTCTGTTGCACAATAGCTTTCTACATTTTTGTCACTGTTATTTTATTTTATTTTTAAAACTAGAATATATTTATTGAGAGAAAGAAAATGTCTGAGAGAGACAGGAGGAATCCCTAATGGATTGCTTTTCTAGGGATTTTTGTGGAGCACACCACAAGATGAGGTGGGTCTAAAATGGGGAAAAATGGGTAATCACAAGGTGAACATGAGGTGGGACAGAACTATGGTCAATCAGCAAGATGATGAGTATAATTGCTCAAGTAAAATGTATTAAATCAGGATCAAATGTGGAAAGCAGTCACATAGCAAGTATAGAAATTGGGCATAAATACAGAATAGATGTTTCTCCTGTAGGGGACTGGATTAGTGGCTTCTTCTGACATCTTAAAGGTTATGGGTAACTCTTTAGAATATCATTTGCTGATGTTTATCCTTAGGAAGTATGTGGGTATATCCATTTTATCTTTTCTCTTGAGATCTGGCCGCTGTGGGAGATGTTTGCTTCTTCCACAGTTGCAAGACATCTGGTCTTCTGCACTGGCTGCTGCAAGTGCCCAGGCTATTGGAGTGCCTATAATATTTCCATCTAACTTAGCTCCCTATAACATTCCCTGTCTGAAAAAGTACCTCAAACTGCCGTGACAGAGTAATGGGTGACGACCAATCTGCTTCTTCAGCAGAAAAGAGTCGTAGTTGTTGATGTATGGGAAATCTTGAAATCATCATTATTTTAGAATGCATTGATCTTACATTTCTGAAATTTTATAGCTATCAAGCAACAGTTTTCCCTTTCCCACTCTCCCCGTTCCTTGGCAACAATCATTCAACTCTGCTTTTGTAACTGCGACTATTTATGATACTGTATGTATTTAGAATAATACAATATTTATCCTTCTATGACTGACTTATTTCACAATGATAAATTCATCAAGGTTTATTTGTGATCATATACATTGCAATTTTCTTTTTAAATAAAAAATTTTATTCCATATTACATATATAACCCATTTTTCTTATTGATCTATTGATGAACATTTAGGTTATTTACACAATTTTGTTATTTTGAATACTAAAGGGAATAGAGAAATGGAAATATGTATTCAAAATCAGATCTTAATTTAAATTCTTTTCCATAAATACTGAAAAAGATAATTCCTGAGTCATATGGAAATTCCATTATTAATTTTCTTAAAGTAATACTATAGTGTTTTCCATAGCAGCTAAAATAACTTACATTTCTAGCTACACCATTTTACATTCCTATCAACTGAATATCCACAGTGAACTGCAAATGGAATATTTTATATATTAGAATATTTAAAAGGTTCATCAGTGCTAAATGTGTCAGGCTTTCTCCTCTCGTTAAGGTCAAGTACATAAGGAAATTACATTTTTCATTGTTCAAGTTTATTGAGTTTGCAGGATATAAACTTTTGATAGTTATTTTAATGTTTTGTACATATAAGATTATGTCATGTATAGGCAGATAATGTTTATTCCCAATTTCTGAGTTTGATGCCTTTAGTTTCTCTCTCTCTCTCTCTCTCTCTCTCTCTCTCTCTCTCTCTCTGCCTCTCTCTCTCTTTCTCTCTTTTCTCTTGCATATTTTTTTCTGGCTGGGGTTTCCACATATTTTATTTTAAATAAAAGTAGTCAGTAGTCAGAGGGAATTTCTTTGCTCTTGATCTTAAAAGAACAGGATTTCAGTTTTCTACTGTTGATTATGATGTTAGCTGTGGGGCATTATGTTAAATTTCCTCATATTCTTAAATTGTTGGAAATTTTTATAATGAAGGGGTGCTGAACTTTGTAGAGTATTTTGTATAATTTGAGATGATAATGTGAATTTTATGCTTCATTCTTGTGGATCACAGATTAACTTAAATTGCTTTAACCTTTTGTCAGGCCAGGTACTTCGTGTTACACTAGGCCATATGACTGTTTGTTTTGGAGGAAGCCTTACAAATGCATTGTTTTAAGTTAATGAATGCAGAACCTTGAGTCTCAGGGAAATGCTGCTGGGACCGCACAATATGATTTACTCAGATATGTCAAAAGCAATAGTAAACATAAAGGTCACATATAGCCAGAGATGGTCCCTGGGATAGTTAAACAGTTACATCACTACTTATCTGAACTTTACCCTTCCAATATTCTTTTCTGTTCTTCATAAAGAAAAGACTCTAAAAAAAGGGCAGAGAAAATTTTAATCAGGCCTTTGGTCCTAGAGTCTGTTGTTCCCCATCACCATCCTGTAACTTTATCTCTCTCTTATTTTCTTTTCACTCACCACACTTCATTTTCAGAACCTGTCTCTTCATAGAAAACAACATTTTGGCACCTGAACAGCAACCTGAGAACAAAAGCAATCTTGAAGACTTCAGAAAAGAATTTAAGTGCCTAGTAGACAAAAGATTTGAGTTGGATGGGTAAGTAAACCCAATCTGTGGGATTTTTGCATTGGCATTACCATGAGAAAGTCTCCATCTCAACAACAAGAATACATTAAGTTTCTAAAAGCTTTGTGGAAGAGTTCAGGTGCTAAAGTGATACCATATTCTTTAACTGAATTTTTTACCTTAATCAGAAATCATTGTTATGGACCTAAGGGACATAATGTTCTAAATTTAAAACAATGGAAAATGATTATGAAAGCTTTAAAATGTGCTTATCCACAAGGAAACACTACTCCTTAACATGTTTGGTCTTTGTGTAATTTAGTAGCTTTGGCTTTAGAATCTGTGCAATCTGAATCAAAACATATTTTTCCAGACATGAGAAATGCTAACTGCAGACAGTTCTGATTCTGAATGGGATAATAGTTTACCTGAGGAAACTTTTCTGCTTCAGGGTCAGGGATTGACTTCAGAGGATGAAGGAAGATATGGATCTTTTGAAAATCTTTACACTACACTAAAATTTACATTACCATGGCCTATTGATCATCCAGTAGAATCTGATTTTCCTCCACCATCACCTTAGTGTTTCAGGTGTATTCTATGGTACCGCCAGCCCCAATATATGGGAAATCTAACCCTTTTCTAGATCCACTTTCAATGACTTTAAAACAAAAACCTTGTCAATGATCACAGATATAAAGGTTTTTGTTCAAGCAAAACAAGAGAGTGATTCAAACACTTACCAAGTTTTTGCTATGTATCCAATCACTATCACCCAAGTGCCAGGAGATCAGATAACTCTCCAAAGTTACATTAGATTTGAATATAATCCATTAACTTTTAAAACTATTAAGGAATTTAAACAAGCATGTGTATCTTAGGGAGTGAACTCTTCTTATACTTTTGGGTTGATTCAGGGATTTGCTCATTCTGAAAGTTTGATCACCAGGGATTTGGAAATGATTATGCAAATGGTTCTCAGTTCTGCTGAATTTCTTCACTTTAAAACTTGGTGGAGAGATGAGGCAGAATTGATTGCCCAGTGCAACATGCATGCTAACCCTTCATACCATATTTCTGATGATCAACTCACTGGTTCAGGGGACTGTTTTGAAATAAATCAACAGCTACAATATAATGATTTTGTTATTGTTCAGACAAGGATGTGTCATTTAAAGGCATAGAAAAAGATCTCTCTCCCTGGTCAAATGGTTCAATCAGTGGTCAAAATAGTTCAAAGTGATAATGAACCCTATGTAGAATATATAGCTAGATCAAAAGAAGTACTCCAAAAAGCAGTGTCTCAATTGGATTTAAGGGACCTGCTGTTGCAAATGCTATAATTTGACAATGCTAATTCAAAATGCAAAAAATCTTAAGTTCATTAAGATCTCAGGGTGCCACTTTAGATGGGTATATAGAAACCTGTCAGGATATAGGATCAAAAACATTTAAACCCAGATTACTTGCAGTCACATTAAGGGATCTACCCATTTTCTTCAAAGACTATTCAATGTTTTGGATGTGGAACGATTGGTCACATGAAAAAAGGAATGTAGAGCAGGAGAATCAAAAGCAGGTAACCAAGCAGCACACAAACCTGACCATTTAGGCAACCTTTTACCTTTTAAGGGCTGTCTAAAATGCAAAAAGAAGACATTTGGACTACCGAGTGCCAATCAAAATATCATGACTCTTTTGACTTCTCAGAAAAACTTCAAATTGGGCACATCCAGGGACCCAAAGAAAAACCATTTAGGGAATCATCAAGCATTTCCTGTCAGCAATGATTATGACCACGCTCTAGCACAGCCAGTGTTCTCCTTGCACTGTTACAGGCAGCTGAGTTAGTTAGAAATATTATAGGCAATGAGACAGGGCTAGGTCCTCAAAGGAGCCAGTGCATAAGCCCATATACCTTGCAATTGTGTGAGAGACAGACACCTCCTGCTGTGGGCCCAGCCTCAAGACAAAAGATCAAACAAATGCATCCACATCCCAAGGACTGATACTCTAATTAGTTCCCTATCACCATGAGGAAGCCTGAAGTCACCACCTCATACTCCTAAGGAAGAGTCACAGCTCCAAGAATGCCCGCTTCCTGTGTGACTTGCTTTTCCATTTGTACTAATGTAATCAATTTTACCTGAACTATTGATCTTATTGGCTAACTATAGTTGTGTCCCACCTTATGCCCATTTGCCTTGTGAGTTCCCAGTCCCCCTCCTTGAACCCATGATTTTGTTCCATAAAAGTCCCTGGAAAAGATAGAGTCCTTGGTAACCAGCTTGGAACTCCTTCTGTTTGTGTTCAGACAGAAGCTTGCTTTCTCTCAATAAATATATTTTGCTCTTAACTTCCATTGTTCATAAAATTCATTCTTTGATTTTAGAGAACATGAAATCATACCAGCCATAGTAGTTCAATAGTTTAATTCCCCTGTATCACCACCACCAGAGGTAGTGCAGCCTTAGATATTCCCTCTAAAGAAAATGTTATGCTAACTCTAGCTTCAGGAGTTCATAAAGTTAAAACAGGAATTTATGGACTATTTCCACCAGCGAAAGTAGGTTTGCCAATGTGAAGAAGCGACTTAACTTCTAAATGTATCTTAGTTCAAATAAGCATAATTGATTCTGATTAAAAAGATGAAATTCAAGAAATGATGTAAACATTGCAATCACATAAGATAGAAGCCATAAATCATATAGCTCAGCTATTTCTCCTTCCTTACATTAAGGGCCATGTTGCTCAGTGAAAAGGGCACAAGATTTTTGAAGTACAGGAAAAAAAGATTTTTAACAGACATCTGTAGGAGAAAGACCTGAAATATGGCTTACGATAGAAGAAAAAATGTTCATTGGTTTGATAGATGCAGGAGCTGATGTACCCATAATTTCTTGGCAATATTGGCCTAAACATTGGCCTATGATGCAAATACCTATGATTTACTCAGGAGTAGGGCAAATGATAGGTATTCATCAGGTGTTTGCATTCTCTAAATTGCAGGCCCCACAGCACAAACAGGCACCTTGAAGCTTTGTGTGGCTGATACAGCAGTTAATTTATGGGATAGGAATCTGTTAATGCAAACAAGATCCTAGGTGAGCATCCCAAAAATATCATCTCAAGCAAAAGTATAATAGATAGTATGTATTATAATCCATGTAGGGATAATAATCCCATGCAGACCCTGGTAATTTTGACAAAGAGGAATAGTTTAAGGTATCTAAATTTAGAATACAGGCAACTGTGTGAAAGCGATTTCTTTATTTTACCTTTAAAATGGCTTACAAGTAAACCAAAATGGGTAGAACAGTTGCCTCTTCCAAAAGAAAAATTAGAAGCCCTAAGATCATTAGTAAAAGTACAGTTGTCAGAAGGGCAAGTTGAAAAATCTACTAGCCCCTGAAATTTCTCTGTATTTTTCATTAGAAAGAAATTGGCTAAATGGAGAATACTTACAGATCTTAGAAAAATCAACAATTATTGAACTTATGGATCCATTATAGCATGAACTCCCCCTGTCATGATCCCAAAGAACTGGAAGTTAATAATTGTAGATCTTAAAGATCATTTCTTTATTATTCCATCACAACCAACTGATAGAGAAAAATTTGCATTTGCTGTACTTACTTTTAATAATCAGGAGCCAGTTAAGAGGTATCATTTGAAAGTACTCCTCCAAAGAATGCTAAATAACCCAATCCTCTGTAAATATTATGTTAATCAACTGTTATATTTAGTAAAAAGATTCCCTAACATATTAATTATTCATTATATGGATGATACTCTTTTCTCAGCCAGTACAAAAGAATATTTACAAAAGGCTTTTAAAGTAGCTAAACTATTATTGGTGGGGTTTGGCTTACAAGTAGCCACAGAAAAAGTACATAGTTTCCTATTACTTATTTAGGTAATATTCTTCCAAATCAATATATTATTCCTAAAAGGTCAGTATCTGTATGGATCAGATCTACACCTTCATTGATTTTCAAAAGCTTTTAAGGGACATTTATTGGTTCCATTCTTCCTTAGGTATTCCTACCTATGCTTTACAACATCTTTATAATATTCTTAAAGGTAGCTTAGCATTAGATTATCCTCATCACTTTACTGGAAAGGGAAAAGTAATTATCTTGGGTAGAACAATGAATATGTCAAATTTAACCCATATAGATATATTGAAACCAGTTGCAGCCTTAAGTTTTTCATCATTGCATTCTCTTACAGCTATATTATGACAAGAAGAAATTGTTTTAGAATGTATTTTTCTTCCATACAAGAAACAAAAGCAGCTCACTACCTACATAGATAAGATAGTTTTAATTGCACATAAGAGATGATATTGCCTATGGAAATTATTGGAAAAAGACCACAAATGTATTGTTTTTTCTTTAACAAAACAGCAGATAGATCATGTATTACAAATGAGTGAACAGTGGCTAATTGGGCTTGCTGATTATATTGGAAAGATTGATAGTCATTTTCCTTATTCTAAGCTTTGACAGTTTCTTAACATAATTGGATTTTACCTAAAATTGTACATTATGAACCATTACATGAAGCAGACATACATTATACTGATGGTGTCAGCAATGTGAATGCTGGATATGCAGGAAGGGTTTCAAAGTTGTGACAAACTCCTTTTCATTCTGCACAAAGAGCAGAACTTCATACAGTTAGCCAACTTTTATCAGATGTTCTGAAATTCATTAATATTGTTACAGACTCCAGAAATGTATAGTTCACAGCTAATCATATAGAAACAGCCACTTTGTTTAATGATAATAGACTTGATCAATTGTTCTGCCAAGCACAAACTCATATTGATAATAGAGATTTTCATATTTTAATAACTCATATTCTTTCTCATTCACACCTTCCTGGTGACATGGTTAAGTACAATAATGAAGTTGATATACTTGTTGCTTTTTCTTCAAAAAATTCTTTAGTCATTAAATTTCATACTTTGACTCACATAAATACCAAAGATTTACATCAAAACCTTCAAATTTGTATTTAACAAGTGTACAAAATTACTCTTTCTTGTCCTACTTAAAGAATGCTTAATAATTCTACTTCTCTGCCTGGTACTAATCTTAGAGGATGGCAAAGCAATGAGTTGTGGCAAATGATTGTGACACATATTTCTGCTTTGGGAAGCTTGGTTTTTTATATGTTGTTATTGACATTTATTCTGGCTTCATATGGACCTCTACACAATCTGGGAGAAAAATTTATATATGTTAAATATCATTTGTTAGAATGTTTTGCCATTATAGGTAAATCTAAAGAAGTTAAAACTGATAATGGACTTGCTTATACATCCTATTCCTTCTGATGATTCTATGCCTTGTGGGATGATAATCATGCTGGCATTCCATACAATCACCAAGGTCAAGTTATGGTTGAAAGGGCACATGCAATGCTTAAGACTAGGTTAGAAAAACAAAAAAAAGGAGTGATAAGAGTATGAGATCACATCAGTTACTATATAACTCACCATTTAATTTAAAATATTTAAATATTAGTTCAGACTCATCTACTATGACAGCAGAAAAGTTTGGGGCCACTATTATAAAAGGGCCACTGAAACCAATAGGGCAGCCTGCTTTTTGGAAAGAGATACATGTAGAACAGTGGGGAAAATGTATTATTCAAACATGAGGTCTAGGGTTTGTTTGTGCCATTATGGAATCTGAAGAAAAGATGTGGTTACCTGCCAAAAGAATTAACCTCGAAATGAACCACAATAGTCAGATTTGATCTGGATCCTCCAGTGGAAGAAATAAGACCAATTTCATTTCACCACCTACTGACACCAATCAGGAACATTGGAAAAGCACACCCTCTGATTTGGGGACAACTCATGAAGCTGATCCATGAAGCTGAAAGAATATTGAATTCTACTGGACAGGCATTCTCAGTCGGTAATATGTTTCTAGCCATGTTGACTCTAATAGCCACCATGGTAGGGGCAAATTCTTCAGAAAATTTAACATACCATTATTTGGTGTATATTCAAAATCCTCCACTAAACAAAATTATGCAATGGACTGATATTCATGCACCAATCTTTGTTAATGAATCTAGATGATTTCCTGGACTATGTAACATACAAAGACAATTAATGCCAGGAGAAGATGGAGCAAAAATAGAAAATTATTCAGTGTGCCTAAAGGCCCACCTGTTTGTATGGCCCATGGAGATCAATTTTTGAAGGTTGAACTCTGAGCTTGGCTATCAATAGTAAGGAATAGTTCTGCTAGTCAGTTGGTGAGCTCAAGACCCTGTGTTGGAGGAGGTGCTGCAGAGTGGAAACAGCCAGTCAAGCTGCATGAACTTTGGTGAGTGATGGGAAATGGAATCCCCAAACTGGGAGGACTGGCTGGGCAACATTTTGGAGTTAGGCAGGGCCAGCTTGAATGAAAACCTGAGGTGGCATCTGCTGATGACTCCTGGTCCAAAGCAGATTGGTAGGATCTGTTCGGGTAGGGCCACGCCCCTGGTTGAAGGCCAATAGCCAGGGATGAGGCTTTTCTGGGCCAGTGGCATCCCCAGGGAACACACAAACTTGTTGAGGCTTAAACTGGTTGACTGGCATAGGGGGAGGAGCCAGCTCTCAGCCTGCAACTTGCAGATTCGCAGTGGACTGGGGGTGGTACTTCCCTAGCAAGTGCATTGCAGAAAAACTGTAAGCAATAGGAAAGGCCCAGAGACCTCCAAAACCCACCCATCTGAAGGGGGCCGGAAATATGACAAGACAGAGAAAGATCAAAAGGTCCCCAACTGTGGAACCAGGGAAAGTGAGTCCAACAGAGGTAAATGCAGAGGAGGTTGATAGCAGCAAACCTATAATGTCAGAGACAGCCTCATCAGAAATAAAGAAATACATCCTTGACCTCATCATCAAATTTAAATCTGCAATTCTAACTCAGGTGAAGCAAGATATAAGAAGATTAATAAAAGAAGTCCTGGGTAATCCTCAAGTAGGCACAAATGAAAGAATAGAGGAACACAGAGAAAGGAGAGAAGCCTTTGATGAAGAATATAAACAAAATCTAGAATATATGAAACAGATCCAAAGGGAACATCACGAAATTAAAAACTCCATTGAAACCTGGCAAAACCTTTTAACAGAAACTAAAGGCAAACTTTCAAAACTTGAAGATAGATTTGCAAAGTATGACCATGAAAGGAAGGATCTCTTAAAAATAACAAGGAATCAGGAAAGCAATGATACAAAGGCTAGAAGATGACAAGAGGGTTTATAACCTAAGAATAAAATATGTGAATGAAGATGCAGCCATAAATACAGATGAAATAAAGTCTATTCATAGAAATAATTAAGGAAAACTTCCCAAACATAGGTAACAGAAGTGAAGTTCAGATAAATGAGGCATATAGAACTCCAGCCAGCTACAACCCAAACAGATCTACACACAGACATATAATAATCAGGATCCCAGAAATCCATCACAAGAACAGAATATTATAAGTGGTTAGAGAAATGAAACAGATTACCTATAAAGGAAAAATCATCAGAATCTCAGCCAACTTCTCAATGCAAACCATCAAATCAAGAAGTGCTTGGAGTGAAATATTCCAAACCCTGAAAGAAAATAACCTCCAACCCAGAATGATGTACCCTGCAAAACTCTCTCTCAATATTAATGGAGAGACAAGATATTTCCACGACAAAGAGGAACTGGGGAGTTCATGACCACCAATCCAACCCTGAAAAGAATACTGAAGGACATTCTAGAGAGAGAGAAGAAAATTACCAGGGTTCCATGAATAATGGCAGAAAGGTCTCAAAGAAAAGGGCAGACAGTGGAATCAAGGAGAAAAGTAAACAAATAACAATAGAAAAATACCATGGCAGAGATAAGACAGAAGATTGGTTATATCACTGTTTTATCTTGACTGATTTTATTTGAATCTGGTATGCTTGAGAGTGTCGAGTCTGAGATAGGGGCAACTACTCTGAAGATGACAGGATTCAATAGGATATACATTCTGGTTTGATTGTTAACTGCCTTTGAAGTCCTATAATGTCTCCAATGTTTAGATTTTATTAATAGTGTAAAGCAATGCTAAGTTTATATTATATTTGATGATACAGACAATTTTATTGAAAATAACAAGAGACATTATAGTGACTACCGTAGATCACCTAGTGTTGTGTTTTTGTATGTTCTTTTCATTTCATGTTTCTCTAGGAATTTGTATTGCTGACTTGTTTTAATTTGTCTCTCCCTCTAATACAGAAAGGCTAGGTGTATGTATAGAGACTTATACATGCTTATAACTTCTAAGTAGTTTGCGAGAATGGATTATAGTTATTGTAAAGGAAAAAAAGGAAAAGAGAGTATTCTAAAGGATATAACTGCATGTATGTTTGAGTGTGTGGAATTAATAACCATGTTGCTAAAGTTTTAGTTGGGTGGATGAGCAAAGCTGACTGCAGTCTCACTGTTTGAATGTCCACTTTGTGGACTTTACTTTTGTAACTTGAACAACCTGAATCTAACAGGAAATTATGTAATTATCAACTAGTGATTTTTTTTACTGGTTAATATTTTTGTTTTTTTTCTGTTTTGTTTTGTTTTGTTTTTGAGATTTTGTATTGTTTTTACCCTCTTTCTGTTTCAAAATTTTTTCTTTAAATAAAAAAAAATTTTAAAAAGCAAGAGGAGGAAAAGAAAGTGCTCTAAAATAGATAACTGTATGTATACTTAAGTGTGTAGGATTGATAATCATTTTACTAAGTTTTTGTTGGATCAGGGAACAGAACTGTTTGCAGCCTCACTGTTTGAATGTGCACTTTGTATGCTTTAATTTTGTAACTTGAACATCTATATCCAAGAGGACAATATGTAATTTATCAAATAGTGATTTCTTACTGTTTTTTTTTGAAATTCTGTATTGTTTCTACCCTTTTTCTGTTTTCCTTCCCCCTCTTTAAATAAAATTTAAAAAACAAAGAAATAGGAAAATAAATTTTGAATTCATATAATCAACAAAAAGTACATGTTTGAGATAGCCACATGGCCACACATGCATCAGCCACCATTGCAGACCTTCCTATAGGTAGCCAACCTGGAACAGAAGAAAAAGCCAGTCATGACTCTGCATGCCTGCTGGCCACCACTGTTGAACCTACCCACAGCTACCCACTAAGTGTCAAGAGAAACAGGCACTCATGAAGCCAAGCATCCACTGGCCCCAATCAGTGGCCTTCTTGCTGGTAGCCCTAGTGGGTTAAGAGAAGCAGCAGGCCTAACCTCACATGCCCGTGGCCATCATGGAAGCCTTAGTGTATCTGTGAGGGTCTGGCAAAGCCTCCCTGATGCCCATTGCCTCTCTGGAAAACTAGGTTAGAAGAAACCTAGGCACCTGGCCTATTCCCCCGCACCTTGGATATTCAGACAACATAGGAAGTGCCTGGGACCCCACTACCAGCTCATCCAGAAAAACTCAAGAAAGTGTCAAGTTAAAGGAGCAAAATGCAAACTTAGACCTTCATACCACACAGAACAAGTCCAGGGGACATAAAATTAAAGTAAGTTTGACATTGTATTCCTAAAATTCCTGGAATGATAGCAAGTAATGTAACAACTTCAAGAGGATGTATAAGAAATCAGACCAGAAATAATATCTCAGGTCAAAGAATAAATGACCACCATAATCAAAGAATTGCTGAGCATATCTAAAGAAGACATAGATTAAAAAAGAGAGGAGCAGAGGAAAATAATGGGAACATAGAATTAACAATATAATAAAGAATTCAAGTGCATGAAGCAGATTCAAAGAGAAATTCAAGGAATTAAAAATTCCAGTGAAAGTTGACAAAAGCACTTGAATGCAACTGAGGATAGAATTTCGGACCCTAAAGACAGATGTTCAGTTAGAGATCATGAAAGGAAAGATCTCTGAAAAATATCAAAGAAGCAGGCAGTAACAATTCAATTGCTGCAGGACTAAGCAAATAAAAATAATTTAAGAATGATAGGTGTCGGTGAAATAGCATAACTCAACACAAATCGCATAAAAAGACTATTTCCAGGAGTAAAAGAAGAAAACACCCCAAGTGTTGAAAAGGACCTGACATACAAATGAGTGAGGTATGCACAACTCCAACTAGGCATAACTTAAATAAATCTTAACTCAGACATATAAAAAAGATTCCAGAAGTTCAGCACAAGAACAAAATATTAAACTGTTGCAGAAAAGAAAAACTCTTCAAAATCATGATAGACTACTCAACACAAACCATCAAGTCAAGAAGAACTTGGAATGAAGTATTTCAAGTCCCAAAAGAAAACAACTGCCAACCCAAATTGATGTACCCTGCAAAACTATCTTTCAAAATTCATGGAGAAACAATGTACTTCCAAGACAAAGAACAACAGAAAGAATATATGACCACCAAACCAATCCTACAAAGAGTACTAGAGGGAGATAAAGATGACCACAGTTCCAGGAACACTAGCAGAGGAAGATTGCTGAGCAGGGCAGACAGTTTAATGAAAGGTAATGTAGAGAGCCAGTGACATGAAAATAGCATGACAGAGATGAACCAGTGAATGTCAGCTGTAAAAATTAATGTAGATGGCCTCAATTCATTAATAAAAAGAAACACAGGCAAAGTGAATCACGAAACAAAATCCATCAATATGCAGTATATAAGAAACACAATTAACTAGAAAAAAGAGATACATAGAATGAAAGTCAAAGGAGAGAAAACTACATTCCATATAACAGAGAACCATTAGCCAAGGAATGGATAAGAAAAGTATATATTTTTGTAAAATGGAAAGCCACTCAGCTATAAAGAAGGATACACCTGAGGCTCTTGTAAGTAAATAAATGCAACTTGAGATCATGCTCATGGGCAAAATGGTTCAGATTCACAAGAATATGTATATACAAGATAGATAATTATACTACTAATCTCTGTTAGCCTGACAAAAACAACCATTTTTGCTTTCACTGATCATTTTTTCACGTGTCTGATAATCCAATTATTTTGAAAATAACAATAGACATTAACATATTAACCATTGATAATCCACTAATATTCCTTTTTGCAATTTTGTATCTTTGTTTTTAGTTTTAATGTTTTCAAATTAAAAAATACATGTCTGGAATATTAAAAAAAACTACATCATCATGAAAAATCTAAAAACTAAACAAAACTGAAAAAACTGGGTAAAACTGGATTGTAAATATGGAAAGGTACTTAATATTTTAATCAAATATATTCAATACAATAATGATATAATAGTAATATTACAGCAGAATGGCTGAAATTAAAATGTCTGACAAAATGATATGTTTGCAATGAGGTACATCAACTAAAACTGTTCAGTCATGCACTGTGAATAAAGCTGTTATTTCCACTTTGTAAAACTCTTCAAGATATGCTAAATTTTAACATCTAGGCATCATTAATCCCAGTAATTACCCTCTTTAAAACATACAAAATTGAAACATGCATATATCTGTACAAATGTAGAAGTGTCTCTAGAAAATATTCCATAATAATTCCAAATTAGGAGCAACACAAATGGCTATAATAAAATGCTCAAATTGTGCCATGCTCATCTTATCATGAAATGCTATGCATCATCAAAAGTTAAAAAATTGTACTGCACATAACATGATTCAATTCACTCATCATTCTAGCATAATGGATCTAGAAGCAATATCTAACAATATACTGCATTTGAGAAAGATTTGTAACCCTTAGAGAAAGTCATAGACTAAAATTCAAAGAATAAAAAATTATACTCTATTCCAAAGGAAGGCAGCAAAAAGAAAGGGTAGCTATTCTATTTGCAGACAATATAAGCTTTAAGTGAAAACTGATCAAAAGAGACAAAAATGTCACTATATACTTGTTAAGAGAAAACTACAAGAGGAAGCAATAACAATCATAAATATATATGCACCAAACACTGGTGTACCCACCTACATAAAGCAAATATCAGCAAATATGAAAATTCAAATAAGCACAAACAAATAATTGTAGTGGAGGAGTTTAATAACCCTCTCTCACAAATAGATGGATCAACTAGACACAAAAAATCTACAAAGACATATTAAATTTAAACTAAGCTTGTGAACAAATGGTCTTGATAGATGTCTACAGATTCTTCCACTCCAAAACATCAAAATACACATTCTTTCAGCTACACATGGGATGTTCTTCAAAATGACATAGAAGCTCATAAAATATACATACATAAATGAAATCACCCCATGTTTACTGTCTGACCTTTTGAAATTGGAAATCAATGACAAAGTAAATCATAAAAATATATAAACACATGGAAAATAAATAACACCCTTTGAACTACAAATGTGTCACAGAGGAAATTAAAACAAAATTAAACATAATCTACAATTAAGTGATAATGCTAATACAACATAATAAAACATATGGGATATAATGAAAGGGGCCCTACTAAGGACATTTATACCAATAAACTTGCACATCAGGAAAACACAATGAAAAAGAATATTAAATAAAGAATCTAATATTGAATGTTGAACTTCTAGAAAAAGAAGAACAAATCAAATCCAATGATTGTATGATGGAGGAAATTATAAAGATAAGAGCAGAAATTAAACCAATTGAGACTGGGAAAGCAATACAGAGGATCGATGAATCAAAAAGTTGGCTTTTTGAAAGAATGAATAAAAATTATAAACAATTGGACAAGTTTATCAAAAACAGCAAAGCAGAAACACAATTTCAAGCAATTAGAAGCAAAAGGGAGTAAATAACAATGGATCCTACAGAAATTCAAAGATCTTCAATACCTATTTTAAGAACCTGTACTCTAATAAATCAGAATACACAGATGAAATGGACAGATTCCTAGAAACAATCACAATGCCATAATTAAAATAAAAAATATAAAAATTCTAAATAACCTGATATCAGTCAATGAAATTATAAACATAATTAAAAACATACTAGCAAAGAAAAGTCCCAGGTCTGATAGATTCACAGCTGAATTCCACAGGAAATTTAGAGAAAAACCAATGCAACTAATGCTGAAACACTTTAAGGAAATTGAAAGGGAAGCAACACTTCCAAAATCATTCCTGAAAGAAAATATTTCCTTGCTTAAGAAACTAAAGAAGAACACAACAAAGAGTTGTGTGTATGTTCAACTGTAGTGAACATAATATAAAAATCCTCAATAAGATATTGGCAAACAGATTACAACAAATAATCAAGAAGTTTATGCACCATGACAAAGCAAGATTCATCCCAGGCATGCAGGGATGTTTCAACATATGCAAAACAATAAATGTAATGTACCATATTAGTGGAAGCAAAGATTAAAATCACATAATCATTTCAACATATGTACAAAAAGCTTTTGACAAAGTTCAACACCCATTTATTATAAAAACCCTACAGAAAATTGGAACAGATGGTCTTTATCTCTATCTGATAAAAGCCTCCTATGACAAACAACCACCTAACAACATACTATATGGTCATAAAACGAAAGCTTTCTCTTTAAAATCAGAAACACGGAAAAGATATCCACCACCACCATTCCTATTCAATATAGATCTGGAAGCATTAGCCAGAGCAATTACACAAGAGAAAGAAATAAAATGTATAAAGATAGGAGAGGAAGAAATTAAATTATCATTATTTGACAATGACATAATTCTCTACATAGAAGACCTAGGAATCTCCATCAGAATCCTTCAAGATTTAATAATCAAATTCAGCAGTGTAGCTGGATACAAAGTCAACACTCAAAAATGAAAACTCATATACAGAGAAATTAGGGAAACTACACACGTTACTATAACATCCAAATAAATGAAATAATTAGGTTTTAGTCTAACAAGGAAATAGAGATATATACATTGAAAATCACATTACTCTGAAAAAGGAGAATAAAGAGGATATCACACAGTGGAAAAATATCGCTTGTTCATGGATAGGAAGAACCAACATTTTGAAAATAGCCATACACCCAAAATTTTTACACAGATTTAATGCAATTCCAATGAAAACACCATTACCACATACCTCAGAGGCTAGATAAAACACTTCTAAAATTTATTTGGAACTAAAAAAGACTTAGAATAGCAAAAACAATTCTGGGCAAGAAAGGGACGTCAAGGGACATCAGATTTACTGAATTGAAATTATACTACAAAGTTACTGCATCAGGTCGTCTTGGAAATTAGCAAAAATAAATAAATAAATAAGCCCTGAGTACCCGTGAAACAGAATAAAAGATGTAGATGCAATTCCAAATGAATTTAGCCACCTTATTTTTTGACAAAGCAGCCATACATATTCACTGAAAGAAAGATAATTCCTTCAATAAAGTGTGCTGGAAAAACTGGCCTTCACATGCCAAATACTGAAGATCTATGCCTATCAGCATGCACTAATCAAAATGGATTGAGGATCTACATATTAAAACACAAACACTAAATCTACTGAAAGCTAAAATAGGTAGAAGTCTTGCAAACATAGGTGTAGGCAGAGATGCCATGAGCAAAATCCAAAACAGCACTGAGATTCCATATCACTCCAGAAAGGATGGCTATCGACAAGAAATCAATCAATTGGGACCAGGTTTATAAATCAGTTACCTGTCTGGCAAGCACAATGTCCTGAGTTTAATTCCTGGTACCAGAAAAAAAAAGACATCAATCAATTACAAATGCTAGAGGGACTGTGGAGTAAAAGGAGCACTATTTTATTATTGGTGGGAGTGCAGACTGGTTCAACCACTGTGGAAATCATTTTGGAGAAATAAAAAGGCTAGCATTAGAGGTTCCTTTTTGATCCAATGATTCCCCTTCTGAGTATCTTCCCAGAAGAGCTGAAACATTGTACCACAATGATATATGTGTACCCATTTTTATAGCAGCACAGTTTGTAATAGCTAAATCTTGGAAACAACACAAATATCCATCAGCTGAGGAATGTATTAAAAAGGTGATTTTTTTTATGTAATGGAGAACTACTACCCAGAGTAACTACTCTGAAGATAACAATATTCAATGTATTAATTATTGTTACTCTACTATTGCTTTGAAATTCTGTTTTAATATTTTTCTTTTTATAATAATAATGAAAAAGAAGATACCAGCAAACAGAATAAAACAAATCCTCAAATATCAGGCATCATATCCAATTAGGCTTCATCCCAAAGATTTATTTTTTTGTACTGGGGATTGAACTCATGACCTAGTGCTTGCCAGGTAGGTGCTTATGCTACTTAGCAATATCAGCAACCTCATCCCAGAGATGTAAAGATTTCCCATGTTAAGTGAACAGTTAAGGATAATACATCACAAAAATATAATCTAGGACAAGAACTGCATGATCTGAGAATTCTATTCATATCAGTTGTGTTTTTTTTTTACTTGATCTTTTACCTAAGGAGATCAGATTTATTTAATTTCTTTATGTATTCTTAACATTAATCTTCTGTGTGAGGAATAGCTGGCAAATATTTTCACACTGGGTAGAATACCTCTTCACTCTGTTGATTGTTTCCTTTGTATACAGAAGATTTTAAATTCAATAATATTCCACTTAATGATGGTTGATGTCATTTCTTATGTAATTGGAGTTCTATTCATAAAATCCTTGGCTATGCCTTTGTTGTCAATTTTTATCTATTTTATCTTATAGAAGATTGTTTCTGCTTTAACATTTACATCATTGATCCATGCTTATTTTAGTTTATTACATGATGAAAGGTATATTTCATAGTTCAATCTTTTTAATATGAACAGCAAGGTTTCCCAACATCATTTTCTAAAAAAGCAATCTTTCCTCCAGCATATATTTTTGGCCCCTTTGTCAGAGATCGGATGGCTGTGTGTGTCTGGGGTTGTTTACACATCATCTACTTTGTTTTACTTTTCCTCTTGTCTTTTTGCGCCAGTACCATGCTTTGCCTATCACTCTAGCTTCATAATATAACTTGTCAGGGACTGTGAACCTTCTTGCTGTACTTTTGTTGCCGAGAATTATTTTGTTTTTGAGTCTCCTCTGGTTCCATGTGACTTTTTGGATTGTTTTCTGTTTTCCTGTGAGGAAAGCTACTAGTATTTTGAGTCATTGAATTAAATCTGTATACCAGTTTTGAAATTATGGACATTATTGCTATATTGGCTCTCCTGTCCAGGAATAGAAGATAACTTTCCATGTCCTCTTGGTTTCATTTTTCAAAATATTGTAATTTTTCTTGTAAAAGTCTTTCATTTTCATGATAAGATTCATCCCTGTGTATTTAATTTTACTTGATGATATTGTTAATAGTATTATTTTCCTAATTTCTTCTTTGTAAGTTCATTATTGGTATATAGGAAGACTATTCACTCTGTATATTATTTTTGAATATTGCTATATTGTTGATTTAGGTTCTTAAATAAATCTGATCTCCCTAGGTAAAAGATCAAGTGAAAAAAAAAACCCACACAACTGACATGAATAGAATTCTCAGAACCAAAAGTAAAAATGACTATAAATATGTGAAAAATGTTCAGCATCATTGAGTTTTAGAAAAATTAAAATAGCACTGAGACTGTATCTTAATTAAGAAAGAATGACTAGCATCAAGAAGAAAAATAATAACAAAAGCTGGAGAAAATCTACATCATTGGTGGGAATGTAAATTAGTACAACCACTATGGAAATTCCTCAATAACCTAAGACTAGAAATTTCATCCAACTCGGCCATATCCCTTCAAGTGATTTTCCTAAAAGAGATAATGACATTATGATACAGTGATACATATATACCTGTTTTAGTTACTTTTGTTTTTGCCAAAACAAAATACCTGAAACTCAAAGTTAAAGGAAGAAAAGTTTATTTGGTTCAGTTTGAAAAGATTTTAGTCCATAGTTGGCTGCCTCAAAGGAAGGGTGGCATGAAAAAAGAGAAATAGTCCATAGAAAGTAGGCAGGTGAGAGAACATTAACTTTCTTTCTGTTCCTTATATATTATTCAGGGTACTCACTGGAAGGTGAATGCAGCACTCATACCCTTAATCCTAGCCAAAACTGTGTCAAACCAATCAGTAAACCGATTTAGTAGTCACACAGCTTTGATCCCAATAACACCCTCTATGTTCAGCCACCTTCAATCACCAGCATGACTGCATGAAGATTTGGGGTGATATCTAGACACAAGCCATAACAATATCCATAATTTTAGCAGCACAAATTGTAATAGCTAAATCTTGGCAATGAATTATATATGTCCATCAGCAGATGAATGGATAAAGAAAGTGTGGTGTTTATACGCAATAGAATAGCACTCTGCCATAAAGAAGGATGAACTTGAATAATTTGTAGGAAAATGGATGAACCTTGAGACCACAATTTTGAGTGAAATAAATTGCACATACAAGCTTAAATATTGCATGGTTTTTCTTACATGAGAAAGTCAAAATATAAAAAAGAGTAAAATAAAAGATAAATGTAGGAATTTGGGAGATAGATTGTGAAAGGAAAGGAAACCAACAAATGGAGAGTGGATGAAAAAAAGAATTAAGATGTTATGTACATTTACCAACTCCTCATTAGGAATTAAATTATTATTTACAGAAAGTTGTTCCAAGATAAAGATGAAAATTAAAAGAAATAAATGAAATATATGCTAAACTTGTTTGAGAATATGCAATTTCTTTAATGATTTGTAGTATGGAACTAGCACAGCCTGGTATTCTTTATCCACAAAAGGCAAATATTGATTGCTAATGTATTTTATTAAATATTACTCTGTCCTAGAAATCTGAGTTTCTGTAGTTTTTATTCTGTGGCCTCTGTAGTGTTCTTTTCTTAGCATAACTCTCAGAGGGCAAAATGGTTTCCCAGTTCTTGGAAGTAGTTTTTCCATTTATTACAATTGATAACAAGGTAAACTATTAAAGCTTGCCATTACAAAATATCTGTTGTTTATGAAATATATAATGTATTTTAAAGCACCTAACGTGATTTAAGGCTACTGTTTTGGTTTATATCTAGATGTCCCCTAACAGCCAGATGTCTTCATTAGCAATACTTTTGAAAGGAAACTAAATCTTGGGGGCAATACTGGTGACCTGCTGTTAGAAGGTGGAGTTTCAGAAAAAGAGAGAGTCAGTGTCTTTGTTACTTTGAGGAGTGTTTAACTCCTGCTCCTTCCTTCTTTCCTTATGTCCTGGCCCTCATGACCTGAGCAGATTTCCTTTGCAAGGCCCTTCTGCCATTCTGTTTCTGTGTTTAACCCTGAGAAAAATGAACTGAAATTCTGAACTGTGAGCCAAGATAAACCTCTTCTCCCTTAAGACAGCTACTGGTATAATACTATTAAATATCTTTTTATTTGAGACTTAAAGGAAAGCCACAGGTGGCAGTGAACTTTCTCTAAAAGAGCTTACATTACTTTTTATAATTATTGATAATACTTATTGAGCTCTTTCCATATTCTAAGCACCATGCTAATACTTTATGTTTCACAATCACAACAATAATTTGAAAAATATATTATGTCTCCTTGATAGATGAATAAAAATGAAAATGAATGTAAATCAATTAAATAAGCATATTTTCATAGCTAGTAAGTGACAAATCAAGGATTTGAATCTGAATTATTATTCTAGTAAACATAGTCACAATCCTTATTTGGGGGATCACATAAGACATGTTTGGGATAAAATAATACTATTAAATTATTGGCCTACTATGTATTGTCAATAAGAAAATAACCACTTTTGAAAAGAAGAAAAATTATCTACTTTTGTAGTTCCAGATTCCACTTTGATAACTCTGTAACAGGGTGCTATGTTTACTTTCCAAGTTGACAAAATTTCTAGTACTGATTACAAAAGACTCACTGATGGTTTTAGACAAGTACCCAATATTTGTCCTAAATTTTTCATTTAATGAACTTGTTAACTGTAATATCTATCCTCATATGAATAAAATATGCTTCAAACTGTGACAGTTGCTTGCTGAAGCTAAATAATATTTAAATAATTTAAATTACTTTCTTCTAATAGAGTCTTCTGAGGAACCATGGTTTTGAAAATAATTTTCCAGCTGACTGATAAGCAAGAGTTTCATTTTTTGTAATCAAAGTTCTGAAATTATGAAATGTTTATTCATGACTCAGCTTCTGTTCCATGGTAAACTCTTTACTGCAGAATTTATGTCAGTTATCTACATCGTAAGCATGTAATATGGTATTTACTATATAGTTAATGTTCAATAAATATGTATTGAATACTTGAGGCAGATAGAGTGTTGAACTGTTTTACTTCTCTGACTCCATATTTGTAAAGAAAACTTAACTTTTTGATATTTCTTGTTTATCATGTTATATATGTGTATATATATATATATATATATATATATATATATATATTGAAATCAAATTTAACTACCCATGGAAGGTCTATATATTGCTAGCATTGTCTCTCTAGTTGAAACTCTAGAGCAATGAAAAAGATAATGGAGGGGTAGGCTGCCAAGAACCTCCACTGTGGGCCCACCCTGCCACCAGAAACTCAGCGGAAGCATGCATCAGGGGTAGGCTGCCCAGAACCTCAACCTTGGGCCCTCCCTGCCACTGGGAACATCAAGGAGGGCTGCCCAATACTGAAAACTGCCATGTACTGCTTCATCGGGGCCAGCCCTCACACCTGGAACACAGAACATCTCAGCAGGCTCCAGGTAGTATGAGAAAATTTGGAAATTTGCTCCCAGGTGGCAAACCTTGGACTACAATGGGTTGACTGTATCAGTGTGGTGAGTATACCCCTAAAATAGAGGTGTACAGGGGATAAATAGGGCCAGTAGTAAAACCCACTCCAACTAACTGTAAGACTTTGGTGTGTCTGAAAAGAGCATGTGTGATCCACTCCTACACATAGAAAACATCAGGTAGAGTGAAACTGACAAAACGAAACAGCAAAATGCAGTCTCAAACATATAGTTCACCAGAAGCAAGTATAAGAGACATTGAAATAAGAGACCCCAAAAATAACACACCAGGAAGCTCTGAAAAGATAGCAAGTGAAATAAAAAAAACAACTGCATCAGGCTATAGAGGAAATCAAATTAGAAGTAGTTTCCCATGAAAGATAGAAATAATAACTTTAGTAAAGGGGTTGTTGAATGCAGCTAAAGAAGAACTAGAGAAAAAAGTACATGAGCATGGGAAACTGATTGAAATTTTGAGTCAACAATATAGAAAACAAGCAGAATTCATGAAATAAACTCAAAGAGACATCCAAGAAACAAAAAATTCTATTGAAAGCGTGGAAAACCACCTAAAGGAAGCTGAGGATAGGATTTCAGACCATGAGGACAGGATCACAGTTACTGATCAGGAAAGGATAAAACTTTTAAAAATAACACAGCAGCATGAAATAACAATCCAGAAGCTTCATGATGATGCCAAGAGCAACAATGTAAGAATAATAGGCATTAGCAAAGATACAGAAGTCCAGGCAAATGACATACATAAAGAATTTACAGAAATAATAGAAGAAAATTTCCCAAGCATGGGGAAAGAATCTGATATGCAGATAAAAGAGGCATATAGAACACCAAACAGCCACAATCCACATAAATCCACACCCAGACACATAATAATTAAGATCTCAGACACACAGCAAAAAGCATAAGAACAGAATATTAAAAGCTGTCAGAGAAAAGACACAACTCACCTATCAGGGAAAGCCCATTAGAATCATGGAAGACTTTTCAGCACAAACCCTCAACTCAAGAAGAGCTTGGAGTGAGGTGTTTCAAGCCCTGAAAGAAAACAATCTTCAACCAAGACTGAGGCACCCAGCAAAACTTTCATTCAAATTTAATGGAGGAACAAGATACTTCCATGACAAAGAACAACTGAAGAAATTCATGTCCAACAAAAAAACCCTAGAAAGAGTACTGAAAGACTTACTAGACAGAGATAAAAATGACCACAACCCAAAAACAACAAAAGAAGGAAACCAACAGGTAGGATAAGGAATTAAAAAAGAGGAAAAGCAGAAAGAAACAACTGGAACATACCATGGCAAAGTTGAGCCAGTACATATCAGTGATATCCATAAATGTGAATGGCCTCAATTCACCTATAAAAAGAAATATATTGACAGAATGGATCAAGAAACAGGATCCCACAATATGCTATATACAAGAAATATGTGTGACCCAAAAGAAAACTCACAGATTAAAAGTCAAAGGATGGAAAACACTATTCCATGCAACAGGAACCAAGAAAAAAGCAGGGTAGTTATACTATTTTCAGACAATGTGAACTTCAAACTTAAATGACTAAAAGAGATAGAGAAGGTCACTACATACTTGTTAGTGGAAAAATTGAAGAGGAAGAACTAACAATTATAAATATATATGCACCAAATACATGAGCACCCAACCATATAAGACAGATACTAATGGACATGAAAAACCAAATACACAAGAAAATAATTATAACAGGAGATCTTAACAGCCCATTGTCACAAAGAGATAGAACAACTAGACAAAAATTCATCAAAGACATAACAGAACTGAATCATACCTGTGAGCAATTGGACTTAGTAGACATTTACAGAGTGTTCCACCCAACCACATCAAAATACACATTCTTCTCAGCTGCACGTGGGACATTCTCCAAAATAGACCATATATTATCTCACAAAACATTCTTAAGTAAATGCAAAGGTATTCAAATCATACCATGCATAATATCTAACCATAGTGCACTGAAATTGGAAATTAATGGCAAAAGAAATTGTAACACCTGCATAAATACGTGGAAATTAAACAACAGCCTATTGAACAACCCATGGCCTACAGATGAAATTAAAGAAGAAATGAAACAATACCTACAATTCAATGAAAATATAGAAACAACATATTGTAACCTGTGGGATGCAATGAAAGCAGTCTTAAGAGGGAAATATATAGCAATAAACTGTCATATCAAGAAAACAGAATGAGCACAAATAAACAACCTAATGCTCCATCTCAAGCTTCTGCAAAAAGAAGAGCAAGCTAAACCCAAAGCTCCTAGAAGAGAGGAAATTTTAAAGAATAGAGCAGAAATCAATGCAATTGAAACTAAAAAAAAAAACAATACAAAGAATTATTGAATCTAAAAGCTGGTTTTTTGAGAGAATAAACAAAATTGACAAACACCAGCTAACCTAAGCAAGAGAAAGAAAGAAAAAACCCAAATTCATGAAATAAGAACTGAAAAGGGAGAAATTACTACAGATCCCGTGGAAATTCAAAAGATCATGAATGCCTACTTTGAAAATCTCTACTCACATAGAGTGGAAAACACAGAGGAAATGGACAGATTTCTAGAAACATATGAACTACCAAAGCTCAACCAAGAAGATACAGCAATTTTGAACACCCCAATATCAGCTATTGAAATCGTAAATGTAATTAAAAACTTGCAAACAAAGAAAAGCCCAGGTTCTGATGGATTCACAGCTAAGTTCTACAAGAAATTTAGAGAAGATTTGATGCCAGTACTCCTTAAACTCTTCAATAAAATTGAGAAAAAAGCAATCCTCCCAAAATCATTCCTGGAGGCAAGTATTACTCTGGTACCAAAACCAGAGACAGATCCAACCAAAACAGAGAACTATAGGCCAATCTCACTAATGAAATTTGATGCAAAGATTCTCAACAAAATACTGGCAAATAGAATGCAGCAAATCATCAAGAAGATTATATATCATGGCAAAGTGGGGTTCATTCCAGGAATGCAGGGATGATTTAAAATACACAAATCAATAAATCTAATACACCACATCAACAGAGCCAAAAACAAAAGCCACATGGTCATCTCAATAGATGCAGAAAAAGCTTTCGACAAAGTCCAACACATGTTCCTGATAAAAACCCTTCAGAAACTCGGAATACACGGCATCTACCTCAACCTTATAAAGGCCATCTATGACAAAGCAACAGCCAACATTACACTAAATGGACAAAAACTGAAAGCTTTCACTTTAAAATCAGGAACAAGACAAGGATGTCCACTATCACCACTCCTTTTCAACATAGTTCTGGAAACACTAGCCAGGGCAATCAGAAAAGAGAGGGGAAAAAAAGGAGTAAAGATAGGAAATGAAGAAGTTAAATTATCACAATTTGCAGATGACATGATACTCTATATAGAAAACCCAAAAAACTCCATTAAAACATTACTAGAGGTAATAAACAAGTTCAGCATTGTAGCTGTATACAAAGTCAATGCTGAAAAATCAATAGCTTTCCTGTACACAATCAAAAAACTCACTGAGAGAGAAATTATGGTAATATCAACCTTTACAATAACATTTAAAAAAAGGAAATACTTAGGAATCAGCCTAACTAAAAATGTAAAAGACCTATATGCTGAAAATTATACTATGCTGAAAAAGGAGATTGAAGAGGATATTAGAAAATGGAAGGACATTCCTTGCTCTTGGTTAGGAAGAACCAATATTGAGAAAATGGCCATACTCCCAAAACTGTTTTACAGATTTAACACAATCCCAATCAAAATACCTTTGACATACCTCACAGATCTAGAGAAAACACTGTATAAAATTCATTTGGAAACAGAAGAAACCTAGAATAGCAAAGGCAATTCTGGGCAACAAAAGAAAGGCAGAAGGCATCTCAATTCCTGACTTGAAACAGTACTATAAAGCCAGAGTGATAAAATCAGCTTGGTCCTTCAAAGAAATAAACCTGAGGATCAATGGAACAGATTAGAAGATTCAAGCACGACTACAAAGACACTCAGCCAACTGATATTTGACAAAGGGGCTAAATATGTCCACTGGAAGAAGGATAGTCTCTTTCATAAATGGTGTTGGAAAAATTGGCTCTCTACATGCCAAAGTCTGAAAATAGATCCATGCATATCACCATGCACAAAACTAAAGTCTAAATGGATCAAAGACCTCAATATTAAAACAGAAACACTAAATCTACTGGAAGACAAGGTAGGTAGAATTCTTGGAGACATAGGGGTAGGCAGAGAATTCATGAACGAAACACAAACTGCACAGGAAACACTTCAAAGAATCAACAAATGGGATCTCATATTATTGAAAAGTTTGTGCACTTCAAAGAAAATCACCAACAGAGTGAAAAGAAAAGCCACAGAGTGGGAAAAACTTTTAACCAGCAACCTCTCATACAAAGGACTTGTGTCCAGAATATATAAAGAATTGAAAGGATCAAGCCACTCAAATTCAAAGACCTTCTCCAAAAATGGGCATCTGAGATGAACACACAGTTCTCAGAGAAAGATATACAAATGGCAAATAAATACATGAAGAAATGTTCACCATCACTGGTCATTGGAGAAATGCAAATTAAAACAACATTGAGATTCCACCTCACTCCAGAAAGAATAGCTGCCATCAAAAATCAACAAATAAAAAATGTTGAAGAGGCTGTGTGAAAAAGGAACAGTGCTCCACTGTTGGTGGGAATGTAGACTGGTGCAACCGTTATGGAAATCCATATGGAGAATTCTCGGAAGACTAGGATTGGAACACCCATTCAATCCAGCTATAGCCCCCCTGAGTATTTTCAACTAAATACTGAAAATTTCATATCACAGTGATATATGTGCACCCATGTTCATAGCTGCACAATTTGTGGTAGCTAAATCCTGGAAACAACCAAAATGCCAATCAACTGCAGAGTGGATGAAAAAGATGTGGCATTTTTTACAACAGAATATTACTCAGCTACAAAAGAGTATGATCTTGATTCCTTCATAGGCCAATGGAGACAACTTGAGACTATCCTCATTAGTGAAATAAATAAGAACCATATTCATAAATATCATATTGTGTCTCTAGTATAAAAAGTAAATAAGAGCTACAAGTGTGATAAAACCAAAATGTGTAATTGCTATTGTAATAAAGAGAGGAAAAGAACGTGCTCTAATGGATATAAATGCATGTATGTTTGAGTGTGTAAAATAGATGACCATATTGCTGAATCTTTGTTGGACCTTGAGCAGAACTTTTTGTAGTCTGAGTGTTTGAATATTTACTATGTACCCTTTAACTTTGTACCTTGAACAACTACATCCAGGATGACAGTATGTAATTCATAAATTACTGATTTCTTAGTGGGGCTTTTTCTCATTTTCCTTTTTCTTTGTTTCTTTTAGAATTATGTATTGTTGCTACCCTTTTTTCTGTTTTGCTTTTTTTTCTTCCCTTTAAATAAAATTTTTAAAATGTATAATTGGTCTTGTAAAAAAAAGAGGAAATAGGAAGTGCTATAAAAGATACAGCTGCTGCATCATGTTGGAACTTTGGATGCTGGAGAACAGGCGGCCTACTCGCTGCCCTGGTGAGCAGCTGGTGGCCTGGCAAACCACTGGCACACCAGGCTGAGAACTAGCAGCGACGCCTAAACTCAACATTATGTTGGAACTTTGGGCGTTGGGAGAACAGGGAGCCTACAGGCCACCCTGGTAAGCAGCTGGAGGCCTGCCAATGCAAGAATCAGAAATTGATCCATCCCCCCGACATTAGCAAGTAGGCACCGGTGGTCTGAGTATCTTTTTGAAGGATGAATGTATACAGCTTGACAAGTAAGGGGGATTTCCTTCTACCATCTCTTTGAAGGCAAATATTTTTATCACTGTTTTGCTCAGTCTTGATTAATGGTACTGCTTTAGTCAATATTCTGTTTTTAAAAATTCGATATTTCCTTCCATTTTCCTCTATTTGACTGAAAGAACAGCTAATGTGAACAAAATGGGCTGTACTATTGAGCCCATTGCTTGTGTCCTGGTGACCTGCTCTGAGGTTCTGTGGTAGTTTTATTGCAGTGTGGCCGCATGGGTTGGTTCTGTCTTGTTCTGCTGTATTTTGCTACCTCCAAAAAAAAAGTAGATAAGAAAGTAACAAAACACCTCCAAAAATCTCCCAACTCCACCAAAGCTGATCCATGGAACATGGATGAGGAGAAACTCAAAAACAAGGCAACACAATTATATAAGGTGATTAAAAGTATATAACAACAACAAAACAAGTCAGTAAGGTACTGAGCAATCTGAAACAGGATACAACTAAGCAGATAATGGGCTTAAAAAGTAAAAAGAAGAAAAGAAAATGCTCTAGAGGATGTGGCTGCATGTATGTTTGAGTGTTTAGGATTGATAACCATGTTGCTAAGTTGTTACTGCATCATTGAACTTCTTTGCAGGCTCAATGTTTGAATGTACACTTTGTTTGCTTTAATTTTGTAACTTTAACAACTAGGTCTAAGAAGACAGTATGCATGTAATTTATTAACTAGTGATTTCTTACTGCTTTATTTTCTGAGATTCTGTATTGTTTCTACCCTTTTTTGTTTTGTTTTTTCTTCCCGTCTTTAAATAAAATTTTAAAAAAAAGATATAACTGCATGTTTGTTTATGTGTGTGGGATTGATAACTGTATTTCTAGCTTCTTGTTGGATTGTTGAACAGATTTTTTTCACTCTCACTGCTTCAGTGTCCACTTTGTGTGCTTTAATTTTGTAACTTGAATAACTATTTCTAAAAGAACAATATGGAATTTAACAACTAGTGATTTCTTACTGTTTATTTTATTTCCTTTAAATACTGTAATACTTCTACATTTTTCCTGTTTGTTTTCTCTTTCAATAAAAAAAGATAATGGAGAAAAAAATAAATCAATTACATGGTTCATCTCAAAAACAAGGCAAGTGTTTCTGTGAACAACAAAGGGAATAGAAATGCAAATCAGATAGAATATATAGGTTTCTTCTCTATTTTTGTGTTCCTGGAGACTAAATTGAGGGCCCTCATACTGAACTGCATCCCCAAATAGGGGGAATAATTGCTTTGCATTTGTACATTTTATATAATCTCTTAGTATATATTATGATGGGGATAGGCTCTTTACTTAAAAGTAGGAGTTATGTTGGGACTACCTTGGTTGTGAGTAAATATTGAAAAATATTTCTGCAGATTGATGCCTAAGATCACAATTTATTAATTGTGACTGCCTATTCAGGAGAATATATGTATAATTTCTGGGTAACTTCTCTGCAATTCACGATATTGTTATAGGATAGGGGTCCTATTCTACCAATGTATGATCTCGTCCTGGACTGGAGTGTTATAAAATCAGGTGAATGAATTTAAGAAACTTACTTAAAGAAGGTGAAAGAGGAGAAGAAGAATAGAATGAGGATGTGAGAAAAGAAACATGGACAGAGGTGGGAGTGAAACAGAGAGAGACAGAGAGAGAGCAGAGTAATCCAAAATTTTAAAAATCTATTAAAATGACTAAGTAACCCCTCTTGCATGTACAAAAGTAGCATAAATCCAGTCCATAATAAATTACAATAATAGAACAATCTGAAAGAAATTTTTTTTAAAAATCTATATGTAAGGTTTTCAAGAAAATGAAATAACTTTAAAAAAATGAGATTCACTCTTTATGTTTCTGATGAATGGATTAAAGTTTGTAAATAAGCCTCTAAGTGTCTTTTCATCTGATGACTACAGATCTTGATATATTATTAGAGTTTTAGGCAAAAGACCTTTGATGAAAGTCCTGATACAGCAGTTTTGACTGACTCTCCTTTACACCAATCAATGAGACAAGAATCGGTTTAGTCATTCTGAGAAGCAAAGGTGAAAGTGTTCAAGATCTGTTTTCCAAGGCCTGATAAAGGTTTGGTGTTTCCTAGAAAAAGAGACTGAAGACAAGGCTTAGGGACTTTTATAGTTTGAGGGAGTCTCATTGCTGGCAGTGTACATAGTTCTGGTCAAACTGCAGCCTATTTGATTGGTATCTGAAGATCAGTTATGAGAAGTTATGAAAAGACTTTACTGCTTGATTGGGCAATCTGGTTTCAATCCATAGAGGACCAATCCTCTTTAGGGGGTTAGCCTCAGTTCCCATCATAGAGTAATGCATCCTCTTTGTGGTGACTTCATTCTGGGATTCTCAAACAGGTATATATTTTTCTGGAATCCATGGTAGCTGATGGAATAGACAACTTCTAAGCTTCACTTCAGAATTTCTAGAACTATAACCCTAATGTGTAGCAGTTGAATAACCTTGAATTTCCTGAAAAGTACCTATTTATTTTTACCTGCATGTCTTCAGTCTTAAAGGAGATGAGGTAGGCCACCTAGTCTAGGCACTTATAAGCTTTATGTTACTGACACTACTGTATATATTCATGATTACCTTGAATTGAGTGGCGAACTGATGGAGATTTCAAGATAATAAAGGTGATAAAAAGAAGGTAAGAGAAGAAAAGATGGCCCATCAGTGAGCAACAAAGTACAAAGCCTACCAGGAGAAACAACTCATTTGCCAGAATAAAACACCCTGGAGAGACCCAGACAGAGGGAGATGGATCCTCTCGACATGGGAAGAAATTAAAATGTAAAAAGGCTTGTCAAATACTTCGGGACTACAACTGAAACAGCTAAAAATTATGGGACACAGTGTTTTCATTTGTGGTGACCCACCAAGTTTGCAAAGGCCTGAATCTGTGCCAGCCTGCAGAGCCACACAAACTCGTTTCCACCGCCACTCACAGGAAACAAAGCAGCGCTGAGGTCGAGGGTTGGTGAGCCCAATGGAGAGCAGAGCTGGTGAAGGGACATTCATTGGTCCATGGTCAGTGCTGGGAATGAGACTGCCCCCATGGGAAGGGTGCAACCAAATGGGCGACATGTTGGAATCAGGCAACAGGAGCCTGAACTGGGAGTGACAGTGACTTCAGTTGGTTCTTCCCTCCAAAGAGGAGATTTGTGGGATTTGCCTGGACTGGGCTGCACCCCTCTCCGGGACCCAATGAGCCATCTCAAATTGATTCCCTGTTCCTGGCAAGTACTAACCGGTTGAAGGCACCTGAAGTTTGGAAGGCCTGGTGGGGAGGGGCAGACAAATACAGCAGCTGCTTACACCTCAGTGACAAAAGCAGGCAGGAAAGGGCAGAGTTCCCTTGCCAGCATGCTTCAGAGGAAATGTGGCCAACAAGGAAGGGGCCTGGGACACGCACTCTAACCCATGTGGAGGAAGCTAGGGCCATGACAGCAGAGAGAGGCAGGAGGAGGACCCCAAACCAGAACGCTGAGAGCCCTGATCCAGGAATGGGAAAAACAAGGGAGACTGAGGGCGGCAAACACACATCAGACATGGCTTCAATGGACATTAAGAGATATCTTCAGGACCTTGTAGATGAGCTCAAAACTGAATATTAAATCAGGTAAAGCAAGATATGAGTAGAGTAATAAAAGGAATGCTCTCAGGAAGCATCTCTCAGGATGATACAGATAGAAGAAGGGAGGAACACCAAAAAAGGAGAGAAACATTTGATAAAGAATATAAAGAAAATACAGAATACATGAAGCAGATTCAAAGACACTACCAGGAAATTAAAAACTCCATTGAATGCTGGTAAAACTCCTTAAAAGAACTAAGGGCAGAGTATCAAAACTTGAAGATGTTTGCAATGTGTGATCATGAAAGGAGAAATCTCTTAAAAACAACAAGGAAACAGGCAGTAACAATACAAAGGCTAGAAGAAGACAAGAGAATCTACAATTTAAGAATAAGAAGCTTGAATGAAGAAGCAGGAATACATACTGGCAAGTTACAAAGGCTATTCACGGAAATAATTAAGGAAAACTTCCCAAGTATGGGAAAAGAAAATGACATTTGGTTATTTGAGACATACAGAACTCCAACCATCTACAACCAAAACAGAGCTACACCCAGACATATAATAATCAAGATACCAGAAATTCAACATAAAAACAGAATATGAAAGATGTCAGGGAAAAAAAACAGATTACTATAAAGGTAAGCCTATCAGAATCATGGCTGACTTTTCAACACAGACCATCAGATCAAGAAGAGCTTGGAGTAAAGACTTCCAAGCCCTAAAAGAAAATAACCTCCAGCCCAGATTGATGTACCCTGCAAAGCTGTCACTAGAAATTAATGGAGAAACAAGATGCTTCCATGACAAAGAGGAACTGGGGGAGTTTGTGACCACCAATCCAACCCTACAGAGAATATTGAAGGATATTCTAGAGAGAAAAAATATACCAGGATTTTAGGAACAGTGGCAGAAAGGCCTCAATGAGTGGGGCAGGCAGTTGAATGAAGGAGAAAAGTAGACACACAAAAACAGAAAAATAGCATAGCAGGAATAAGGCAGAGAAGGATAACTAGAATCCCTAACATAGATGGCCTTGATATACTATATTGTTAATAGTGCACCAAGATTTAAAACCCACATTACTCACACTACTCTGCTTAGATGTATTATATTCTGTTCCAATCATTCTACCTGCACTAGATTTGAGGGCACAGACAGCAATCCTGAAAATAACAGGATATAGTACGGTAATCATTCTTAATCTCCTATTAACAATCTAAAGCTCTGTAAAATCTACACTGTTTTACCTTGACTGATCATAATCAAATCTGGTTTGTTGGATTGCTGTTTTGTATTGATAGATTTTATTCAAATATCAAGTCTGAGAGTATAGGCAACTGCACTTAAGATGACAAGATCCACTAGAATATCCACTATGGTTTGATTATTACCTGCCTTTGAAGTTTTATACTGTATGCAATGTTTTATTTTTACTAATATTACTATTTGCTGCTTTACTCAATTATACTGCTATCTTCAATTAAACCTGATGATATAGACAATTCTATTGAAGATAATAAGAAACAGCACAGTAATCATTGTAGATCACCTTGTACTGTGGTTTTATACGACATTTTGGTTTCATGTTTTTATAGGAATTTGTTCTGTTTTGTCTTGCTAAGTTTTATTTTTCCCTCTAATACAGAAAGGATAGAAATACATGTAGAGTGTCATGCATGCATAGCTGTTTACACTCTCACGGTTTGCCTATCTACTTTGTATGCTTTAATTTTGTAACTTGAACAACTATTTCTAAGAGGACAATATGTAATTTATTAACTAGTGATTTTTTTATTGTTCATCTTTCTTTTTTTTGGAATTCTGTATTTTCTCCACACTTTACATGCTTTTGTTTCTTTAAATAAAAAAAAGAAGGCAAAGATAAAAAGATTCATCCTGCTTTTAGTTACCCATTAGTCATCTGCAAATGCAGCATCTGATACCTTGTTACTGCATTAATGTTGGAATTTTTTATTTCACTCTCTTATCCTTCACAGGTGTTTTTATTTTCAAGTTTAATTTTTCAATCATGTAGAGTTTTTAAATTGTTATTTAACTACATTTTTATAGTTATTTTCTAATTTAGTTATTATTTTTTAGAGACAGTACTACTGTTGGTTTTGGATATTTTTAAGAAGACCATTGTCATCGGTTTTAATAAATAAATGTTTCCCATGTGCATAAAAATTTACTCCTTCTTTTGGATGCATGATTCAATAGATATATAATAATTCTAGTGTTGCAATATTGTTCTTAAATACTCTATCTCCTTATTAATATTTTGGCTCTCAATCAATTAGTTTTACATAAAGTTTTGTTAACATATCTTACTTTGTGGGTTTGTCAGTTTCTCTTGGAAATTCTGTCCACATTCTTTTAATGAAATAAAATTCAATATCATAAAACTAATCATTTAAATATATATAATTCAGTGGAATTTAGCACTGCACAATGTTATGTAATCAACCCTACTCTCTAGCTCAAAAGTATTTCCATCACTTGCAAGGAAATACTGTACTATTTAAGTAGTAATTCTCCTCATCAAAGTGCCTGGCAAGAACTAGTCTAACACCTGCATTTATGGAGTTACATAGGCTAGATAATTCTGTAAAATGGAATCACACAATGTGATCTTTCATGTTTTACTTCCCTCACTTAGCATAAAATTTTAAAAGTTCATCCATAGTGTAGTCTCCAACAGTCCTTCACTCATTTTTATGGCCAATTAATACTCTTTTGTATGGATATGCTATATTTAACAACTATATCCATTCATCAATGAATATTTTTGTAGTTTCTACATTTTGCCTATTGTAAATAATGTTGCTGCAAACAATCATATGCAAGTACTTGCTTTAATGGAGTATACTTGTTTTCCATTGTCTTGTACATATAACTAGAATTGAATTTCCTGCATCATGTGGTGACTTTATGTTTAGGTTTTTTAAGATGTGAAAAACAGGCTTCGAAAGTATTTTTGCCATTTTACATTCTTACCACAAGTGTGGGTGTTCAAGTTTTTTCAGATCTCTCCTAATCTATTATTTGTCATGCTTATATTAGAGCCATCCTGGAGCTTGTAAAGTGCTATCTTGTATTTTTGTTTTGCATCTCTCCCAATATCCAGTGAGATTAATTGTTTTTTTCAAGTGCTTATTGGCCATTTGGCTATTTGGGAAAAAAATCAATTCATACTCTTTACTGATTTTTAAACTGGACTTGTTTTTGATGTTGAATTGTAAAACATTTTTATATTATATATGGGAGTTTTACTTGCCACATGATACAATGGAAAATATATCATTCTATAGGTTGTCTTTACTCTTTCGTATTTTGTTCAATGAACAAATTTTAAAGTTTAAAGTTCAATGAGTTCAAACTATCTATGTTTTTCCTTTGTCTCTTGTGCTTTCAAAGCTATCTAATAATTCCTTGCCAAATTCAAGACCATAAAGTGTTAGATATACAGGTAGATATTTGGTATAGGGTTATTAGTGATTTTAAGCTTATCATTATAATATTTTCCACTTACTTGTGTTTTCTTTGTACACTCTTAGTTACTTGTGGTCAACCAAAGTTTGAAAATATTAAATGGAAATTTTCATAAAAAATTCATAAATTTGAGGTTGTACCATATATCTCTGGTAAGAAGACATCTCTAGATATGTTGTTTAATTAATCCCTAAAGATATAACATTGCTTTGTCCAGCATACACATGCTACATATGCCACCTCTTCATTTGTCACTAGTCATCTCAGACATTAACTGAGCATTGCAATGTTACAGTGTTTCTATTCAAGTAATCCTTATTTCATGTAATAAAATCCTCAAACTGTAAAAGTAGTGGTGCTGGCAATTTTGTTGCCATGTTTTTATGTCTTTTCCTCTTTTACTATCTATTATGGTTTTAATTTCTTTTTCCACATGATTTATAAAATTTTTCATAGATTTCACATGCAGGAAATGCCACAGCACAATCATTCCTCTCTTTTCACAGGTTGGACATCCACCAATTCAACTGACTGTAGTACAAAAATATTTATAAAATAAAATGATGCCTCTATTGAATTTTTGCAGACTATTTTTGCAGCAATGGTTTATATAGTATTTCCATTATATTCAATCTTATAAATTATCTAGAGATGAGTTAAAGTATGTGGAAGATGCACATAGGCTACACACAAATTTTATGTAAAATTATATGTAAGGGACCTGATTATCTAGAGATTTTGGTGTCTGTAACGGAAGTCTAGGGACAAATATTTGATGAATACTGAGTGACAAAGCCACTTATGCCTGTTATATTCTTTTGATAATTTACTCTTTATCATTATATAGTGAACTTTGTCTTGTTTTATAGTTTTGTTTTTTAGTTTTTTTCTTCACTTTTTACTTAAAGTTCATTTTATCTCTTGGGTTCTCATTGGATTGGTGCATCTTTTTCCAATCTTCTATTTTCATTTTGCCTTTGCCAATAAAAGTGAATTTAATCTCAAGTAGACATCGTATTTTACTTTTCATAGTTTAGCCTTTGAGGCAGTGCATTACTTTTGAATGAAGAATTAAATCCATTCACATTAATGGTAGATACTGATAGGCAAGGACATACTATTATCATTTTGTTAATTGTTTCTTCAGTGTTCTTCATGCCTTATGTCTTTTTTTCTCTCTACTTTATTCCTATCTGAGAATGTGATTTTCTTTAATGGTATCCTTTGACTTTTTACTTTTTTTATTTCTTGAGTGTCTACATCAGGTATTTGCTTTGTGATCACTGTAAGATTTACGTACAACACCTTAGAATCATAACACATACTTTAAGCTGATAACATCTTGCCTTGACTGTACTGAAGCTACAGGACTTCACTCTTTAATTGTCTTATGAGACCTCTTCCTTTCAAGGCTGTGGCTTAGTCTCACTCTTACTGTCTCTATTCCATTTCTTATCATAAAGATAGTCACTTTTTTAAGTACAACCATGCTTTTAATTCCAGGTTTTATAATCGACTTTTGTTATTTGTCTAATAATGAGAGAGGATTAGACAAGTTTATGTTGTAACATAAACTTGTAGCACCTTTTAAATGAAGATTTCCTTAATTATTCTTCAGCATATTTTGATCTTGCTCCTATTGCTACCATTTCACTGAAAATGTCCTTAGCGAGAGAACTGAGGAATTTGCATGTCTCATAGTAGCAGATATGATCATGTGTTCATCTTTTTAGCAACATGTAAAACATTTTGCCATTCATTCTTTCTTATAATAGCTTCTTCTTTTTTATTTCTACTACATATGTGCCTAATTTTCTACTTGGACTGGCTACTATTATGGGTCCAATTTTAGCTCCTTCTCCAAAAGACCTCATATCATATTGGGATACCTAAAGAAACAATTCTACATTTTTTCTTCATATCCTCATTTTGTACCAGTGTTTCAATAATTTCTGTAGTGTCAATCACTAACAGTGTAGATGCTACTTATCACATGTGTATTTCCAGTCTATGTATTTTTCTGGGCTGAAGTCTTTTATGTACACAATATCTTACTTATTATTCCTTGTGGTATGTCTCACAACTTTCGAAAGTGGGTTATTAAAGTTTAAACCTTTTATTGCACAAAGCTTTTTCCTTTCCCAGTATTACTTATCTCAGAAAACAATAGAAGAATGCAATTATTTCCCTAGGGCAGAACATTTAGAGCAACTAATGTTTCTTTTTTTTTTGAAGTTTACATAATACATAGATACAGACGCACATATTTCTAAACCATCAGAAAATCCTGATGATCCTACCTCCAAAATATTTCTGAATTTGTCTAATTTTCTTCATATGCACTCCCTCCCCTGTCAGCCATTTTAAATAATGCTCTACATTATTCTTTGTGATAAGATCTTTGTGCTTCCTTCCTGAATTAACAAAGGATGTTATTTTGGTTTAACATAACTGTTTGTTGAGAAAATAACCCAGTCTTTTCCTATGAATTACTGGATCCATACCAACCTACAGTATTAAAGTTTCTGACACCTCTTCTAGTTTGAAAGCAAGCATTTTGAGCTATCCTTCAAATTGAGGCAAAATTAGAAGCCAAAGGGCAATACCATTTCCATCTCCAAGCCCACATGCCAATTCCCTTTGGACAAGAATTTTCCCTTTCCTGTGAAAACTGCACATAGACAAAAGTAAATATTTACTTTACTTGGCTATTTTAAAGGACTATGTTCCAGAAAGAAGATGATTCTCATTAAAAATTTTCAAGCCATTGAACATTAGTGTCTGCCTTAACAAATGTATCATGCATGATTGGATTCAACATAATGTATGAAGTTTTGTTTAGGAAAAACGCCTTTGGGGATTAAAAAACTAAGCTTACATAATGGCTGTTATTTGACACACACACACACACACACACACTTGACATCTCTAAGAACTAATTTCAAAATCTTTTACTCCTTCTTATATGTCCTTATAAAAGCTTAGTAGAACTTAACCTAGTTGATAAGTTTCCAAGATTTTGATAACCAAGATAAAATATCTGATGTGTTTGGCTTGAAGGTCAATGATAATCAGCCTCTGAATTGTGCAAATTATGTAGAACAGAGATCTACATATGGGCACTTTGTGTTTAATTATCCTTTGAATATCACTCCAATGGCAATTGAATTGTGCAGCTGTTTGTAATCAACTTAACACTATCATGCTATGTAACTGTACATGAATTTTGGGTTCAATGTGATTTAAATCAGGTTGCTTTCTTTTAAAATTACCATTTTTTTATATGAGGGCAAAATATAAATAATAAGATGTATTCAAATCCTGTGATTGGTAAACTGCATTATTTTTGAGTTCCTTCTCTCTTTTCTCCTCAAATCAGTCTATTCAAAATAAGTTTCCAAATACCTAAAAAAAGTACTAATAGTTAGGTGTAATGTGCTCAGTTTCGCTATTTATGAGGTGAGCTTAAGCACATTGCACACATTCTCTCATCTGGTCCTTCCTGTGACCAAAAACTTGCATTTGCCACATGCTTTTGGATAGAAAGGAACTAGGATAATTAAAGCATATAAATGACAGCTATGTCTGAGCTTGAATTTGAAGAGGTTTCTATAATTCACAGAAGAAATGAAGCTGTTGCACACTAAGTAGAAGGTTACAAATCATGTATGATCAAAAGAATATTTTAAATTCGTGTCATATATGTATGTAACTTGTCTTCACAATTTAATGGTAATTAGAATCTCAGTAGTTATGGTTAAATTTTATAGATCAGTGAAATGGTCAATAAGTAAGTACTGCTGTTGTTTTCATTTGTGATATAAAGAATTGAAGCTAAGTGAGGCAAATTTACATGTGCTCTGTTACACAGCTGTGAGAATCAAAAACTGAACTCAAACCAATTTTGTATTATCTCAAAACTAGGACTCAATAATTATACTCTAAACTCCTTAATATTAATGCATTCTTCTCCTGCAAAAGACTAAATTAGACAAGAAGCAAGCATGAGTAACTTCTTTGGAAACATCTTATGGAGGGTTTTGCACTAGGGTGACAGCAGTGAAAACATTAGTTTTAAAATGCACAAGAATTACCAGAAAATAAACATATTTATTGATTTATTGGAAAGTAAAGGAATGAAATGTTAATGACCAATAAAATGGTGGTAATGGCACTAACATAGAAAAGTGAAAAACTGACAATGTGTCCAAAATATAAAAAAACAGACCTGAAGCATATGAAAAGGCACTTGTCACACACAGTTAAAGAAACAAATTAAAACTCACCTGGAGTACTATACTTTAGCTCTCAGATCAGCAACTGTTAAAAATAGGACAAAATTTCTAGTTTTGGCATTCACATGTAAAGGATCTTGGAAATTATCACTGCTATTCTTAGAAGAAAACAAAATTTATACCCTGAAAATCAATTATTTTTCTTGAACACACATTAGAGCATTGAAGTATCAGGGTAAGCTAACATCTGGAAATCTGGAAACATGGGAGAATGCAGAACATCATAGCAAAGATCTAGTTATATGAATGAGGAGTACATAGAACTAAAAAAGATAAAGCCAGTCAAATTATAATTTCAACAAGACTTATAGAGACTGAATGGTAAGTTGCGATACAAATAAGCAGCCAAGCTTTAGAGTATCCCTACACAGTAATGGATTATTACCTTGAAGAATATCACCAGGTGCTCATAGGTAGGAAGTTGAAAATTTTGCCACAAGAGGAGAATACTCCCACTGTTCTTCATTAAAAAGGCCTTCTCTGAAAATAATTATAATTTAAATTCTTCTTTTCCTATCCCATTCCTTTTACTTGTTTTATTTATCTAACTTGTCTGGCTAATGTCTCTAAACTATATTGAATATGAGTGTGGACAAATTTGTCATGTTCTTGATTTTAGAGTGAAGGCTTTCTGGTTTTGACCATTCAGTATGATGTTAGTTATTCATTTGTCATAGATGTCTTTTATCACACTGATACAAAGACAAATTATTTCAGTTTTCTGTACAGTTTTTTTATGAATAAGTGCTAGACTTTTTCTGTATCTATTGAGATGATCATATGATTTTTTTTCTCTTTGCTTCATTTGATATACGTATTATGATCATTGATTTATGTATGTTGAACCATCCTTGCATTCATGGGAAGAATTTTGCTTGATAATGGTGTATACAGTTTTTGATGATTTGGTGTATTCTGTTTGCCAGGAACTCATTGAAGATTTTGCCTCTATGTTAATTATGGAGATTGGCCTGTAGTTTTCCTCTTTGGTTAGGTCCTTCTCTAATTTTTTATCTAATTTTGGGTAATTATCATTATTTGAAGATGATATGATACTATACATAGAAAACTCCCCAAAACTCCACCAAAACACTTGTAGATTTAATAAGCAAATGCAGTAGTATAGCTGGATACAATATCAACACTCAAAAATGAAGAATATTCCTGTACAGAAACAATAAACTCTCTAAGAGAGAAATAAGGGAGACCACATCCTTCACCATTACATCAAAAAAATGGAATACATAGGAATCAATCTAACAAAGGAAGCAAAAGGTCCATACATTCAAAATTACTGTACTCTGACAAAAGAGATCAAAGAGAATATTAGAAAATGGAAAAATACTCCTGTCTCATGGATAGAAAGAAACAACATAATAAAAGTGGTCATAATCCTGAAATTGCTATAAATATTTAATGAAATTCCAATAAAAATACAACACGGATACATCATATAACTAGAGCAAACATTCCTAAATTCATTTTGAACCAGAAAAAACTAGAATAGCAAAAACAATTGTAACCAACAATGGCAGAGTGCATCACAAATCCTGACTTAAAATTCTATTACATGCTTTCATTTTATGAATTTAGCAACTATTTTTAGGATGACAATGAGTAATGTATCAACTAACAATTCTATGATGATAATTTTTTTTAATTTGGCATTGTTCTACCCTTCTTTTCTGCTTTTCTATTTTGTTTAATTCACTTTTCTTTCTTTGAAAAAAGAGAACAATATGCATAGAACTACCATTGTTAAATTTCTTTCATTCTGTTTTGAAAACTTATATTGTTATTATTTTGAGTTTGCCATTGTTTATGCCTAGGCTTTTAGTTCTTCTTTTCTGAATTTTTTCTTTTTTAAATAAATTTTTTTAAAAAAATTCTATTACACAGGAAGAAGTCTAGATGGCCAATCAATAAGCAATAAAATACAAAGCCTCCTGGGAGAAACAACTCATATGCCAGAATAAAACATCCTGGAGAGACACAAACAGAGGGAGATGGATCCTTTTGACACAGGAAGAAATTAAAAGGTAAAAAAGCTCATTAAACATGATGGGACTACAACTGGAACAGCTAAAAGTCATGGAACACAGCATTTTTTTTGCAACCCACCAAGTTTGCACTGGCCTGAATTGCACCAGCATGAATCCTCGCTGGCCTGCAGAGATGCCCAAACTCATTCCCACCACCATTCACAGGAACCACAGCAGCACTGAAGTTGGGGGAATGGTGAGCCAAATGGAGAGCAGAGCCGGCCAAGGGACCTTCATTAATCCATGGTCAGTGCTGGGAATGAGGCCCCCCCACTGGAAGGGCGTGACCAAATGGGTGGCATGTTAGAATCAGGCAGGAGGAGCAACTGTGACTAAAGTTGGTTGCTCCCTCCCCAGAGCAGATTCACGGGATTTGCTTGGACTGGGCCCCACCCCTGGCTGGGACCCAATGAGACATCCCAAATCAATGCCCTGTGCCTAGCATGTGCTAACTGGGTGAAGGCCCCTGAAATTTGGCTGGCCTGGTGGGGAGGGGCAGGCAGGAGAGGTGGAGGTCCCTTGCCATCATGCTTCAGAGAAAAAGTGGCCAACAGGGAAAGGGGTTGGGACCTGAACTGTACCTGTTTGGAGGAAGCTGGGACCATGACAGGAGAGAGAGGCAAGAGGAGGCCCCTAGCCCAGAACCCTGAGAGCACTGATCCAGGAGAGGGAAAAGCAAGGGACACTGAGAGTGGCAAACACACAACATCAGACATGGCTTCAATGGACATTAAGAGATATCTTTGGGACCTTGTAGATGAGCTCAAAACTGAAATATTAAATCAGGTAAAGCAAGATATGAGTAGAGTAATGAAAGAAATGCTCTCAGGAAGCATCTCTCAGGAAGATACAGATAGAAGAAGGGAGGAACACAAAAAAAGGAGAGAAACATTCGGTCAAGAATATAAAGAAAATGTAGAATACATGAAGCAGATTCAAAGAGACTACCAGGAAATTAAAAACTCCATTGAAAGCTGGTAAAACTCCTTAAAAGAAACTAAGGATAGACTATCAAAACTTGAAGACAAGTTTGCAATGTGTTATCATGAAAGAAAAGATCTCTTAAAAACAACAATGAAGCAGGCAGTAACAATACAAAGTTTAGAAGATGGTAAGAGAATCTACAATTTAAGAATAAAAAATGTGAACGAAGAAGCAGGAATACAAACAGGTGAATTACAGTGGCTATTCATGGGAATAATTAAGGAAAACTTCCCAAGCATGGGAAAAGAAAATGACATTCAATTATGTGAGACATACAGAACTCCAGCCACCTACAACCAAAACAGATCTACACCCAGACATGTAATAATCAAGATACCAGAAATTCAATATAAAAACAAAATATTAAAAGCCATAGAGAAAAGAAACAGATTACTTATGAAGGTAAATCTATCAGGATTATGGCTGACTTCTCAACACAGAGCATCAAATCAAGAAGAGCTTGGAGTGAAGTATTCCAACCCCTGAAAGAAAATTATCTCTAGCCCAGATTGATGTACCCTGCAAAACTGTCACTAGAAATTAATGGAGAAACAAGATGCTTCCATGACAAAGAGGAACTGGGGGGGTTTGTGACCACAAATCCAACCCTACAGAGAATACTCTAGGACATTCTAGAGAAAGAGAAAAAAACACCAGGATTTTAGGAACAGTGGCTGAAAGGCCTCAGTGAGTGGGGCCAGCAGTAGAATGAAGGAGAAAACTAGACAAACAAAGGCAGAACAATAGCATAGCAGAAATAAGGAAGAAAAGGATGGCTAGAATCTCTAACATAGATGGCCTTGATACACTATATTGTTAAAAGTACACCAGGATTTAAAACCCACATTACTTACACCACTCTGCTTAGATGTATTATATTCTGTTCCAGTCATTCTACCTGTACTAGATGTGAGGGCACAGACAGTTATCCCGAAAATAACAAGATATACTATGGTAATCATCCTTAATTTCCTATTAACTTAATCTAAAGCTCTGTAAAACCTACACTGTTTAACCTTGACTGGTCATAATTGAATCTGGTTTGTTAGATCACTGTTTTGTATTGATAGGTTTTATTCAAAGCTGTTATGATAGATAGTATCAAGTCTGAGAGTATAGGCAACTGCACTTAAGATGACAAGATCTGCTAAAATATCCACTATGGTTTGATTATTACCTGCCTTTGAAGTTTTATACTGACTACAATGTTTTATTTTTACTAATATTGTTATTTACTGCTTTATTATACTGCTATCTTCAATTATGCCTGATGATATATACAATTCTGTTGAAGATAATAAGAAACAACACAGTAATCATTGCAGATCACCTTGTACTGTGGTTTTATATGACTTTATGTTTTCATGTTTTTATAGCAATCTGTTTTGTTTTGTTTTGTCTTGCTATGTTTTGTTTTTCCCTCTAATACAGAAAGGATAGAAAACATGTAAAGAGTCATGCATGTGTAGCTGTTTACACTCTCACTGTTTGAATAACTACATTGTATGCTTTAATTTTGCAACTTGAACAACTATTTCTAATTTTGCAGCTTGTAACAATTATTTCTAAGTGGACAATATGTAATCTCTCAACTAGTGATTTCTTATTGTTTATCTTTTTTTGAAATTCTGTATTATCTCTACCCTTTACATGATTTTGTTGCTCTTTAAATAAAAAAATTTAAATTCTATTACAAAGCTACTGTGATATAAAAGCATTGCACTTGCAATAACACAGACCTGAGGATCAATGGAATAGATAAGACAATTCAGAAACAACTCCAAACACTTTCCGTAACCTTATATTTGTTAAAGTGCCGAACATATTCACTGGAGGGAAGATAGCCACTTTATTAAACAGTGCTGGAAAAACTGACTTTCACATGTCAAAGCTTAAGACTAGACACATGTCTAACACCATGCACTAAACTAAAATCAAAATGAATCAAACCTCTAAATATTAAAATAGAAACATTAAATCTACTGGAAGGTAGAATAAGCAGAACTCTCAAAGGCATAGGTTTAGGAAGGATTTTGTGAACAAAATCCTGAGAAAAAGGTAAATAATACAAAAATGAACAGCTGAAATCTCATCCTATAAATGAATTTTAGAAAACAAATAACCAAAAGAGTACAGAAAAACCCCAGAGTGTAAAAATAATTTTTAGCCAGTTATCACTTAGACAAAGATCTAGAACATATGAAGAATTGAAAAAACTCAGATTCCCCAAATTCAAAGACAGAATCCAAATATGGGCATCTGAGTTGAACACAAACTTCTCAGATGAAGAAACACAAACAGAAAATAAATATGTGAGAAAATGTTCAACATTACTGGTCATTCAAGAAATGCAAAAGAAAACAATCTTGAGATTTCATCTCACTCTAGATAGAATGTCTGATGTCAAATATCAACCCATAACAAATGCTGGTGAGGCTGTGGGGGAAAAGTAACACTTCTCCACTGTTGGTAGGAGTGTGAACTGCTTAATCACTGTGGAAAGCAGTATAGAAATTCCACAAAAAACTAGAATTAAAGGTCTTATTTCAACCAGCTATTCCCCTTCTAGATATCTTCCCAGAAGATTGAAAAACATCATACCACAGCAATATATGCTCGTCTTTTCTTTGTTGGAAGTGTGAACTGTTATAACCTCCATAGAAAACAGTGTGGAGCTTCCTCAAAAAACTAAAACTAGAAATTCCATTTGACCCAGATTGTCCCTTGCTAGGTATCTTACCAAAAGAGTTAAAGTCATCATATCACAATGACAAATAAATACTCATGTTTATATCAACAAATTAATAATTGGTAATATCCTTTATGTCCATCTACAGATAAATGGATTAAGACAATTTTGTTTTTGTATGAATCTACTCACAAGGAAGAAAAACTCAGGGAAAAGGAGAAAAAAGGAGTGGAAAAGAAAAAAATATAAATTCATATAAACACATAAGATAGCTAAGATGATTGTGCTACAGATTCTATCAGTTCTTGGAACAAAACAGTTAACATTTATAGGATTGGATCAATGTTGTATGTTTGCATCTGGTAATCTGAGGAACTCTTTTGAAGATTAATATGTAAAAAAACAGCCTTAGTTATCTTCCTTCCACCTTGTTTTGATAGCCTATATTGTCATTGTTTTAGGTTCTTTGCTATTGTTATTTATTTATCTTTATTGTTTCTTATTTTTCTAGTAATTTGTTTATTTTATTTTGCTTTACCCTCTTATGCAGAAATGATAGATGTACATGCAGAGGCTTACACATGGCTAGAACTTTTCCTACACAGTTTTTAAGGATTGATTATTTTATCTATGATGATATGAACAGCTACTTTGAAGAAAAAGAGACATTATGGTACTGATTACTGGTTCATATCATCATGCTGTGAAATCCAGTAATGATTTAGCTCTTTGTTTAGAGTGGTTTTAGTCTGTTTTGTATTATTTAATTTCAACATATGTGAAGGTATGGACAGCTATTTTGAGGAGAACAAGTGACATTACCATAGCCATTATTAATTTTTCTATTGTCTGGTTTTGAAGGCCTATAATGATTTCATTATTCTGTTCTATTCAGTTATACACTATTTTGTTTTGTATTAATTCATTTTGTGTGAAGATATAGACAACTATTTAGAAGAAAAGAAGACACATTATGGTAGCTACTGTTGATCTCCTGTTGTCTTGCTTTGAAATCCTGTGTCACATTGTTTTCTTCTGATCTGCTTTGTTCAATTTTTGTTCTGTTTTCTTTTACCCACTTTAAAATAAAAAAAGAAATTTTTTTATATGAAATAGAGTACTACTTTGACATAAAGAACAATAAATGAATCATTTACTCTAGGAAAACGGATGCAACTTGAGAGTATAATGTTAAGTGAAGTACATAGACATATAAGCTTTTATGTATGAATTTTATTACATGGAAAAACAAAGATAAAGTGCAAAATAAAAACATAAAAGGAAAAAAGAGAAAAATTATTTTAATCCAGTATCAACAGTGTATCTAAATGTGCACTTTGGTTTGTATAGTTGTCTTATTTTTTTATGTTTTTGGCCTTTAAGTCTGGTTGTTAATCTGTATATATAATAACTAACCTTTCAAAGATTTAAAGGTAAGTAAGCAAATCTAATGCTATTATAATAAAAGTGATGGAGGAGAAAATAAGAAAACAATGGAGATATGTGCATGTACCAATTCTCTACAATGATTGTAATCATTATGTACTACATTTATATATTAACAAAAATTAATATGAAAAGTTAAAATACTAAATTCATAACATATGCAGACCAACTAGCCATGAATAAAATCGATAATTCAAAATGATGAATTTCCAAAAATAATGAGTGCTCATCATTGGTAATCACATGGACATTAAAAAGTACTATAGCAATTCTATGAATAAAATTTGATTATTTACATGAAATGGGCCAATTCATTAAAATATTCAAACTACCAGAAATCAAATGAGAATAAATTTACCATCTGCAAAGCCAATATTTATCCTAAAATTCAATTAATATTTAATAATTACAAAATAAAAAGCAGTGGAGAATATAGTTTCAATGATGAATGCTACCAAATACTTAAAGGGGAAAACGTATTAATTCTGCACAGTCTTTCCTAGAAAATACAAACAGTAAGAACACTTCCTATACCATTTTATGAGGGTGGAATTACCTCAGTACATAAACTAAACATTACAAGAAAGGAAACTATAGGCCACTATTTGGATAAATGAAGATGTCAAAAAAACCTGAAAAAAAGTCAACCCGTTCCAACAATGAATACAAATAATGGTGTAGCATGAACCAGTGGGATGTGTTTCTGGTGTGTAATATTTTTTCACTATTTGAAAATCAATCTATGTAATATTTTTGATCAACAGGTAAGAAGGAAATTTCATATAGCAATTGTTGAAGATAATGACATAAGTTTATACCTCTTTACAATTTTAAAAATCTAAGAATGTAACAGTGTGCAATATCTTCAATGTGATAAAACATTTACTAGAAATCTATGATGAACATATAACTTGATGGTGAGAAAGTGGAAGTTTTCACCAAGATCACAAATATTATAAAGATGCTTTTTACAACTATTATTCAGAATCATACTGGTATTGTAGTAAAAAAATAAATTCAAACACATAAAATTTACATAGACTGAAAAAAGACACAAAATAAAACTGTGTGTAGATGACATGACTTGGTATGTAGGGTTTTTTTTTAAATAAACAAGGAAAATCTTTTCTGGGACAAATAAAATAGAGCAAGATCAGAGGAATAGTATATTAACATTCAGAAGTTAATCTTTTACTATATACTGCTGTGAGTGATTTCAATTTAAAATAAATTAACCATATCATTTATAATAGCACCCAGGAACTTGACACTTACTTACTGTATTTAGTTGAGTTCTCTAGGGGGACAAATTCAATAGAAAACTCATGTGCATTCTATAACAGGATGTATTAGGCAGGCTTAGATAATCAGAGGCAAAATAATCCACAATGGCCATCTGGGTATTGGAGAACCAGAAAACTTGTGTTACTCAGCCCAAGAAGATGGAAACCACAGAGCATGAAGGATCAAGGATGCATTAATCCAAATTTGAAGGGCCTGGATATTCACTTTGGAGTCACCAGTATAAGCCTATGTTGGAAGGCTGAAGAAATTGCAGATCAAAGGCTTTTTCCTTCCCTATTTTATTTCTTCTAGGCTACAAGCCTATTGGTTGGTGCCAAACACATTCAGAGTAGATCTTCCCCACTAGTTTGCTCGCTTACATGTCAATTACCTACAGACACATGCTGAATTATACTGTAGTAATCTTGTCAGCATTTATTAATTTACTCATGCTGACATATCATGAGTAATGGTCACAATGTATTCTGTGTCATGTTGACAAACATATACTTCTACTTAAATCATTTTAAAAGCCCGTATATAACAAGTTCATAATAGTACAATGCAAATCTCTTGTGAAAAAACAGAAAAAGCTAATTCCCTCTCCAAAGTACGAGACTAACCATCTTCTTTGGGTGATACTTACTCTTCACTTGTTATTCCATAACTTAAATATCGTAATGTAGACTTACCAGTATTTAAGTATTGACATTAAGAACATGTCAGATAGGACCATGGTGCTGGGAAGTGGGAAGGTCTATGTCATTGTTGGTGAATCTATGGTGCATGTGCGGGATCATGGCCTTAAAGATTAGCCACAAGGGCTGAAAATAGTGATAATGGAAAAACTGGCTGCTCTGGAGGCTAGAATGTGTCATCAAATTGAATATTATTTTGGAGACTTCAGTTTTTCATGGGACAAATTTTTAAAGGAACAGATCAAATTGGATGAATTCTGGGTGCCCTAGGAAATAATGATAAAGTTCTTTAGGCTAAACCATCTAACAACAGACTTTAACGTAACAGTGGAAGCACTGAGAAAATCTAAAACAGAACTCATGGAAATCAGTGACAATAAAACTAAAATCAGATCTCCAAAGAAACCTCTCCTTGAAATGACTGACAAGTATAAAAATGATGTAAAAAACATCCATTTGTATTAAAGGCTTCTGAACAGACACAACCCTCCATGACATCAAAGAATGGCTAGAAGATAAAGGTCAAGTACTAAATATCCAGATGAGAGGAACATTGTGCAAAGCATTTAAGGGATCAACATTTGCTGCGTTTGATAGCACTAAATCTGCTAAGAAGTTTGTAGAAATTCCGAGATAGAAGTATAAACACACAAACTTGCTAATATTTTTAACGAATATTATTTTGCAAAGAAAATGAAGAAATACAAAAAAGTAAATTGGAAGTTAAATTAAGAGATAAACGAGAACAAAAAGACAAACAGAAGGTAGCAGAAGATGTTAAATGAAATCTCTAGAAGAAAAGATTTTATACTTGATGAAGTTTTCAGGTGAATTAGACAATTAGACCTTTGGAGAAGTTTGCACAAAATTTTCTCCAATCATGGTGAGATAAAATGGATAGACTTTGCCAGAAGAGCAAAAGAGGCAATAATTCTATTTAAAGAAAAATCAAAGTAAACACTGGATAAAGCCAAAGGTTAAAATAATGGCAGCCTGCAATTAAGCAACAAAGAAGTAACTTGAGAAGCACCAGAAGGAGAGGTGGAAAATGAAGCTTTGAAAAAAACAGAAGATCAACAAACATCCCTAAACAAATGGAAATCAAAATACCACAGGTTTAAAGGAAATCTGCTAAAAGAAAAGTACAGTTTCAGGGCAAGAAAATGAAATTTGATAGTGATGAAGAACTTGATGAAAATGGTGCACCTACATCAGTGAAAAGAGCAAGAGAAGAAACTGACAAAGAAGACCCTGCAACAAAACAACAGGAAAAAGTGCTGGAGACCAGGTAGTTCAGTTAACATTTTTTTTATTCATCTTAGGTTTTAAGCTGCTTTTTGTCTTTGGAGGCTTTTATGAAGAAAATCTAAATAGGTTCATTTCAATGTTCACCTATAAAAAAAGAATGACTTTTGTTCTTGTTCTTACCCTATCTTTTTGTTTTTATTACAAACACAGTTCTTAAATTATAGTTAGTTCTGTTTCTGTTCAAATGATTCAAACATCAAAAGGAAATGTCTTACACTAAATTGCCTTTGTAATATGAGAATGTATTAGTATAAAATAGCAAAATATATACTATACAAAGAGTAAAAAAAGCTTTAATGTTAAATCAATCGACATTATGTTACTAAGAAAAACCAAGATATTTGCTTAACATATATGCAGTAGCTCTTTAAAAATTGGAAAGTAATACTCATAAAAATTAAAATCTTCAATTCTGTAGCTGGTCCTGCAATCATAGCTAGTATTTACAACTACTATCGCACCTTGGTCCACAAATACAATTTGGTTTGCAAAGAGAAGGATTTGACAAAATTTTGTTTTTGCTTGGAAATTCTACATCAGACATCAAACATGACTATGGCCATCTTTCCCACACACATAATTGTTGCCATCTTTTCAAAAATCAAAAACAAATGAAGTTCATGACCCAAGGTAACACTGTTCCTTCTTCTACTATCCATTCTGTGTTCCCTTGGCCTTCATCATGCACCGCAACAGGTACTGTTTTTTTCCCTGGCAAAATGTCATACCTTCTTTTCTGAAAATTCGGGGCAATTTGTCATCCTCTCTGGACTGGGTTGTTGTAGGCTACCACTGACCATCATAGCAGGGCACAGTAGTGTTAAGAGGTGCTCTAAGGATGTCTTGCAGTCTGAAAATATTTTTCATTATCTCAACTGTAGAGTTGCAGTTCAATTTACTCTTAGTAGTCTAGATCAATTATCCTTACCAACATCATAGCTTCTATGAAAATGCAACCATTATTATGCCTCTAGGACTAACACTTTCATGCTAACAAAGCAGAAAGTTATGACAATACACAGGGAAATTTTTTCTCTGTTAACTAGAGTAATAGTGATTTGTAACATTTCAATTTCCACTCCTCAATTACTTGAACTTTGAATCCCATAAGTGGAACAAACATTGTCATATACTGGGTGCTGATTCAAAGTATATGTAGACTTCTGGAGAGTCTTACTCCTGCCCTGTGTGGTAATTTCACCTACCTGGCACTGTAATTGTACCTTCAAAAGCCCATCCCAAAAATCTATCAATGAAACTGCTTCTGGATAGTTGGATATGTGATAAAAACTAACGAGTTGTATGAACAAGAACACATTTCTATAATTCTTTACTCACGGAATGTGTTTCTTGGTCATAAGCAATGCTGTATGGAATAGCTGGACATTGGATAAGGCATTCTGTATGCCCATGATGATTGCTTTGACAAAACCATTATATGAGTGAGGGAAAGTCCACATTCAGAATAAATGTCTATGCCAGTAAGGCAAAACATGACCATTTCAGTGGTGTAAGTTGTCCAATATAATAAAATTGTCACCACTAGGTCACAGGCTGCTTATACTAGGAAATAATGGTTTATTGGGAACTCAAGGTAGATATCTACTGCTGGTAGAATGGGATTCAACTTTTGTGTGTGGAAGTTCACATTGTTGAGCTAGTACATAACCTCCATTCTAGCCAGTATTACCACTTAGTTCATAAGCCCATTAGACAATGACAGGAATCGCTAGAAAGAAGAGGTTGACTGCTGTCCAATAAACAGATCATCCTAGCCACTAGATTACTAGAATCACCTTTTGGTGTGCATTTACATGGTGCAAAAATATCTTTTCATCCTTCACCCACATAGAGAAGTCTATCCATATACATTTTCCCTAAATGACTTTGTCTCAAATTTTCTAATCACATTCTGCACAAATCCCTGACCATCCAACAAGACCATTGACTGTAGCCCAAGAATCATTACATAGTCACATATCTGGTCATTATTTTCTTCAAAGTAAAATGGGTGACCAAACATCCTGCCAGAAGTTCTGTACAATATGTAAATTTTCTTTCATGACAGTCCATCAGGGATACCTCAGAAGGGAGATAGAGTGCTTGAGCTGTCCAAATTTTTGTTGATGCCTATATAACCTATAGAATAATATAAACACCAGGTCCTAATCTTCTCTTCTCTGTCAGTTGATCATAGGGTGCACCTCATGAGGCCATAGGTGAATGCTGGTAGACAATAGGCATTATAGAAGAAGTAGGTTCCATGAGCATTTGGGCCACTACTTCATGTAAATTATTTGTACTTTTTAGGACTGCATGGGCCTTATCATTTCCAAAAGATGATGGAAATTTGCTGTGCATGTTCAGATTTATAACTTGATGGCTGAGATAGTATTCAATTTATGATGGGAAGCTCAACACAGTTGGTAATCTAGTATCCAATGGTCAAGTGCTTTGTTTCCAATAAGGTCTAGTAGTAGGCAAGGAGTTGTTTCTCAAAGGGTAAGTACTTGTCTGCAGATGAACAGAAAGACTTGCTCCTGATTCCTAAGGGCTTTGGCTATGATTCAACTATCACAGCTTACCAGATGCTCTAAACTGCCTTCCCGTTTGTTGCTGACATGTCAAGAATATGGGATCTGCTAGATCATGTGGCTAAAGTGGCAGAGAAACCTGAAAAACACCTTCAATTTTTTTCAGAGCCTTACATTTTTCTAGGCTGCAATCAAAACTAGCATTTTTCCAAGTCATTTGGCAAAGGGGCCAAAATAACACATCAGGAAGGTGCTTACTCCAATATCCAAATAGGCACTCTAGGCATTATACTGCTTTCTTGGTGTTAAGAGGGGCAAATGCAACAACTCATCTTTCAGTGTAAAAGTGATATCTCTACATTCCCTACACTACTGAGCTCCTCCAAATTTCACTGAGATAGAGGGGCCTCAGATTTCCCTTAGTTTTATTTCCCATCATCTGACATGTGCCTATTTTACCAAAAAGTCCAGAGATTTTACTTCCTTTTTCTCACTTGGTCCAAGCAGTGTAATGTTGTCAATGTAATGGACCAGTATGATATCTGTGGAAGAGAAAGAATATGGGCATTTCTGTGAACTAAGTCATAATACAGTAATGGATACCTGTTAAACCCCTGAGTTAGGAGAGTAAATATGTATTGCTAACCTTTCCAGCTGAACGAAAATTGGTTTTGTCAGACCTTATGAATAAGTATAAACAAGATGGATTTGACAAGTCAATAGCTATGTAACAGGAGATGTGCTAGTCTTCTTATACAAGGAAACCATATCTGGTAAAGAAGCTTTAATTGGAGTCACCACTTGAAAAGCTTATAGTAATCCGCCATCATTGTCCAAGATCCTTTCAACTTCTTCACAGTTTAACCATATAGGAGAGTAAAATGGGGATGTGTTGATAACCCCACCCCTGTATTTTTCAAACTATTGATGGTAGTAATAACCTCTGAAATTCTACCATAGGTATGCTATTCTTTTAAATTAAGTAATTTTTCACACAGAAGCAATTTTAATTATATCCACTTGACATTCTCACCGTAATAGTCGCCCACTCCACAGGTTAGGCAAACAATAGAGGGAGTCTACTAGGTGCTAAGTATATCTATCCAGTTATGCCTTCTGCAAATGGGAAAATGGTCACAGAGTGGATTTGGAGACATAATGAACCCACTGTGAGCCAGACCATGGCTAAACCTCCATTGACAGCCTGATCTACATTAAATCACTACTTTTACTAGAGAATAACAATAATGTTTTGGATCTCCTTAAATTGACATTAGTTCAGGGCCACTGTGCAGTAGTTACCAAAATTTCAAATTTCCTTTTCCTCAGTGTACATTTATTCTGTTAAAAAGTTGTGGGTGTTTTTGTCGAAAGATGAGAAAAAAACAGAGTCTAACTTTTTGGTACTTCACCAAGTTCCTTCCTCAAGGGCCTCTGGTCTTCCATACAGTCAAGTGGTTTTAGTTCTATCAATAAGCTCAAACCTGGGAATTGATTTAGCAGTCATGATTCTCTGTTGGCAAGATTTGGGGTAGATTCTTAAGCTTTTATTTTATTAATATATGCTTTCAGTGCATAGATTTGCATTCATTTTAAAAGAAAAATTATTAAGCATGACTTTCAAAAGCAAAAGTAGCCCAATAAACACTTAGAGCGTTAAAAAGGTAGACTTTTAAAATTTGACCTAATTGTCTTTGCTTATATAAGTCTAGTAAAATTTAGTTGGTTTTCCTATCTTCTGCATCTCTTGCAACATCATGAGTTGTTAAGCAACACCATAGATCTAAATAGATCAGATAATTCTGATCATAATTTTGTTTCTGCAGTCCATTATGGTAAGTGTTCCCACCTTGCCTTTGACATTGTCGCTTGTCTCCTGCCAAGACTGTGGTATTCACCAGAAGTTCTGACATACAGAGGAGAAAAATGATGGAACTCTTCAAGAATATTGGTACTCCCTCACAAATCTGTTTTAGAACATTAGTGAAGAATACATTTTTAGGACCATCCTGGTGAAGAAGATTATGGCAAATATACTCCACTTTTCCCTTTTCTTTGAGCCTGTGAATATCATAATCATTAATAAAGCAAGGAATACCAGCTATTCTGGTCCTTCAGAGTGGGACACTTTTTCAATCACATTTCAATCAATGAAACAAATAAACTATTAACATCTGTCTTTATTCCATGAGCTACAACATTAAATCCAGAATAAAATCTATGGACTCAAAACAAGAAAGTTTGGTCTAAGTTTATGTTTCTTCCACTATTATCAAACACTCTTAAAATTAATTTCCTTACTAATCCTTAATACTCTGTTTATAAGAATTAGAGAAATTAAGTTTCAGAGGGAAGAACAGCATATATCTTCAAGGTCATGGTGTCTACTTCATTTTTAGCAGCCTTCTGAGATTTAAGATTGGTTATAGATCTAGAGACATCTGTTATTTGTGAGGGTGGGTCCTGAGAAGTTTTGGCTTTGTTTCACTTGATAACTGCATCAGTAAGGTCATTACTCTTCCATAGATAACACAGTATTAGTTTCCTCCGGTGTAGGTTGGATGCTAACACTATTTGAGATGAGAATGGGGATACTTCTAACACTGAGGGTGAGGCCATCTCTTCCTCAGATAAAAAGAATCTCATCAGGATTTGCAATTTAAATCTACAAATTTTGTCTTCTCAAATATCACCATCACAACTTATGGAATTCCAATCATTCAATCAATGCCCTCACTTTAACTGTTTAATGCTCAAAACTGAGCATTAAAATTGTGATTTAATACAGTAAATCACATGATTAAAGCTTTTGAAAATTTTTGTTAGAGTAAGAAAGATAATAATTCTGGCCAGCATTTCTCAACACACTAACAAATGAAAATAATGAGCTTTGGACACAAAAAGGGTTTAATTGCCTATATTGACCAATGAAGTATTAGAGGAAACTAATGAGCTCAATGACTCAAATTCCTGGCTCTAGATATGATGCATATATTTTTTAAAAGACTCCCAGTCAAATGACAAGTTATTTTGTAGATGTTGATAAATTAATTTTAAAAAAACTTAGAAATAGAAAAGGACAGAAAAAAAACTGTCAAGAAGAATAATTTTGAAAATGTATTCATCATGTAATATTATTGCAAAACAATGATCAAATGCATTTTAAAAATACATCAAAGTTAGAAGTGTATAGTAACAGATTTCAAGATTTCTTTAAAAGTAGTCACAGCAGTAACAGTATTGTTAAAAAAGATACATAGATAAATAAAATAGTATAAACAGCCCAAAGTAGATTCACATAAATATAATCAACTAATCTTAGACAAAAATATAAGGACAATTCAATAGAAAAACAATAGCCTTTTCATCAAATGATTACAGAATATTTGTTCAAAAATTGGAAGTGCCTTACATTTCTCAAACAACTTAAAATATAACATTTGTAAATGTAAAATTAAAAACTGTAAAATGACTATGAGAAAATATAAGATACAACTTGTGTTACCATGAGTCTGGTGATATTTATATACAACACTAAAAGCACACTTTATGAAGGAAAAATAATTAAATTCGATCTTATTAAAATGAAAAATTTCTACACTGTGAGAAAATATTAGAATGATGACAAATGAAGCTACAGACATAGAGAATATATCAACATATCACATACTTAATGAAAGATTTATAGAATACGCAATAATACAAATAATTCAGAAACCCTAGCCATAAAAATAATAGACAAATGATCTGTACAGGCACACTGCCAAAATCATACAAATGTAAAGATGGAACTAAACCTAAGACAAGATGCTCAACATAATTTTTATTATGAAATGTTGCATTAAAATAAAAATAAGATTATACACCTATTAAAATGTCTAACTTCTGTAAAACAATATTTAAAAAATTAAAAATGCACAAAGACAATGAATGAATATTTCTCAAAAAAAGACATATGTCTTAGTCTATCTTCACTGGGACATGATACACAATTTAAAGGAGGAAAGGATTATTTTGACTCACAGCTCCAAAAGTTTCAGTCCATATTGGAAAGGCTTAAATTCAGCAAAGATATGGTGGAAAAGCCTGGACAGATGAACCAAGAAGCTGAGAGAGAAGAGAGAAGTTAGAAATGGAAATATATTCACCCAGGTCACACACCCTATGACCTGTTTCATCTGACAAGACCCAAATTTCCTAACAGCAGGTCAACTATGTCATTCCCATGATTCAGTCACCTTCCTAGTGTCTCATTTGTGAGTATATGAGTCCTTTGAGGGGAAACTTTTTTATCTCATCTCATCTCATCTCATCTCATCTCATCTCATCTCATAATTCTAGCTCCCATAAGACACATACCCCTCTCTTTATACAGAATATATTTAGTTCATGTATAAGTGTTATCAAAGTTTTAATAGTTTCAACAATGCTGATAAGTTCAAATTCAAAGTCTCTCTCTCTCTCTCTCTCTCTCTCTCTCTCTCTCTCTCTCTCTCTCTCTCCCTTTCTCTCTTTACCAGGAATCAAACTCACTAGCTCCCAATTGCCAGGCAGGCACTTATGCCACTGAGCTAAATTCCCAGTCCCAAAGTCCCTTCTTATATATGAGGCAAATTCTTAGCTATGTATGAGTTTATGTACAAATAAAAAAGAGTTAAATACTTCTAACACAAAATGGCACAGGTCCTTATTCTGGTGGTAAAACTAAATGTTGTAACCTCTGTAAAGGGTATTCCACATTACATATACATGTGTTATAATTCAAACCATCTATCCAAATTCTAGAAATTACCCTGAAAAGACCTTCAACAATCCAAAAATTCGTTTTGGTAATTGTATAATTCTGAAAATATTCTAAATGTTTCCACTTAAGAGAATGGTTGAGAAAACTATGGTGCATCACAATGGTGTATACACAATGGGGTATTGTTGAACTTAAAAAAATAGGAATGATCTATGTACTCATTCCAGGTGACTTTTGGGATACAAAATTTAAAGTGTAAAATGTATCTGGATTTTGTTTTATTTTTCCATAGCTTAAAAATATATCTATGGTATGTTTCTTTGTGTTATGAAAAGAGGAAAATATCAGAATATAAATATATGTAATAATTTTTGCAAAAAGAAAATATGAAACATAAATTAGAAACTAAAGAGATTAGTTATCTAAGTAGAGTGAGTAAAAACAAGATTGAAAACATGATAGATAACATGATTTAGAAGGTATTGTGGTAGGAGTGAGATTTCTCTGTGTTTATTTTTCCAAAAGGTTTTAATTTTTGAAAATATACTAATGCTTTTCATACTAGAAGTGCCAACCACTCATCCTAGACTTTGAAGTAGAGAAACCAGGACAGCAAGTACTTTTGTCAGAGGATGACATTTTGAACTGCAGTTGTTCTCCAAACTCACAGGTTTAATTCCAACCTAACAGCTGCACTGCAGTCCATGAAATATTTACATTGTTTTTTTGCTAAATTATATACATTATTTACCATATCATCTATTAAATATTTAGTGTCTTTCCAAATATGTCATGTATCACACTCCATTTCTCTTGTTACTTTTAGCAATAAATAGAAAATGCTAAGTCTGATAGAATCCTGAAGTGGCTGTGGCAAAGAAGAAAGCAGGGAAGGAAGGAAGTATGGAGAAGCAGAAGGCAGTTATCTGAAAAAGGGCTCAGTGTTGTATTGATATTCACTATTTTCTCAACTTTCCTACCCTAGCTAAGATAATCATTTCTATCACTTAAAGAAGATACGTTTTTTTCTAATAATTTATATGTATAAGTGGCTACTTTCAAGTACCTTGGAAATTGCTGTTATCTTCAGGAACCCTGGTTTACAATAGCCAGATATGTCAGATCATTTGTTTAATATAACACTATGATAATATGAGAAGTAAAGAGACCTTATTCAGAACTCTTCTCTACAAAAATAGAATTGAATACATTCAACAGCATATAAATGAAGTATGTGCAACTCTCCCTAATCAATATGAATATTTCATTCCCTGAGAAATAGTCATTAATGATGCATTATCAATGGGATATATATGGCACTTACAATCAGTGAAAGATGACAAACTATGAAGACCATTCATAATGTTAGAGATATAAGAAAACAAAATAACTAGAATGTTCTTACTTAAGCAAGATTTTTTAAAAACTTAGGCACTATTAACAAATTTGGGTATCTTCAATATATGATGATCGTGTATTTTTGTCTTCTATTGAAATTAATAGAACCTTGATTTTTAGAAAAGTACATGAAAACTGTATTTCATAGCCTTCCTGGTATCTGAAGGTGCCATATGATGAGGTTTTAGCTAATGAGTAAATGGAAATGCTCTATGGGGCTGCTAGAGGTTTCTTGATCCTTCATCTTGGTGTTTGAAACCTGATGATAATGACTGGAACAAAAATAGTCATGTTGGATCATGATGATGACTATTATGCCATAAAAATCAAACTACATTAAGCTGGATAAAATTGTCACTGTAATGACTGTGGTGTTGTTGTACCAGCTCTTAAATGCCTACCCCAATCCTTGTTTTGCTTTAAAATTAATTATTTGTCTTACTTAAGCTACTCAGCTTTGGGTCTCTGCCATTTGTAGCTAGACTTACTGTATACTCCCACAACTAGGTTCATGCAGTATCACTTCCTGTCTATAATGTAAACCTACAGGCACTGTGTACCCATATACTTAGGTCTGTTTACTGCCAAATAATTTTCTGAAACTACTTATTTATATTTTAATGGTGCAAGTGCAACTTTATAGGTTATTTCAATCATAACTGCCCACTCAGTATGAAAGACTCTTTTTATTTCTTCTTAATTTTAGTCAAGGTGTACTAATGTTTGGTGAGTATGAATACCCTAAATTAATCTCTAATATTTATGGAATGACCTAATAATATGTTAGTGATGTGAATGTGCTGAAACACATTACTGATGTTTCCACCCTAAGAGCTGTCAAGATCTTGCTAGATAATTTTTATTTGTTAGACTGAATAGTTATTTCCAATTAATATACAGATGTAAGTGAATTGGCATATTTTACTTATCCATAAAAATTAAACTACTAAAAAATCACTCATCTAACATATATAATTGTTTCAAAATTTCCTTAAACTCCACTACACTTCAGTTCAACAAACATTTTTGTATACATACCATATTTTAGGAAACAGGAAACAAACTTTTCTGAGTCCAAAGCTTGCAATCTGGAGAGAGATAGGGGTACAAACAGTTTTGAAGGAAGTGTTTGAATGAAAATTATCCTCAAATGAATGGGTATGATATTTATATTTTTGCTTTAAATGTAGTCATCTACGGCATTAATATATCTTTTAAATCTTCCAGATTTTCCATTTTTCTTTGCTGAAGCATACTGAATCACCTCATCTTACAGCTGGGATTTCCTGAAATTTCTACTTTGAACAATGAAAATCCCCCAAATGCACTGCAGGTGTTTTATAGGAAAGCCATTCTTTAAAATTTACTTGAATAGCTTATAATATTTTATGATTAAGACTGATGATTTTATAAATTTACATGATTGCCACTATACCAGTAATGTCTTTAGACATATTAAATGAATATGAATGATCTTGATTATTTAAATATTTAAGTGGAAAAAATCTATTTTATGTCATGATAAACTGCTTGAGTTTTGTCCATGAAAGTATCCATGAAGCAAAAGTGCTACCAACACTGTACTAACAAATATATACTATATTAAACAAATGTCAATATGAACCAAAAGGATTGGCACATATACCAGCATTAGATGACATTGCTTTTAGGTCTTGAAGCCCAATGTAATGTCATTTGTTTTGATGTATCTTAGTTTATCTCTTTAGGTTAAGTTTCAACTCTGTGCCCTCTTTCAGGTGGATTTGGTCTTGATGTTTTTGCATAAGCTACATTTAGAATTCCATGATGTACACACTGATAATTTTTTTAGTTCCTTGACTTTTGGGAATTGAGACCAGATATAGAACCTTTGCATTGGATCATAGGGATTCCAACCTACCTTAACATATGACCCCTGCTCTATTCATAATTCCTTAGTTGCAGAATAGTCTGATGATAAAAATATGGGATTTTGAAACAACTCCAAAGATCTTTCAAATGTGAACTCTACAGATAATTTTCTGTATTCCCACCTTAATCTCTATTTTTATTTCATTTAAAAATCAATCATGAAATTGCAAATTACCTTATTTTAAATTGGATAAAATTCACTTCAGAAAATCCATATGACAGTATAGTTTGGATAAGAGAACATCAATAACAAACATTATTTTGTTTTAACTTGAACTGAGCTATCATGTTATGGCATTTTATTCGTATTTGCAATTATGGGAAATCTTTAACTGAATTTGAACCCAGAAAAAACTCAGCAGCTTATGGGGTTGTTGGCTACCATGCCCCCACTCTCAAAGGTCCTCAGCAGTTAAAGGGAACCTCTGCTGCCTCTCCCCCACACCTAGATGACCTCAGCTACCCCTCCCTTTTACCTGGACAACCTTAGCACCAAAGGAGCATCAGTGACACCTTATACCACCTGCACTTCTTGGCTGGGCTGATGGGAGCCTCAGGAACCCCTCTTCTACCCAGAGAACCTTGACAGGCCTGCAAGTGTGGTGATTCCCCATAAAGCAGAGAACCTCAGTGGCTCAGACCTTGGCAAACCCTCCCCCAACCCAAAAGATCTTGGTAAGTCAATGACAGCACAGCTTAATCATTCTTCTGTACAGAGAACCCTGGATGGACTGGCAAGAGCACCAGCAGAGAAACCCAAAAGGGCCTGCAAGATCTCCAGTGACACAGTAGTGTCCTGACTCAGGAACACATTGACTGGTGGGTCTGGAAACCTGGAGCATCCTGAAGCCACAGTAGCAATGCGAGCTAATTGTTGGTTCATATCAATACTCCTAGGTTAGTCAGCCTAGGAAGAAAATAAGAATCACACAACTGACCTACAGAAGGAATTCAAGTGACTGGCCACTGCCCTACACTGTAGGATCTAAGAGCTGGGTGAACATCAGCCACACAGTAGGATCCTAAAATACACATGATGGACAATTGTGACAGGCAGGATTTGAAAAAAGTCTGAAATATTAATCCAAGAGGTGAAAATGACAAAACAAAAAGGCAAAATTCCATCTCAAACATACAGCCCATCTGGTATAGCAGACACTGAAACAGAGGTCATTGAAAGTTACACACCAGAAATTTCTGAAAAGATAGCAAGTGAAATAAGTTAACAATTTCATAAGGCTATAGAGGATATCAGATTAGAAATAATCTCTCAGGTAAAGAAAGAAACAACAACTTTAATAAAGGAGTTGCTCAGCATAGCTAGAGAAGACATAGATTAAAAAAAGTGCAAGACCATGGGAAAATGATGGAAAACTTGAATGAACAATATAAGAAAGAATTACATACATGAAACAAATACAAAGAGATATCTAAGAAAAACTGAAGATAAAATTTCAGACCTTGAAAACAGGATTACAGTTCATGATCAGGAAAAGAAAGAACTCTTAAGAATTATGGGACCATGAAATAAAATTTCAACAGCTCCAAGATGATACAAAGAAAAAAATATAGCGATAGATATCAATGATAATGCAGGAGTCAATGCAAATAACATAAAAAATATTCACAGAAGTAGTACAGAAAATTTCTCAAGCCTTGGAAAATAATTTGATATACAGATAAATAAGGCATATAGAACTACAAAAAACCATAACCAAAATATATCTATGATAAAACATAATAATCAAGATCCAAGAAACTTAGCATAAAAACAGAATACTAAAAGCTGTTAGAGAAAAAAAAAAAGCTCAACTATTAAGAAAGCCCATTAGAATCACGACTGACTTCTCAACACAAACCTTCAAGTCGATTTTGGAGTGAAGTATCTCAAGCCCTAAAAGAAAATATTTAGCCTATATTTACATACCTGAAAAACTTTTTTTCAAAATTAATGGAGAAAAAAGATACTTCCATGAGAAAGAACAACTGAAAAAATTCATGTCCACCAAGCCAAACCTATAAAGAGTACTAAAAGACATACTAGATAGATAAAACTGACCCCAATTCCCAGAATAAGAACTGAAAAAAACCACCAGGCAGGACAAGCAATTAAACAAGGTAATGAGCAGGGAACCAACAATAGGAAAATAACATGATACAGTTAAACAGTACATATAAATTATAACCATCAATGTAAATGGCTTCAATTCATCAAAAAAAATATATATTGTCAGAGTGGATCAGGAGATAAGATCCAATAATATGCTCTATAAAATAAACATATCTAAGAAAACCCTCATAGACTGAAAGTCAAAGGATGGAAAACAATATACCATGTGACAGGAGCACAGAAACAAGCAAGGATAGCTACTATATTTGCAGACAATGTGATCTTCAAGCCAAAAATTATCAAAAGAGCATTTTCTCTCCCGTTCATTTTGGTAGGTGCTCAAAATGAAAGAACAACTGGAAGTGGGGAAAGGAGAAAACATAGAAAAAAGAATATATGTATATAGGTATACATATATATATATATATATATATATATATATATATATATATATGTGTGTGTGTATATGCATAAATCTACAAGATAGATAACTATACTATTAATCTCTCTAAATTCATCAAAAGAACAGTTTGTGCTCTCATTGTTTGATTTTTTATCTTTTTTGTTTTCAAGAGAAAAAAAGGAAAAAATTGATAAACGAGAATTAACAAATGTAAAAATAACAAAAGCAAAATGACAAAAAATCTGTATACAGGTTATCCAAACAAAATGACAGGAATTTAACAATGGTTGGGACAGTACACATTGCTTTCTTCAAAGTAGTCACTCAGGCAGCTAGACACAGTAATAAAATAAAAGAATAAAACAGAAAAAAATATTGGTTTTGTAAAACAAGTCAGGAGGAAATCCCCCACAGTTGCCACAATGCGCATTGCCATCCTCCATGTAGGTGTGGAGGGAGAACACTAACCCCAGGTCTGCAAAGTCAGCCAAACAATACAAGCATCAAGCTATTCCTTCCACCTCAGTTGCTATCATCTCACACATAGTCCTCTGAATCAGGCAGTTGCTTACCACATGAGGAGGGAGAAGATGGTCTTCTGGTTTCCCAGCCCATGCACTGATTGGCTCATAGGAAGCTGTGGTTTTTCTTCTTGCTGAGTCTCTTACTGAAACACATGGCAGAGCCTGCCTCACAGGAAGGCAATGTTCTGCTTCTTGCTGAGTCTCTTACCAATCTGCATGGCAAAGACTGCTTCATGGAATCATTTTTTTCATGCCTAAATCTTGTAACCTGAACAATATTCAATATATGAACTAGTTTTAATTTCCTATTTTTTTTAAATTCTGCATTGATTTATCTTTCATTTATTTTGTTTTTAAAACTTTTAAAAAGTAAAATTTAAAAAGTCCTTCCCAAAAAATGATCAAAAGAGATAAAGAAGGTCATCACATACCTGTTAGGGGAAAAATTCCTGGAGGGAGAGATAACAATCATAAATATACATGCTCCAAATACAGGAGGACCCAACTATATAACATAAATAATTACAGACATGAAAAAATCAAATATTCAATAACACAACTGTAACATGGGACCACAATTCCCCATTGTCACAAAGAGATTGATCAACAAGACAAGCTCAGCAAATAAAAAAATAGAACTGAATCAAACCTGTGGAAAAATGGACTTAGTGGATGTTTGCCTAGTGATCCACCCAACGATATCAAAATACACATTATTCTCAGCTACATATGGCATATACTCAAAAATAGACAATATATTAGACCATAAAACATGCTTAAATAAATGCAAAGGGATTGAAGCTATCCCTTGTATATTATCTGACCACAGTGCACTGAAATTGGAAATTGATTGCAAAAGAAACTTCAAAACCTACATAAACACTCTCCTAAACAACCAGTGGGTTACAGATGAAATTAAAGAAGAATTTACATATCTACAATTCAATGAAAATGCAGATATAGTATATCTACCAGAATCTCTGGGATGCAGTGAAAGTAGTCCTAAGAGGGAAATATATAGAAATACATTGTCACATCAGGAAAACAGAATAAGCACAAATAAACAACCTAATGATGCAGCTTTAGCTTCTAGAAAAGGAAGAGCAATTCAAGACCAAAACTTACAGAAGATAGTAAATTATAAAAATCAGAACAGAAATAAACACAATGGAGACTAAGAAAACATTAAAAAGAATTGATGAAGAATTGGTTTGAAAGAATAAATGAAATTAGTAAATCCCTAGCTAACCTTATCAAGAAAAGGAATGAAAAAAACACAAATTCATGCAACGAGGAATAAAAAGGGAGAAATTATTACAGATCCTGTGTAAATTGAGATCATCAACACTTGCTTTGAAAATTTTTACTCATGTAGGCTTGAAAATACAGGAGAAATATATACATTCCTAGAAATGCATAAATTTCCAAACCTGAATCAAGAAGATATAAAACTTCAAATAACACAATATCAATTACTGAAATTGAATATGTAATTAAAAGCTTACCAATAAAAACAAATCCCAGGTCCTTATGGATTCATGGCTGAATTCTACAAGAAATTTAGAGAAGATTTAATGCCATTAATTCTCAAAGTGTTAATGAAATTGAAAAGGAAAAAGCTCCCTCTAACTTGTTACTGGAGTCAAGTACTACCCTGATACCAAACCCAGAGAAAGATCCAACCAAAAAGGAGATCTTCAGGCCAATATCCCTAATGAACACTGATGCACAAATTCTCAATAAAATACTAGCAAACAGAAAGCAGTGATTCATCAAGAAAATTATACACCATGACCAAGTGAGATTCATCCCAGGAATTTAGGGATGGCTCAACATATACAAATCAATAAATGTAATTCTCCTGGTAAGCAGTGGTGCAAGCATACTGCAGGCATGCTTGGAAAAGAACAAGTTAGCATATCCCAAGATCCAGCCATGTTAGAACTTAGGGGGCTGAACAAGAAAGCAACAAGTCCTTCCTCCTGGTAAGCAGTGGTATGAGCAAGCAGTGGGCGTGCTAAGAAGAGAACAAGTTAGTGTCTTGCATGGGCCTACCCATGCAGAGGCTGAGAATCAAAATCACACACACACCCCACCCCCGTTTAGCAAATGGAAGGTGTCAAGGATAGCTGGAGTTGATAGCAACTAAGGAACATAAAGCACCTAAATACTTGTATTGTTGGGTTGATTATGCTGACCTGAGACCAGAAGTCTGAGCATCTCTCCGGAGGATGACAGTATGCAATATAGCAAATATAGGAGGTTTCCTTCTATCTTCTTTTTGAAGGCAAATATTGTTTTCAGTGTCATGTTTTGTTCTGATAAATTGTATTGCTATATTCAATATTCTTTTTTTCATAGGTTTTATAATGTTCTGTTTTTGGTTTGATTCTGCTATACCTGATTGAATGGACAGCTATTGTGACAATAACAAGATATACTATGAAAACTATTACTGTTATCCCTGTATAAGTGCCTGTTTTGCAAGCACAGGTCACAAGTTTGATACTGGGTATCAAAAAAAGGGGGGGTGCTAAAAAACTTGGCTTTCCACATGTCAAAGACTAAAACTAGACCCATGTCTATCACTATGCACTGAGCTACAGTCAAAATGGATCAAAGTTTAAATATACAAACAGAAACATTAAATCTACTCGAAGACACAGTAGATAAAAACTCTGAAGACTTAAGGCTGGTGAAGAGTACATGAACAACACTCAAACCACACAGGAAGTACTTCAAACAGTCAACAACTGGGATCTCATCAATTAAAACATTTTTGCACTTCAAAAGAAATTACAGAGTGAAAGGAAAACTGTGGAATGGAAAAAAAATAGCCAACTGTCCTTCAGACATAGAACTTCAATCTAGAATATATGAGCAACTGAAAAACATCAGAGCCACCAAATTCAAAGACCCAACCAAAAATGGGCATCTGAGATGAATATGTACTTCTCAGTTGAAGAAATATAAATGGAAAATAAAGACATGAAGAAATATTCTACATCACTTGTCAATCATTAAGTGTAAATTAAAACAACATTGAGATTCCACCTCACACCAAAAAGAATGGCTATTAACAAGAAAACAAGTAACTAATGTTGATAGGGCTTTGTGGGAAAAGGAATGCTTCTCCACTGTTAGTGGGTATATAGACTGGTACAACCAATGAGGAAATCAGTGTGGAAATTCCTCAAAAAAAATGGAATTAAAAGTCCTATTCAACTCAGCTATTCTCCTGGGTATTTTTACAGAAGAATTGGAAATATCATGTCACAGTGATGTATATGTACAATTATGTATATAACAGCACACTTTGTAATAGCTAGATCTTGGAAACAACCCAAATGCCCATCGACTGTAGAATAGATAAAAAAGGCATGATATTTTATACAATGGAGCATTACTCACCTATAAAAAAGAATAAACTTGAGGCTTTTATAGGTAAATGGATGCAATTGAGATCACAATCATAAGTGAAATAAATGAAACATGTAAATTTTGCATTGTCCCTGTAGTGTAAAAAAGAAACAAAGAAACTGAAAGAGTAATGTGATCCAAAATGTGCAATAGATATTGTGAAAATGAAAGGGAAAGTTCTCAAAAGGAAAGAACACCTGGAATAGGGGAAAAGAAAACGAAGATGGGAAAAGATTATATGTATATGGGTATACATATATATGTGTGCGTGTGTGTGTGTGTGTACAAGATAACTATATTTCTAATCGTTCTAAGTTCCTCAAAAAGAACAGATTGTGCTTTCATTGTTTGACTGATCAATTTTTCATGCCTAAATCTTGTAACCTGAACAAATAGTTTTAAGATAACAATATGCAATATATTAACTAGTGTTAATGTCCTACTATGTTTGAAATTCTGTATCATTTCTATATTTTTTGTGTGTTTTTCAAATAAAATGAAGCCTCACTGAGCCCTCCTTGCCACCAGGAACATCGCAGAAGCCCGCCTCAGGCATAGGTTGCCTGAGACTGCAGCCACTGGGCTCCCCCTGCCACCAGGAACATCAGGGAAGCCTGAAACAGGCCTAAGCTGCCTGGAACTGCCGCCGCTGGGCCCACCCTTCCACCTGGAACATAGGAACCTTGGACTACAATGGATTGCCGTGCTGGCTGGATAATAGAATCAGGAACCCTTCACCCAAACAGAAGACCTCAGCAGGCTTGTCAATGTAGTGAGTTTGCCAGTAAAATAGAGGTCTGCAGTTGGTAAATAGGAGTGGAAATGAAACTCCCTCCAACTGTAAGACTGGCAAATCTGGCAAGAGAGTGGGTCATCCCACCCAGCACAGAGAACATCAGAAAGACTGAGAAGTGCCCCAATAAGCCCCCCCAACTTAGAGATAATTAAAAGTGTTTATGAGGCCCCCAGTGACACAGTAGGGTTTCAGCTGACACAAACACTATAGCCAGGGTGATCTGGTAACCTGCAACAACCTGAAGGTATAACAACAGCAGGAATTAAGAGTTGCTCTACATCAATACTTTTATGCTAGTTAGCCCAGAAAGAATATAGGACTCACCCATCAGGCCCTGTAGCAGGAATTCAGGTGACTGGATCTCCTCTTCATTGTGGTACCCAGCAATTAGACAAACATCAACAACACAGTAGGACCCTAAAACTCACATTAAATACTGTTGGGATAGAAAGACCAGATATTTACCCAAAAGGTGAAAATGACCAAACAAAAAGGCAAAATGTAATCTCAAACATCTAGTCCATCAGGAGCAAGTACAGGTGACAACAAAGTAGAGGACCTTAAAAGTCACACACCAGAAATCTCTGAGAAGATAGCAAATGAAGTAAAGAAACAAATCCATGAGGCTATAGAAGAACTCATGCTAGCAATAATGTCTTACATAAAGACAGAAATAACCTTAGTAAATCAGTTGCTCAACACAGCTAGAGAACAAATAGATAAAAAAATACAGAAGCATGGGAAATTGATTGAAACTTTTAATGAACAATACAGAAAACAAGCAGAATCCATGAAAAAAATTCAAAGAGATATCCAAGAAACAAAAAATTGTATTGAAAGCTGGCAAATCTGTTTAAATAGCTGAGGATAGAATTTCAGACCTTGAGGACAGGAGGGCAGATAATGATCATGAAAGGGTAGAACATATAAAAACAACAAAGCAGCATGAAATGACAATCCAGCAGCTTCAAGATGATGCAAGGAGAAACAATGTAAGATTAATAGGCATCTGTGTGGGGGCAGGAGACAAGACAAAGGGCATAACTAAGCTGTTAACAGAAGTAATGGCAGAAAATTTCCCAAACATGGGGAAAAAATCTGATATACAAATAAGTGAGACATATAGAACACAAAACAATCACAACCAAAATAAATCTATACTCAGACATATAATAATTAAGATCTCAGACATGAAACATAAATACAGAAAACTAAAAGCTGCTAGAGAAAAGACACAACTCACTTATCAAGGAAGGCATATTAGAATCATGGCAGACCTCTCAGTGCAAGCTGTCAGGTTAAGACAAGCTTGGAGTGAAGTTTTTCAAGGCCTAAAAGAAAAAAAAAATTTCACCCCAGACTGCTGTACCCAGCAAAACTGTCTTTCAAATTTAATGAAGAAACAAGATATTTCCATGACAAAAACAACTGAAGAAATTCATGTCCATCAAACCAACCTTAGAAAGAGTGCTGAAAGACATACTAGATAGAGATAAAAATGACCACAATCTCCAAAACAACAACAGAAAGAAACCACCAGGCTGGACAAGAATTTAAACTAGGGAGAAAAGAAGGAAACAAACAATAGGAACACAACATGGCAAAGTCAAGCCAGTATATATCAGTGATATCCATAAATGTAAATGGGCTCAAGTGACCTATAAAAAGGAAGAGGTTGATGGAATGCATCAACAAACAGGACCCCACAATATACTGTATACAAGAAACACATCTGACTCAAAGAAACTCATAGATTAAAAGTCAACAGATGAAAAACAGTATTCCATGCAACAGAAACCCGGAAAAAGAGCAGGGATAGCTATTCTGTTTGCAGACAAAGTGAACTTTAAAAGTAAAAGATTAAAAGAGATAAAGAAGGCCACTACATACTTATTAGTGGAACACTACAAGAGGAAGAACAATTATAAATATATATGCACCAAATACAGGAGCATCCAAATATATGACAAATATGAATGGATATGAAAAACCAAATACACAAGAACACAATTGTAGTAGGAGACCTTAACACCCCATTGTCACAAAGAGATAGGTCAACTGGACAAAAAGTCAGCAAAGAAATAACTGAACTGTATCATGCCTGTTAGCGAATGGATTTAGTGAATGTTTACAGAGTGTTCCACCCAACCACATCAGAACATACATTCTTCTCAGCTGCACACTGGTCATTCTCAAAAATAGACCATATATTAACCCATAAACATTCTTAACTAAAAGCAAAGGGAGTGAAATTTTCCCATGCTTAATATCTGATCATAGCACAATAAAATTGGAAATCAATGGCCAAAAAACTTGCAAAATCTGTAGAAATACCTGGAAATTAAACAAAAACCATCTGAATAACCAGTGGGTTATAGATGAAATTAAAGAGGAAATAATTCAATACCTACAACACAATGAAAATGCAGATACAACATACTGTAACATATGGGATGCAATGAAAGCAGTCCTAAGAGGGAAATATATAGCAATAAATAGTCACATCAACAAAATGGAATTAACACAAGTAAATAACCTAATGTTACATCTCAAGCTTCTAGAAAAGGAAGAGCAAGTCAAATCCAAACCTCATAGAAGGGAGGAAATTGTAAAGATTAGAGCAGAAATTAATGCAATTTAAACTAAAAAAAAATACAAAGAATTAATGAATCAAAAAACTGTTTTTTGAGAGAATAAACAAAATTGATAAACCTCTAGCTAACCTTATCAAGAAAAAGATAGAAAAAACTCAAATCCACACAATAAGGACTGAAAAAAAAAGAAATTACTACAGATTCCATGTAAATTCAAAAATCATGAACACCTACTTTGAAAATCTTTATTCATATGGGTGGAAAACAGAGGAAATGGACAGATTTCTAGGAACATATAAACTACCAAAGCTCAACCAAGAAGATATAGTAATTTTGAATAACCCAATATTAGGTACTGAAATAGAATATGTAATTAAAAACTTACCAACAAAGAAAAGCCCAGGGCCTGATGGATTCACAGCTGAATTCTATAAAAAAATTAGAGAAGATTTAATGGCAATACTCCTTAAACTCTTCAATGAAATTGAAAGGGAAGCAGTTCTCACTAACTCATTCTTGGAGGCACGTATCACTCTGATACCAAAACCAGAGAAAGACCCAACCAAAAAGGAGAACTATAGACCAGTCTCACTAATGAACATTGATGCAAAGATTCTCAATAAAATACTGGCAAATAGAATGCAGCAAATCATTAAGAAGTTTATACACCATGAACAAGTGGGATTTAGTCCATGAATGCAGGGATGCTTCAATATATGCAAATCAATAAATGTAATACACCACATCAACAGAGCCAAAAATAAAAATCACATGATCATCTGAATAGATGCAGAAAAAGCTTTTGATAAAGTCCAAAACCTTTTCATGATAAAAACTCTACAGAAACTTGGAATAGAAGGTATGCACCTCAGTCTCACAAAGGCCATCTCTGACAAACTAACAGCCAATATTATACTAAATGAACAAAACCTGAAAGCCTTCATTCTAAATTCAGGAACAAGACAAGGATGTCCAATATCACCACTCCTATTCAATGGTTCTGGAAATATTAGCCAGAGGAATTAGACAAGAGGGAAAAATAAAAGGAATAAAAATAGTAAAAGAAGTTAAATTATCATTATTTGCAGATGACATGATACTCTACATGGAAGACCCCATAAACTCCATTAAAAGACTACTACAGGTAAAATACAAATTCAGCAGCATAGCTGGGTACAAAGTCAATGCACAAAAATCAATAGCATTCCTGTACACACACAAAAAAAAACTTACCAAGAGAGGAATTATGGAAATATCGCCTTTCAAAATAGCATCTAAAAAAATAAAATACCTAGGAACAAACCTAACCAAGAATGTAAAAGAACTATATGCTGAAAATTATACTACCCTAAAAAAGGAGATTGAAGAGGATATTAGAAAATGGAAGGATATTCCTTGCTCTTGGTTATGAAGAACCAACATTGTGAAAATGGCCATACTCACAAAACTGTTATACAGATTTAATGCAATCCCAAACAAAATACCGTCAACATACATTAGAAATCTAGAGAAAACATTCCTAAAATTCATTTGTAAACAGAAGAAACCTAGAATAGCAAAGGCAGTTCTGGGCAACAAAGAGAAGACAGGAGGCATCTCAATTCCTAACTTGAAACAGTACTATAAAGACAGTTATAAAATCAGCATGGTACTGGCAAAGAAATAGACATGAGGATCAATGGAACAGAATAGAAGATACAAGCACTACTAGAAATCCTCAGCCATTTGATATTTGACAAAGGGGCTAAGCATATTCACTGTAAAAAAGATAGCTTTTTTAATAAATGGTGTTGGAAAACTTGGCTTTCCACATGCCAAAGACTGACAATAGACCCATGCCTATCACCATATAATAAACTAAAATCAAATGGATTAAGGATCTAAATATTAAAACAGAAACACTAAATCTAATGAAAGACAAAGTCGGTAAAAATCTTGGAGACATAAGGGTAGGGAGAGAATTCATTAATAAAACGCAAACCATAAGGGAAATACTTCAAAGAATCAACAACTGGGATCTCATATTACTAAAAAGTTTTGTACTTCAAGAGAAATCACCAACAAAGTACAAAGGAAACCCACAGAATGGGAAAGAATTTTAGCCAACAATCCCTCAGACAAAGGACTTATATCCAGAACATATAAAGAATTGAAAAAAATAAAGACCCCAAAATTCATAGACCCTCTCCAAAAATGTGCATCTGAGATGAACACACAGTTCTCAGATGAAGACATACAAATGGCAAATAAATATATGAAGAAATGTTCACCATCACTGGTCATTCAAGAAACACAAATTAAAACAGCATTGAGATTTCATTTCACCCCAGAAAGAATGGCTGCCATCCAGAATACAACTGATAACAAATGTTGGCTAGGCTGTGGGGAAAAAGGAACACTTCTCCACTATTGGTGGAAGTGCAGACTGGTGCAGCCACTATGGAGGTCAGTATGGAGATTCCTCAAAAAACTAGGATTGGAAGTTCCATTTAATACAACTATTCCCCTCCTTGGTATTTTCCCAGAAAACCTAAAAAGGTCATATCACAGTGATATATGTGCCCCTATGTTCATAGCAGCACAATAGCTAAATCTTGGAAACAACCAAAATGCCCATCAACCAGAGAGTGGATGAAAGAAATGTGGCATTTTTATACAATGGAATAAAACTCAGCTATAAAAAGGATGATCTTGAAGGCTTTATCAGTAAATGGAGGCAACTTGAGACTATCCTGATTAGTGAAATAAACAAGACTCACATTAATAAATATCACATTCTCTCTCTAGTGTAAAAAATGATAAGAATGGACAGAATAATGTTATCCAAAAATTATAATAGATATAAAAGTATAATAGATATAAAAGTATAATAAATATAATAGATATTGTAAAAATGAAAGGGGAGAAAAGTACTCTAATGGAGATAATGGTATGTATAGTGTGTAAATAGATGACCATATTACTAAGCTTTTTCTAGATCATTGAACAGAAGAGTTTGTACTGTTTATGTTTGAGTGTGCTGCCACATTTTATGCTTTGACATTTTAACTTTAACAACTAGTGTTAAGTTAACAAGATGTAATATATCACCTAGTGATAACATGTTAATTTTTTTTTCGAACTCTGTATTCTACATTTTCTTCTTTTTTTCTATTTTGCTTAATTTTCTTTTCTTTCTCTCTTAAAATAAAAAAAAACTAAAAAAGTAATGAAATATAAATGAATTTGTAATATTATTCTGTCACCAAAAGATATGTATTAAAAATGTAGCAAAATGTGGCTACTAAAATGTGCTCCAGTGGCCATACTCTCCAGATAAATGATCTGTCCTTTTATATCTCAGTTGTTTTGTCTCTAGATATCTTTTTCTCTTTACTGGTCCACTTTCAATTGTATATGCTTACAGTATTTTGGAGAGGTGCTAAAGACAAAGATCTGAGGTCTAAGGTTTTAATGGAGATTTTGTTCCGACTGAATTTTTACTGATGATTTCAAATTTGAGATTAGAAAAAGAGAAGTTAAACAAGCAATTCTTTTCATAGCCCTATTTTTCTTACATTGCATCCCATTAAATACCTTTCATTTTGCTAATTCTAAACAATTTAAAATCTATTTCCTAAATTGGCATTTAGGAACTTAGTATTTAAATGCCAAAGAATAAAAAGGATTATGTAGAGTAGTGAATAAAATTAAATAAAGCTCAATCTTTATTAGTTCATCTATTAAGAAAAAACTGATTTCAGAACAAATGAAATCAAATGTTCTTTAAAAGTATAAGAACAGTTCAAATTCACCAAAGAAATAAACCAGTTCTGGCATTCGACCAATTCCTCGGGCCTCCTTGGGAACTAAGATCTGTCTGCACATCAATGAAAGAATCAGTATTTGAGACATGAGGTAACTTTTGGCAGACATTGAAAAAGGCACCAAATGGTCTCTGTCTTTCCTGTGATCAACTGTGAAATGAAAACCTACCAGTTAAATCACTTCTGCTGCAACCTAAGTCATTCTTCCTGAGCACAATGCAGAATAAATCTTAGTGCCCTCTGGGCCATGAAATTTTTCTTAAAATAGAGCCAACAATGTGAAGTTTCTGTGTTTGGAACATTTTCTGATATTTCAATTATAGTTTAAAGTTTAGTCCATTGGTGAATTTTCTGGTACACACAGTTCCAACTTAATTTAAATGTTAGCTGTACCACTGATTAGCTGTATGTACTTGTTCAAATCATTTCTTTTCTACAGCCTTCATTTCATCTATCTATAAATTTAAAAAATGATTTAAAATTTCCCTCTAAGTCTGAAGGTTCTATGAATTCAATTAATTTTCTGCTATATAAAGCATTTACCAAGTGGTATTATGACTCAGTTTTAATTCATATTTCCCACTTCCTTCCAAATTTAAAATATCAAATATGATCTTGCAAAGAGACTTAGTTGTTACATGGCCATTCTTACATATTCATGGAAGAGCTATCTACCTTCACAGGTAATATATTCTTATTTTATAGCTAGGCCTCCACACTTCATGCATTCATCCCTTTGTCTTACGATAATTTTCTCTTTATACAACATAATATTTAGGGTTATAATTTGAAAATATGGCATCTTTTCGTAGGAACTAGCATATTGTCAATCTGGACTTGTAACAATTAAACTTTAGGAAGTGTGTATGCCTCTAGATAAAGGAAGCCTTACCAAATGGTATTTGAATTTAAGTAACAGGGATTCCAACATTCTGGGGGAAAGCAGATGAGGATACGTCATTATTTTTTAAACTAAAATTGTTTTATTCAATTAATTTAAGATGCATATTCACATATTCATACATACATATGAAAGTATAGATATACAAATACATTTCATCCAGATAAATGGTTTTATGTACATACTGTGAGAAAACAATTTTCAATTTACATAAATATATTTAATACAGTCTTCCTTACCAGAGTACCTCTATTTTTCTAAAGTAGATAATTTTACATCAGTGCAAAATAAAAATTTCAGCAGTTCAACTGCATTTTAAGACTATGCAGTTCCTTTAGGAAAAAATTACAGGTGTCTCCTGTGCCTCATTTTTTATGGGATTCTATTTTTCCTCAATGTAGCATAAATATATCTAACGATTTTTCCTTGTACTTTTTTGCCTATTTTCCCACTAAGTGTTTGATGTACTAGTTTCCCACATTATGTATGAATAAATATTGATTTCAAGTGACAAATACTGGCAGAAATTATTAATTCTTCACAAGATGCCAAAGTCAGGCAAACATGTACCAACTGTTCTATAGATTCAGAAATAGAAAAACAGTCTACCAAACTGAAGAATGCATAATACTGTGGTGGCAACATAAACCCACTCAATGATACAAAATGTGTTATTTTTTTCATCCATCTTTATTTTATACTGGCTTTAATGCTAGATGTTTTAGAATTTCAAGCATCTTGACATTCTTCAAATAGCTTCATGAGTAATTTAGATATATGTTAATGTGTATGTGTCTGTGTGTCCATTTTTCTTAGAGAAGTTTTTTTTTTCTACCAGACCTTATATTCAATTCAAAGAATAAAGAAACTAAAAAAAGTATAAACACATTTTCTTCAGAGTGAGACAAATCTGACTGTATATTTATAGGTGTATGACTTCAGTTAGTTTACCAAATATGGTGTTTGATGATGTAGGTGTTTTCTTATCTATAGAAAATAGTAAAAATCCCAATTCCATAGGATTGTTTGAGAAGTGAATTAATTAACTATTGTAATGCACTTAACACATTTCTTTTGACAAGGAATCACTAAGTAAACAATAGTTATGATATCAAAATCATTAAAAGGTTGGAAACTTTTGGAAAGATTCAAAAGGAGAAGAAAATAGAAGCCAATGATATTTTCCTTGTGGGTTCAATATATACTGAAATTCACATCATTGACATATATTAGATAGGAAAACCAATGTGTACTTAAGAATGTGAAGTTTTCAGTCAAACAGCTTAGAGTGTAAATCCTACACTTATCAATTGGTAATTTGGACAAGTTAGCTATATCTCTGAGCTCTCAGAGTTTTGCATACAATAATAATGACTATATTGGTTTCCACTTCAATGTACTGTATGCACTGTGTGACTACTAAATTTAACAAAGAATTTTGAACAGTACAAACCACATAGGAAATATCCAACACATAGGTGCTATCATTATTATACTGTTATTCAATAGATTAGAGAATGATGATGCATGAAGAAATCTTAGTTATTATCTTATCCATGGACTTTTACATGTAAAATGTGTATTCCAAAATATGAAAGTGATCAAACCAAGAAAAATCATGTTTTCACAAAACTGTACGGTTTTCTTGCTCCATATTGGGTGCCATCTTCAGTCTCCTGGAGATGCTTATGCAAATAATATGAGAAAATTTTCAGAGCAGTTTTCATAGGTTGCTATGAGCTGAGCCTCAAAACCGTTACTAGGGAATTATTTTTACTGTTTGATAGCCAATTATTCCATCATGGAAGACATAATTATGCTGCATTTTTATCTTTCCTACATGGTAAGTAAATGTTTTTAATCTTTCATGTAGATAAATTAGCCAGAATCCACTTCTCATACTTTCAATTTCATAACTGTGAGGATTTGCTCCAAATTTTCCTGTCTGTGTCCCTAACATCTCACAGAAAACACACTGGAATTTATATGCATTTCTTATCAATTCATTTTAGTTTCTTTCCATTTTCATAAGTAACTCATTTTTTATAATCAAATTAAAATCTATATCCATAAAACACATCTGAATTTGTTCTTTGAAGAACATGGCTTCAGAAATAGTTTAACCAATCTCTCTGTTTACTTTTGAAATTTGTTGAATGCTTCTATCGATATGCTTAATTCTTTCTCTTTTGTGTACCTACTAGAAGATTCTCTTCATGATGATTACCATAAAGCTTACTTAAAAGATATTGGCACAAAATTATAGCTGGTAATGTCTTAATTTTTGTTTGTTTTTAGAAAAAAAGTTTGATTAAATGGACACATAAGTTCCAAATCAGAATTAAAACGATGGGGAAAACATGAAGGTTTTTCAGAGTCCTGTATTTGGAAGAATTTTCAGAAACCATTAGCTCAAATTCTAATTCACTAAAGAGTACTTTTTTTTTTACTTTCCTTACTCAATACTTGTTTAGCTTTGCACTACATGAGAATCATAAGATATAGATTCACAAAAAAGTACAATGCAGGACAGATGGTAGAAGACAAAAAAATTAGAGTTTGTGGAGATGGGAAAAGGACTTGGAAATTGAGACAGAGGAATGAAGTGGGTAAAGAGGTCAAAAAGGACCAAGATATCTGATAAAATATGTACCAAGTCTCCAATATATAAATAACTATTAAGCATTACAAATATACACTGGAAAAGCATACTAACATCAAGTAATTTTAGAGGTTTTCTAATTTAACTTGTTAATTTTTTAAATAAGATGGAAAGAAAGGAAATCTACCTTAAATCTTTAATTTGCTTTGTTTTGCTTTGCTTTACTTTGTTTTGTTTGTCGTTTTGGGACAGGGTCTCACTATGCAGTTCAGCCTGGCCTTGAGCTCACATTGTAACCCAGGTTGGTCTCAAACTTACAACAATCCTCCTGCTTCAACCTTCTGAACACTGGAATCTCAGATGTGTGCCACCATTCCTGGCTGTAATTATTTTTTGTAGATTGAAAACTTTAGGCAATGATCCTCCCATTGTATTTTCAGTTAATATTAAAACAGTAGCTAAAGGACTACATTCATATGTCTTTCACATAAAACAGATTAATTCTGTTTTTTGAAACAGTTTCTAATGCTTTCTAAGTTCTAGGACAAGATAATACCAGGGTAAGACTGAGAAGTGAGTCACATGTTGATGGAATGAGGAAATAGAGGAATGTTTAAAGAAATACATTTTGAGATTTCATGTTGTCTATAGAAAGATAACAATTGTTAGGGTAACATTTCCTTTCAATCACTTTTTAATTTAACTATTATTCTAAACAATGCTATCAAATAGAATTTTCTCTGATTATAGCAGTATTCCGCATCTATATTGTCCAATATGGTATCCACAGCCAAACATAACTATTTTTAAAACTATATTATTTACTTATTTATTTTTGCAAATACACATTTGTCATACTAATAGGGTTCAGTGATATTTCCAGACATTGTATATTGAACAATCCCAATCACCCACAATTGTAAATATGTTACATATAGGTATCTCTTCAGTATGCTTATGTAATTTCCTTTGCATATATAAAAATCCTGACATCAGATAATTATATCAGGTAATAGATCTGTTGTTATTTTTCTGGGGAACATCCATATTGTCCTCCATAATGGCTGTATTAATTTATATTTCCAACAATAGGGAACAATGGTTCTTTTTTATTGTAAAACAAAGAACAAAAACGATGTTCTTTTTTATCCACATCCTTGCCAACATTTTTGTTTGTCTCTTTAATAATAGCCATGCTAACTGGGGTGACATGTTATCTCACGGTAGTATGGCATGTTTTCAAATATTTATTGAATATTTTTTTTGCATTACTGGGAGTTTACTACTGAATATAAGGTCTTTGCAATGAGCTACATCTCTATCACTTCTCTCTCTCTGTCTCTGTGTGTGTGTGTGTGTGTGTGTGTTTTAGTTTTGATACAGGTTCAAAGTCACTAAACTGCCGCGGTTGGACTTGAACTTGTGATCCTAATGCCACAGACTTCAAGAGTGCTACAGTTATATTCATATAACACCAACCCATCCTATATTTCTTTTTAAAGAATTGTTTATTCAGATATTTAGCACATTTTAATTCAATCACTTAGTTTTTAAAAATTGTTTTAGTTCCATAAATATTCTGGGTATTAATCTCCTGTCAGATAAACAACAAATATTTTTCCCATTCTTTAGGTTTTATTAACTCTGTTACTATTTTATTTCATTCTTAGAAACCATTTAGTCTTATGTAATTTCACTTAACAATTTTTGTTATTATTTTCTAGACTTTTCAGTGTAATATCCAGAAGAACCTTACTTGAATGATTTAACAATATTAGTTCTATAATAACTCTAAATTCAGGATATTCCCCCAATGTCCTGAAGTATTGCTCCTGTGTTTCTTTTTGATAGCTTATGACTTTTAAGTATTGTGTTTAGGTCTTTGATCAATTTTCAGTTGATTTTCATGCATCTTTGTGGGATGTCAAATTTCATTATTCTGTATGTGGGTTTGAAGTTTTTCAACACTGATTATTCAAGAGATTGTTCTTTTTCCAACCTATGTTTTGGTACCTTTTTTGAGAATCAGTTCAGTGTTAGATACATGGTTTATTTCTGGAATATCTATTCTTTCCCATTGGTCATATATCTCATTTTTATGCCAATAACATATTGTCATTGTACAGTAGAAGACTATGGTATTGTCTTCTCTCTTCAGTTGGCTATAAGAAATGCATTTGTTTTGGAGCAACAGCTTCCAAAAACAATTAAATGCTACCTTAATTTAATTATGCACATTGATTCTTCTGAATTTCATTCTCTCTGCATTTTTCCAAGATGCATTTCTCCCTACCTGGGTAGCCAGCTCAAGTTACTCAACATCCTCACTGTCACTCATCCTCAATCCACCCCCTTCTTCCCAAGATAATAAATTCTAGGAGAGGCCTTGGGTCAAGACCTTTATCCATATGGCATCACTTGGGTCAGGCTTAGGACCCCTTGGCTGCCCTTAACTTTGAATATGTCTTGGGGTCTTTACTTTCACCATGGGTTGCATTGGAGCTGGTCGATTGGAATTAGCTAGAAAGGATTCGAATAACATCTCAATGGGCTTATAAATATAATTTTCCAAATTGTGAGGAAGATTAAAAAAGAAGTATAGCACTTGGATTACAATATTCAATATTGAGATTACAATATTGTACTATCTGTTGAAGCTAGACATGTGATATCTCCAGTTTTGTGATTTTCATTAAATGTTGTTTTGGCTGTTCAGGGTTTCACTGGATTTTATTTTATATTTTTTTGTGAAAATGTCATTGGTATTTTGGGAAGTATTGTTTTTCTGTACAACAATAGCAAATTTACTGAGAAATGTATCATAAAAACAATTCATTTCACAATAACAGCACAAATATTTGGTAATAAACTTAACCAAAGAACCAAAAGACTTGTAGCATGAAAATTTTAAAACACTTGATTAAACAAATAGGAAGACATATGAACATGGAAAGACCTCTTGTGTTCATGAATTGGAAGAACTAAAGATTTTAATGTGTCCATACTACACATAGTGACATACATATTCAAACAATCCCCATAAGGCTGTTGAATGATTGAAATATGGCTGCTGTGTCTGGTAAGTTGAATTTTATTTTATTTCACATTACTTAATTTAAATAGTCACTTGTGTCTAGTTTGACCATATTGAATAGTTTGATTCTACAGCCTAAGAGCAATAACCTTCTTCCAGCTCAGGTTGCCAAGAAATTCCTCCCAAAGAGAAATGACATATTTCCTGAAATAGTATATGGTGACAAAAATCCCAAATGAATTACCTCTATCTTGAATAAGATATTTGTGTCTCTTCTCTCATATTAGTCCACCTGTCAACATGACATTGAACTGTAATATACTTCAAGTTGAATGGTTAATATACTGTTGATTTATGAATGAATGCAAAACTGTATGTATTTGTTTAACTTGTGATAGTTCTTTCCTTTGGTATAACCACTCAGCTAAATCAGTTCTAACTCATAGAACTGTTGTGAGCATCTACAGAAGTGGCTGGATTATTATATTTCATAAATATGAGATAAGGTTAATAACATCAACAAGAATAAAACATGGAAAGGAAATTTAGAGGAAGGGATGGGAAGGCTAGAGGAAAGGGGATTTAAAAAAATACCAAATCTATTAGGTACATGTACCCACTCCTCAGTCTGAACTGCAAACATGTACTAATAAAAAACCAAATTGTGTGTGTGTGTATGTGTGTGTGTACGTGTGTGTGCATAATCAAACTCAGGACCTTGTGCTTCCCAGGAATGCCAGGAATGTGCTGGTGCCACTGGTTTTATCTCCATTTCCCAGAATAATTTTAAATAAAATGTTTTGAGTGATAAACAAAGATTAGCTGCACTTGATAGAGGAAGAAACTGAAGCATAGAAAATGAAATAGATTACAGGATCCATAAATGGTAAGGTCTGAATAAGAACACACGTCTTTTAAATTCTTCTCCAGGTGATTTATAATGAATGACTTCTAGTGTAGTAATGGAGATAAACTGTATATCTCATTCATTTTTCTTCCTCAAATATCAGGGGAGGAGTCCTGTGGCAAAAGTTGTTACCAGAATAACACCATTCAAATGAATACTAATTTTTCAATTATGTAATTGAAGACTACAGAATTTTAGTTCAAATATAGATCTTTTTACCTATAGGTACAAGTTGTTCTAATATTGCCTTTAAATGTTTTCCATGCATAAACTTCTGGTGTGATTTTATGTCACTGAGTACATATTTCTACCCTTCAACATTTCCTTATATTAAAATTTGCATTAAAAATCCCATCCAGCATATAATATTTACCATATCCAGTCAGTAATGCGATTGATAAAGTTCTAAATCAAATGGTTTTTAAGGATTCTCTCCTTAAATATAGCTCATAATATAACTCCATAAACATAACTCAAGTTAACTACAAATGCATATTTTTGTGTCTAACAAATATAGAGGTACTTCTTAGAATTAATGTATTGTGCACATATGCAATTGGTGTCAGCCAGATCATGCTTCCTCAATACAATTTTAAATTTATTTTTTACTATATTTAAAAATACATAATCATTATATTCATTGTGGGGAATTGATACATATGTGTATTGCATTTTATATATTTTTGATACATGTTTTATATATTTTTTTCTTTTTTATTTATTTAAAGAGAAGCAAAAGCATGTAAAGGGTGGAGATAATACAGAATTCCAAAAAAAGAAAGACAGATAAACAATAAGAAATCACTAGTAAATAAATTACATATTGTCCTCTTAGAAATAGTTGTTCAAGTTACAAAATTAAAGCGTACAAAGTAGATAGTGAAACAGTGAGAGTGTAAACAGCTACACATGCATGAATCTACATGTATTTCTATCCTTTCTGTATTAGAGGGAAAAACAAAACTTAGCAAGACAAAGCAAAACAAATTTCTATAAAAACATGAAACCAAAAAGTTGTATAAAACCACAGTACAAGGTGAGCTACAATGATAACTGTGTTGTTTCTTATTATCTTCAAAAAAATGTCTATATCAGCTTCTTGAAACAGGGACCAAGGAATCTAACAGTCTGAGGATCAGATGATGCCAGCCAAGAAAAGAAAAGAGATAAAGGAAAAAACAGCATAGGTCTCCTGGTTCCTTATCCATTTGGATGTTCCATAATATAATTCAACTGAAGTATTGATTTTAACGGTGTTTCAAAAATTTTGATAAGCACCAGTGGCAAACACTTGTATTCCCAGCACTCGGGAGTCTGAGTGAGGAGAATCATTTTGAGTTTGAGGCCAGCCTAGACTACAAAGAGCTAGACTTCAGAGCAAGCCTGTACTACAAAGCGAGACCTGGTCTCAAGAAAATGAATAAATAATTAGAATGTGGGCTTACCAAAATGACTGAGACAAGTATACAATGTGGATTCAACTAGGGGAGCCAGATCCACCGAAGGGGGAGCCAAGGCGGCATTGCGAGCAGCGAGATGAGTTCCAGAACACCAACATAGACCTGGAAGGGTTTGGGAGCAGCAATCCCAGCCTCTGGGTGCCTGCCCAGCCCCCTTGGGTCATTGGACTGGGCTCCAGAGGTTCCACGGGCTTGAGTGGACTGCGCCCAGCAACCTTCATTCAACCAGGGAAGCCAGGCCCACTGAAAGGGGAGTGAAACTGGTGATGTGCCACAAGAGAAAGCTTGGGAAAATTGCTGGAAACACGGAAACACAGGAAAATGACAAAAGAACAAAATGCAATCTCAAACCCCCAGCCCATCCCAAGAAATAGGAGCCATGTACATAGAAGAAAATACTACACATACACCTGAAATGTATTAAATGATATCAACTGAAATAAAGAAGCAAGTACAGGAAGCTATGAGGGAACTCAAATCAGAAATATTCTCCCAGGTAAAAGAACAAATGCTAAAAGTAGTGAAAGAAATACTGAATGCACCCAACAAAGGCACAGCTAAACAATTAGAGGAACAAAGCAAAATGATAGAATCCCTGCACAAATAGTTTAAGAGACAGAATGCATTAAGCAGATTCAAAGAGATATAAAGGAAATCAAAAACTCTAATGAAAGTTGCAACAATCATCTCAATGAAAGTGAAGATACAATCTCAGACCTCGAAGATAAGATTGCAGCTAGTGAACAGGAAAGGAAAGATCTTCTAACAATAACAAGAAATCAATAAATAACAATTCAACAGCTGCAAGATGATGTGAAGAAATACAATATAAGATTAATAGGGATAAAAGAAAAAGAAGGGGAAAACACAAATGGTATCAAGAGGCTATTTGCAGAAGTAATAGCTGAAAACTTCCCAAACATGAATATGGAAACTGACATATGGATTAGTAAGGCACATACACCTGCAAATAGCCATAACCAAAACAAAACTACACCCAGACATATAATTATCACCATCCCAGAAGTTCAACATAAGAACAGAATATTCAAAGCTGTTAGAGAGAAGAGACAGGTCACCTATAAAGGAAAGCCTATCAGAATCACAGCAGACTTCTCAACACAAACAATGAAGTCAAGAAGAGTGAAGTTTTTCAGATCCTTAAAGAAAATGACTTCCAAACCAGACTGATGTACCCTGCAAAACTGTGTTTCAAAGTGGATGGAGAAATGAGATACTTTCATGAAAAATAACAGCTGAAGAACTTCATGATCACCAAACCGAATCTATAAAGAATACTGAAAGACATTCTAGATATACATAGGAAAAAAAACCACTAAGCAAGACAGACAATTAAACAGAATGGAAAGCTAAGATACAATATTAGAAAGGTAACGTGTCAACAATAAACCAATATATGACAGCTATAACCATTAATGTAAATGGCATCAATTCACCAATTAAAAAAAAACAGACTGGCAGAATGGATCAAGAAACAGCATTCAACCATATGCTGTCTAAAAGAAACCCATCTAACCCAAAAGGAAACACATAGACTGAAAGTCAAATGATGCAAAACAATACTCCATGCAACAGGAACTCAAAAAAAAAAAAGTGGAGGTAACTATTCTGTTTGCAGACCATGTGACCTTCAAACCAAGAATGGTCCAGAGAGACAAAGAAAGTCACTACATACTAGTTAGGGGAAAACTGCAAGAGGAAGAGATAACAATCTTAAATATATATGCACCAAATTCCAGAGCATCCAACTACACAAAGCAAGTATTAACAGAAATGAAAAATCAAATAGGCAATAACACACTTATAACAAGGGACTTTAACACACCATTGACACAAAGGGATAGATCAACTAGACAGAAAATCAGCAAAGAAATAACAGAACTGAATCACACCTGTGAACAAATGGATTTGATAGATGTATACAGAGTGTTCCATCCAACAACATCAGAATATACATTCTTCTCACCAGTACATGGGACATTCTCTAAAACAGACCATATACTAACCCACAGAACATATTTAAGTAAATGCAAAAAATTGAAATTATTCCATGCATGTTATCGGATCATAGTGCCATGAAACTGGAAATTAATGATAAAAGTAACTTCAAAAGCCACACAGACACATGGAAATTAAATAATACACTCATGACCAATCAGTGGGTCACAGAGGAAATTAAAGAAGAAATTAAACAATATCTACAAGCAAACGAAAATACAAATACAAGTTACCAGAAAGTGTGGGATGCGATGAAAGTGGTCCTCAGAGGAAAATTTATTGCACTGAGTTCCCACATTAGGAAAACAGAACAAACACAAATAAGCAACCTGATATTACACCTGAAACATCTAGAAAAAGAGCAAGCCAAGCCCAAACCCAAAAGAAGGGATGAAATTATAAAGATCAGAGCAGAAATTAATGCAATAGAGACTAAGAAAACAATTCAAAGAATCAATGAATCAAAGAGTTGGTTCTTTGAAAGAATAAATAAAATTGAGAAGCCCCTACCCAACCTAATTTTAAAAAGGAAAGAAAAGACTCAAATTCATGCAATACAGAATGAAAAAGGTAAAATCACTACTGACCCTGTGGAAATACAGAAGATCATCAACAACTATTTGGAAAACCTCTTCTCTTAGATTCAATAACACAGAAGAAATGGACAGATTCCTAGAAACATACAAGCCAGCAAAGTTAGATAAAAAAGGTGTATAACTGCTGAATAACCCAATTTCTATGAATGAAATTGAAAATGTAATCAAATCTCTACCAACAAAGAAGAGCCCAGGCCCAGATGGGTAAACTGAGGAATTCTACAAGAAATACAAAGAAGAATTAATGCCAACACTCCTCAAACTCTTCAATGAAATTGAAAGGTAAACAATTCTCCCTAAGTCATTCCTGGAAGCAAATATCATTCTAGTACCAAAACGTGAAAAAGAACCAAATAAAAAAGAGAACTACAGGCCAATCTCCCTAATAAACATAGATGCAAAAATTCTCAATAAAATATTGGCAAGCAGGATACAGCATATCATCAAGAAGATTATACACCATGACCAAGTGGATTTCATCCCAGGCATGCAGGGATGGTTCAACATACGTAAATCAATCTATGTAATCCCCCATATCAATAGAGCCAAAAGCAAGAATCACATGATCATTTCTATAGATACAGAAAAAGCTTTTGATAAGATCCAACACCCATTCATGGTGAGAACTTTACAGAGAATTGAAATAGAAGGTCTTTACCTCAATATGATAAAGGCCATCTACAACAAACCAAGAGCCAGTGTCATATTAAATGGCCAAAAACTGACAGCCTTTACCTTAAAATCAGGCACAAGACAAGTATGTTCCTTATCACTGCTCCTATTCAATATAGTACTGGAAATACTAGCCAGAGCATTTAGACAAGAGAGGGAAATAAAAGGAGTAAAGATAGGAAAAAAAGAAGATAAATTATCATTATTTGCAGATGACATGATACTCTACATAGAAGACCCCCAATTCTCCATTCAAAGTTTCCTAATATAATGAATAAATTCAGCAAAGCAGCTGGATATAAAGTCAATACTCAAAAATCAATAGCATTCTTATAGACTAACAACAAAATCACTGAGAGAAATAAAAGAACACTAGCATCCAAAAAAATGAAATACTTAGGAATTAATCTAACCAAAGTTGTAAAAGAGTTGCACAGGGAAACCTATAATACCCTGAAAAAAGAATTTGAATAGAACCTCAAAAAATGTAAAGACATCCCTTGTTCATGGATAGCAAGAATAAATATTGGAAAAATGGCCATTTTCCCAAAACTGTTATACACATTCAATGCAATCCCAATGTAAATGCCACTAACATACCTCATAGATCTAGAGAAATCACTCCTAAAATTCATCTGGAACCAGAAGAGACCTAGAATAGCAAAGGCAATTCCAAGCAGCAAAGCTAAGGCAGGTGGCATCACAATCCCTGACTTGAAGTTATAGTGCAAAGCTACTGTAATAAAATCAACATGGTATTGGAATAAAAACAGACCTTTATATCATTGGAATAGATTAGAATATACAACTACAAACACACTCAACCACCTTATCTTTGATAAATGGGCCAAGCATATTCACTGGAAGAATGACCGTCTCTTTAATAAATGGTGCTGGAAAAATTGGCTATCCATATGCTGAAAACTAAAATTAGACACATGCCTATCACCATGTACTAAACTAAAATCCAAATGGATCAAAGGTCTAACTATTAAAACATAAACATTAAATCTGTTGCAAGACAAAGTAGGTAACAATCTTGAAGACATAACGGTAGGTAGATAATTCATGAACAAGAACCAAACTGCATGGGAAATACTAACAACAATCAATAACTGGGATCACCTCTTATTTAAGAGTTTCTACACATCCAAAGAAATCTCCAGCAGAGTGAAAAGAAAACCTACAAAGTGAGAAAAAAAACTTAGTGAACTGTCCCTCAAAGGACTTCTGTCTAGAGCTTATAAAGAATTAAAAAAAATCAGACCCCCAAAATTCAAAGGCCCAATCCAAAAACAGGCATCCGAGATGAACACAAAGTTCTCAGATGAACAAATATGAATGGCAAATAAATACATGAAAAAATGCTCATTATCATTGGTCATTAGAGAAATGCAAATTAAAACCACACTTAGATAGCATCTCACTTCAGAAAGAATGGCCAGGATGAACAAAACTAACAACAACAAATGCTGGAGAGGCTGTGTGGAAAAAGGAACTCTTCTGCACTGTTGGTGGGAGTGTAGACTGGTGCAACCACTGTGGATGTCAATCTGGAAATTCCTCAAAAAGCTGGGGATGGAGGTCCCATTTGACCCAGCTATTCCAATCTTAGGCATATTCTCAGAATATCTTAAAACATCTTACCACAGTGACATAAGCACACCCATGTTTATAGCGGCACAATTTGTAATAGCCAGATCTTAGAAACAACCGAAGTGCCCATCAACTGAGGAATGGAAAAAAAAAATTGTGGTACTTTTATTCAATGGAGTACTACTCATCTATAAAGAATGATCACATTGATGATTGCTGTGTTGTTTCTTATTATCTTCAATAGAATTGTCTATATCATCAGGTGTAATTGAAGATAGCAGTATAATTGAGTAAAGCAGCAAATAGCAATATTAGTAAAAATAAAACATTGCATACAGTATAAAACTTCAAAGGCAGGTAATAATCAAACCATAGTGGATATTCTAGTGGATCTTGTCATCTTAAGTGCAGTTGCCTATACTCTCAGACTTGATATTTGAATAAAATCTATCAATACAAAACAGCGATCCAACAAACCAGATTCGATTATGATCAGTCAAGGTAAAACAGTGTAGATTTTACAGAGCTTTAGATTGTTAATAGGAGATTAAGAATGATTACCGTACTATATCCTGTTATTTTCAGGATTGCTGTCTGTGCCCTCAGATCTAGTACAGGCAGAATGATTGGAACAGAATATAATACATCTAAGAAGAGTGTTATGAGTAATGTGGGTTTCAAATCCTGGTGGACTATTAATAATATAGTGTATCAAGGCCATCTATGTTAGTGATTCTAGTTATCCTTCTCTGCCTCATTTCTGCTACGCTATTTTTCTGCCATTGTTTAGTTTTCTCCTTCATTCGACTGCCTGCCCCACTCATTGAGGCCTTTCTGCCACTGTTCCTAAAATCTTGGTATATTTTTTCTGTCTCTCCAGAATGTCCTTCAGTATTCTCTGTAGGGTTGAATTGGTCGTAATTTCTAGTGACAGTTTTGCAGGGTACATCAATCTGGGCTGGAGGGTATTTTCTTTCAGGGCTTTGAATACTTCGCTCCAATCTCTTCTTGATCTGATGGTCTGTGTTGAGAAGTGAGCTGTGATTCTGATAGGCTTACCTTTATAGGTAATCTGTTTCTTTTCCCTGACAGCTTTTAAGACTCTGTTTCTATATTGAATTTCTGGTATCTTGATTGTTATATGTCTGGGTGTAGATCTGTTTTGGTTTTAGGTGGCTGGAGTACTGTATGACATAACCAAACATCATTTTCTTTTCCTGTGCTTGGAAGTTTTCCTTAATTATTTCTGTGAATAGCCTTTGTAATTCACCTGCATGTATTCCTGCTTCTTCATTCATGTTTCTTATTCTTAAATTGTAGATTCTCTTGTTATCTTCTAGCTTTTGTATTGTTACTGTTTTTTTGTTATTTTTAAGAGATCTGTCATTTCATGATCACATATTTTAAGCTTGTCTTCAAGTTTGGTAGTGTATCCTTAGTTTCTTTTAAGAGTTTTGCCAACTTTCAATGGAGTTTTAATTTCCTCGTAGTCTCTTTGAATCTGCTTCATGTATCCTATATTTTCTTTATATTCTTTTTTGAATGTTTCTCTCCTTTTTTTGTGTTTCTCCCTTCTTCCATCTGTATCATCCTGAGAGCATTTCTTTTCTAACTCTACTCATACCATGCTTTACCTGATTTAATAGTTCAGTCTTGAGCTTGTCTACAAGGTCCCGAATATATCTCTTAATGTCCATTGAAGCCATGTCTGATGTGTGTTTGCTGCCCTCAGTCTCCCTTTTCTCCTGGATCAGTGCTCTCAGGGTTCTGTGCTGGGGGCTTTCTGCTTCCTCTGTCTCCTGTCATGCCCCTGGCTTCCTCCACACAGGTTACAGTGCAGGTCCCAGCCCCCTTCCCTGTTGGCCACGTTTCCTCCAAAGCATGATGGTGAGGGAAATCTGCCTTCTCCTGCCTGCTCTTGTCACTGAGGTGTAAGCAGCAGCTGCATGTTCCTGCCCCTCCCTACTGGGCCAGCCAAACTTCAGGTGCCTTCACCTGGTTAGTGCATGCTAGGTGCAGGGAATTGATTTGTGACAGTTCATTGGGTCCCATCCAGGTACATGGCCCAGTCCAAGCAAATCCCATGAATCTGCTCTGAGGATGGAGCAACCAACTGAAGTCACTGTCATTCCCAGTCAGGCTTCTCCTGCCCCATTCCAACATGTCGCCCATTTAGTTGCACCCTTCCCATGGGGTGGGCGTCTCATTCCCAGCACTGACTGTGGATTAATGAAGGTCTCTTCACTGGTTCCGCTCTTCATTGGGCTTACCAATACCTGACTTCAACACTGCTGTGCTTCCTGTGAGTGACAGCAGGAACAATTTTGGGCAGCTATGCCTGCTGGTGCAGATTCAAGCTGGTGCAAACTTGGTGGATCACTGCGAAAATGCCATGTGCCATAATTTTTAGCTGTTTCAGTTGTAGTCCTGAAGTATTGGATGAGCATTTTACATTTTAATTTCTTCCTGTGTCAAGAGGATCCATCTCCCTCTGTCTGGGTCTCTCCAGGGTGTTTTATTCTGGCACATGAGTTGTTTCTCCCAGGAGGATTTGCATTTTTTTTCTCACTTATCAGCCATCTTGTCTCCTAAGCTATATTTTTTTTTGTTTTTGAGAAGAAATTCACTATGAAGTTCAGGCTGGCCTTAAATTCACATTATAGCTCAGGCTGGCCTCAAAGTCAGCAATGCTCTTGTCTTTGCCTCCCCTGTGCTGGGATTATAGGTGTACACCACCACTTCCGGTCTTATTGTCATTTTTATGGAGCATAATGACTACTTTTATTGGAGGAATTGGTCCATGTACATGGTATTGCTTAATTATTTTTTTACACTCTTCTGCTCTCTGCCCCCACTTCCCCGCAACTTTTGGATACCTTCTTATGTATATGCATATGCATATGTATATGATGTATATGTATACATATATGCATTATATATATATATATATATATATATATATATATATATATATGTATTAAATGATGATCACATTCCTTGTAGGAATTTCAATACAATTTTTTAAAACCAAGTTGTAACTTCTCAAAGCTCCCATATGAAGCTCTCACAAATCATCCTTAGTCCATAAACTTGGTTAACTGATCTGAAACAAGCATACAAATGCAGCCCATATGGGAAAATTCAGCTTGCTTTGATTTATCTTACAGTGTTTTGCTGTAACATGAAAGCCAGGACTGCTTAATGTCTTATAGGACTTTTGGCCTTTTAATCTATCACCATTGTTGCAGGACCAGTAACAGATAAAGATATTACGCTATTGGGGAAAACATATAAAGTCTGAAATAAAGTCTGCAAACATCCATTTTTCTATCTAGTTCAACTTCTCTTCTCTAGAATAAATTTTTGTACCTTTTGCCAAATCCTTTGTTTTGGGGATTTTGCCAAGCTGTTGTTGAGTTGGCTTCCTCTTCCATCTGTTTGCATTGAATTTAATTGCAATACTTTCAAAAATGTGGTCCTATGGGATATCTATATCAGTATCACCTGAGAGAAGTAATTTATAAACACTGACTGTTGACTCATACTCTAGGTTATTTTTATACCGTGAAATATGGAAGCCACTGCCTCAGTGAAAGATTACTTTTGGCAGGGCAGTTTTATAGGACTAGAGCAACTGGAAAAAATAACAGAAAATAATAATTCCTTAAATTCTTAAATTATAGTCACTTCACCATATATCAAAACCAGATTTTAATTTCAAACTTAAATTATTTTGCAACAACAACCAAATAAGCAGAAAAGAATGAAAGAATTTATGATAGATTGAAAATAACATTTTTATTTAAAATGAGCATGAAACTTCTCTGTACAGCTAATCTGATTTGTCGCTACACAAATGATCACTAAAGTTCCATATCCAGGATACTATATTGCAATGATAAGTTGTTTTTCCTGGATTTCACAGCATATAGTATTATATATTACTATATATCCACTATGTCAATGTACCAATCTGGCAATGTAAGTTAAGGCTAAATAATGGGTCCTAAGGAGTTGTGTTTAGAAAGCATTTTGTTTTATACTTAACATTTAGGTAAAAACTAAATCAAACTAAACATTTGCTTAGTACCTCAGCAATCTCTTTATATTTTGTAAGGACTGTAATACCAATAGGGTCAAAGAACATGGCAAATAAGACAAGTGCATGAGTGTGTGTGTGTGTGTGTGTGTGTGTGTGTGTTGCAGAAGCTTGAATGTAAAATACCAATGTGGTTTTGAACATCCCCTTATGAGGTTTGCTTGAATCTGATTTCTGATCATTCATAAGGAAATTTATTCAATGATTGAAATATTCTATAGAATTGTGAGGCAAAAGATGTAAACCTAAATTACCTTGGTCATTTTAAGTCATAAAGTAGGAATAATTTTGAAAGAGGTTAGATTTTGCCTACATATATCTCTTATGAGTGACATTCTATCCAGTTTCTTGAAATCAAACCTATTTACTCTGCCTTTGAACCTAAATGTTTCATATACATTCATGTGGAAAATACAATCAAGTAGACTTTATTCCAGAATAAGATTCAACACAACTTAGAAAAGAAAACAAAATAACTATCTCTATATTTGGATATACTCCTGTGTCTATGCATCCTTATGCAACAGCATTTATTTTGAACTATGTAGAGCATTACGACAGCCAAGATGATGACATCAAGGAATTATACTTTGTTTTACTTATTGTTGAGCATCTAGTTAAGAAGATAAAAGCATTTCTATTAAAAAACTAAACATCTACAGAGCTGAGCATCAGAAAAAATATTTATATAATGTCTACTATATACAAATGCTAGAGAAAAACTGTTAAAATTGCTTAATGTCTGGAAACATTAATCTAAAAAAAGCTTTCTAGATATCTTACAAGAAATTTGAGAACTCTTACGCTGAGAACTGAGTATACTGATTCTATAGCAGTGAACATGTTAAATATCAATTTTGATCTCATGGCCCTTAGAGTAGTGAAAAATACAGATAAGTAATAAATAATACATGTATGAGGACTATTACAAGTAAGAATAAAGATACAATGATGGTTTTAACCCACTTTTGAGATCAGGGAAGGCCTCTCAGATTTGTTGAAAGTACAGAGGCTTAAGAGAGAATAATACATATATGGAACTGAGAGAAAACCAATTAGACAGAAGCACAGTTTCAGAAGGAAATGCAAAGAGTAATATAGAACAAAAAAAGGTAAGGAGAAAGGTATATGAAATGAAGAGGAAAGAAGGGGGGGTTGGCACTGTACATTAAAGTGCAAATTAAATCCAAAAAAAATGGAATTGAATGGAACATTTCTTATTCAATGACCTAGGATTAACTGTGGATGCCAATGATCTTCCCTTTATCCTTTTTTATTCTAACAGGACACTATGGTAGAGAAATTGGATCTTTCAGTGATACCTCAAAGGAATGAGGAAACAGTCCACATTAACTGAGCTCTAGATTCTTGGGTACTTCTATCTAAATATGATTTCGGCCCTCTTTGAAAGTTAACTTCTTCCAGTGTTTGCCAGATTCCCTAGTCAGTACATATTATTTAAAATTGTAAAATTTCCAGATTTGCAGACTAAGGTCTATTTAAATTATATAAAAGGTGTAAATACACTTACATAAAACCATTTGAAGATTTAATGAACAAAATATTACTACTTTAAGATACACTGGATTCTGTATTCCATCACTCAGTTTAGGAATTCATTTAGTAAAGATATGAAAAGAATTTTGTAAAGACTTGCAAATGCTGACCTCATTATTTACACCTGAAAAAAGACCTTTCATCAAAAGCACATTTATCTTTGTGAATATTTTAACAACTTAGAAAAATAGCTAAGTTCTACAGACTTCACTGTGTACTCAAAACTTGGGGAGGCAATTCATTTGTAAAGTATATGATATATGGATTTGTTTTCAAAACTGATAAGCAACAATACCGGGGCCCAAATTGTTTCTCACAGAATATATAGTTTAGCAATGGGCCCAATTTATAAAGTAATTCCATTTTAAGCTATAAGTTTCTACATAAGTTCCTATGATAGCTAGTCATGATGTCAAGTTGAATAATAAATGCCTAGCTGATTGGTTTATCACCATTCCGAGTTTGTCTGGATAACTGACTTACTAAAGAGGGAAGACCCACCATGGATGTAAGTGACACAAGTCAATAGGCTTGTAGCCTAGATGGAAGAAAAAGGGAAAGTAGATGAAAGTCTCACTTTTGCTCCTTTGGAGAATCTCCAGTCTTGACTATTACCTTTGGACATCTATCACCATGTTTCCAGTGCAATCTCTTCAGTCTTCCTACACAGATCCTTCAGTTTCATGACACGGACTGCTAGGGGACTCTGCAGCAAGCTTCACGCTTTCAGCTTTTGCCTGGATCCTCTAGCTCGCCAGCGCACAAATGGTGCTTTGACTCTTTTTTCATTCTTCTACACCTGACACTGTAGGAGCCAATTGAAAATTCACTTTGTAAATTTTAAATCGGTTATTATAATGAACCTTAACTGATACAACTTTAAAAATTAAAAGTTTCAAAATTAATTGGAATAATAGCAATAATTCCATGTTATATTTTATAATTCCATGCTATATTTTATTCTATATCTTTAGTACATATTATATTAAAAGATACTGTTAAAGCAAAGCATTGAAAAGTTTCTGGCATTTTTTTACCCAGGAATCATAATCCTTATTTCATTTAAAAACTTTCTAGTGCTGGTTAAACTATATTATCTGTTTCAATATAGCATAGGACTATATCTATGACATTTCATAAGAAAAAGCAATCTGTCCTTAGCTTTTCTGTGGTCATTATTCAATTGCTTTAAGCTACACAACCGGTTGGAAATGCAGTATATTTTCACTAGAAAACATGAGCATTTTCAATTTAATGACACAGAATTATGGGAAAATAATTTGATTTATAGGCATGCACATCAGGCATATTAATATGGGAGACTTGGCAATAGTTTGATTAACATTCAGTATCAAATGATGTCTGATGTTCACTGTGGGTCATAAAAGCTAGGCAGAAAATAAGAACACAAGATAATAGTTACTAATGCCATGATTCTGGTTCTATAAGGCATGGCATAACTATGATTACCTTGGGCAAATGTGGTCATAAGCAAAGAAAGCAAGACATATAAATGACAGACAAATTGTGATCCACAATGTCTGGTTGGTTTACACTATTAATATCAAAGTACTTATCATTTGTGAAAACATAGATATATGTAGGCAATATTATGCTAAGGAAATAAGCCAAATACATAAAGATAAATAATGCACGATCTCACTTATATGTGGAAGCTGAAAACAGTGAACTCATAGAAACAGAGTAGAAGGGTGTTATCAAGGGTTAGGTAGTAAGGGAACTGGACATAGCTATAATTTTGCAGGTATGGGATGAATAAATTCTGGAGCCCTAACCTGCAGCTTGATGATTTTAGTTAATAATAATGTATTGTGTACTGTATTGTGTACTTGAAATTGGCTTGGAGAATAAATCTTAAATATTCTTACCACATTTTAAAAAGTTACATATGCAAGATGATAAATGTCATTTACTTTGACTGTGATAATCATTTCATAATGTATACATATTTGAAAGTATCACATTGAATGCCTTAACACATCTCTCTCTCTCTCTCTCTCTCTCTCTCTCTCTCTATATATATATATATATATATATATATATATATATATATATATATATATTGGTCAATACTATCATCATAAAGCTGAAAAAAGATCAAATAATTTTTCTCCATATTTAGAGCTAAACAGGTTGGACCAAACAAGGTCATAGGTATGATAAGGGGCATCAGGAGCTCTAGTTGAAAGTGTGTATATAATGGATAAGGTCATCGTGCTTCAAATGTGTAAGGGTACAGTATAGAATGTGGCACTTCAAGCCAGCGTGGTGGAGCACTCCTGTAATCCCAGCACACCAGAGGCTGAGGCATGCGGATCATTGCAAGTATGGGACCAGCTTGGGCTACAAAGTGAGCCCAAGGTCAGCCTGAACTGCATAGTGAGACCCTGTCTCAAAAAGACAACAACAACAAAAAAGAAAGTGGCACTTTATATAGAAGTCATGCTTTTTGTCTTCTTGCCTTAACTACATTGAACCAACTGTTTCAAATACTTTACAAATCAGTTTGTCCCTTGGCAAAGCGAGAGTTAACAGACTTTGTAAGGTAGAGCTGTTCAATGGAAGCATTCTGTGTTGAACAGTGAATAATCAATCAGTCAAATAATCAAATTCTTTCTCCTCTATAGCAAGAATATAAACCATGTATTTTAGAACTTACCATTATCTGGATTGTTTGTATCCCTTCTTATTCAGACATCTCAGTATGAAACATTTTATCTTTCACACTGGTGAACCTCAAACTTTAAGGCTTATTTTAGAATGCCTTCTCTTCTTTAAGCCTTCCCTGAACATTTAAGTAGAGGTAGTCCTATCTTCCTCTGTTTACTTTCTGACTTCTGAATTCCTTGAAGACAGAATAGATACATATTTTATCTATTCTTATTCCCCAGCAACTAGCAAAATGTTTGATATATTAATGTAAATAACAATTTAATAAAGCATATTGTGCTCCTGAAAATATTATGAATATACTAAACATATTAATTTGTCAAATCATCATAACTCTTTTATGTAGTTCCTGTTAATAGAGATGAGGAAACCAAAGAACAGAAAATTTAAACTTGACTCAAAGTCACACAGATTATAAATTTCAAGCAAGACTGAAATTCAGGTGATTTTACTTCAAGATTATCAGGTAGTCAGTAAATATTTTTGGTGTGCAAAGAACGCAGAAATGGAAAGGAAATTTAGAAATTACATTAGAAGTTCTCTTTCAGAAATGGAAAGACGAGGGCTGGAAAGTAAACAAAGAGGATTGGTTGGTCATTAAAAAAGCAGAATTTAGAATTTTGATTTTTAAGTTTTTCTATTATTTTTAATGTTCGATATTGCTTTCCTCAGATGTACCTCTAAAAATATTTAAAATGATTTCCAATAATTCATCACACTCCTCTCTCAATGTCTGAATGAATTAAGTTTTATTTACCTGAATTAAAAATTATCCAAAAAGGCAAAAAATTAGATCACCTCTATTTGTAAGATGAAGGTCTTTCTGTTTTTGCAATAACACTTACCAGGCATGTTTTCATTCAAATGTAAATAATGTCACTGTTTAAATCACAAATCTTTTTTTAATGGATCATTATATATATTCCCTGGTAAATTATAATGATAGACAATACTTATATTACTACCTATCACAACAAGAAATTTTATTTTATTTGGTATCTTTGTGTTTTGGGTAGACTTTTCTACTTGACCTTCCATTGTATGATGAATTGTTTCTTCTGTTCTTCCTTTCATCTTTATCACAGATGTGTACTTTGCTAAAAAGTTAAACCTAGGAATATTAGTATTCTATTCAGTTTCATCTCCATTTGGCATTTGTCATCCATGGGCAAAGAGTCATTTCTAATGCTAAAATGATTGAGTTGGCAGAAACTTTTCTCCTCTGAGTGCAAAACTGACCAAATAAATTGCTTTCTTCTCTCATTCAAATGAGGTTAAGAATGAAATGTTTCTCTGTGTCTTCAAAAAGCCAAAGGGTTTTTCAGATGGGTATATAATTCTTCTTGAGGTCTATCTGACACTTAGACACTGAATGTGTCTATTTAGTAATTTTTTCTGTTATTTTCCAGGTAGAAGCAAGATAGTAGAAGATTATTGCCCTCTAGAAAAACTAGTAAATTCTTCAAAGTTTGTAATATAGAACAGTAAAATTAATTTTCCACCAAAAGGATATTTTCTTTTAAAATACGTATAAAAATAAACTAAAGCATATGAACAGGGAAAGGAACTCATTTATGTTTGAAAATAAATGTTAGCAATAATTTACATAAAAAGTTCCTCAGCTAAATCTCAATGTCTACAGACAAGCCATTGCTTATTAACTGTATTCTCTTACTCCTTCAGAGCACCGAAAGAGGAAGCAAGAGAAACCCAAGTGATAACTCCACCAACAGTGCCATCTAGAATCTGAAAAATTTTAATCTGCTGTAGAAGTAACTTGCCTACTTACCTATGAAATTTGTCCATTTATTTTTTTTTTCTGTTTCAGTTTTCTCTTTGACTTTTCTCCAGTAAGAGTATAGACTTTACCAAAAGACATCAGAGTCTAGAAATCTAAGAAGGAAGTATATCGTTGCTTATTCAGGTTAGAGGTCATTTCAAGAACAGTGAAAATCTATCACCATGTCACTCACAGCCTTTACCTATCAAAATATATCTTTCACATAGAATTTCTTGCCACAATAAATTTAAAAAGTATACATTCTAAAATAGAAATTACAGAAATATCACTCTTGACATTACCAGATAATTTGCAATGCATAATGATGATTTGAATGCATGTCCCAAAGGATACCTCAGAAATAAAACTCAAAGTTACTCTGACACAACAATGATTAATGATAGCAGAGTAGGAACTTTGTCACTGCAGCCAAACTTTTTTAAAAAGCAAAGTATATACACAATATATCAAGTTTGAATTCAGACAAAATTTTAAAACATTCAAAATATCACATAGTTTGAATAAATGTTAACATTTTCAGTTAAAGTAGAAACATAATATTTGCAACTATTTTATCATTTTTTCAATTTTTAATCTTTTAGGTTAAGATCATTTCAGTCAAATTCAAAAACTATACAAAAAGTCAAGCACAACTCATAATAACTAAATCTTAAAAGTGGCCTATATGTCCATTAGCAGAAGAATGAATAAACAAATGTGGTAGCTATACACAATGGATTACTTCTCCGCATTAAAAAGAATAAACTTATTTGTAAGAAAATGGTTACACCCTGAGGCCATAATGCTAAGTGAAATAGATAAGCCACATGAGTTCAAATATTAGGTGTTTTGCCTTATATGAGAACAGGATTTACTATATGTAAATCCTAAAGGACAAGGTTTAAGTGAAGGATTTAAAGTTTACTGAAGAGACGTATTTCTTTCTATGGGTTCTGTTATATAGTTCATATTTCTATGCTTACAGCAGGGATTATTCTGCCTCATTGTCTTTAGTCTAATCAATCTTATAAACCCGAATTTATCACAGATTTTGTTGATCTCCTGATATGATAAAAACTGTCTATGAATGCTTTTCCAAAAATGTTTCTATTTATGTTATCAGTCACCATTTACCCTGTATTAATTCACATTAGCCTTCCACTATCCATAACATATTATCACTTCAAGTAGTCTTTCCAACTCTGTTGGCTTCTATGTTTACCTCTATTGCAACATGTAGTTCAGTGTGTATCATAAATTTCAGATAATATATTTCTGGTAGAAAAAGAGAATAGTGACTCAGAATTGTGATTGTTAATTGGATTAGGTAATGCTTAGTAGATTAGTAAAGCATACATCTATATATTTCTGTGGGGTGTTGCCAGAGATGATTGGCATATAGGGCAACAAAATGATCCACACTGATTGTAAATGATAGAAACTAATATGCTTTCAGACCAAGTGAAATGAAAGAAGAAGAAAGAAGCTGGCCTGTCTTTATAATGCTCCACTTTGCTTAGGCAGGCACATGTTTTGCTTTGTCATCGCTTGTAGAAATCCGACTCCAGTTTATTCATTCAGCCTTTCAAGGCAGTATCACACCAGTCTCTCCAATGAGTTTCCAGGTCTTCAGTCTTGGATTGGTGCTGCATCCTCTTTTATTTTACTGTATTTTTTATTTTCATTTTTATTTATTTCCTTATCAGTACATTTTTGCAGTACATAATGACTAAATACATTGCGAGAAGTTAGTGCACGTGCACAACACATCTTAATTCTTCTTTTCACCCCCTTTCTTTCCCCTCTGTCTCCACTCCCTGCAGCTCTTGGTCCCCTTCCCATTTTCAAAATAACTGTCTCCTTATTTCTTATTATTTGTTTTTATTTGGCTCTATATTTATATTTTGGATTTCTTATATAAGGCAAAAAATCTAATATTTGAACTCATGTGGCTTATCTATTTCACTTAGCATTATGGCCTCAGTGTGTATCCATTATCTTACCAAAAGTTTATTCTTTTTATGGCAGAGAAGTAATCCATTGTGTATAGCTACCACATTTGTTTATTCATTCTTCTCCCTATGGACATGTAGGCCACATGTAAGATTTAGCTATTATGAGTTGTGCTGATATAAACACTGGTATGCACGTGTCATGGTAATTTGATGAACTTACTCTTTCAAGAAGACACACAGAGAGGTAATAGTTGGCTTGAATGCAATTTCTATTTTTAGTTTTTGAGGAATCTCCATATTTGATCTGTAGTTTGAACTGAATAACTTGTTCTAAAGTCCATAGATGACCATAGTGTATTCTCCTGCCTATAATCCTGTAAGCCTACTTAATAAATCTCTCTGGGTAGTAATAAATATGTGGTAGTTATCCTGCTCTTCCCAAAAGTTGTAAGCAGCACAGAGTGAAATTGAAACTCCCAACTTGTTTGCAGGAGTAAGGTGGCTTCCAATCACCATGAAAAATTTTTTAAGTTTTATATTATCAAATTCATGAAACATTACTTGTTACACCATTATATGCCAGTTCGGTATAATAATAAATATTATTTTAAATTACACATCATCAATAAAATTGACTAAAATTAATTCTAGTATAAATTTTTGCCACATTTGAAGTATAACTTTACACATGGAATTTGAGAAACATCTTTTTGGATCCCTATCCAATGACAAAGTAATATGTATATAAAATACCATTATGCTGAAAAAAAGAAAAAAATGAAGAGGGAAATTTATAGTCCTAAGCATATATATTAAAAATTTAAGTCTTTCATTCAGTGATATCAGTTTGTAGTTTGAACTAAAAAAAATCCAAGAAGAAAAAAAAAAGGAAAAATAATAAACATTAGAGAAGTAACCAAGGATAGAAAATAGAAATGGGCAAAACCAATGAAACAAGGCAGTTTATTAAAGATAATAAATTAAAATAAATGATAACCTAGCCAAAAAATTAACCAAATAGAAATAATACAGATAACTAATATCAATAATGAAATTGGTGACTAGAGATTGGGCAGATATTTGAAAAAATAAGACAATGGATGGATGGTAGTATATGTCTGTAACCCCAGCACTCTGAGTGTCTGAGTCAGGACTTGGAAAAACCCTCCTTTAAAATAAAAAATTAAAAGGGCTTAGAATATGGTTCAGGCCTAAGTCCCTCATTTCAATTCCAGTTCCTTGTTACATAAATAACCTAAAAACAAAAGGATACTATTATAAAGGATTCTATGATAAGAAATTTGAAAATTTAGATAAAATGAGTAAACTTTTTGAATGACACAATCCTTTAAAAATCATGCAGGAAAGAATACAAAACCTGAGAAACTCTAAATCTATTAGAAATTTGAAGTCATAGTAAAATATCTTCTATTTAATAATCCCAGACTCCATTATAATTTCAATGGTGAATTATACTAAATACTTAAGATAGAAAGAATACAAAGTCTACAAAATCTACTTGAGGAAACTAAAGAGAAAACATTTGCCAACTCACTCTCTGAAGCCAGCATTAATCTAATACCAAATCATAAAAATGTCCAAGAAAAATACTTTATACCAATAACTCTCTTGAATATAAATGGGCAATTTTTAATAAAATTTTAGTAAATCATATCAAAAAATTTTAAAAAGACAGTATATCATAGCCTAGTAAAGTTTATTCTACCAATGCCAGCTAAGCTTATTATTCAAAATCAATCAATGGATACATAGTTTTGCAAATTCAAAGGAGTTCAAGAGATAGAAGAAGCAGGGAGGAAGAGGAGGGGTTAGGGACAAAACAAGAATTAAGAGATGTTGTATACATCCACCAACTTACTATGATAAATATAACCATTACACACTGCAAACCTATACTAATAAAATATAAACAAAAGTCAATCAATATAATTCTCCATGATAATACACTGTAAAAATTATCATCTCACTATATTCAAAGCTGTTTTTCTCAAAAACCATCATTTACTCCTGACTTTTAAATAAACTCTCAAGGAAACTGTGAACAATAAGAAATTTCATCAACATGATCAAAGTCATCTATTAGAAACCCACAGCTAGCATTCATCACAGTTACTTATGTAAAAAAGAATGCTTTTCTCCTAAGGCTAGAAATAATCTAAGTGCATCTACTTACACAATGTCTTTTTTAAAATTGTACTGAATGTTCTGGGTAGTGCAATGAGGCAAGAAAAATAAATCAAAAATATTCATATTGGAGAGAAAAGAAGTAAAACTTTTTATTCTCATATGACAGGGTAAACTAGGTAAAAAATCTATATATTTCTACAAAAATTAGTTCTGGAATTAAAAAGTGAGTTTACTGAGTTTGAAAGGAACAGAATCAGCAAAATACTAATTGTATTTTTATATACTAGAAAAAACAATAGGAAACCACAGGTTTTTGATTAAAAACAGGTCAGTAGTAAAGGATAGAATTGTACTGGAAATTTTAAACACCCATATTGAGGAATGAATGAACAAAAATAATCCTAGTTCATTACAGCATAGAAAAAATTAACTCAAGATGATCATAGGAGTAAGTAAGATTGTTAAAAGTGCAAATATAAACCTAAAGAATTAAGCTTCATGAAAATGGACAGTTTTGTCATATATGGCACCAAGGAAGATACAATGAGAACATGAAAAAATATTCAGTATTATCAGTTATTTAGGCTATACCAATGAAAAACACAATGAAATTTCAATACATATATATATTTTAATAGAAATGTCTTTGGAAAAACTATGTCCACACTAACTGTTACTGAGAATGTAGAGAAACTGAAACACATATACTGTCATGAGAATATGAAACTAGTACAACCACTTTGGATAATGAGCTGTTAGTTTCCTGAAAAGTTAAAATATTCTTATCATATGATTTAGGCTTTCTACTCCTATGTTTTTTTTTTCCGAAAGAAGAAAAAGTGGATATCCACAGAAATGCTTGATGTGAATGTTCATGATAGTTTTGTGTATAACAGCCAAAGAAAGGAAACCACCCAGGTGTTCATCAAAAGTCAATTGAATAAATTATTTGAAATATATCTATCAGTGAAATGACACTCATCAATAAAAAGGAATCAACTATCAATGCACACAAAAACTTGAAAAAAATCTCAAAACAACTTTTGCCCAGTGAAAGAAGTTAGGTTAATAAAAGTGTACATATACCTGATTTCATGTATGAGGACTTCCAGAAAAAGCAAAGAAATCTATCTTCATAGAATTTTTGCTTATAGAAGGGAATTAGGGAGAAAGAGACACAGAAAATGCTTAAGGGTGAACCATAAGCTAATTATCTTGATTTATATGGATAATTTCTCACATGTATATATGTTTCAAAATTTATCAAGCAATTCATTTTTAATAATATGAGACTTACTTCATTAAACTTTTAAAAATTCCTTGCCAGTGATACACATTGTTCCAATTTGTGTCAGTTCATTATAAGAATTAATATATTATATGCAATTTTTTGCTACAGTGTAGAAATGTTTCCCAATGTATTTCCCTACTTTTAGCCTACATTTTTGTTTTCCTTTTGCAAAGCTCAAAGTTCTGATTTTATTTCAGAACTGCTGTTTCCCTATTAATCACATAGCAATATCCTTTTACAATAAAATGTGAGCTCTGGGAAGGAAAGACTGCATTTGTTAAGCCCTTTGTTCTTAGCTCCAAGTACAATTACTGGCACATAGTAGAAAATTAATGTTAGTTGAATGGAGTAGACTCTCTGATACTCTGTCTTTTTTGTATTATATATATGATATTGAACAACAATCATAGACTCATTTTATTGGTATTAGAGCTGAAGATGTAAAACTGGGGGAAATCTTTCACTATTTGGGTTCAGCTCTATTCCATTATTTGCCTCAGTTTTCCATCTGAATTATTTTACACTCTTCTACCAAAATTCAATATGGAAAAATCTCAGCCTATCTTTGGTTCAAATACCCTCTCTAAAATTTAATGTCTGTGTTACCTTGAAAAGTTAAATTGATATCTAAGTTACTTTGTCATAATTTGAAGATATTAACACCTAATTTTAAATTATATATCTAATATATGATAGCTCAGGATTCCTCTGGATCTGTTTGACTGTAAATCTTCTATTGCTTTTCACATCACCAGGTTGTCTCTGTGTCTAACAGTACTTTGGTCTGATGATTTCTTAAAGTTGGTCAAAGATGAAATTATGAACTTTTAAATCTTTCTTCCAATTCTTCAGAATCTAGACGTTAGCTTATGATTAGGAACCTGAAGGAACACTACTAACTTCAGAAAACCCAGATTTTGCTCAATCTGGGAGTGGTCTTCCAGATGGAGACTTCAATTTATACAATGATAATAAATATTTTTCACTTACACCCCAAAAATGTCAGTGGGGAGACATTTTTCACTTAACTGTTGTATTGGAAGGTGCCCTATGTACAAGATTGGGAACCCCCACACACACACACACACACACCATGCTGCTTTTCTCTTCTCATTGTCTTGATTTATCTTGAAAATTATCCTTTTCTTAATATGGATTTTTTTTGTTTCAGCTTGTAATTCGAGATTTTCTAAAGGATGATATCTGATAGAAAATTTAACTAAATACCTAGGTAGATACTTTTCAACTCTAAGATACTATGATGGACATAGCCCAATGATTGCTGATCACAAAATCAAATTGTGAAGGCTTTTGTACATTGGCCAAAGCAGAAAAAGGCAAGGAGAAATCAAAGACCTTAGGTTATATGTTTGATTCAGTCAGCAAACTGAAGAACCAATAAAATTAATAGCAAATCAAAATTAATTTTTCAACTTCCCATCCAAGTTAATACTATTTTCAAATGCAAGAATTTTGTATCAGTTTGGCTTGCATGGATTCAAGACCAGATTTGTCTCTTATTCAAACTACCTTCAAAACTATCTAACTGGATCTGCTGTTTTTTTACTCTCAGCACATTATTCTCCATTCATCTTGCACCACTAGTAAAATTAGACTATCTTCCTGGATATTGAGTAGAAACATGCTTAAATACTTTGCATTTCTGCTTTCCATGGACATATTCATTTCTAGTCTTTCCCATATAAAAATGCCACAGATATATACAGTTACTTATACCAGAAACACATGTGTCATACTACTACCAACAATGTAATCTAATCCATTACTAAGTTAAAGAAATAATTCTTTACATTTTTTGCTCCTTTTACCTTCTGCTAACTTCTCTTTTCCTCCATTTCTCTCAATCCCTTTTCTTCTTTCAAAAGATATATCTCTATATTTCCTATTTTCTATCTTATATTTTTTATTTATATTTTGGGTTTCTTGTGTAAGAGAAATCAAGTGAAATTTAAGCTCCAAATCTGGTTTATTTCACTTAATATTGTTTTCTCACAGTGTATCATTTTTTCCACAAGTGATTCAAGTTTATTCTTCTTTATGGCACAATACTAATTCATTGTGCATAAAAACCATGCTTTCTTTATCCATACATCTGTTGGTGGGCATACAGTCTGATTCCCCAATTTAGCTATTATGAACTGTGCCCCTATAAAAAAGAGTATTTATGTCTCACTGTAATATGATGTCTTTAACTTTTTCTGAAAGATACCTAGAAGAGGAATTGCTAAGTCGAATGGAAATTCCATTTTTTTTGAAGAATCACCATACTGATTTTCATAGTGGTTTTGCTAGTTTACATTCCCACTGAAAATGAGAAGAGCTTATTATTCCCCACACAGTCTTGTCAGTATTTTTTTTTTGATTTCTCAATGATAATTGTGCTTCCTGGACTAAGATGAAATCTTTTTTTAAATTAGCATTTCTCTGATGGCCAGAGATGATAAACATTTTTCCATGTGTTTGTTAGTCATTTATATTTCTTCTTCTGAGAAGTGTCTATTTATTTCACTTGACTATTTTTTGATTGAGTCTTTTATTTTTGGGAAGTACATTTTTTATGTTATTTATATATTCTACATGTTAGTCTTCCATCTGAAGAATAATTGGAAAAAATTTTTCCCATTCCGTAGGTTGTCTCTATTCATTGTTTCCTTTGTTTTGCAGAAGTTTTTAAATTTGATATGATCACATTTTTTTGCATATACACACACTATCCTGCCACAAGTTATTACTTAGTTGCATTGTCTCCTTGGTTCAAATATTGCATCTCCAATTTTTAGCCCAGAGCCTAGAATACAATATGACTTCAATGCATAATTATAGAAAGACATTGCCAATTTACTCAGTCTACCATAGGAAAAATGTACTATATTAAAGCTTGAAAATATATATGGAGAAGAAGATAAGGTCAAGAAAAGCAAACTTGCTGGGTGTGTTGGCATATACCTCTAATCCTAGCACTCAGGAGGCTGAGGCAGGATGATTGCTGCAAGTGTAAGACCATTCTGGGCTATAAAGTGAGTTCAAGGCAAGTCTGAACTGCATATCAAAATCTTATATCAAAAAGACAAAAAAACACCAAACCTTTTTGTGTTGTTGAGCTTCTGAACTCACTCCTTTGGCAGAATGAAATACTATAATGAGTTGTCTTTTAACTTCTAACTTCTATAATGAGTTATCCATAGTCTAGACACTTACAAGTAATTCAAGTCAAAGATATACAACTGATTCTTTATAGGAAGACAAGATTTTTTTAAAAAGAAGATAGATGACAACTTACCTAATTTTTGTAGTATATTTATATATTCTGTAATTCTTCCTTATTCTTCATGGCTACAGTAATTTGTAGCATGAAAAAATTCAAGAAATAGCAAGTCCAAATCCCACACGCATATGAGAGTATAGGGCTGTTTCTATAATACAAAATATCAACAGCATAAAGATTCTTGGAGCACAGAGCAAATGGGTTCCTTGATGAACACTAATTACTGAATCAGATTCTACCATTGGTTACTAAATTTAGATAATAAATTGAAATAAGTAATTCAGGAATGACAGCCAATCTGCATGACCTCAATTATAGATTATTTTCAAATTTATATTTGTTTAATTTAGCATACATAATGAATCAATAAAAAGACAAAGAGTTACCGATTTTTAACACATCAAACTTAACTGATAGTTGAATGAGGTAGATAGGATAGAGATTGCTCTGAGCCTTTTATGTCATGGTCAATGCTTACGTTATATTTCCAAAAACTGTAAGGCATCAGTGAAGGCTTCTGAGTAGAGAAGTAATGACATAAAATTTTCATTCATGTGCTCTTTAAAGCTGAATTTCAGATAGCAAAAAGGGTGGAATGGAGAGGGCAGAACAATGTAATTTGGAGACCTTTCACATATTGTTGCTTTGAAATGATATATGAATCTCCTTGTAGAACAGAGAGGATCAACTTGAATGATAATTAGAAAGAAGAGGCAAATGAACATCTATTATATAGGGATTGAGTGCAGTAGGTGACAGAAAGAAACACATGAAAGGTCCTTGCTGAAGTTGATGGCAGGATCATTTTCCTCACTCAAAAGCTACTTGAAGAAGAGCAGGTCTGGATAGAAAGATCATTTTGGATATACTAAATCTATATACCCTATTAAATAGAAAAAAATAAGTTGCATGCTGCTTTGTAGTTCATTAAATTCTTTCCTTCTAACTTTCTAGCATGGAATTATAGGATCTTCTCATATAGAGTCCAATACATAGAATTTTACTGAGCAGGTGTTCAAACATAGTTTCTCACTTGATTTGATTTGCATACACACTACCTCAGGCCACCCATAACAGCCACCTGGACAAGGAAAACAGGAAGGAAGTGTTCATCTAGCTTGACAGAGCAGGGCTATCATCTGCAAATTATCCCTTCTGTCAGCTAAGTTCCTTGAGCTGCTGAGCAGATGCCTAGAGAAAAGGTGGGCCTATATGGTTTAAAGAGGCAGCTTGGTTGTGATGACTGCAAATCATGCTGCAGCAGAGCTGCCTTTCCTAAACTCACTTATTCCTTCTCTAGAGCTGTGATATGACCAAGACACATCTGTGGCCCTGAAAGGAAAATGAGTGGAGTAGAGATAAAGAAACTAGCTATTTCTTCACTCAGAATTTAAATAATAGGCAAAGCGGCTCTTCATTGCTGTACCCAATTACAGCACAGCCCAATCAGCTACCATTTGTTGGAGTAAATGGACTATTTAGGGTGGATTTTAAAATAGGGCTTGCATCTCTTACTAAGATGATTTTTACTATACAATAGTGCCATATTGTTGCTGTATTTAAAGTCCTCATTTTGAGCATGTAGGGACTGTGACAGCAATTTAGAAAAACTTTTCCACTTACTACTTTATCATACATCCTTCAGAAGGGTACATGCCCATTTTGCTCTCTGGAAAAATAAATAGATTCACCCACAAGTAGTTAACCTGATTTTTCACAGTTTTCAGCACATTAGAAACACATTTTGCCTATGTCAGCTTCATCCCCAAAACTGCTTCACAGTTCATAACACAAAGGTGGTCTTTCCACAGGCAACAGATGTAATTAAGTGATTTAACCTCAAGACCAAAGAGATAGGTTGAAATACCCCAATGCAAAACTGCCAAAATGCCATTCCCAGCAGAAGAAATACAATGTCTATTTTGAGATAGTTGGGCAATATTTAATTCTTACGAGCTGCATTTTTGCCTGGGCAGGACTAAGTCAGATGTATAGAATCCAAAAAGCTCCTACATCAGCTTTTGAGCTTTAGAGACTGTGAAGGAGCACATAAACACTAGCACTGGCTCTGCTCTTAACTAGCTGTGTAACACTGGATAAACTACTGTATTTCTCCAGATCAAGTTTTCCTACCTGAAAAATTATAGGGCAGGAAATGATGGTCTCCCTGTTTCTCCTAGAAAGAACAGAGATTCAATTCTTAATCCTATACCTAGTCAGATTCCCACTTAATGGGACTGAAAGACCTAACCAAAAAAATCTGCCCTCAGTTAGCTCTAGTGTCAGTTTCTCATGCATCAATTCAAATCTGAATGTCAACTTGGCTTGTGACATATTATATGACTCTTTAAAAGTAATTAAACCACTCTGTATCTTTGTTTCCTCATCTGTAAAATTAGGCTAATTATAGTAACTACTTCATTTGTTTGTTGTGCTCTAATAAGATAATACATAAATCACACTTTGTATTCAGCACAGTGCCTTCACTTAGGAAGCACTCAAAACTATTAGCTATTAAAATCAGTTAAGGTTTTTTAGCATAATCACTGAATGCTTACATTGGGTACAGTCAAGTGTTGATATGAAATATATTACAGTGAGTTATCTGCACAATATGGTCTTTGGATGTCATATATGAAACACCTTCCTTGTACAATTTGACATCCACTTGGAAAATAAAATAAAGAGAAACAAATAACTTTTAGTTCTCACTGGCTGATCAGGACATTTTTTTTTTGCATCTATGATGAAAAGGTACGAACTTAGCACTGCCACTGGAAACTTAGCAGAAGCCTGCATCAGGGGTAAGCTGCCCAGAACCTCCACCGTGGACCCACGCTGCCACCAGGAACTTAGCTGAAGCCTGCATCAGGCCTAGGCTGCCAGGAAACTCCACCGAGAGCCCATCCTGCCACCTGAAACTCAGTGCAAGCCCGCCTCAGGGGTAGGCTACCTAAAACCTCCCCTGTGGGCCTGCCCTGCCACCAGGAACATCAAGGAGGCCTTCCCAAGACTGAAAACTGCCCTGGACTGCTACAGATGGGCCTGGCCTCCCACCTGGAAAGTCAGAAGATCTCAGCAGTATCCAGTTAGTGTAAGAAAATTTGGAACTTTGCTCCCAGGTGGCGAACTTTGGACTACACCAGATTGACTATATTAATGTGGTCAGTATATCCCTAAAATAGAGGTGTACAGGGGACAAATAGGGCCAGTAGTAAAACCCCCTCCAAGTAAATGTAAAACTTTGGTGTGTCTGAAAAGAGTGTGTGTGATCCCCTCCTACACAGAGAAAACACCAGGCAGAGTGAAAATGACAAAACAATAAAGCAAAATGCAGTCTCAAACATATAGCTCACCAGAAGCAAGTATAGGAGGCATTGAAATAGAAGACCCCAAAAGTAACACACTGGGAATCTCTGAAAAGATAGCCAGTGAAATAAAAAAGCAACTGCATCAGGTTATAGAGGAAATCAAATTAGAAGTAGTCTGCCATGTAAAGATAGAAATAACAACTTTAGTAAAGGAGTTGTTGAATGCAACTACAGAAGAACTAGAGAAAAAAGTACATGAGCATGTGAAACTGATTGAAATTTTGAATGAAAAATATAGAAAACAAGCAGAATTCATGAAACAAAGTCAAAGAGTCATCAAAGAAACAAAAAATTCTATTGAAAGCGTGCAAAACCACCTAAAGGAAGCTGAGGATAGGATTTCAGACCTTGAGGACAGGATCACAGTTAGTGATAAGGAAAGGGGGCAAATTTTAAAAATAAAAAAGCAGCATGAAATGACAATCCAGAAGCTTCATGATGATGCCAAGAGCAACAATATAACAATAATGGTCATTAGCGAAGATACAGGAGTGCAGGCAAATGACACACATAAAGAATTTACAGAAATAATAGTAGAAAATTTCCCAAACATGGGGAAAGAATCTGATATGCAGATAAGTAATGCATATAGAACACCAAACAGCCACAATCCACATAAATCCACACCCAGACACATAATAATTAAGATGTTAGACATACAGCATAAAAAGAGATTATTGAAACCTGTCAGAGAAAAGACACAACTCACCTATCAGGGAAAGCCCATTAGAATCATGGCAGACTTTTCAGCACAAACCCTCAAGTCAATAAGAGCTTAGAATGAGGTATTTCAAGCCCGGAAAGAAAACAATCTTCAACCCAGACTGATGTACCCAGCAAAAGTTTCATTCAAATTTAATGGAGAAACAAGATACTTCCATGACAAAGAACAACTGAAGAAATTCATGTCCAAAAAACTAACCCTAGGAAGAGTACTGAAGGACATACTAGGCAGAAATAAAAAAGACCACAATCCCCAAAACAACAACAGAAAGAAACGTCCAGGTAGGATAAGCAATTAAATAAGAGGAAAAGCAAAAAGAAACAACTGGAACATAACATGGCCACGTCGAGGCAGTACATATCAGTGATATCCATAAATATAAATGGCCTCAATTCACCTATCAAAAGAAACAGATTGACAGAATGGATCAAGAAACAGGATCACACAATATGCTGTATACAAGAAACACATCTGGCCCAAAAGGAAACTCATAGATTAAAAGTCAAAGGATGGAAAACAGTATTACATGCAACAGGAACCCAGAAAAAAGCAGGAGTAAATATTCTATTTGCAGACAACGTGAACTTAAACCTAAAATGATTAAAAGAGATAAAGAAGGTCACTACATACTTGTTAGTGGAAAAATTCAAGAGGAAGAACTAACAATTATAAATATATATGCGCCAAATACAGGAGCACCCAACTATATAAGACAGATACTAATGGACATGAAAAACCAAATACACAAGAACACAATTATAATGAGAGATCTTAACAGCCCATTGTCACAAAGAGATAGATCAACTAGACAAAAAGTCAGCAAAGAAATAACAGAACTGAATCATACCTGTGAGCAATTGGACTTAGTAGATGTTTACAGAGTGTACCACTCAACTGCATTAGAATACACATTCTTCTCAGCTGCACATGGGACATTCTCCAAAATCGACCATATTATCCCATAAAAGATTCTTAAGTACATGCAAACATATTGAAATCATATCATGCATAATAAATATCTGACCATAGTGCACTGAAACTGGAAATTAATGGCAAAAGAAATTGTAAAGCCTACATAAATACATGGAAAATAAATAACAGTCTTTTGAACAATCAATGGGCTACAGATGATATTAAAGAAGAAATAAAACAATACCTACAATTCAATGAAAATATAGAAACAACATACTGTAATCTGTGAGATGTAATGAAATCAGTCTTAAGAGGGAAATATATAGCAATAAACTGTCATATCAAGAAAACAGAATGAGCACAAATAAACAAGATAATGCTCCATCTCAAGCTTCTAGAAAAAGAAGAGCAAGCTAAGCCCAAAGCTCATAGAAGAGAGGAAATTGTAAAGATTAGACCAGAAATAAATGCAATTGAAACTAAAAAAAACAATACAAAGAATTAATGAATCAAAAAGCCGGTTTTTGAGAGAATCAAAAAAATTGACAAACCCCTAGATAACCTTATCAAGAGAAAGAAAGAAAAAAACCCAAATTCATGCAATAAGAACTGAAAAGGGAGAAATTACTACAGATCCCATGGAAAATCAAAAGATCATGAATACCTACTTTGAAAATCTCTACTCACAAAGAGTGGAAAACACAGAAGAAATTGATAGTTTTTTAGAAACATATGAACTACCAAAGCTCAGCGAAGAAGATATAGCAATTTTTGAACAACCCAGTATCAGCTATTGAAATTGAAAATGTAATTAAAAACTCACCAACAAAGAAAAGTCCAGGTCCTGATGGATTCACAGCTGAATTCTACAAGAAATTTAGAGAAGATTTGATGCCAGTACTCCTTAAAATCTTCAATGAAATTGAGAAAAAAGTAATCCTCCCAAAATCATTCCTGGAGGCAAATATTACTCTGATACCAAAACCAGAGAAAGATGCAACCAAAAAAGAGAATTATAGGCCAATCTCACTAATGAACATTGATGCAAATGTTCTCAACAAAATACTGGCAAATAGAATGCAGCAAATCATCAAGAAGGTTATACATCATGACCAAGTGTGGTTCATTCCAGGAATGCAGGAATGGTTTAACATATGCAAATCAATAAATCTAATACACCACATCAACAGAGCCAAAAACAAAAACCACATGGTCATCTCAATAGATGCAGAAAAAGCTTTTGACAAAGTTCAACACTTGTTCATGATAAAAACCCTTCAGAGACTCGGAATACACGGCGTCTACCTCAACCTTATAAAGGCCATCTATGACAAACCAACAGCCAACATTATAGTAAATGGACAAAAACTGAAAGCTTTCACTTTAAAATCAGGAACAAGACAAGGATGTCCACTCTCACCACTCCTTTTCAACATAGTTCTGGAAACACTAGCCAGGGCAATCAGACAAGAGAGAGAAATAAAAGGAGTAAAGATAGGAAAGCAAGAAGTTAAATTATCACTATTTGCAGATGAGATGATACTCTATATAGAAAAACCAAAAAACTCCATTAAAAGACTACTAGAGATAATAAACAAGTTTAGCAGGGTAGCTGGATACAAAGTCAATGCTGAAAAATTAATAGCATTCCTTTTCCCCAACCAAAAACTCACTGAGAGAGAAAGTATGGCAATATCACCCTTACAATAACATCTAAAAAAATGAAATACTTAAGAATCAACCTAACTAAAAATGTAAAAGATCTATATGCTGAAAATTATACTATGCTGAAAAAGGAGGTTGAAGAGGATATTAGAAAATGGAAAGACATTCCTTGCTCTTGGTTAGGAAGAACCAACATTGTGAAAATGGCTATACTCCCAAAGCTGTTATACAGATTTAACGCAATCCCAATAAAAATACTATTGACATACCTCACAGATCTAGATAAAACACTATTAAAATTCATTTGGAAGCAGAAGAAACCTAGAATAGCAAAGGTAATGCTAGGCAACAAAAGCAAGGCAGGTGGCATCTCAATTACTGACTTGAAATAGTACTATAAAGCCACAATGATAAAATCAGCTTGGTACTGGCAAAGAAATAGACCTGAGGATCAATGGAACAGATTAGAAGATGCAAGCACAACTACAAAGACACTCAGCCACCTGATATTTGACAAAGGGGCTAAATATGTCTACTGGAAGAAGGATAGTCTCTTTCATAAATGGTGTTGGAAAAATTGGCTCTCTACATGCTGAAGACTGAAACTAGATCCATGCATATCACCATGCACAAAGCTAAAGTCTAAATGGATCAAAGACCTCAATATTAGAACAGAAAGACTAAATCTACTGGAAGACAAGGTAGGTAGAAGTCTTGGAGACATAGGGGTAGCAGAGAATTCATGAACGAAACACAAACTGCACAGGAATCACTTCAAAGAATCAACAAATGGGATCTCATATTATTGAAAAGTTTCTGCACTTCAAAGGAATCACCAACAGAGTGAAAAGAAAACCCACAGAGTGGGAAAGAATTTTAACCAGCAACCCCCCAGACAAAGGACTTGTGTCCAGAATATGTAAAGAATTGAAAAACATCAATCCCCCCAAATTCAAAGACCCTCTCCAGAAATGGGCATCTGAGATGAACACACAGTTCTCAGAGAAAGATATACAAATGGCAAATAAATACATGAAGAAATGTTCGCCATCACTGGTCATTCAAGAAACGCAAACTAAAACAGCATTGTGATTCCACCTTACTCTGGAAAGAATAGCTGCCATCAAGAAATCAACTGATAACAAGTGTTGGCGAGGTTGCGGGAAAAAGGAACACTGTTCCACTGTTGGTGGGAATGTAGACTGGTGCAACCATTATAGAAATCCATATGGAGAATTCTCAGAAGACTAGGATTGGAAGTTCCATTCAATCCAGCTATTCCCCTCCTATGTATTTTCCCCAAAGAACTGAAAAGTTCATATCATGATGATATATGTGCACCCATGTTCATAGCTGCACAATTTGTGATAGCTAAATCCTAGAAACAACCAAGATGCCCATAAACTGCAGAGTGGATGAAAAAGATGTGGTACTTTTATACAATGGAATATTACTCAGCTATAAAAAGGATGCTCTTGAGGCCTTCATAAGCAAATAGAGACAACTTGAGACTATACTCATTAGTAAAATAAATATCATATTTATAAATATCATATTGTGTCTCTAGTGTAAAAAGTAAATAAGAACTACAAGTGTAATAAATCCAAAATGTGTAATTGCTATTGTAAAAAAGAGAGGAAAAGAAAGTGTTCTAAGGTATATAACTGCATGTATGTTTGAGTGTGTAAAATAGATGACCATATTGCTGAATCTTTTTGGATCTTTGAGCAGAACTGTTTGAAGTCTCACTGTTTGAATGTCTACTATGTATCCTTTAACTTTGTAACTTGAACAACTACATCCAAGATAACAATATGCAATTTATAAACTAGTGATTTCTTAGTGGGTTTTTTCTCATTTTCCTTTTTTTCTTTCTTTTTCTTTCTTTCTTTTAGAATTCTGTATTGTTGCTACCCTTTTTTGTTTTTTTTTCTTTTTTCTTCTCTTTAAATAAAATTTTAAAAATATATAATTGCTATTGTAAAAAAAGATGAAACAGAAGTGCTATAAAAGATATAGCTACATTTATGTTTAGGTGTGTGGGATTGATAACCATATTTCTATGTTCTTGTTGGATTGTTGAATAGATCTGTTTGCATTCTCACTGCCTGAGTGTCCACTTTGTGTGCTTTAATTTTGTAACTTGAAAAACTATTTCTAAAAGAACAATATGTAATTTATCAACTACTGATTTCTTACTGTATATCTTTTTTGTTTTTCTAAAATTCTGTAATATTTCTATCCTTTTTCTGTTTTTTTCTCTTTAAATATAAAAATTAAAAAAAAGAAAAGAAACGTTACACCTATTGACTTTGTTTTCACTTTCAGTAAGGAAGCAAGTAGTAGAAAAAGAACCTTTATCCTCACCCCTGCCCTATTCCGTCAGGAAACGTTTAGTCAGATGGTTACCTCTATTTTGTTTCACTAAGTGTATTTCCCTAGAATCTATGCACAGGAAAGATACTCTTTGCAGCCAATGTACAGTTTTCTATTTTGCTTTCTCTAAAGGCAGACAAAATTGGAAACTGTCTATAAGGTGAAGATGGAAGGCTCAGTGGCCAAACTTCCTTAAAAGCTATTTTTAAAATGAGCCCTTTTGAAGTAACTTAGTTCAGAAATGTGATTGAAAAAGGTAGATTTTGCCATGAATTTAAATGCCACCAGTCTGATTCACCATGTCTCTCTTAAACATCAATGTTTCACAGTCATAAACATCATACCCAGCCTTTGAATATCCTTTTAAGCACGACTTTATGACAATCTACATTCTATTATTCACATAATGCTTGAATGTGAAGTATTAAATTTTTACCAAGGAAATGAATAATCTTTTGATATTTCAGAAATCTGCTTAACCAGTTTAAAAGATAACTCTACACTGTCTCTCATTTATTTCAGTTACCCAGACCCATGTACATTCACTCAGAATGTTCTAATTACAGTTTCTGGAGCTTCTAGTCCAACCGATAAATGTATTGGTGCAGAAAAAACAAAGAGGTAGTATGTTTTCGAAAGCCAGTCTGAGTTTTTTTATGATGTACTTTTTGAATTTTTTTCTTCATGTTATTTTACATAGCAATTTAATTCAAGTAACATTGCCCGCTGTGGACTGCAGTAAGAATTTTGAATGCCAGACTGCTTCACTCTGCATTAATTCCCTCATTTAGTGATAACCAATTTCCTGTCTCCTTAGCTAACAATTTTTAGTATCTTCATTTAGCTATCTCTTAAAAATGTGGGATGCCTAAGGGTGAGCTCAAAGAAAGAGTTCCTTAACAAAATAAGATTATTGAAGAGGAAGGATAGAAAGAGATTTGAGCTACAATATGAAATGGAGGTGCTCTAAAAATAAGAGGCAAAGCATTTCAATTTTCTTCTGGTCTATAGAAAATTGACCAAAACATAAAATTGCATTATTTGAGTCTAGGCAGGAAAGAAGATTATCAAAAGTACCACTAGCAGGTGTACATTTATTACTATAAAATTGACCTGCTATATTCTGATTAAAAACTTGCAGCTCCTCTGGGAAAGGAACTCCAGATACATGTTAATCATTTGCTTAAGCTCTTCAAAGAATTCCCAGGGCACTTCTTCAGAGTTGGCACAGGCCTTGCATACCATGAACTTTGATACAGGCACCAACTTCTCTCTGGCTCATAATTACAAGAAAGAGCCTACTGTTTAAATTTAGTGTTTTAGCCACAAACTGATGTCTTTTTTAATAGATCTGTTAACAACCAAATACTAAAGTCCACAGACACCAATCTCATTTAAACAAGAAACTTATTTTGGGGCCCTTGGGATTAGCACAGTGATGAAGGCATCCATGGTACTAATGTCTACAATCTAGAAAATAATTTGGCTGTATGAAGACATTGTCATATTAAGAATGTACAGTTATAAATTGCCAATAAAAATTTTAAAGATAATTAGTAATGCAGCTTACAATAACATTAAATCTTGCACTACTCAGTGATAAAGCAGAATGAAGATATGCAAGACTTTTATACAAAATTACAAAATGTGGTTAAAAGAAATGAAAACTACTAAAAGTTTTTTAGAGAATGGGTTTCTTTTTTTTCTAGTCTAGGCTCAGGCTTCTTTTGACTTCTCGTTGATGAAAGAACACTGAATAGGCATTAATAATCTTAAAAATCCAGATACACAATCTTATTAGCTTATGTAATAATATTCTAGTAGTTTATTAACATTTCTGATTGGTGTCCCTGTTATTTTGTGTCCGAAACTGAAGAAGTTAATGTCCCATAAATTTAAATGTGTTAAAAGCATTCCTATTATAAGAGATTTCAGGCTTCAAAAATAATGGATTTTGATAAAATAATAAAATTGGTGTCCTCACGTTCATTCTTTTGGCAACTTGAATGTTGGTTCTTGGAGTATCCTAAAAATGAGAACCATTGGCACCATCCCCAAGAAAATATCTGTGCCTGATGTGAAAAATGAAGGAAACAGAAATGGTACATACATAAGAAGAAGATAAAGGTACATTTCTGGAGAATGTGTAGTAATCTGTCTCATCAATTTTCCAGTATCAATAATTTGTGTTTTTCACTTGTATATCATCTTCAGTAAAATGGCTCTTCATATTTTTTTGTTTTTTTTAATTTTATTGTTTGTTTTCTTTTTTAAATTTAAAAAGCCTTTTATACCTTCTAGATATGATTTCTCTGTAAAATATGTGGAAAGCATATATTTACATTTTAATGTGTGGCTTGTCTTCTCACTCTCATGCTTTGGTATGTTGAAAACAAGAATATATAATTTTTATGAAGTAAAATTCATCTATTCCTCGGTTATTTATAAGGTTTCTAATTTATCACATGATAAAAATTTATATTATTTTTAGTTTTGTTATTATAGCATACTATAAATTGTGCAAGAATATTTCATTGTGTTTTGAATTCATATTTATCAAACCACTAATGATGTAGTTTTTCATGTGTTTATTGCTCATTTTTGTAACTTTAGAGAAATATCTACTGATTCCTTTCACTATTCTTTAATTGCATTGTATTTTGCTGCTGAATGTTAAATATTATTTATGCATTCTTGAATTTAAATATTAATTAGATATATAAATTTTTTTGGTTTTTTTGAGACAGGGTCTCACCATGCAGTTCAGGCTGGCCTTGAGCTCACTTTGTAGCCCAGGCTGGTCTCAAACCAACAATGATCCTCCTGCCTCAGCCTTGCGAGTGCTGGGATTACAGGTATGAGCCACCACGCCTGGCAATTTTCAAATTTTTCTTCATTTTGTAGCTTTTGTTTTCATTTTCTTGACAGTGCCCTTGGATTCACATTTTTAATATTGGTGATCAATTTATTTTTGTTGCTATGCATGCTTTTGTTGTCATATCTAAGAACCTGAGACCTGGAAGATTTGACTTTATGTTTTTTCCTAAGTTAGTCATGATTTAGTTTATGTTTATTAATTTTGGTTCATTCTGAGTTAACAATATAAAGAAAGAATAATACTAGTACAGCGTGAGACACAACGTACAAGACACAATGAAAATAGTCCTATGATGGAAGGTTAATAGCTTTGAATGTCCAGATCAGAAAAACAGAATGAGTTCAAATAAATAACAGTGATACATCTCAAGAGCTTAGAAAAGCAAGAAAACACAGAGCTTGTACAAGGATGGAAATTATAAAGATCTGAGCAGATATCAATGACATAGAGACTAAAAAATTATACCCAGAAGGAATTGAAGAGGTGATTCTCTGAAAGAGTAAACAAAATACACAAAACCTCAGACAATCTTACTTATAAAGGGAAGAAAAAAGACAAAATTTAATGCACTTAGAAATGAAAAATCAGTAACACTGTTAGTAGCAGCCACTTCAAAAATTTATAGATCAAAAAACAGGAGGGCTCAGAAAATATGGAGAGATTCCTAGATACATATAAGCTACCAAAACTCACCAAAAACCTTTAAAAATCTTGAACAATCCAATGACCAGCAGTGAAATAGAAGCAGTGATAAAAACTCTGCCAACTAAGGAAAGCCCAAGATCTTATGGAATCATGGCCAAATTGTATAATAACTTCAGTGATTTTCTAACACCAATACTTCTCAACATATTTGATGAAATCAAGAGGAAAAGAATACTTTCAAAGTCATTACTGCAAGCTAAAATTATCTTTTCTTTAAACCAGACAAAGATTCAACCAAAAAATGGAACTACATGCCAATCTCTCTAATGAATATAATGCAACAATTCTCAACAAGATCCTGGTAAACAGAACGCATCAAACCGCTAAAAATATCATGCACCATGGACAAGTAGGTTTTATCCCAGGAATCCAAGGATGTTTCAAAATATGCAAATCAATAAATGTAATTCATCGTGTAAACAGAAGCAAGTGCAAAAATCCCATGATCATAGTAATAGATGCAGGAAAAGCTATTGACAAAATCCAATATCCATTCATGTTAAAAACCCTGAAGAAAATATACATAGAAGGACCTTATTTCAATTTTATAAAAGACATTTATGACTAACCAACTGACTAAATCATGGTAAATAGGGACAACCTGGTAACTTTCCCTTACAATCAATCAGGAACAAGACAAGGATGTCCATTATCACTCATCCTATTCAACACAGTTCTTCAAAATTCAACCAGAACAATCAGGGATGACAAAATAACACACCAGATAGGTACAGGGTAGAATGAATCCAAAGTATCATTATTTCCAGAAGACAGCATCCTCTACTTACAAGATCCACAAAATAACTAAACTCAACAATGTGGCAATGTGCAAAATATGCAAAAATATAAATAGTGTTTGTATACATCAATAATGAACTCACTGAGAAAGAAATTAGGAAAACACCACCACTCATAATAACATTAAGGATAGTTAAATACATAGGAATTAACCTAATCAAGGAAGGAAAAGACCTTTACAATAAAAATATATCATTCTTTAAAAAAAATCAAGGAGAATACACATTCAATGCAATCCCAATGAAAATACCACTAACATACCTCATAGAGCTAGTGAAATCACTCCTAAAATTCACCTGGAACCAGAAGAGACCTAGAATAGCAAAGGCAATTCCAAGCAGCAAAGCCAGGGCAGGAGGCATCACAATCCCTGACTTGAAGTTATGCTACAAAGCTACTGTAATAAAATCAACATGGTATTGGAATAAAAAACAGACCTGATGATCAATGGAATAGACTAGAATATACAACTACAAACACACTCAACCACCTTATCTTTGATAAGGGGGCCAAGCATGTTCAATGGAAGAATGACAGTCTCTTTAATAAGTGGTGCTGGAAAAATTGGCTCTCCATATGCCAAAAACTAAAATTAGAGCCATGCCTATCACCATGTACTAAACTAAAATCCAAATGGATGAAAGATCTAAATGTTAAAAAAGAAACATTAAATCTGTTGCAAGACAAAGTAGGTAAAAATCTTGAAGACATAGGGGTAGGTAGAAAATTAATGAACAAGAACCAAACTATATGGGAAATACTTCCCAGAATCAATAACTGGGATCACATCTTATTAAAGAGTTTCTGCACATCCAAAGAAATCTCCAGTAGAGTGAAAAGAAAACCTACAAACTGGGAAAAAAAATCTTAGTGAACTGTCCCTCAGTCAAAGGACTTCTGTCTAGAACTTATAAAGAATTTAAAAAAAATCAGACCCCCAAAATTCAAAGACCCAATCCAAAAACTAGCATCCAAGATGTACACACAGTTCTCAGATGAAGAAATACAAATGACAAATAAATAGATGAAAAAATGTTTATCATCATTTGTCATTAGAGAAATACAAATTAAAAACACACTGAGATACCATCTCACTCCAGAAAGAATAGCCAGGATCAACAAAACTACCAACAACAAATGCTGGAGACGCTGTAGGGGAAAAGGAACTCTTCTGCACTGTTGGTGGGAGTGTAGACTGGTGCAACCACTGTGGAGATCAATCTGGAGCCTCCTCATAAAGCTGGGGATGGAGGTCCCACTTGACCCACCTATTCCACTCTTAGGCATATTCCCAGAAGATATGCTCACCCATGTTTATAGTGGCACAATTTGTAATAGCCAGATCTTGGAAACAACCTAAGTGCCCATCAACTGAGGAATGGATGAAAAAATTGTGGTACTTTTATTCAATGGAGTACTACTCAGCTATAAGGAATGATCACATTGAGATATTTATAAATAAATGGATGCATCTTGAATCTGTACTCATAAGTGAAATAAAGCAAAATCACATGTATAAATATCGTATAGTCTCCCTAGTGTAAGAAATGATAAGGGTATAGAAGATTTTATGGAAATCATGGTCCACCATTATACTGCTTTGATGTATTATGTCTTCATTCATTGGTTTGAATGGTTTTATTCTGTTTTGTTTGATCTTAATATATGTGATCATATGAATAGTTATTCTGAATACAAGACAATATGGTAGCCAGTGTTGATTTAATATCATCTTGCTCTGAAGTCCTACCATGCTTTTGTTTTTCTATTACCATTGGTTCTATCATGTTGTGTCTTATTGGATTTTAATATGTATGACAGTAAAAACAAGATTTTTATGGAAAATGAGATAACATAGCAGCCATTGTTCATCTTTGGTTGTATGGTTCAGAATGTCTTGGAATACTTCCATTCTCTTGAATTGTTTATTCTTCTTTGTTATGTTTGACATTATTGTGTGTAAAGCTTAGCTCAACTATTTCAAAGAAAGAGACATGATGATAGCTACTGTTAATATCCAATTGTCTTGTAAAGTGCTGTGTTGCTTACATTGTTCTGTTCTGATCTGCTTAGATTTGTCATCTTTTGTTTTATTCTCTTTAAAATAAAAAAAAACCAAGGACAACTTCAGAAAGTAGAATGTTATTCCCAGTTCCTTGACAGGTATAACACATATAATAAAAAGATTATACTTTCAAAACTAATACATAGATTTAATGTAATCTCAGTCAAATTATCAATAGAAGTTTTCACTGGCCTAGAGAAAATAATTTTAAAATTTATATCTAACCAGAAGAGACCCAAAATAAAAAAAGCAAGCAATGGTAGCAAAAGCAAAATGGGAGGCATTACAAACCCAGATTTATAGTTATGTCACAGTGCTACCTTGAATAATACAGCATGATACAGGCAGAAAAACAGGCATGTGGATCAAAGGAATAGAATAGAGGAAGTAAAAACAACCCCAAGCATATTTGACTGTTTGCTTTTTGACAAAGGTGCAAAATACATACACTGGAAGAATGAAATCCTTTTTAGTAAATGGCACTGGAAAAACTGAATATTCATATGCAGAAGATTGAGTCTAGGTCCAAATATCTCACTATGTACTAAATTAAAATCAAAGTGGATCAAATATCTATATGATAAAACAAACAATAAATATATAGTACATATATATGCATAAATATACAGAATATATATTATATATACATATATGTATATAAGATATGATAGATCAAAAGTAGAGAGAAGTTCAAATAATTCCCCAAATCATCTACTATGTTATTTCAAAAATATTCGCTAATTTCTTTCTTTTATATTACTATCTTCTTTTATATTACTATTTTATTCTTTGAAAGAATGTTTTTTCATTTTGTTTGTTTCCTTTTTGTAAGAGAGAATCAATTTTTTGTCTGTGACTTGTAATCTCAGTTTGTCATTCTTTTAAGTTCATGATGTATAATACAGTAAGCAGTTATTTTTCTAATTATTTTATTATGAAATTTTGTTTTATTATGTCATAGAAATAAGAGTATTTTTAATATTTTCTTCATTAATATCTTCTTGTATTACATTAAAGTAAGTAAGAAACCCTTAGCATGTGTTTCTACCAATACAAATAGTTCAATTTTTTAATATATGCTTATCTGGTTCATGAATATTTTTCCAGATGTTGGATGTACGCCAATTGACTTAAGTCAATTACTATCTTCTTGGAGATGTACTGGAGGTGGAAGTAATTCCATCTGGTACTATTGACTGATACATTCAAGTCCTGATAAACTTCTGGTAGGTCTTTAGAAAAAGAATCAGAAGAAGTAACTAAGAAATGGCTACTATAACTATCTGTAGGAGAGAATGAACTGAATAGCACTTCTGTGAAACTCTTCAGAACATTATTTCTCTTAGTTGGATGGCATTAAATTTGGAGGGAGTGGTTTTTTAAAACTAAATGGGAGTTGTTGGCCTGTTATTCAATATTGCTGATTTGAAAAATATGTATTTACTTTGGAAGCAAAAAGAGAATATTAGGGCATTGACTTTCTATTATGACATATAGTCCACTTGGAAATTTCCCATTCTAGATGGAAGAGTACCAGACTTCCTTGAGGAGAAATTAGCCTCAGTATCTACCCATGTCCAAGCTATCTGTTCTTCTTCAGCTAGGAGAAAATGAATGTTCAAGTATTTGGGAAAGTTTGAAAGTTGTGTTAATGAACTATTTCTAGGTTATTGGTCAAGATGAGACGATGATATGTATGTGTGAGAAAACAAGGTGAAAAATATTGTCAGAAAGTAAATAATGTTGTTGTATTTGGGAAGCATTGAACATGACAGGGACTTAAATATAGGTTTATAATGTCAAGTTTCCTTGTTTCAGAAATTTCACTTCATCTTGTCATATGATTCCTGAATGGCTGAATTCCAAAATAATTTCAATAAAAAATCAGTTTTGCTTCATTTAAATGACTGAAGGGACAATTTATCTTTAACACCTGTAATAACATTAATATTAGTGTTTTAATTTTAAAGAACTACCTTTTCAAAATTATGCATATAAAACAAGTAGATTTGCTCTTAATGGAAATTGTGCCTCCATTATTTATTCTTTATGTATTTGTCCTTTCCTTCTACTTTCATTGAGAAAAGATTGATGTCAAATACTTCTAGAACCTATATCCCAGAATCATTTTATGGTGTTTGGGAATCAAAATGAAAAAATGAATGGAAATAAGATCAAAAGCACAAGGGATCCCTCCATTATATAAATTGTCTGGAAAAAATCAGGAAAATATAGTTTATGTAGTAGAAAATCAATCAAAATTTTAGTCTCATTCTATCCCTCAATCCACACTGTATAATTCAGCTTGGAAAATAGAATTTATTATGGATTTGTCATTTTCACAATCTATTTTCCTGCAACAAAGTCATGTATAGACACAATAAGAACTGAAAATAAGTTTTGACAGCACATTTCTCCCCTAACACTCCCAAGTTCCCTTATCCAGACTTCAATATATGAAATATCATCTTTGGAGATTTATAAATGCATGGTTTGTTTCAAATTTAGGTATAACATAGTTATTTCTAAATAACAAATGATATCAACTTTCTTTCTTTCTTTCTTTCTTTCTTTCTTTCTTTCTTTCTTTCTTTCTACTGAAACAAGAGCCTAGATGAGCAGAGTTTTGAGTTAGATAGAGGGTCCTCTGACTGAAGCTGGAGGATCACAAGTTCAAGCACAGTGTGGGTAACTTAACAAGAATATTTTGGGCAATAAAAACTTGAAGGGGAGAGAGTGAATGAGGGAAAAGGGGAAAGAGAAACAGAGAGAGGGAAGGGGTCATGAGAGAGACGGAAGTAACAGAGAGAGGAGGGGTCATGAGAGAGATGGAAGAAAACTCTTGCAGGGAAGTACAGTCTCTCCACAACCTAGAGTCAATACAAAATTGAAAGACAAAAATTCGGTGACTCTCTGGGATGTCAGTGGGAGCTAATGGGAGCTAATGGGAAGCTAAGAAACATCAGAGAAACTATAGAGACAGAGAGCAGAGCCGAGAAAGGCACAAGGCAGACTAGCAGGCTCAGTCCAAAATTAAAGTGAACAGAATTAACCTCCATTGATACTGGGCAAGCCCACAAATGAATGACTGCTACAGGGAGAGACACTGGAGCAGACCAGTAGGACTGTTCCCAGGAGAACACACAACTATTACAAAGTTCAAAAACATCATGACATTTTACTCTAAAAGTAATACCTTCCACATGGCAGATTGGAGTTTAGGAAGTCCAGTGTTGTGCTCGTCATATATAAGTGTTTATTCAAAAGTTATTCTACGTAAGGCTTATTTGGGACTGTACCACAGAGAAAAATGTAGCAGCCATACTTTAGAGTTTCTGGTGTCACTTTGCCACAATGACTGGATGAGAGACAGCCATGGGAGACAATGATAAAAAGGGCATGAGCTGGACATATGCCTCCCTGAGAAGTTCAAGCTCATTTGGAAGGGGTGCAGAATCTGCCTCTTGTGGGGAAAACTAGGCCAGACTTGTGTAGTTTCTGCAGGAGTCTTGGTATGATGGTCTGTTACAAAGTTCAGTAGCTTGCTTGACATGCCCTACTGCTCCACTGCCTATATCAGCACGGAATTTAGTGGTCTGTTTTCCCCATCTACCAATATAAGGAAAGATTCTTCTTGGGCATCCACAACACTGGTAGGTAATTCAAGAGTTTCAAAATAAAGCAACACTGAGATTCCATCTCACTCCAGAAAGAATGTTTATCATGAAAGAATCAATCAATGACAAATATTGCTGTGAGGAAAAAGGAATATTTCTCAATTTTGGTGGGAATATGGACTTATGCAGCTGCTGTGGATTTCAGTGTGGAGATTCTTCAAAAACTAGGTGTTGCATTTGACCCCACTCTTCCTTTCTTTTGTATCTTCCTGAAAGAATTAAAAGCATCATACCACAGAGATATATGCACACCCATGTATACAGCAGCAAAAATTCGAATAGCTCAATCGTGGAAACATCCCAAATGCTGATGAATGAATGACTGAATGGGTAAAGATGTAGGGCTTTTATACAATGGAGTACTATCGTATCATAAAGATGAATAAACTTGAGACATTTATGGGTAAATGCATGCACTTTGAGACCATACTAATATGTGAAATAAATCAGACACACATGTTTAAGAATTTCATTGTTTATATGTTTCATTGTATCTCAGGTGTGAGAAACTGAAAGTGTAAATAAGGACCAAAATGTATAATAGATATTGGGAAGTGGGAAGAAAATGTTTAAATGGAAAGAGGAAAGGAGAAGGGGGAAAAGAGAAGGGAAAAAAAAGAGAATAAAAGGAAAATTAGGAACATAGTTTTTGTAAATAAGGAGGGGAATAGGGGTTGAATGGAGGAGAGGAAATGAGAGGAAACAGAAGACTCAAGATATACTATGAACAGACACACGTTTCCTATGATGAATGTGATCATTGTGTGTATATAAAGTATGCCAATAGGCCAGGTGTGGCAGCATAAGCCTATAATCTGAGCACTCAGGAGGCTGAGGCAGAGAGATTGCCTAGGCTACACAGTGAGTTCAAGATCAACCTGAACTGCATAGTAAGACCCCATTATATATATATATATATATATATAATCAAAAGTATTCCTGTGCACCAAAAATTAACTCACTGAGAAAAAAATTAGAAAACAACACAAATTTGCATTACCCTCAAAAATGAACTACTTAGGAGTTAACCTAAATAACAAACTGAATGACCACGATTATGAAAGCTACAGTGCTTTGGAAAGATATTCCATGTTCCTGACTAAGCAGAAGAAACATTACAAAAACAACAATATTTCTAAAGCTGATATATACTTTTAATGGAATTACAATTAAACTTCAATGCTATTCTTTTCAGAACTAGAAAAAAAAACCCTAAAATTCATTCAGAACAAGAGACTCAGAATAGAAAAAATGTTCCTGGACAACTAGAACAAAGCCCAATGCATCATAATTCCAGACTTCAAATTACCTTATTATGCTACAGTGACTAATACAGATACAAGGATTAATAGAACAGGAACATATAGATATCTGATCTTTGACCATGGGGCTAAATACATATGCTGGAGCAAAGATGGCCTTTTTAACAAATGATACTGGGAAAATTGGCAATATACAATTAAAGGTTTGGATATAGACCCTTATCACTTTTTTATTTTAAAACAAAAAATTAAAATGATGACATAGAATTTCAAAACAAAATAATAGGAGATTAACATGGGTTAATATATTGTGTATTATTAATTTCAAAGTATTTGTTCAGATTCCAATATATAGGCCTGAAAACAATGATCAAAAAATTGAACAATGAAAGAAAAAACTGTTCATCATCATTGGTCATTAGAGAAACATAAATTAAAACCACACTGAGATTCCATCTCACTCTGGAAAGAATGGCCAGGATCAACAAAACTACCAACAACAAATGCACTGTTGGTGGGAGTGTAGACTGGTGCAACCACTGTGGAGGTCAATCTGGAGATTCCGCAAAAAGCTGTGGTTGGAGGTCCCATTTGACCTGGCATTTTCCCAGATGAAAACACCGTGCAGCACAGTTTGTTATAGACAGATCTGGAAACAACCTAAGTGCCCATCAACCGAGAAATGGATAAAAAAATTGTGGTACTTTTAGGCAATGGAACTTCTTTGCCAGACATTTCTGATAGCAGAATAACATGTATAATATATAAAGTGCACAAAATAATTGACTCATCAAAATGAAAGAAATGTGGGCAACTGAAAGAAGTAGACACATCTCAGGACAAATACAATAGACAATATAAATATAAAAAATGTTCAACAACTCTGTTACTTAGAAAATGTAATTTAAAAGAAAAAACATGAAATTCCATCTTACTCCAGAAAGAATGACAATCATCAAATTACAGAAACTATCTATTTGGAAAAGACAGAAACTATCTATATTTGGTAGTAATGTAAATTAGTATAACCACTACTAAAATCAGTATAGAGATTATTCAAAAAACTAAGATCTAGCCATTTACATTCTAAATATGTTCCCAAAAAGTTAAAAACATACTACAGTGATATATGCATACTCATGTTTATAGTACAACAACTCATCATATTATCCAAACCTTGGAAGCAGCCTGTATATCCATCAATAGGTGAGTGGATAAAGGAAGTGTGCTACTAATACATAATGGAGTACTACTTAATCATAAAGAAGGATAAACTTTAGTTATTTGTGAGTAAACAAATATAACTTGAGACCACAATGTTAAGTGAAAAAATTTAGACACACAATCTTGAATATCACATTATTTCTCTTACATGAGAGACCCAAAATTTAAATAAAAGACAAAATAAAATAAATAACAAGAAATAGGGAGACAGATGTTTTGTAGGAAGGTCTCAGGAGATGGAGGAAGAAAAAATGTACATACTATTATTAAAAGAGTTTGCAAAGCATTACAAAATAAGGTTTTTAGCTTCCTAATGATATATGTTGGTATGCTTTATAAATAATACTATTTCAATTGGAATAAGGAATGTCTATTATGATGCTGGTCACATGGTACACATAACACTCCATAAATTACAGAAAATATGAATTATGACCAAAGTTTCAGCATATCATATTACCTTGATATTGAAAGTCATCATTCTTTTCATTACTCATAGACAATATCACTATGATTTAAAAATTAAATGTGACAAACTTTTTCATTTTGAGGAAAGATGTGTAATTATAATTCTTTAGACATTTGATGTAGCTATGTTAGAGAATATAAAGCCAGAAAAGTGTTATAACAATGAGAACTTGAGTTATTTACTCTTTCTTAATAAAATTTCTGTGCTCAGATGAGAACAGTGCTTCTTTTGTTAATGTGTAGCCAAGATGCCAGGTTCATTTTAGTCATTTTATTTAAATTACATATGATAATTCATGAATACCACTGGGTGTAAAGGTAATATCTGGGTTATTGGAGACAGCGAGGTCAACCAATGTGAAAGAAAAGTTCTCATGTCCCACCTAAGCTAACTTATATACATTAATTCATTCATTAATACTTAACTATGTTTGCAATAATTTCCATCAAAACACTAGGTAGGATAGTCATGTTATATGATATTACCGCTGCAGATAAGTAGTTCACACATTAATTAATGAAAAATAAATAATAAAAGAAAAATGATAGGTGACCTAAAGCAGGGGTAATTCCAGAAGTACTGTACTGGGAGTTCAAAGTAGAAAGATGCTGCTTTTGGACTGGGATAATATAAGAAAATGACTTGAGTTAAAACTGAAAGAAATGTTTAGGATTTGCACATGGTGCTGTATTAGAAGAAGAGGGGAAGCTATAGCATAGGGACAGTCGTAAAAAAATAAAGAAAACAAATGCCTAAAGTAGTGAGCGTATTTACCTGTCATGAGTAGTGTTGTGGTGATGAAGTCAATAGCAGGAAACTATTAATGAAAGACTGGAAAACTAAATTGGGATCAGAAATGCAAGGGATGGGAAACTGAGAGCTTTGCAAAACAACGTGGAATGTGTGTGGTATTGAGGAGGTTCTAAGGGTTAGGCAACTAGTAACAGTAGGATGTCTCACTTCTGAGCAAGGGCTCCACTGTGTGCTTCATAAATGGGGTAGATAGCCATGTGCTCTTTGATGCACTCCCAAGCACTTGTCATTAGGTACAGGTTCCACCAAAGTAAAGCTTTGATTTTTGAGGGAGCTCAGAGAGTACTTAAATATCTGTGTTTAAAAGAGAGAGAAATTAATTCTTTCCTCAAGTAAACTTATTTTACTTGAAATTTACCCATACAATGATAACAGAGTAGAATAGAATATATGGTCTCTAGAAAAAGAAAATACTATCCAAATCAGATTAATGGTAAACCCTTCTGGAAAATTGCATAATTTATTGTATTCTTTTGAATAATGTGCTCTGTCATATGTGTTCTCCTTCATAAGAACAGATAGCAGATAACTACCTGTGTGTTGATCCAAACATAATAGTAAGAGTATTAAACTTTACCTTGATTTTTATACATGTAGTCAATTTCTACTCAAATAAATTACTACATTTGATATATGTTGGTAAACCTTTTCATAGAGATGCCAAATTTGTGTTAGTAATAAAGGCCATAACACATGATTGATTCAGATGACAAATATTTTTATTGTAATCACAAAGCAATAAGCAGGGTGATTCCTTTAATGAAAAGACATTGAGCACTTCATTTCTTTCCTAGCGTGGTTTGTGAGGTGCAGTGATAAATGGAATCTTGATAAGGTGATCATTAAATTCATGATTGAAATCTAAGCACTTTTGAGAAATAAAACAGTTACTTTTAAGTTACAGGGGAATAACAAATGGTAATTGAGGGCTATCTTGAGAAATCTGATATGAATTGTTATTCAAGAGTTAGAGCTATATTTTGTATTTTGATAACTTGGCATTTCAAAGACTCTTGGTGTAGGTATGGAGGTGTAGCTTAGTGTCAAGATGCTCGTGTAGCATGCATGAACCCCATGTTCCATCACAGTAGTATAAAAACCAAAAGCATAAACAATCACAAACACAGACACACCCAAACACACACACACACACACACACAAACAAATTTTTATGTACAACCTGACATGTCTTCATGTCTGCAAGTTTGCATCAGAGGGAAAAAAAAGAATGTTGAGAACAACTATAATGAACAACAATGTAAGATTGAAATTTGAAGCTGAGAAACTATTGACTAGGCAAAGATATCTGGATAAAGATAGAAGGAGAAGTTGGAAGAAGTTTGAGTAAAGTGGGAAAGTCGAAGTTAAATAAATGTGAGAGGAAGCCTGAGAAAGTGTGCCGGACCCAAGCCTGTGCTTATTTTGGAATGGGCATGTGAATAGAATTTTTTAGGGATGATGCAATTGACTTCTTTAGCTCTCCTTGAAAAGCAGTCTAAGAAGATAGCACTTCTTACTTCCCCTGTAAGAAGTGATTTCTCTCTTTAGAAAACCAATTCCAATTATGGATTTCATGCATGTCAGGCTCAATAAGCAGAGATATGATTGCATCAGAAAGTGGTATGCAGTGTGTGCACTTCAAAATTACTCAGAGAATAATAGTTTGCAATCTTTACGTAAATCAGTGTGCTTTCTGGCCTCTATCACTCCCTCCCAGCACGTCAGGAAAAGTGCAAGCCTCAACCTTTTTGAAAGAAAACGACTGATGAAATATTAATAAAGATTACTGACACAGTAAGCACTATGACTCAGGTTGTATTGAGCCGCGGGACCCGGATGGTGAACAAATTTATTCTGCATCAGGGCAAATAATTCAGATGTTTTAAAGCAGATGGTATTACCTTTATAAGCAGCAAGGAGCATTTTGGAGTGGGGCAGTGTAGGGAGCCAAGGACGTAGAGGGAATTTGAAAGCATGCATTGATTTTATGAAGATTAAATAGCATGCAAAAAGAAAAGGAAACTTCATTGACAATCTCACAGTACATTCACAAATGAGCATGGAGGCCTTTGTTTCCTAAGTGGGTAATTTTCCTTTAGTCTTATCCTTAGAACCATCACAGTTACTGATGCCCTTTCTAGGTTTCAAATTTCTCACTTATAATAATGGGTATATCTCATCACAAATAAATGCTATAACTTAAATCAGTAACTCATTTAAGTCACAAAATGAGTTACCAAGAAAGCACAAAAAATATTTGTGGTCTGCTGAATCCTAGAAAATTTCCTCACTTCCAAAAGATACAGCAGTTTTCAGTTTTCGAAACTTTAAAAACACTCAGGGCCTCTTTTGATAGGTATCTTCCTGCAAGCTAGAACTGTAACTATGGTCATTTTATAAAAGGAAGGAAACTAAGATAAAATAAGACTATAGCTGTTCTCAAAGATGATAGTTCAGTTACATATGTGACAGTGAATACCTCGTGGAAAAAGGGACCCAAATGAGAGCAAGTTATAAGGAGGCCATCTTCTTTTCAAGTTTTTATAAAGGAAAATTTCAATTCTACTATTGTTTTAAAGGGGATGAGATGATTTTTGTATTACTGCTGCATGCTACCAATACACTTTAAAAAGCTAAAGAAATAATTACTAATCAGTCTTAGGGCTTAGTAGTGAGCAAGTTCTGGTTGTAAAAGTACAGACTTGAACTTTGCAGTGAACCATTAACTGCTTTTAGTGAAAATATTAGATAAATATGCTTGCTTAAAATTCTATTGCTTGTACATGAAGGCTGTGAGCCTCTTAGAGAATCTTTTACTTAGTTAAATAATGCTGTAGGTTAGGATCCTGTTAGACTACGTATCTCACATACAAAGGCAAAATTAAAGTGCCGTTTTTCTTTTCTTTTATTAATAGGTGTTAAAGCCTAATGAACAAAGGAACATCAGTTCAAACTTATTATGAACAATGTAACATCAGGAATATAAGCAGGACTTTAATTAATTTAATAATCTTTCCCTCTCCCCAGTTTGAGATATTAAGTCAAGCGTGGTATTCTAAAATGATAAAGTGAACAAGTCTTAACACACAAACATAAACAAGAATGTCAGACATGTGAGAACATCAAATTGTAAGCTGAGAAACAAACTAAAAGATAAACCTGATGATTTTTTTCCATGTAAATTCTATGCACTAAAATCCCAATCATTTTAGTCATTTAAAACATATCTAATCTGTTAAATTCACATATTGATATACCTAGTTATTTATATATGCATGTAATTTTATATACAAGCAAAATAAACTTATTTCATTCTATTTATAGATTAGAAGCAGTACGAGCACATTAGAATGCAAAATTAAGTAAAAATATCAGAAGAGGAGAGAAACTGTAATAAAATATACAATTATTGTAGCAAACTGTAAGATAAAACACCTAACTATGCTTATGAAACTAAAAACTCTGCAATTTGGAGCTGATCAAAGTATGACTGACGTATCTCAATAAATAGTGGCTTCATATTTGATGGTCATATTTCTTGGTATATTTAATCAAGAAGGCAGAAATTCCTAGCCAGGTGTGGTGTTGCATGCTTGTAATCGCAGCACTCGGGAGGCTGAGGCAGGAGGATAGTCGCAAGTTCAAGACCAGCCTACGTTACAAAGTAAGCTCAAGGCCAACCTGAACTGCATAGTGAAAAAGTTTTTATATTCTGACAGGATTTGTTCATCACTTTTGGGTAGGAATATATATATATATATATATATATATATATATATATATATTTAATATTTTGCTGATTTTGAAACATTTCTGTTATTAAAGAGGCAAATATAATTTTCTTGAAAGCCTAACATTTTGAGGATTGTTATACTTTATTTCTACATGTTTCCCCCAAAGCTCATGTGCTCATTGGCAGAACTTTTGGGAAGTGATTTGATCATGGGTGTGTGATAATCATCAGTTGATTAGTCCACTGATGAGTTTAAAGGTGACTTGATGTTAGGGTAGAAGTGGATTCTGGTTTGAAGTGGTGTCACACTGGCAGTGTGGGCCGGAATGGTTTATCTTTTCTCAGGTACCACTTACTCCCCTAACTCCTCTCCTCTCTCCTCTCTCCTCTCTCCTCTCTCCTCTCTCCTCTCTCCTCTCTCCTCTCTCCTCTCTCCTCTCTCCTCTCTCTTCTCCCCTTTCTCTTCTCTCTTCTGTCTTCCTTTCCTCTCTCTTCTCTTCTTTCTTTTCTCTCTTGTCTCTTCTCTCTTCGGTCTTCTCGCCTCTCTCTTATTGCCTCTCTCCTCTCTTCTCTCTTCTCTTCTCTCCTGTCTCCTCTCTCCTCTCTTCTCTCTTCTCTTCTCTCCTCTCTCTTCTCTTTTCTCTCCTCTCTTCTCTCTTCTCTCTTCTCTCTTCTCCACTCTCTTCTCTCTCCTCTTCTCTCTTCTCTGTTCTCTCTCTCTCTCTCCTTCCTGCTGCCGTGCCACATGTCATCAACAACCCTCCTCTGCCATGCCAATCGGCCAAGATATACAGCTGTGGAGCCAATGTACTATAACCTGAAACCTCTACAAATTCTGAGTCAAAATAAACCTCTCTTCATGAAATTGTATGTCTGGTATTTGGTCCCAACAGTAAGAAAGTAACTAGGACAAGAATAGTTCACTCTTTGATGATTCTATATTAAAACCAAACTTCCATATGTGTGTGTGAATATGTGATGACATGTGGGTTCTGAGTCAGGGAATTTTTCTTTTGGTGTCTCGATAAACAGAAGAAGGTAAAAGAGAGGTAGACCTGGACAAGTAATTTTGTGGAACCTATGATTCTATAAAAACCTTAATAAGAAATGTTATAAAACTATTGGGCCATGTAATATATAGTCTTAATGATGAAGATTTAGTATATAGCAAAGTTAATGATGATTTAAAACTATGGATAGAGAAGATAGCTATAATTTTGTATATTTTGTGAACAAAAGTGCACATAAAGATTCTTCCGAGTGTTCCTGAACTGGCTCTTTCTAGTTAGGTCCAAAAATCACATCTTTGCAGATTTTATTATCAAATATGTCATTTCTGATTAATTTCATATTTTTTAACTTTTAATTTTTTATGTACACATATTTGCAATGCTTTATGATTACATTCCACATTGGGAGATGGTATATGTTCATAACTCATCTCAGTTTTTTTAATGTTCTTCCCTTCTCTTCTTTGCCCAGTCCCCTCCATCTCCTGATTCCCTTCCCATTTAAAAAAATCCCTATGTCCCATTGTCTATTTTTATTTTCTCTTTATTTATATTTTGAGTTTCTCATATAAGAGAAACCCTGCCATATTTAAACTTTTGTGTCTGATTTATTTAGCATTATGGTCATGTGCCACATGTGTTTTCTAATAAATGACTCATGTTTATCTTTCATTATGACAGAGTAGTACTCCACTGTGTATCAATATCATACTTTCTTTGTCCATTATTCTATTAATGGACATATACCCCACTTGTAACATTTAGCTTTCATAAATTGTACCATGGATATGCATGTATCACTGTATTATGCCCTCAAATCATTTGGCAAGATACTTCAAAGGAAAAGTACCGGATTGAATGGAATTTCTAGTTTTAGTATTTTTGAATAATTTCCATACTAATTTCCATAGTTATCATAATAGTTTACTTTCCCATCAACAATGTTCCTTTGTTTCTCTTCTTCCTGAATCCTCTCCAATGATTTTAATTTGATTTATTGATGATATTATTCATTCTGAAGAAAGACAGAATCTCAGTGTTTTAAATAACATGTCTTTGGCCATCCATTTGTTTGATGACCAGACATGTTGAACATTCTTTCATATATTTATTGGCTGTTTTTACTTCTTCTGATAAATGAACACTCAATTGAGTCTTCCATACTTTGATTGAATCATTTTATGGAGGAAAAAATTGTGTATTTAGACTGAACTGGCTGAACTCAGTTTAGATGATGCCAATTTTGTTGGCAACATCCAAAGCATCTTAATGGGGGCCAGTCAAACATGCACCTTTTTCTTTCTCTCCAGCCTGATTAGGGTACTGATCTTGGCCATGTAGATGTCATAGAGCTTCTTCACAGCTTGTTTGATCTGGTGCTTGTTGGCTTTGCCATTCATAATGAGTGTGTGGTTGCCCTCTATCTTTTTCATAGTTGACTCCGTGGTCAGAGATAATTTGAAGATGGCAGAGTGGTCAAGTTTGTTTCTCCAGGGGGCACTCTTCTGAGGATATTTGGACTGCCACAGGTGCTGCATTGTCTTGGGACAGAGGAAGGTGGGTGACCTGAGGATCTTATTTTTGTGGCTATGGATACCTTTCAGCATGGCCTTCTTGGTCTTCAAAGCTTTTGCTTTGGCTTCAACTTTAGAAGGAGCAGGAGCTTCCTTCTTCAAATTTGGTGTCATTTCAGTAAAAACTTGAATCTTTTTTTTTTGAGCGGTGGGATCAAAATTTTTAGTACTTTATATATTATAGTTATTAGTCTAATAACAGAAGAATATTGTCTCTTTATTCTGTTGTTTATTTTTCTGTGCAGGTCTTTTTAACTTGATACAATGCGATTTGGCATTGCCCGATGTTATTTCTTGTGCAATTTTGGTTCCATTCAGAAAGTGCTTGTCTACTTTATCTCTTCAAGAGTTTTACTTATTTCATCTTCCAGCATATTGTTTCAATTTTAAAATTTAGGTTTTTGTTCCATTTCTTTGCTCTAGTTTAGTAGAAGACAAAGAGACTTGTGTGAAGATTCAAACTTCTCAAGAGTAGCCATTTTTCCTAGCATCATGTATTAAAGAGGCTATCTATCCCCCAGGGTGTATTTTTGGCACTTTTGTCAAAGATAAGGTAACTGTACATGCCTGGGGTTGTTGTGCATCTTCCATTCTACTCCACTGATCCATATGTCTGTTTTTGTGCCACTATCATGCTGTTTTTGTCACTTTAGCTTTGTGATATAATTCTAAATACAGGGTTGTGATATTTTCTTGCTCTTGTTACCTAAGATTGTTTTTGCTATTCTGGTTCTCCACTGATTCTATATGAATTTTAGGGTTATTTTTGTGGTTCTAAAATGAGCCTTGTTGATATTTTAACTGGAATATCTTGAACCAAGAGAAAATAAAACATTATCCATTTTATTCATAACAACACATCTCTTCATGACCAGTATATTTTGAAATAATGTATGCTTTTATTAATCTGCAGTTCTCTAATGTCATTTATTTGCTGGCAGTCATACCATCACTCAACACTATATCACCCGTTTTACTGCTTGTGAATAATGACTTGCATGACTCTTGTAAATATTATTACTACGTTTGTTGGTGATGAGAAGAAATGCAAGCCCATCTAGAAAATCTAGAAAAAGATATGGGAAATAATTTTTTCTACTCATGTTAAGTTTAATCATTCTGTAATTTAAAAATATTTTCTAACCATGTCATCTTTCAACTCTCCACTTCCTGTTCTTCCTCTTCCTCCATTTTCTCTTCACTGTGGTGCCGGGGGTGGAACCTCTCTCACAGTCGCTGAAGGGTGCTTTTAAAATGTAAGGAATTTTCTTCAAAATGCTGAGCACCTTGAAGCAAGGAGGATGGGGTAGCCCTCATCTAGTCCAGATCCAAGTATGATATAGTGTAAAAGTATCCAAGGACAAAAATAAATTAATAAAGTATGAAAAGAGACAGTGAAAATGTTAGAAGGTTTAAGAAACCAAGGAACTAAATTCAAGCTAGAACTTGAATAATTTTTCAAAATTTAAAAAACATTGTAGACAATATTAGCTGATTAACTGGTAAGATAAATAAAATCATAAAAATCTGAGATATTAAGAGCCATGGTCTCTATAGAGATGATGAAGAGAAGGAGGTGTAAAGTGAGGACAATGACAATATTATAGCAAAAATGACCAGTAATTTTGGTATCAAGGTAAATATTTTGTATTTCTATCATATTAAGTCTTTGCAGCAACATTATATTTTTGATATCTTTTTCAGAATGCCATTTCCATTTCACAGATGGATGAAATTAAAACTCAAAGTCTCTGGTTCTAAGTTGTACAAGTGCTGAGAACACATTTTTTTCACTTTTATTTTATTGCATTTATTATTTAAGTTAATGGCAGAAAGGGACTACATTTATAAAATATTTATAGTTAACTTTTCAAGAAGGTGGCTGTTTCATAAGTTTAGGGACACCTCACTCTATGCTGAACCAGACAGCTAAAATTTGAATTTAGAAAAGTTTTTATTAGCTTGCTAAAAGCTTAAGATACAACACACTACAGTAAGAAGAAATCTGTTTGAAAACTTGTAGATCTATATGGTCCAATATGGAAGCCAGTAACCACATATGCTTATTGAAATTTAACTTAATTATAATTACACTGATAATAGTGTTTACTAATCAAGTCACATTTCAAGTATTCACTCTCACATAGGACTAAGGGCTATCAAATTAGCACTGGTATATCCTATTTCCATAATCTCATAAAATTCTAATATACAGAACTGATGAAGAAAATCTTATTCTTTTGAAACTACTACATGACACTAATAATAACAGTACATTATAATGATAGAAGTTACTTAATTTCCACAGATTTCAGTTTCCTAATTTTCCAAATGGTAATAATATATTCTCTGTAACTATGCACATAAATATTTAAAAGTGAGAGATGTCTACTAACTGTTTTGTTTGCCCCTTATTTTTCACACTTGGGAAACACTCTCTTCAATTGTATGACTCTTATAGTTCTATGGGTCAAGAATTCAGCTTACTTTACCCTAAGATTACATATATGATCTTAACTGACTAGTCAGAGAAGTCTGGTTCTGCAAACTCAGTAATCGCACACTGGATAGTTATGTGACCCAAACTAATGCATAGTCCTTTGGAGAAGATGATAAGGTAAGTAATATCAGGCTCTTTTTTCATAGATTGAACCAGAATGCTATGTGATACTGAACTATTGGTGACCATCTGTACTGGCACCTAGAGTTCTTGCTTGCCAAAAGAAAAAAAAAACACTGAAGTTAAAGAGATTGGGAAAGAGAGACAGAGAGAGAGAGAGAGATTTTATATGATGATATCATTTTATAATTTAAAAGACTGGATTTAGATACATTGTCTGAACCCAGAATAATCTTGATTATCTACTTAATGAGCTCATGAACTTCCTTTTAACTTGTGCTCCTTCAAGATAGATTTATGTCTTGCTAAAAATAGTTTTCCTCTTGCCAAGTATTTAGCTCAGTGGCTCAAGCACTTGCCTGATAAGTGCAAAGTCATAAGTTCCATCCTTGATACCAAAAAAAAGAAAAAATAGTTTTGTTCAATTTCCAAGACTTCAAATAAAAAATGGACTAAAATTTCCAATCTATGACCTCTCCCTTCAGCCCAAACAAGAATGTCCAGTTGTTCTGTGGCTCCACCCAGGTATTAGAATTTTAAACAGAATATGTTAAAATACAATTCATGACTACTTCAAACTCAGTCATCTTCATGATCTCCATATCAAGAAATTTCTTCATCATCTACTCAGCTGTTCAAATCAAATACTTAGATGTTATCCTTGATTTATTTCTTCCCTCATGACCAAATAAAATCCATCTGACAGTCCTGAAAACTTTCCTTCGAAAATATATCCCAAATCTGACCATTCATTTATATTCATTTTCTATAATCTTAATTATAGAAATCCCTTCTCACTTAGAACATGATATTAAGACATCATAACAGGTATTCCTGCTCTATTCATTTCTTTATAGCAAGAGTTATACAAAAATCAGAGTAATATTCTTGAAATCTATTAAGAATAACCTTTCTTAAAACTGTCATAATGTCTTTCCATCACAATTTGAATGAAATTCAAATTCTTAACAATGTACCAAAAATTGTTTTCATGAGCTGCTCCTTACCTACTTTCACAGCTTTGTTTTCCATACCCTCTTTCTATACTGTGTAATACATGTATTTATTGGATGCATCACTATAGGACTTTTGCATTGTCACTCCACAAGTCTTTGTCTATCATAAGGACTATTTTCTTCATAGTATTTATCACTTGATGGGATTATAATGTTTATTAAATTGCTTGTTTATTTCCTTTCTTTGTCACTAAATATATAGTGTATGAGAACAGAATATTATCTTTCATGCTCACTGTGGTAGTAACATGATTCCCTATGGCTAGTGGTAAAATTAGGATAAGAACCCAGATCTGAAGTCACAATCTAGTTCTTTTGGAGCTCTAAAATCTATTTATAGAGACATGGAACGCAATAAGCTATATGTTCAAATGTAACAAACCGAGATATAATATAATACTGTTGTCAAACGGGAATGGATTTTGACAATGAATGAAAATGACAAAATATGTCAAAAAAGACTATCATAGTCAGGAGTCCTGAAATTGGGCATTACATTGAAGTGAATTAAGTACCTTCAATTTAATGGCCAAAATAAATAAAACATAAGAAAAAGATATACATGTATGGAAATAATCTTGTATATCTCAATAAATTTTTTCTTTCAAAATAACTAAAATAAAACTCCCAATTTTGATTGATGTAGTAAAGCAGTTTAATTTAGGGCTGTTCTTTGTTTTTAGTAAAAGAAAACCTGTAGTAATCAAATATTTATGTTTCTGGTTTTTATCAATTTGCAAAAAAGACCACTTTGAAAATAAATTTTTATTTTTCCACAAAACATTCAAAAGTGATTGCAAATTAAGGAATGACTTTGGATAGGTCCTATCTTTAGTATGTTACAATTAAGATGTGATCCTAAGGACATAAAAAATTTGTGAAAAAGACCATAAACTTTCAGGAAGAAAATTACCTAATTCATTCAAACCAATGTTTTGAACTCATAAACAAATATGTAGTATATGTATATGTATATATATATATATGACACAACTTATCAATTATATTTTGCAGATTCCTTGCAATAGAAAAGAGAATTTCTCAGAGATTTATATAAAAGGATCCTTTTGGAAATCTGATTAGACAAAAAAGACCATAGAAACAATAGAATAAATCTTTTGGTGGTATGTGCAGCAAGCAACAGTTACACAAGATGAGTCCCAAAAGATGAGAGAGAAAAGAAAAAAGCAAATCTGTTCTCTAATGAATCGGGCTGCATGGAGTATTGACTGTGGGATGAAGTATGCTGTCATCTGATCAGAAGACTTATCTGACTTCTCAAAATAACACATGTACTGAGGTGTTTTTAAACAAACCCATCAGAGTGCCTTCCCTGATTTAAATATAATGTAGTGTAATAAGTATGTATCATTTTTATAAAGAATAAAATAACTAATACCTCATAATCTCATCACCCAAAGATAAGGATTGCCAAAATTCTTTCTATTGAATTCTTACTCCTGGTTACTAATATTCAAGTACTATCATCTCTTCTGATATTCAAAGTACAAGTCTGAAACTCTTTTCACAAATTTGCATCTGTCTCTTAAATATTACTTCTGGTGGGCTCAACATCTTACTTAACAGAGACAGCCTACAATAAAAGACAGGCAATTTTTCCAATGGAAACCAATTTGCTCTTTAGAAGACCCAAGTACTAATTGATAGCAATTCAAAACCAGTGACCAAAACAAGTGTACACAGTTTCTATGAAAATTCAAAGGAACTCTGAATTCTGATAATTTTATTTTTAGGGTATTGCAAGGAACTAAACTGTATAATTGAAATATAAGAAATACTAAATGGATTTTTGCCTCACCTTTGGCATCTTTCATTTAGCTTTTTTTTCCTCTCCCTGGAAATAGTTATTTTAAATAAAGTAGGGCTTGTCTCCCTTAAAATGCCTTTTCTGAATAATCATTTTAGTTTGCATTTGATTTTGATCATTCACTCATTTCCATGGTGAATTAGAAGAGCAGTTGAAAGGAAGCAGAACATGATATTAAAATCTGTCATCTTACACAAAGTGGATATCAGGACAGAGAGCCTGAAAGAAGACCTGTATATGTGTCATGCAGGGTATCAAAACCATTATGTTGGTGGTAATCAAGGGACTTTCCTAGCTACCATTCTGCTAAAGTCACATTTGAGTCACTAAGCTCTGAAGCAAGTAACACGGCATATATAGGAGGAGAGCTAAATCTCCAAATGGTACAATACACTGTGTATATTATAAACTACTGGGAGGATTTAGAAGCTGTATGCACTGAGCTTGAGGCCATTACAACTTTAGTAATTTATACCTTGAGAACCTATCAAAGTCCACATCTAGAGAAAAATTGTGAAATTAGTAGTATGTGAGTGGAGTCTATCATTTTGTTCCTATATATCCATCTTCCCCGAGTGTATACCCAACACCTTTATGGTGTCTTCCTAAAAACTGGGGTTCCTTGCTGTTTTAGATCATTGGAACTAAGCGTGATATATGCTCTAGAACTTTCATCATATTGTTACCCTGTACCAAACATTTCTATTCAGATTGAATTCTTTTGAGATCTTAAAGAGAATAAAGGGGCATTTGGAAGTTATGAGAGGTCTTCTAAAAAAATGGAGTCATGTTGATTTGGCAATATTTTGACAATTATGTCTATTATCTAGTCAAATCTTCTTCAAGTATCCTTAGTCTTAGAACACCTCCTTCAAATGTTTTACAGATTTTCTAGCATTGGCATAATGATGTAATAGAAAGAATATGGGTTTGGGATCAAACTTGGATGTGAATGTGAATTGTCCAAGAGTAATTAGAAAAAATTCAGTAATTTTGCTCTGATTATAAAACTAGCATATGATCATTGCAAATGTAATCAGGAGGGGTTTTAATGCTGAAAGTATAAAAAATAAAATGAAAAACTACCGATATCTCATTATTCGAGAGTATCTATTTTAAAATTTTGGTATATACACTTAGTTGTATATAGGTTTAATGAAGAAGCTGAGGTTTGAACCCATATGGATATTGTTAAGCTTAAGTAATGAAATAATGTAATTAAAGCCTCTAGCATGATATGTGGCACACAGTAGGGCATCAATAAATATAACTATAACTTGCCAGTGTAATTTTACATTCATGTCTCAATTTATTCCCTGTGCCAACACTGACAAAAATGAAATCAGCAGCATTAGCAATATTCTTCTCTAGATGATTTTTGTTAAAAATAGGTATTTCCAAGCCATGAATCTCTAAGGAATTTCAATTCAGTGTATTTGAGTAGGGAATCAAACCTTTTGTATGTGCTAATATTTCGACACAAAAGCCTGGTGCACAATCAGTTTTGAGAACTTCTGCTTTAGAGACATCATTCACTGAACATTCAAAAAGCATATTCTAAACCTTCTCCTGATAACCTTGATTAAAACTGAAACAGCTAACTGCAGCTAGTTGTTGAAGGGTAGAACCAGTGTAATTCTGACATACAGTCTTGAAAATCTTGTATTTATATTCTATGGCTTTGTTATATACTATGTCCTTGTCTATGCTCTAATGACTTCTACCTGCATGTTGCTCTGAATGCATGGTCTTCATTTGTAGCCCCAAAAGAGCAAGTTTGTATTCCTTATGTCTTTATGTTAGCCCAGCATTATTTAGCAGAATGTGTTGTACCTAACCTCAGATCAATTAATGATATTGATTCACCAAATGATGAATTTGAAGCAACTAATCAATGTGACACTTGCTCCATGTAAAAAGAATGTGGAATTCAGTTCTATTAAACAGTATCCATTTTATAACCACTTCCCTCTGGTGAAGAAAATTTGTCTCCATTCTTCTCCAGTCTCTCTGGATTATATTCTATGAAAATCTGGTTGAAATTTTTTCTTAATAAAATGTGATTCATCTCATTTTTGTAGGGACTGAAAATTAGTCTAACCTCTTCCTGATAGGGTTATGAGTGATAGGCCTCTGAATTTCACTCTCAGAAGTTCTTTTATTGTTCGCATTTACAAGTTCTGAAATGACAGAATACCTAAAGCTCCTTTTATACTTCCAACTATTACACTATGGTAGTCATGCTTCTAGTCTCTGAAACCAGACTGTCTGGAGTACATGCTATGATACTTATTCACTATAACCTTGAAAGCAAGGTACTTTCTCTACACATCAGTTTTCTCATCTTCAAAAAAGAATAATGAGAATGGAAACACTGTCAGTATCCATCCCAGAGTTTTGTGAGCAATAAATTTCATAATACTCATAAAGAACTTTTTGCAGTGACTACCACATAATAAGTGTTCTACACATGTTGAGGAGGGGTTATGTTATCACCAGCAGTGACAGAAGAGTGAGAAATATGCTGATGTCAGGACTATTAGAGCCAAGAAATCACACAGGTCTGTTCTGACAAACAGAGGTCGGAGTGTGTAACAGGTCCTGAAACTGGGACACCAGCCATTTAAATATTCAAGGTGAGACCTAATAGAGAGGTTAGGGTGTCTTTTAGTCATGAAACCCCTTCATATACTCAGTACATCATGGTGAACGTATAAGCAATTACTCCCAACTAGATGGAAGTATCACAACTAATTGCAATTCAATATCAATGTTTTCACCTTAAGATGTATTGCAAGAAATTCTGGATCACGTTGATGCTTATCTGGTTTAAAAAACTTTATTGACTTGATCTGATTGCTTTTTAACTTCAGTGTAGCAAACTGATACACTCAGGGGCAAATTATTTTTCCATGTGTTGGTGTGAAAAGAAAGAAAGCAATAATAACCCCAAAGTAGCTTCTCTGAAAGTAGAAACTGCATCAACTGCACCAACTTCTAGGGTTAATGCCACTATGCGGCATCACTGTTTAATAGTTCTGTTATACGCTCTGTAAGCAGTAGAGATGGCAGCAGTGAATGTTGACCTTGAATTCTCTCAGGTGCATCCCTATGCTTTCCACAACACAACACATCTCCTCTCCACACCCATTCCACCATTAAAACCAATATTAAAAGTGATACGGTAGATATTTAATGAGGTTTCCCAGTTGCAAAAACCATTTTCCCTTCAAGCTGAACCAGAATCAGTAAGAATTTTAGGGGGCACATTTTATCCCTTCTTTACATAGGGAGAAAAATTTTTAAATGGCATTGTAAATCTTGGAAATCACCGTGTTAAAGTGTGAGCCTTTAATTTTGAAGAGCTAACCTTTGTAATTCTGACTGCTCATTATTGTTGATACTAGTTTCAGAATTACATGCTAAAGAGTCCTGACCAAATGTGCCATCTTTATACTATATAGTGCATCTTATCCTTGCCTTTTTTCTCACCTAATAAAGAGGGTTATGTTAGACCATGCTCATATATCTCCAGGTAAAGTCACTGGAAATCCTTGCCATTCTATTAATAATTTACAGTCATCCTACTTCTCTCCCACTCCTTTTTTCACTGCTGCCAGTATACACTATAAATACTTTTTTCATGATTCTAGTTATGCTATTTCCTCACGCTGAAATGCACTTACTCCTCTCACTACCTCTTCAAGCACTATGCATTTTTCAACACTTAGATTAACTTCTACCTCACTAATTAAGCCTCTTATGCTGGATACAACACACATTGGTATTAATCTACTCTAAATTCATATAATTCTTGGTATTAATCTTGCTTAAATTGATATAAATATAAATCTTCACTAAGCTGAGATTTTATTAAGATTATATATGTAGATATAGTCAGTTATAGTAATATATAGTTGTATTTTTATGTATATATATATATATATATATATATATATATATATATATATAACTCTGATCTTCCTAGCATGAATTAAAGGTGGTCCAGTATGGAAAGTTTGTATTAGATATTTCTTTTGTATTTTCCAAAGAATTGAGCTGTTAAGATCTGTAAATTTCTTATAATTCTATCATATCACCCTTTATTCATAACTAGATTATCTCTCTTCAGTACTTACTTTGTAGACTAATTTCTTTCCTTAATAAATATCTAAATCTCAATTTCTTTTTTAGTTTTTCAAAAGAAAAAAAAGCACGGAAGTTCGGGCATAATCGCTAACATGGATGGCCTCGATACACTAATATAAAGAAACACAGGCAGAGTGGATCAGGAGACGGGGTCCATCAAGATGCTCTAGATAAGAAATATGATTGGGGCTGGGGATTTAGCTCAGTGGCATAAGCGCCTACCTTGCAAGCACGTGGTCCTAAGTTCGTTCCCTGATACCGATTAAAAAAAAAAGAAATATGATTAACCTGAAGGAGGTTTTATGGACTGAAATGCAAACATGAGAAAATAATGCTCTATGTAACAGGGAACCAGAAAAAAGTGGGGGTAGCTCACCCTTCAGCTGCAGATTGATTGGAAAGACATGACACTCTTATGCAATGGAGAACTACTCAGCTATAAGGAAGGAAAACCTTGAGGCTCTTGTAGGTAAATGGATACAACTTGAGACAAAGCTCAGGGGTAATAAGTTTTAGAACCACTTATATAAATAGCAGTTTGGCTCCCTAATCTAACAACTAAAGCAGTTAGTGGGATACAAAATGTACTCTGCACCCTGTGAAAGTGAAAGGGGAAGAATTATCTAAAAAGGGAAGGCAAAAGACATTGTTAATCTTATATCATGATTTAAAACCCATATTGTTTTCATTGCTCTGTCTAGTTTGGTTATATTCTTTTCTAGCTTGTCTACATGTACTAGATTTGATGGCATTGACAGCTATTCCAAAGAAAGCAGGATATACTATGGTAACCATTTTTAACTTCCTATTAACTTAATGTGAAACCCTGTATTGCTTTCCCTGTCTTGTTTTGATTGATTTTACTTGAATCTGATTTGTTTGATCGGTCTTGTCTTGACTGATTTTATTTGAATCTGTTATGTTTGATAATATCAAGTCTAAGAGTATAGGCAACTATTCTGAAGACAATAAGACTCACTATGATACCCATTCTGGTTTGACTATTACCTTCTTTTGAAGTCCTATAATGTCTCCAATGTTTTGTTTTTATTGATTTCATTCTGTACTGCTATGTTCAATTTTATTGTGCCTGCTGATATGGGCAATTCTATTGAAGATAACAAGAGACATCATGGTAACCATTGTAGATCACCTTGCATTTTGGTTTTAAGTCATGTACTATGTCCATTTTTTTAAAATTTTGACTGACCCATTTTGTTTTTTCTTGTTTGGAGTTATTCTCTTCAAAATAAAACTAAAAAAACATAAGGAAGAAAAGATAATATGGTATTTAAGACAATTCAAATAAAAAAGATTGAAGAATAGAAAAGAAAAAAACTAATTTCACAACATTTCCTATTATCACTTATCATAGCAATCAAACTGATTCTAGATCACACTTACTAATCTAGTTATTGAAACTAAGTTTATCAGTGCTGTGGTTTGCTTGACATAGAAACTGAAATTAAAAGGAACGAGTTAACATGTATTAGAAACTTTCAAAATTCCAAATATTCTATACAGATTTGTTTCTTCCAACAATAGTATAAAGGGTAGATTATCACCATTTTACAGACAAGATAGGACCTACAAAGATTAAGCAACTTGCTCTCCTTTTCAGTAACTACAATGAAGAGCTGAAATGTGAAATGAGGACTGGGTTTATTTCAATGATCATAACTATTCCATGTGTTATCTGTTTCTATAGGCTCGCTGAGGGCCTAAGTAGAAGACTATACTCTATCAGATCAGGACCGGGAAAGTCAGAATTTCACATAATCATGCATGATGCTAACTTATTCAGTGTTGTAGGTAAAACTTACTCCAAATAAAGGAATATTGCATAGCATAAATGGTATGGATTTTGAAACCAGATATGTAGGTTTATAGTTCCTGACTTTCCTACTAGCTATATGACAGTAGGCAGCTCATTTAACCTCTTTGGCCTCAGTGCAGTTTTTTTTTCTCATCTGAAAAATGAGGTAATTGAACTAGATGATCTCTAAGGTTCTTGTAAATCCAATAGTCAGTGAATTGAATAAAAAAATTATTACTCCAAAAGAGCTATTCAAGTAATTAAGCCAATCAAACAATCCAGGTAAATACTTTTTAAATATGTGCATTAAGTTAAATTTAGTGTTTCAGCACTCACAGATAATTTAGTCCTACCAGTTGATATAAAAATCAGTGTGAATGGTAAACTTTTCCTAACTGAAAGAAGAAAGTACCTCATTACAATGTCATCAAAACAAATTTGAGAGTTAAAAAGTCCAGAAATATTTTAGGAGTAGACATTTAAATTTTGAATAAATGAGGTTATAGTGAAGAAAGTAAAATATTTTTACATCTCAGAGGTTTTAGCTAAGAAATATTCCAGAATAAAACATTTAAATATAACATGCACTCAAGTCTTTTACACTTCCTCAGCCTCCCAATTCAAGAAAATAATTTATTCTAAACGTCTCTATGTTGATTCTGCCCATTTTCTGAAATCATCTTGTCTGAGCATTTATACTCTAAAGCTTCTGAAGACAAAGTTCTTCAGAAAGGCAAAAGAATTTATAGCCAGGTTTATATCAAGATGCCTTAAAATATGATTTATCATGACTAGATTTACAGCTTGATATCTGTAGGAAATCTAAATCACACTGCTTTCTAGTGGTAAACAGTACTATTAAGTCACAATGTCCTGTTAACAAATGACCCAATGTTTGATGGGAATAAAGTGAAAATTAAGGCTACATGGATGGGAAGAATAACTTTACCTGTGTATATTTCATTTATGATTCATTATAAGTTGTTACCACTAATCAGTATCTTTCATTTCAAGGGATCACAAGTTGAAATTGATGTATGACAAAAGATTTTTATTTAGTGATATGAAATATGAATATTATCTCATATAAAGTCATATGGGAAGGGAACAAAGTACCACCACCAACAAAAAATACTTCTGCTGCTCTGCTTTCTTTGAAATCCAAAATTTCAGTATGCTTAAGAGTAATACATCTGTGATAATATATATGTATAATATAGAGAGAGAATGAGGAGGAAAGAAGAGGAAAGGAAACACAAACACAGAGACAAAGAGATAGGAAGATATATTAAAACAAAACCAAATAATTTCATATGTCAGATTCTGTTGTGACACATTTGCATGTTCAATACCATGTTCATATTTGGGCACTGTGGCTAATATTATCTTTTAATATACTCAATACTCATTTATTTTCACCTCATATATTTTGTTTGCTAAAATATTCTGAAGGCCAAGAAGCAACTTATGATAGTTCTAAGCCAGTTTTGCCAATTCAGTTCTTGTTTTTTGGTAATCAGTACACTGCAATGCATATGATGCAGTTTTGGCCAGTGGATTTTGAAAACAATTCTGCTTGGAATTTCTGAAAAGGATTATTCTCCCTTAACATCTTCTAGCAAGTTTTGATCTATCATGAGTCATTTCATGACTCATACTAAGCACATTTTAGCTTTAACAAATCTAAGAATTTGTTTTCCTGTGTTCCTTCCTGCTTTGAACATTCACAAAAAAGGACATGAAGCTTGCAGCTATTTTAGCCACCTACTGACCATAAAAGAAAGTAAAAAATAATTCCAGAAATGTCCACGCCATGCCCTGACATCATCAGTCTCTTGAATTTATCCTATCATCAACTACTTGAAGATTTCTGTTTTGGAGAACATTAAATTTTCCTAATGTTCTAGCCATTGTTATTCAGGTTTTCTATTAATTTTAGTCATAAACATTCTCACTGAGACAAGAACCAGTCTAGAAATGAAACCAATTTCTAAGTAAGTGGAACAAAATAAAATGATGATTATTTGTTATGTTGAAAGGTAAGTAGATTTCAAACATGACTGACATCATTCACAGAGACTTCATAGATATTTCCATTCTTGATTTATATCTTCCAAATTTAGATCATATCTTCATCAAAACTGTAGATTTCTTGATGGCAAGTTTTGGCTCATATTTCCAAAATAATGTCTATGGAGTTTACATTCTATTTGCTAAATGGAATTGTAGCTCTCTTCCCAAAATTCCATTTTTCCTGTGAAGAGAGAAGATAGTTGAAGCATGATCGTTTCTATCAGTCTCCAGATGGAGAGTCTTCAGCTCCTTTTCTAATTCCCCCATGACGCTTCATGCTGGTATTTCTTAAGGTTAACATAGTAAATTGCAGTAAGTCAGCCCCTAACTTTTGATAGTTCAACATACAAATATTTAATTTCCATGTGTTTGCACAATGTCTTTGGTTTCTTTTGCCATTGCTTTGTAGTTTCATTTTACTACAATTTGATAACCTGCATGGAATAATTTTTAATGATTTTGAATTTATCTAACTATGTCTGATAAACTAATACATGGTCTGTTTGGAGAAATTCCTAGGTACTGCTGAGAAAAATCTGCATTCTGGTGTTCTTATGTGGAAGAATGAAGACGTATATTATTACCATTTATTTGAAGTTTTCATTCAACTCTATTATTTCTTTGTTGGCTTTTTTGTCTTGTCAATCTGTCTGGTTGTGATAGTGGGATATTGAGGTCCTCCATTATAAATGTGTTGGTTTTTATCTGACTTTTATGTACAATAGTGTTTGTTCATGAAGCTGAGTATGCCAGCGTTTGGTGCATATGTCTCTAACCATTTGATTGTTCCCTTAACCAATATGAAGTGAACTTCTTTGTCTCTTCTGATCAATTTTAGATTAAAATCTAGTTTGTTTGCAATTAGCATAGCTACTTCAGCATTCTTCTGGATTCTCTTTGCATGAATATTTTTTCCTATTCTTTGATATTTAATCTGTATTTTTAATTAAATATATCATTCTTGTTTACAATATATCATTTATTTTTGTTTTTTGACCCATTCTGCCAATCTCTTACTCTTGATTGTGGAATTCACATTGAGACCCATTATCAAAAAGTATTGTTTTATTTTTGTCATATCATTACTTTGCTGTTGCTGATTTCCATTTTTTTCTTCTTTCTGATTCACTACTTCCTGCTGGGTCTCTTTAATCTATTAGATTTTTGACATTGGTAGCTTCATTGTCTAAAGCGCTATCCTTGAAAATGTTTTGTAATGCTAGTTTGGTGTTCATGAATTTCTCCAAGGACTCTTTGTCATGGAAATAATATATCTTCATCAGTTTTGAAAGAAAGTTTTACAGCACATATAAATTGAGGTTGGAAGTTGTTTTATTTTAGGGTTTTGAAACATGTTATGGTTAATACATTGTGTAAACTTGAGAAGTTCAGAAGTTTAACTGAGAGACTCAGCAGGGAGCCAGGGTTCTTACTTTGTAAATATCCTCACTCCATGCAAAGGAGGGCAAGGAGATTTTGTGAGTGCTACACCTATAGGGGTGACCTGTGTACAGTATAACCCAGGAGAAGAGGCTTGGTTTCTTCTCTTTCATTCTGGCTGCTGCCAAAAGTGCTGCCCCAGTGCCATGCCACCCTGCTTTGAAGCCAGCTGATTGTGGGCTGAAACCTCCAAAAATTTTAAGAAATAAACCTTTCCTTCCTTCATTTTGAGTGTGGTTGTTTTGTCCCAGAAATGAGAGAAAAGTAAATGAGACAAAACACCACTCCAAAATCTCATCACCTTTAAAATTTCTGTTGAGAAATCTGCTGTAATTCTGTAAAGGTTTACATTTATATGATTTGTTGCCTTACTCTAGCACTTTTAAAATGCTTTCCCTGTGTTAAACTTCTGGGAGTCTGATTATGATGCAATGTGGAGAGTTTTTCTTTTGATTATGGCTATGTGTAGTTCTATAATGCCTCACTTATCTGTATATTTAATTATTTTCTTATATTTGGAAGTTTTCTGCTATTATTTCTCTAAACAGGTTCATATAGCCTCTGTGTTGTCTTGTGATTTTAAAAAATTTAGTACACTCATTTATTCTTTTTGCATTATTTAGCAGCTGATTCATCCATTTGTTTCATGTTCTCATCTTGTATATTAAGGTATTTCGGAGTAAGTGGTCTTTGAAAGTATTTCCGTGTTCCTGTTCTGATATTCTTTGTTCATATTGGTTGCTTTTTGTGCCAATACAGTCAATATAATTTTAATCTCTTTGGAAACTTTTCATGGAATCTAATTCTTTATTAAACTGATCACCAATGTTTTGTGTCATTTCATTTAACTCAGGGAACTTTTTATTATTGTCTTCTCTAAGCCCCTTGATTGTTTTGTTACAATCATTACCTATTTATTTATATTCTGTGAGCCTCTTGAACAACTTACTGATCTATTTTTAATATTTTCTGTTGTCCTTTCAAATAATTCAGCTGTGAGCTTTTGCTTTCCTTCTCTTCAACAACTCTTAGGGGAGATGGGGTTTGGGGAGACATTTTGTTTTCTTATCTTCTCATGTTTATTTTGGGGTTTTGTTTGTTTTTTAGTTGGTTGATTGGTTAGCTGGTTTTGTTTTGTGTCTATATTTACAGTTGCTTATAGTAGGAGGACTTTGTGGCCAGTATGAGAATCTTTTTAGTTAGTGTGGTTACAGTAATGCACTCAGGATGTGAATAATCGTTGTCCTTTGACTCTCTCTCTCAGAGTTCAATCATGTCTGTTAATTTAGGGTGAGAAGATACAGGTTAATTGATCCAGCACTCAATTCTTCTGAAGTGGACTACAGTGTTGTTACTGTCACATAGATAATCTGAATATTGGCATACAGAGAAAATCTATTAATAGCAACAACTATGCAAACTTAACAATACCAAATAAATCTGTTATAGTAACATTGTACAAAACAAATTGTATATTCACATACCACAAGAAAAAATATAACACACTTAACCTAAGAAAAGAAATCTATAATTATAAAATAGACATTACAACAAATTAAATACACACAACAATTATCCACTAAACATAACTATACCTCCATTAATCACCAAGAAGAACTCAACAGTAGTAATATAGAATTAACTAATTATATACAATTTAATAAAATTTCTTGGCTATTCTATTGAAGATATAGTAAACATGGAGAAAGAAGAATTGGATTGATTATATAATAGATGAAAAAGAGGAGAGAAAAGAGAAACAAAAAGTCTTATTAAAGAGTAGAAGGATATTTATAGAATTACACAAACAGAAAAAAAAGAAATAGATGGTAAAAGAAAAAAAGGATAAAAGGAATATTATTATGAATAAAAATAAAAAATCTTAAAAGGAAAAAGAGCAAGAAAAAAAGAAGGAAGAGAAAAGGAAAGAAAAAAGAAAGGAAGAAAAGAAGAAAGATTGATTAAACTATAATACACCAGTGAAGAAGGCAGCGTAAAAGAAAAAAATAATAATTAAAAAACAGAAAAAAATTACCTGTATTGTTGAATGAGTATTTTACTTCTAGGACCTGCAGTTTTGGAGTCAAGAAAGTCACAGTTTTCTCCAAATGACCTTACGGTGTGTGGGTTTGAGAAGTGCCCCCACCTTCTCCATTCTGGAGACCCCTCTGCTTATCCCAGGCTGTGGCAAATTCCACACTGGGACAACTTGCTTACTTGGTAGATAGGGAGGGAAATCAGATCTCACTTCTTCATGAGATATACACATCAGGGCAAGGATTTGAGAGTTAATGCTGGTACCACCAGACCTAGCCATTTCTAAGCATAACTCAAGCTGGACCTGTGTTCTCACCATGGAAGTTGGAGTCTATGTCCTTTATGTCTTCTCAACATAAACTTTTAGGAGGTCTCTTTCTAACTTACTCCTTTCCCAGGCCATCTCCTTGAGTTGGCCTTAACCAGTTCACTATGGGTGGGTAACACTTGGAATCCTTGTTTCTGTGGAACCAGTTTCTCCTCTCTGTGAGCCACAAGCCAGTAAGAAGATATTATGTTTTTGTCTGGGTGTCCCCCAAAGCCTCACTCAATCATGGAGATATCTGAATCTAGTATTTGTGATTGGTTCATTGTCTAGTGCTGGGATTGGCAATGTGAGTGCCACACCCACCCAAGGGCAAGTAGCCAGCATACAATATAAGAGAGGGAAGGAGTCACTCCTTCCTCCTTTAGCCCCGTTTTCACTCTTACTGCTTGTAGCCAGCTTGAATAGCTGCCAATTAGCCATACCACCCTTCCTTGGAGCCAGCTGGGTATGGACTGAAATCTCCAAAAACTGTAAGCTAAATAAACCTTTTCTTCCTTCAAGTATTTTGTCTCAGCAACAATTGAAAAGGAAACAAGACAGACAGTAAAGATTGCTTCACTCTTTTCTCTGTATTTGTTGTGCACATCTCTCCAACTTGTCTGTAGCATCTACTTTTATTTTCAATTCTTTCATAATTCCTGGAAATCTACTTCTCTTTTGTTTTCTTCATTAACTTGATATTTTCCACACACTGGATTCTGATTCTCAGACAGTCTGAGTTTTGCTGCCAGCCACGATTTTTGTCTTCTGAATTTCTTCCTTTTTTTCTCCTGCAGTTTTCTCTACTCATGTCCCACCTTGAGCTACATATGTGTTCCTGTTCCAGTTCCAACCACTTCATTAGTCAGCTCTTTAGGAACTACCTTTCCTCAGTGTCATCCTCATCCACACCTATGAAGAAGGTTTTTAACATTTCACCAACAGCCTTGTTGATTTTTGCATCTTCCTACTTAAATTTTTTCAAGGTGCCATTCATGTACTTTTTGGTGGTATCACTGATTACCAAACAAAGTTTTTGTAGTTTCAATCCCTACAGAATTGCACATATATTGTATATTTCATATTCAATAGCCTGTGAAACATCCTCCTGAAATAATAGGCCTTGAATGCTACTATAATCCCTTGATCTTTTCATCAAGTCTGAGGTGGGTTTTGGAGGAAAAATCACTGCTTTCGTATTTGGATGAAAATAAACAATTAAAGATGTATATGCAAGAACATTATCATGAATAAGCACAATCTTAAAAGACATAATATGATTCAAAAATAATTCTCCTTTTTTCCCAGCTATTCAGGAGATGATCTTTGAAAAAAGCCAGGTCATTTATGGCCTTTTATCTATCCTATGGTACACTGGCAGTACGTGTTATATGATTGAGACTATCATATAAGCGTTCTCACTCTCCATAAACTTTCAATATGCACCCTGCACCATTGTTCTCAAATAAAGTATTATCCTTTCCTGAAAAAAACTTAGACTGTGTCATTGGCTTGACCTCTTTATGCATGAAAGTTCCATTCAGGCATCTGTCTCCAGAGCAAGAAGATTTTTCCAAACTGAAGAGATACTTTGGTGAGTAATATTCCTCCACGATTTGCTTGCTTATCTAGAATGACTTCTATGTTGGTATTTGCAGAAATCATCTTTTGCTTTTTACATTATGCAGTTAATGACAATTTTTGAATCATTTAAATCACATGAGCAAACAATGAATTAAAAATTATAGCTAGATCCAGCCTTTACATTGAACATTAAGAACATTTTGTTTGGGTCATGATTCTCACAATGCCAAAAGGAATATGTCTCTGTTTCTAGTCTTCAGTCCAGATCATTAGAAGTTTATACCTAAAATGAACATTTCTTGAATTTTGTTCATCTTGTTGCCTTTAATGAAGCAGATCCTTTAACAAATTCCCTCACTTTGCTCCTGTTCTTCAAGATTATAGCTGTGTTAGAATGGGATATGCCTCAACAGAGAGCAATAATCATCACTGATTTTCAGCCTTCACTGTTTTTAATTACTTTTAATTTCATCTCTAGGCCATCACTTGATTTGGCCTCTTGTTGTCAACATTATCCATTTTATTTTATACACATGTGAGGTATAATGAATAAAAACATAAGATTGAATGAAGAACAAAAGGAAATAAGACAATCAGTAGACACAGTGAATACATAATATGTGAAGCTGCTACCAGTACATTAGAGAATACTACCATATAGTACACTCTTCTATAAATTGATGAAACATATTCTAAAATGTTGATAAACCAATGGCATATTAAATGTACAAAATGGTAAAATAGTCATGTATTATCATTGTCAAATATGATGCATCATACACAAATGTATGTGCCATACTTTTGTATGATTGTCAATGTAGTAAATTTGCTTACTCATTGCCACTAACAAATGAGTAATGTGTCATGCTGTCATATACTATAACGGTATGACAATGACAACATCATTGGGCAATAGGAATTTCTTTGCTCTATTATAATCTCGTGGGTTCATCAGTGTATGTGCAGTCTATTGTTGACAAAAATGTTATGCAGCACATAATTGCATTTTGATTAGGGCATGCTTCTGTTTTACCAAAGTCAATCCAGTAATTGTATGGCTTGTATTTTGTTCTATGCAATAGTTTAAGGAGCAGGGGTGTATAATCAATGAAGGAGTGTATCTGTGGATATTTTAATGATCCAAATAATAGCATAGCTATATTGTCAAATCTATTTAAAGTCTTGACTATATTCACCAATGCTGCTACTGATTTAACTAAGAGAAGGCACATAAAGTTTACTAAGACACTCAAATTAATTTGACTATTCCCATGTACTTTTCTCTTTGGCCTTAGGTAATATGTTAATTATGTCTAATCACACACATATGCACATTCACACAACTTTTACCTCTACAGATTTTGTAACAGTCTTAAAGCCTACAAAAATCTGAAGTAAGGATCAAATTTTAGTGTCCTAGTTGACTAATAGAAACTTTTATTTGTTGCTCTGAAATCATTGTGGTTTTATACTTTGTATGGGCAGCCCAAAATTCAAACTCTGAATTTTTAGAGTTTTACAAAAGTACACATATTTGCTTTCTATTCTTCTTACTACAAAATAGGCACTTTGCTCCTCCAAGTAATCAACAAGAAAAAGTGGTTTCATTTGACAATTGATGTATCATCCTCACCAATGGATGGCTTGAGTCTATGACTTCAAAAGGGCCTTCATCTTACACTTCTTTCCTGTCTATTCTCTCTTTCACAGTAATCATCATACATATTGTGAAGGAATCAAAGATAGTATCTTTCTTTGAGAAAAAAATGAATGTCAAGGAAAACAGCAATTAGAATTTTAGCACCTGCACAATTCAATTCCAAAGCACTTTAAACAACAGCTCTAAATTTACTAGAGAAAAGCAAATGTTTATCTTAAATATGGCTTAATCCTCTTTTTCAGGAAGCTTATGTAACAAAAAATACAGCTGGAGGCTATAGTGGCCCATTTATAACCATACTTGGATTTGTTACCAGGAAACCTGTTAAAATCATCTTAGCTTGTTTGAATGGCTCATTCTAGCTTTCTATGTCTTTCCTCTCATTTGATTTTAAGAGACTGGGTTAGTGATGTTAGCCCAGGGAAATAGTTTCCTTTCACTTTGCCAACTGGGCAAGACTGGAAAAAATGAAATAGATGGCTATGCATATGGCATCTTGTTTTGAGGGACTGTTCATTTTTCTCTGCCTCTTCCTGGGGCTCTCTTTATTAAGATAGCTTTGTGTTCTTTTCTCAGAGTCATTATTTTGGAATAAAACAAAACATACAGAAAGCTACATATGGCACATAAATAGTTCCACCACTTGGGGAATAAACCATTGTGTTACACTGATTATGCTTCTCTATGAGAAAGCAAAAGAAAGTTACTTATTTTGAGAGACTCACATGTCAGCATTTAACCAAAATTTAGTTGGACATGGTTTGCTCTAAGCCTAATAGGAGCCAAGGCTGGGATTAAACTAGCTATTGTTGATGTTGCTCACATTTCATTTCCTTGTTTTTAAATTGTGACATTCAATGATAACACATTATATTATTTTCTATTGATTTGTAGCAAACTATTATATGCTTATGAGCTTAAAATAATGTCTGCTTATCAGACCACAGTTCTGAAGAACAAAGACTAAGAAGGCTTGACAGAGTTCTGTATTGTAGGTCTCATAAGAATGAAACCTACTGACCAGACTAGGCTTTCATTGGGACTCTGTAGGAAAATCCCCACTTTCAAGCTCACTTCAATTCTTGAAATAATTTTGTTCCAATTTTTATTAGACTAAGACCCCAATTTCCTTGTTAGTGTTACTCTCAACTTGTTTTGGTCCTTTTACATTGTCCCCTAATCTCCAAAACCAACATCATGTGCTTGCAAACTCTCTGACTTATTTTTCTTCTAGTATCTTAAGAAAATTCAGCTTCTGAAAAGATCTCATTATTACATGTGTCTCTCTTGCTTAATCACACTTTTGTTATATATTGTTATATAATCACAGAAATAAGTCCAGGAAAGTAAATTATGGGGACAAAATATTTTACGTACATCTTCTTCTTTATGCATTATAATAGTTTCCCTTAGTATTTCTTCTTATGAAAATGTAGGCATTACCTAATTTTAATGTATTTTTAATTTTTAAAATTTTTATTCAAAAATTATTTGTGTGACATCTGCTACATGTCACACACTATCATAATTTCTGGGATCACAGAGCAGTAGTAGTTGGTACAGTCGTCTTTACAGTTACTATTTAAGTGGTAAGTAGGACAGTGATTTAAAATCAGATGAGACACACAAATACAAATGAAATTTCACAGTATCTTGAAGTTCCTAAAGAAATTATATGGTTTATCTTGACTATATGAAGGTGAATTATCTGTCTTTGAAAGGAGTTTCAAGAAATCACATTTTGCATCTCCAACGTGTTGACTCCATCAAGTAAATCAGTCAGAGCATCTTACCTCTTTTATTCTCTATTTCTTCTTAAGGTTTACATTTGCACTACATAAATTTTAAATTCCCTATGTCTAGTTGGTACACGTACATAACACATCTTAATTCCTTTTTATCCCTTTCCTCCCTCTCAAAATGTTGGCTACCTCTTTGACTATTATTTCTGTTTCCATTATCTATCTTTCATTTTCCCCTTTATTTATATTTTTGATTTCTCATATAAGAGAAACAATACAATATTTAAATTTACATGTCTGATTTATTTCATGTCTATAGTTTCAGGTTGTCAAAATGGAAAGAGAACATTCCTTCCTCCTTTCTCTTTTCTTTTCCTCCTTTCTCAAAAGGCTGGATGTGTTCAATAACTTTTCACTGTTCATTATCAGATGCTGTGCTTCACAATACACTGAACTTACAAAAAGATAAGGAATTGGATGAGATTTATGAAGTAAGGCATGCCAATGGTGTCCAAGAGTAAACTGGAATTTTTCTTTGCTCAGTACTTCTAATAAAAAAATTAAGACATACTTCATGTGGGGTTGCATCTGAGCTTTCTTTTTACTTTTTCCCAAAGCTTTTTTTTAAATACTTCTGTGGGTCAGCATATGTTGTCAAGATTGTAAAAACCAAGCCAACCTTTTCTTTCCTTACATTAGCCCAAGATAATTTCTGACATTCTCTGAAAGCCTATGGAATTCAAAGTTTTCATAAGCTGATACAATTGCATGTTGTTAAGTGGTAAGGAAAAATGGTTTTGGAGAGTATGAATGGAGTCTTACCTTGTTAAAGGTAATACTTAAGTGATGGAACACTAGGAATCTGAGAACAGAGAACAAGCAGACTATGTATAGAAACAATGACTATTTTATTTTAAGCTAAATGATTGGAGAAAAAGTGAAATTTTATTTCCTGAAAATATATTGTATTTAGGGAAATAAGCAGCCAAGATTTTATACCTGCAAGGGCCAGAAATATTAAGCAAATGGAAAAAGTCCTAGATAGGAGAGAAAACAGACTGAGGAGAGTGCTGGTAAATGGAAGAATGCTTCCTGTATATTAAAGTCATTACTCACTCCAGCCAGTTGTCATATGGTGATTCAAAATAAATCCAGAAAGTTCAAAGAATGTCAAGTAGGATAAAAACAAAGTGAGAAAAATAAAAACATATAGGCATATGGGCTACGTACGGGAGGTAGAAAAAGAGAAAGTATTGAAGGGATAAAAAGGGGGAAATATCTGTAGAGGACCATGAAGAAATCTTAGAAGGACCTTTGAATCAGAACCCATGCAAGCAAGAAGACTGAAATACTTAAATTGTTGAAAGGAAAAAATCCCACTAGCCAAGAAATTTTTTTTATCCAGTAAAAATTTCCCTCAAAAGTGAAGTAATGACAAATTGAAACTAAAAGAATTTACTGTCTGTAAATCTGCTCTGTGATAAGCTTGGCACATTCTTCTTGAAGAAGTAAAATTATATATATATATATATATATATATATATATATATATATATATCAGAAACTTGTATCTACCTTAAGAAAGGAAGAGTGTTAGAAAAGGAATAACCAAAATTGAAGTAAATTTTTAAATTTTTAATTTATCTAAAAGAACATTGTTCCCTTAAAGTAAGATTAGTTACAATGAATATGGTATTTAGAACACATAGATGAAGAAAGTGGATGATACTAATGTTAAAAGACAGGAAGAAGATTCTTTGTTATAAAGCATTTGCCTTAAAAATGAAAGGGTATAAAGATATTTGAAGACAACTTAGTTTTAAAACATTGTAAACTCTAAGGAAACCAGTATAAATTTTTAAGAGAAATATAATAGATAAGAAAAAATGGATATAAAATGAAATTACATATAATGCTCAATTAAACCAGTAAATATACAAAAGAAAGAAAATAACAGGAATCAAACAGAAAATTATATAAAAGTTACAGAGGTGGTAGATATTAATCCAACCTTGTTAGTTTTCTTGGGATGCTGTCACAAAGCACCATACACTAAGAGGCTTAAAACAACGAAAATTTATTTTCTGCAGTTCTAGAGGCTGGAATTCTAATCTTAAGGCATTGACAGTGTCATGACCTTCTGAAACCCGCAGGAAAGAGATCCTTCCTTGTCTCTTTGAGCTTCTGGAAGCCCCAGATATTCCTGGATTCAGAAAAAGCAATAGCTTCAGGCTTGATGCAACATTAATCTTATCTCTAAGAACATGTCTGTGGCTCTTTCCAAGTTTTACTTTTTTTTTTGAGTGTTTCACCCATATTGGATTAGAGCTCTGCATAAATTGACATCAATAGGATTAAAATTACATTCTGTGTGTGTGTGTGTGTGTGTGTGTGTGTGCCTGTCTGTCTGTCTGTGTATTTTTTAAAACATAGCTCACACAATTCCTTAAATTATGGGGAAGACTGGCAATTTTGAAATCTTCAAGGTAGTATGGTAAGACAAAGTTTCTGCAAAAAGTTTACACAGTACAAGGTCCTGAGTTCGATTCCAGTTACCAAAGAAAAAAAATGTTTACACAATAATTCAAGTCCAAAGACAGTTTGCTTAGGTAATTCCCTATAGTTATTTGTTGTTATTTTTTTTTTGCTTTCTTCTGTTTTGTTATATTTCTTTTTGCTTTGTTTTTGGAGAGGTTCATTTTTTTCTTCAGATGTTTAAATGATTTGAAAAAGTCCACCTGAATGATGGAATACAGTTTCCTTTACTAAGAGTTTATTTTAAAAAGTATATTCCTATAAATATCTAGAATAGTATTAGACCAAATATCTGGGTACCATGGTCTAGCCGAACTAACACATAAGGTAATCATCACATGCTCATCCTTAGTAATTCAACTTATCTGTTAGAGGGCACAATTCAATACATAACACAAACTATAATAATGTAGTAATAGTAATAATAATATAATAATAATTACTTTAAGTTTTAATGATATGAATACCCCAAATAAATAAATTATCAGAATGGTTTAAAAAAACAATGGTCAACTCTAGGTTGCTTACAAAGACGTCATTTCCAATATAAAGATAAATAGGTTAAATGTAAAGAAAAAGAGAAATATATATGTATATATATTATTCAAAGTAAAGTTGGAGTGCTAATTAGTATTATCAACACAATTAACACCATAATGCAGAATATTATTATAATGAGAAGTCACTACAAAATTATAAAAGGATAACTTGTCTTGAAGATTTTGTAGCCTTTAATATGTGTGAACCGCACAATAGAGTGCTAAAAGGTGTGAGGTAAAAACTGATAGAATAAAAAGGAGAAATTAACAATTTTACTACTGTCAGCAATTTACAACCTCTGTGTCAGTAATTGATAGAACAAGAAGTAGAAAATCATTATATACTTGACCCTAATTGGATAATTAACTTGATACAAATGACATTTGGGAAATATTCTATTTGGCAAAAAAAATCACACTTTTAAAATTTTACGTAGAACATTTAGCAAATTAGAGTATATTCTGAGTCATAAAATCATAAGTTTACAAATATAAATGATTAATAACATTATAAAGTGTGTCCTCAAAACACAATGCAACAAAAGAAGGGTCAAAAGGCCAGAGATTAATCTCAGCAGCGTAAGTGCCTGCCTGGCAAGTGCAAGGTCATGAGTTTGATTCCAAAAAACAAACAAACAAACAAATAAAAAAACAGCAAAAATGGGACAAAGGTCAAATAATAGATACATATCTTAAAAATCTCCAATATTTAGAGATGTTTAAAAAACATACAATTTAAACTAATATCAAGAAAATTAAAAACATAACTAGATGAAGTTAAAAATGAAATTTGTGATGAGACAAAATAGTACTTACAGGAACATTAATACTATTAAGTGTACATACTGGAAAAGAAGCAAAATCTAAAATTGTTATCTCAGCAAGTTGTACTGAAAAGTGATTCTAAAGTTTTATGAAACAGCAAAATACCTAGAACAGTCAATGATAAATTAAAAAAAAATAATCAGAGGGATTCAAATGATCAAATTTCAAAATTTACTATAAAGGTACATTAATAAAGATAGTACTATTGGAGGTAGGATACACACAGTATATAATGAGGAACACAAAGATAATGAATTGATTTTTGACATAAGCACAAATGTAATTGAATGGAGAAAGGATAGTCCTCATTGCTATTCATTTGCATAAAGGAGTTTTAGAACAATTAATCAGAAGTGGACCAACTATGTGATTAGTTAGAGATTCTCTGGTTGGCTCTAAATTATGAGTTGGGAAAAAACAAAGGGGACTGTTAGATATTTTAAAATGTATATTTTGGATCAATTATAGGAATTAATATTATAAGAATTATCATTTGGCTTTCTGGACTGCTTTATAGATACATTAGTTTGAAAAAAAATCTGCCTGTATAATAGCTGACTAGCTTCCTGGATTGATTATTGTAAATAATGGGGTGGTTTCTTGGACTACCAGCTGTAGATTGTGAGTCAGAGTCCTGTTTTTACATCTTATTTAGATATTGCCTGTTTACATGTCTCGCTTTTAAAACACAACTCTATGATAGAAAAGAAACATGGCTGCCTGGAAAAATGAATGATTACAAAACTGGAGCAAAGATATACAAAATGAGCTTGGAGCATCTTATGCATAGTGCCAGAAAGTAAAGGATTGGTTTTAAAAATCAAAACAAAGGAGCACACAAAGTAAAACACTATACTGGCCATATGTTGAAGTGACACAGGAACCAACTGAAGGAGTTTCCAGTAGTCAAAGTTAAAACAATTTGAGCAGCAAAATAAACAATTGATAAAATATTTTAAAGTATTGGGTTATAACCCAACATATAAAAAAGATACCTATGGGTTTACACTAATACAAGTAATTGAATACATAAATAAGTAAGTAGAATAGACAATAAACTTTCATGCAAATTTCCAAATTTCCACTTCCCCCAAGAAAGTGGAGTGTAATTTCCCACCCCTTAAGCACACAATATACATATGCCTTCCTTCCAAAGAGTAATGTATGAAAAGGAGTTGGGAGAGGAAAATAACTTTACAAAGAGAAATCTGAAAAATACTATTTCAGCCAGGTGATCAAGGTCAATGATAACAGTCATAAATCATGATAAAATGATAATGGCATTTCTCTTTTTTATCACCAAAACACACAACCCAAATCTAGCTATAACAAAAAAATTGACTAAATCCCTATAGAGGGAATGCTCCTCAAAATTACCAGGGTCATCTAAAACAAGTAAAGGCTTAAATAAGATTTTCACAACCAAGAAGATCTAAAGGAAACAGACTGACTAACTGTAATGGATCCTAAGTCATAACCTATTTTGTAAAAAAACATTTTAGGTTAAAAAATAAGAAATTTTCAATAAAGTAAGGATCCTAATTAAAAATAATACATCAATATTTGTTAATTTGTTATGAAAATATCATATATTAATATACAATGGTAACAAAGGGGCAAACAGTATAGGGTATGGAAGGATAATCTTCAGTATCTTTACAATTTTTCTATAAATGTAAAAGTATTCTAAAATTAAAAGTTTACTGTAGAAACATACTGCAGGCCATTCTGTGAGAGTAAACGAAACCATCTACTGGACTCCAGATTGCTACCTCTGACAGAAGCTTACTGCTGAGAAAGCAGAAATTTTCTTTGACTTCTCCAGGGTTAGAAAAACCCTAGAGTGTGGGTACTGCTGAACATCTGACACAAAGCAAAGAAAAAAATTTCTTCCAAAAGAGCCCAACTCACTGATGAAGTAAGATCAAATAGAACCCAATGACCTCAAGGGAAAGGGAATATTTTATTTTAATACAGTGGTGTACAAAAATTCAGGTGACTACATGTAAACCAGCTCAGATATGAAAAGAAGCTGACTTTGAGACCTTGCATTATGTGGGTGGGGTCAAAGTTGAATAGCACAATGCAGGGGACTAACTATGGAAGAAAGCACTTTGAGGATTCTTGTTTCAAATGCCACAAACTCCAACAAAATGGATCTTCAGAGTACTATTCTCACAGTGATAGTAACTGAGTAAAATATTGTACAGTAATTTGAATTTTCATTTAGTAGAAAAAAGATAATCCAATATAGTTCACTTTTGTGAATCAGAAGAGACATATGCATCTTAAGAATACTTTTCCTAGAATGTGATTAGAATTAAAGCCTAATGGGGAATAGACATATTGAGTTCAGGAAGGAGAGACCTGGCATAGTAAAATTCATCGTACTCATATTTTTGGAATTAAGTTATCCTTAAAAAATCTGTTGCATAAAACACCATCAACAGGATGCTCCAGTATAAACCTTTGGTCTGATATCCTTGTAGCTACTCTAATATGATAGCCAGATTACTTTAAATTAATGGAATATAGACTCAAGTAGAATTGGACATGTGAAAGATTTGGGACTAATATAATTAATTTTAATTAATCTGTAACATGGGGTACATTTGTACAATACCCTCCTGGTTATCTTTTGACTCTTGGGGAAAGACATAGTATTTCATATACATTATTTCACTTTGAATTTGATCCTTACAAATTTTAGAGGTAAGGAAATTAACTTTTATGATGTTCCTTTCTAGGAAATAAGACAACTTTGAAAGAGTGAGATTTCATAATTAAGTAACTGAAATAGAAAGTTGTAAACAGTGACTTTGACTCCATTTTCATGACTTTTATTGCCATGCTCTTTTCACACACTGTACTGCCTGGCATCTTAAGATCTGAACCTGAATGAGTTAAATTATGTCTCAAACTTTCATAGTATTTCAAGAAAAAGAGTTCAAATGCTCATACAGCACAGTCAGTTTTGATCTTTTATGTAATCGAAACTATAATAGGAGGGAAATCTTTGCTATGAATATGAAATGATATTTGATTGTTTCCTCCTCTCAGCACTACCTATTACGTGAAACAGATTAAGGCATCATTGCCTGTTGAGACCACATTGTGGGCAATTGGCTGGTAATTTGTCCCAAACACCTGGGAAAGATGTGCTTTCAACCAAAACTATCAGTAATATAAGGACTTTTTATGCTGTAATTTCCCTGGGTGAGTGGCAGGATAAAGTAAACTACCTCTGTGATTTCTAATTGGGAGATTATGCTTCAAGATTAGAGAAGGCAGTCGAGCCTAGAGACATGCAAAGCCTAATTTTATTGTTATTCTCTAAGTATTTAGTTCCAGATATTTCCAATATCTTTGTGAACAACTCATACAGTTATATCTAAATACCAAAATGATTTGGACTGCTCAAGACAAACAACAATAAAAAGGAAGTAGTTGACTATCAGCCTATAAAGATTCAGTTTTTAACTGACTTGTCTCAGGACCATGTAAGATAGCTAGTACAGTAATAGGTTAAAAACCATATGGCTCTGACTAGTAGAACTCTGGGGATGATTTTTAAAAATAAATTTAGGGTATTTGCATTTTCAAATTTTATACAACTAAACTACTTCATAATTTATACTCTTTTATTTAGTTATTTCATTAATACATATTTTCAGTACATAAAGATCACATTTATTGTGAGGTTAGTCCAAAAATTAATGTCTGAACTCTTTTTTTCATACCCCTCTTATCCTTTCCTTCAATCTCTTGGTCCTCTTCTCATTTGGAAAAATTCTAGTTTCATTTTTTTTCTCTCAATTCTTTTAGCATTACTTTTTCCTCTCTTCCAATCCCCTCCTTCCATTTCTTATTCCCCTTTGCATTTAAAAAAGCGCTTCCCACATCCCATTATGCACGTTTCATTTTCTGTTTATTTGTACTCTGGGTTTCTAATATAAGAGAAGCCAGACAGCATTTAAGCTTCTGTATATGATTTATTTCACTTAAAATTATAGTCTCAACATGGATGCATTTACCTATGAATTCCTCAAGCTTATCATTCTTTATTTCAGATTAGCACTCCATTGTGTATACATAATGCATTTTCTTCATCTGTCTATGGGCATGTAGGCTGATTCCAATATTTGGCTAGTATGAATTGGGCTGCTATAAACATGGGTATGTATATATCACTGTAGCATGATGACCATATCTCTTTCCAAAGAAACCTATAACAAATATATGGGTCAAACAAAAATTTTAGTTTTAGTTTTTTTAATCATCTCCATATTAACTTACAAATTTTTAAGGGGAGAAAATAATGTAACACTTCAGATCACATGATTTGGGAAACCTTAAATAGTCCTAAAGAAATCTTCTGCTATATTCCTCTACTTTTAAACAGAATTGGAATGAAGTTTACCAAAGTAGTAACTCTTATGATTACAAAGAACTTATTCCTTAAACATCTTTATTTCCAGTTAAAGTAAAACAAATACAGAGGATGATCAATTTTTTCCTCCATGCTAAGGCACACAGCTTATTTATCTCTGAGATTATGAAGCATCAGTAAAACTTACTAATCACTCCTGTTTCATCTTTAGTCCAATCTCCTTGTCTGTGCAACTCACTGTCAACATCTTTCCTGTGATGTAACCATCCTCAGAATCCATATTTGAAAAATTCTGCTATGGATGAATTGCTTGAGAATACTATAGCCATGTGAAGACAATGTTTGGAAAGATTCTAAATGTCCACCTCATTATATATATTATATATATATATATATATATATATATATATATATAGCTTATATTATATGTGATAAAAACAAAGGCATACACAAACACTGAATATTCGATTGCCCACCTCGTCATAGTCCTTTTAAACACCTATCCTGTCATGTCCATAGAGCCATAGTTACTGTTACAGTTCATGCCTAGAAATTCCCCCAAAACCTCATGCAACCATAGGTGGCGCTTTTCAGAGCTGCATCTAGAGTGTGCCGCACCAGAATTGTGGATGTGATATTGAGGTTAATGTTGCAATCCTGGATAAGGTTGACCAACCCTGGGTGTGGGCGGCACCAATCACTAGGCTTACAACCTGTATAGAATATAGACAGACAGAAAGAAAGCTGCTGCTGCTGTTTGCTACTGCTTTGCTAGCTCACTGCTTTGCTCCCTTCTGCTTGCCCTGCTTTGGCATGGATGATTTTTTCTTTCCAATGATCCTCTGCCTTGCCACACTGCCTCGCAGCCAATTGACTGTGGAATTTTGGTTTTCATACTGTAAACCAAAATAAGCCTTTCCTACTTTAACTTTGACTGTTAGGTATTTGGTCTCAGCAACAAAAACAGAAACAGATACAATATTCAATCCATTAACCACAAATTTATTTAGAACAAAACATGTAATAAAGATTACTATGGAATATATAAAAATAGAAGATGAATAAGCACTGTACTTTCCCTTTGCTAACTAGCATAAAATTTAAATGAAGGCAAGTAAATATACTATTTAAAAATGTAAGTTATAATGCAGAGTAAAAACACCTAACCCAATAGGAAATACTCAAAGAAGGCTTCTTGGAAAATTGCTATCTAAATTGTATCTTACAGGGCAAATACAAAAGTCTATTTGAAAATGTAAGAGACATATTCTTAGCAGGAGAAACCATATAAAGACCCAGACAAACTGCAGTGCAGTGTTTATTGAGGAGCCAACAGTAGTTCAGCAAATATAATGAAATGTGTGAGACAATGAAATAGTGAAAGAGGAGAATGGTAAAGTAAATAAGGGTCAAGTTTGCAGGGCTTTGTGTATCATACTAAGGAATTTGGACTGTTTCTATAGTTCTCAAGATACATTGAATGATTTTAAACAGTATGATGCATTGGAAATGAATTCATAGAGTTACATTTTCTGAAAGGATCTCTATACTGGTGTATCTAGTCTGAATCTAGTTTCTAAAGGAATGATAATAAGATTAGGTTAACAAGCTCAAGTCAAGTAAATTGAATGCTAACAAAGATTGAGTAATGGTACATCTTGCAGAATATGTAGGGCTAAGTTTTCCGATTAGAACTCATGCCAAGTTGCAAAGCGTTGTTTTCATGATGGAGCCCCAAAAGAATTGCAGAGCTAGTTATTCCTCTCAGTTGTACTCCTCTCTCCCTGCTAATGTCACCTTCTTTCTTTCTTTATTTTGAAACTTGATAGTAAGCAAGCAAGACCTCATGCTGGAAAACTCTATGGGGCATCTTTATTCATTCCTCCTATGCCAATATAATCTGAAATCAAAGAAGAGGCCATTCATATGTCAGCATGGCTCAACCTTATAAAGACACTGCCCCCATTAGCTGTGTTCTCAGTTATACAATGGATTAATTACCTAGAAAGACAACCACTTTTAACAAAAATGCAATATCTCCCATGCAGAGTTTAAATTTATCCCACGAGACAAAATAGATCCCCATTTGGGCTTAGCTGTTTAAAATGTGTGTTTACTCTCTAACTTTTATAACTAATTAACAATCAGCAGGACATAACCAGTTCAAGAACCTTTACTACCCCCATCTCAGTCATTGTCACAACCTTTGGGCAGTAGTTAGGCTGAAAATAATACTATCTACATTAATATTTGATGCAGATTTCCTTCTGGAAGAGCTATAAAAACTGCAGTGTTCGAAGTTATAGAAAGGAACAAAAGACCTTTTAAATATAGCAAGGGGCCCTTCACTTGAGAAAAATGATATATCAGAAATCAAAGGAATTGCAGATAAATAATTTGAGACAGTATTTTCTACCTTAGTTAGGTACAGAAGACTGGGGCCTAAACGTATTTGTGATTTTGCTTGCCGTGGCTTGCTGCTTTGCATTTACCTGTGACTCATTTTAAGGAACAGATTTTAATCTTTTAATAGAGTACTTTAGAAAAGAAGTGAATGACAATTGAGTGCTTAAAAGTAATCGGACTGTTGCCACTTACAAATGATTCCTATATGGATCATGGCAAAGCTGAAGCCTGGAAATAGCTCTTTCAGTAACCCCTGAAGTGACCTTGTGAAAGTTTCTTTGAAACTCTCTAGTCTTTTGTTTCTTCATCTATGAGACTTTCAAATGATTGCAAAATGAGATTATAAATAATAAAATTATATATATATATATATATACACACAAAGTGTTGATGAAGGTCTGGATATGAGTGAATCATTCAGTGAATCATAGAACCTGAGAATTGGAGAGGCTCTTAATGCTCGTCAATTCAACCCACTCTTTGAACATGAGAAACTTGAATTATACCGAAAGTGACTTGCCCAGTGTCAATCTTACATTGAGAATCACTTCCCACACAGTTGAAGTCCTACTCCTTCTGGTAAGTTTCCTTCCTGGTAGTGGTGTTAGAAAAGGGATAGGTAATGTACACTCAGTAAGAGAAAAATAAGGAAAATAGAGAATAGTGGTAGGGATTAGAAACAATACTAGCACTCCAAAGTGCTATTTAATGATAGTATAGATGAAGAAGTTATGAATATCATAATTTTGGCACAGATAGTTGCAAACCCCTCATTAAAAGAATCATATGTAGCACGAAACTGAAAAGAGAATGTCAAGGAGCATTTCTTATGGCTTTGACTACAAATTCCACTGTAGAAAGTATCAATGAGGGGCTAGACCACATGGAATACTCCCTGTTGCCATGATAGTTCAACTTTTGATCAAATCTGATCATGTGTCTTACTCTATAGAATTCGATCACATTGTGAAACTTCCACTGTCACTACTCTGGTTGAAGTCACTGCTCTACTTAAGCAGACTTATTATTGCAGGACACTCCATAGCTGATTGCCTTGCTTGTATCCTTGTCTTCTGTAATCTGCTCTTAAAAATTCTTAGTCATTCTGTGAAAACATAAGCCAGACCATGGTATGCTCTACTGAAAATCCTGCAAATTTATCCCAGTTGTCTTTAAAGCGCTATGTAATCTCATTCCCTGCTATTTCATTGCCTTTCTCTCCCACTCTCTCCTCTAATCATCGTTTGAGGTATGTTGGCTTCTTTTGCTGTCCCTTGAACTACTATAAGTACATTGGCACTTTCAGACCATTCATTAGTTTATACTGTCTGGAAGGCTCTTCTACTGCACATCTGATTACTTCTAAGAGACTATTCAAATTCTACTTAGAAATTTCTTGATTTGTATAAAAAGAGTAACACCCACTTATAACATCCTATTTATTTTTGTTTTACTTCTTATCTGTTCACCCCACCAGTATGTAAGGAGTATAAGGTCAAGAATTTCAAAGTTTTTGTTTTGTTTTCCCTTAATTTATTTTGTTTTTACTAATGTGTCTTATTGCTTAAAACAAGAGCTGGCATATAGTCAATAATAAGTGCAGTAAAGCGTCAACAGTACTATTACAAATGCTATGCTAACTACTTTGCATTCATTGCCTCAATGCTTAATAAAGTAGCATTAAAATTTTTTTTTCTTGATGAGAAACCTGAAAATAAAATAGTTTTCCCAAGACCACAGAGGTAGTGGTAGGAAGCTAGGATTCACTAAAATACAAGTATGTCTGACTCTAAAAGCCCATGTATTTAGTTATCATAAAATATTTTTCCTAACTTCCAAACTGAAACTAAACTTTCCTGACTTTTTAAACCTTACTTTCACTTTCTTTCTCTATCTAACCCATTTTATGTGAATAATTGGCCTTAAGATTCAAGCAGCATATCCCTTGGTTTCAGCAATTAATTGTGAATGCTGATGACATGTCATAGAAAATTGCAAAAGTGCTCAGAGTATGCCATATCCAGAGACCTAACCAACAGGCTGTGCCCTTGTAATTTTGGTGTTTATCTGAAGTTTAGCATATCACAAGGTTTTTAATTGTTCTGAGAATCAGAGTATAGCTTATGGAAAGCACAGAGTTTGGGCCATAAATTTCAAATCTGTACATCAAGCTATCATCTGGATGAACACAATACTTGTATTAGTCTGTGGCTATTAAAAAGAACATTTTGTTGAGAAAGAAAATGGGCAAGAAATTATCTTATTCAGAAAAGCTACCTGCACACTCTGGGATGATGTGTACTTTATTTGTCTGGAGCTTACTCTAAAGCTTCAAAATTGAGGGATAGCTGTTTTATATTATAGTAATAATTAACTGTACTTATTTCTCTTATTCTTCATAATTATCATAGGGCTTTTATTTATTTTACCTCACATTAAAATTACTACAACTGTTTGAAAAATGCAAATGATGAAATCATGTTCCTGATTGTGATGGTTAGTAAATGACACCACCTGGAGTATTACCTAAGCTTTCTTACTCCATAAATAATACTCTCTTTTCAAGCATTGTAGTAATTTCTAAATAGAATATTTGCATTACTAAAACACTGGCTTTTGGCACATTTAAGTATGATAATAAAATGATTCCAAGGTTTGCTCAATAGACATGGCATAGGTAAACTGTTAAACAGGATCATAGAAGTTCCTTGACCCAGAATTTTGCTTCCACTCATTAGACCTATTCAGTTATGCCATTCAAAAAGAGGCACACAAATTAGGCACTAACTCTCTATTATAAATCAATGTATTGACTTGATTTCAAAATTGCAATAATATCTTAAACAATGACACATATTTTAATGAGAGAAAGAGTAATGAAAGAAGAAACAGGGCAGCTGGAGTAAATTGTCCTAGTGAAGGATGTTAGCCAGCCAGCCAGCATATGGAAATATCCATTTCTTGGAGGAGGAAAGAAAAACTGTGTGGTGGGTTGTGGGGAGTGATAAATATGAGGGAGAGAATGCAAAAGGATCCAAGATTGCAAACCATGGAAGACCAATTTCGCTTTGGGCTTTTTCTGATGGAAAACAAGTGTTAAATCTTAGGAGAAACAAATTAAAAGGAAATTGTAAAGGCAATGCGTTGTTTATAAATGCCACTAAAATGCAAAAAAAGAAATGAAAATAGTTTATCTTTCCAGCGTACACTATTATGGTACCCAGAGAAGATGGAAGTCCTTTCTTAGAAAGCTAATGAACTGCTAAATGGAGGGTATAAACTGTAAATGATACCAATCAGCACTATTAATGGAAAACTGCATTGCATACCGTTTTTTACTCCATCTCTGAGTTAAATTTTCTAAATACACACATACACACACATGTACACACATGCACAAATGAAAATAGTTCGCAAGAAAATGAAATGAGTTCTCAAGACAGTTAGCATTGTAAGAAGCAATAAATCCTCCAGCATTAAAAATAAACTATATTAGCTAATTCCTATCTTTAGTTATTTTTAGAAATTATTTATCAGTATGTGTTTCAATTACATAACCACAAATTCCACAGTGGATATTTGGTACAAGTAGTTGATACATTTTAATTATTTTTATGTACACACTTTTCACTCTACCACTCTCTCATCATTTCTTGGACCCCTTCCCATTTGTAGATCTATCTGTGTTCCATTTTATTTTGCATTTTGTTCTTTATTCATCCTTTGGATTTTTCATGTGATAGAAACAATATAATATTTAAGGTTTTGCATTTTATTTATTCCATCATGTTTTAAAATTGCATCCTACAAATGACTCAAATTTAGCTTTCTTTATAGCCCAGTGAAATTGCATTGTGTATACGTATCACATTTTTGTCATCCATTCATCTGTTGGTGAACACATAGGATGCTAGTGTGACTTAGCTACTATGAATTGTGCTGCTAAAACATAAATGTGTATATATCACAGTAATTTGATTCCTTTAACTATTTGGGTATGATGACCAGTAGGGAAGTGGTTAGACCAGATGGAATTTCTATTTTAGGCCTTTTGAGAAATCTCTGTATTATTTTCCCTGGTTGTTGTAAACGTTTGTGATTCCACCACTAATATAAGAGGCTACATTTTGCAATGTAGCCTTGCCAGCACTTTTTGTAATTTGATTTCTTGATGAAAACCATTTTTCCTGGAGTAAGGTGGAATCTCAGGGTTATTTTAATTTGCACTTCCATACTGGCTTGCAGTGCTGAAAGTTATGTCATGTATTCATGAGTCATGTGTCTTTTGAGAAATATCTATTCATTTTGGTTTATGTTTTAATTGAGTCTTTTACTTTGGGAGATTTATTTATTTATTAATTTATTTTCTAGATGTTAGTCCTCTGAGATGAAACTGGCAAATCTCTTTTTCATTTTGTAGGATATATCTTCACTCTGTTGCTTTTTTTCTTTTGCCATGCAAAAGTTTTTGTTTAATATAATACCATTTCTTGATACTGTTATCTCTTGTGCCATTTGAGTACTGTTTAGAGAGTCCTTGCCTACACTATTACTTCAAGAGTTTTAGCTACTTTGACTTCTAACAAGTTAAATGTTTCTTTTTTAATACTTAGATAATTGAGCCATTTTATTTTAGTTTAGTACACGGTGAGATATATGGATCTAGCGTAACTCTTCAACATATGTACAGCAAACTTTCCCATTACTATTTGCAATTACCATTACCTCTTTAAGGCTATCTTTTCTCCAGTCTGAGTTTTTGTTAAAGATCTGATAGCTGAATCTAGCTGGAATTATTTTTGTGTCTTCTCTTCTGTTCCAGAAATTCACATGTCTGTTTTTGTGCCAGTACCACTCGGTTTTCATCACTATGGATTTGTAATACAATTTTAAATCTGGGATTGTTATGCCACCTATTTTGCTCTTGTCACGCAGGATGGATTTTGTTATCCTGGTACTCTTTTGGTTCTATATGAATTTAATTTTTCATACTTCTGTGAAGAATGTTGTTGGGGTTTTGACTGGCATTACATTAAATGTATGCATCAGTTTGGGAAGTATTGTAGTTTTGACGTTATTTGTTCTTGCCTATCCAGGAATAGGGAATATCTTTCCATTTTTTGATATTCACTTTGATTTCCTATTTAAGAGTACTGTAGTTTTCATTGTAAATGTATTTCATTTGACTATTTTATTTCATGTGCTTAATTTTTCTTTACCTTTTTGAAGATGGTATTTTTCCAAATATTTTTTTCTTTGTGAGTTTAATATTGGTGCAGGAATGCTATCAATTTCACTGTGTTGATCTTTTTTTCTGCTACATTACTGATTTGAGCTATTATTTCTAGACATCTTTTGGTAGAATTTCTTGCTTTTTCTGTGTAAAGGATCACGTCATCTGCAAATAATGGTAATTTGATATATTCTTTTCCTACACACATCCATTTATTTGTTTCATTTACCTGATTGCTTTGCTAATGTTTCTACTGCTATATTGAAAATAATTTTGACAGTGGACATCCTTGTTTTCTTTCTGATTTTGAAGGAAATAATTTCAGAATCTTTCCATTGAATATTGTGTTGCTCATGGGTTGTCATAAATGCTCTTTATCAGATTGAGATAAGGTTTTACTAGACCTTATTTTCTTTAGAGTTAATATAATGAATGTGTGTTGGATTTTTCCAAGAGCTTTTTTGTAACCTATTGATGTAATCATGTGATTTTTGTACTTTCCTCTGTTTGTGTGATGTATTAGACAAACTGCTTTGCATACTTTGGACCAGACTTTCATTCCTAGGATGAAACCTATTTGCTTATGATGTATGATTTCTTATATCCTATTTGGCAACATCTTACTGAGGATTTTGCACCTATACTCATTAAAGTGATTGGCCAATAGTTTTCATTTTAGTTAGGTCATTGTGTTATTTTGTACTCAGAGTAATAATGGCTTCCAGGATTTTGTTTAAAGGTACTCCTTCCTTTTCAATTTCATTGAAGACTTTGAGAAATATTTGGTATTATAACCTTCCTGAAGATCTTCTTGTATTCAGTGGTGAATACATCAGGTCTTACAATTTTCTTATACGATAGATTTCTTAATTCTGCCTCAATTTCCTTGCTTGTTACTGGACTGTTTGAAAATTTTTTGTCTTCTTGATTCAGTTTTGGTTATTCACATGTGTAGAAATCTGTCCATTTCTTCAAGATTCTCCAATTTGTTGGAGTGTAATTTTTCGTGGTACTATGATCTTCTGGATTTCTTCAATGTCTGTTGTAATTATGCTTTTTCTAATTTCATTGATATCTTCTCTTCTTTTGTTAAGTTAGGCTAAGTGTTTATCTATTAACTTTATTCTTTCATAAAACCAGATAGTGCATTTATTGTATTTATCTCAATTTTGTTAATTTTTAGTCCTATATTTATGATTTTCCTTCTTTTACTAAGTTTACATTTCATCTGTTCATGTTTTTTTTGCACTTTTTGAGATACATCATTTAGTTAATTATTTGACCTTGTTCAGATTTTCTAACATAAGTATTGGCTATAATAATCTTCCCTTTTGAGACTTCTTTCTTTGTGTTCCATAGGTTCTGGTATGTTGTACTTGCATTGTTATTTGATTCTAGGAATTATTTAACTTATTCATTGATTACTTCTGTAATCCCTTTATTTTTCAGGAATGTTACTTAATATTCTGGTGCCTATAAAATTTTTGTGGATTCTTTTGTAGCTAAGGTCTAGTTTCAATGTACAATGACCTAATAGTACACATGAGATGATTTCAGTAGTGTGTAGTCCATTTTTGAGAAACTTTTCTATGCTTCTGATAACGATGCATGTTCTTCTAGGGTAGAACACTGTAAGTATCTATTGAGTCTGCTTGCTTGAAGATATTGTTAAGCTTTGATAATTTTTTTAGTTCATCTGTTTCTTTGTAAAAGTTAGTATTGATATCATGCAGTATGACTGTGTCAGTGTTCATTTGATCATTTATATCCAACAATGTTTTATATAATTAATTTTTCTGATATTTGCTGCATATGTTTACAATTGTTATCTCTTCTGTTGAATTGTTCTCTTAACTAATGTATAGTGATCATCTTTTCCACTTATGACCAGTTTTAACTTGATGTTGTCTTTGTGATTTCATGGTTCTAGTGTATGGAATATTGTTTTACATGACTTGATTTTTTTAGTCTATAAATTTGAGGGGAGATTTGATGAGTTTCATGAATGCAACAGACTATTGGAATCTGTATTTTGATCTAGTCTGTCAGTCTGTGCCTTTCGATAGGGGAGTCGAGGTAATTTATATTAAAAGTTATTACTAAAAGTTATTAATTTATTCTTACCATTACATTCTTTCCCTCCTGCTGACAATTTCATTTTTTCATTTTTGTTTAATTACTTACCTTTGTTGATTTATCATTTCACGTGATGTTTTGAACTTTTTTAGCTTCATTTTTTTTCTGTCTAAGTATCTTTGGATATTTTTCTTTGAAGCATTGCTTTGTTGTTCATGTTTCTCCTAAGTTGGTCTTCATTGTGGAATGCCCTTTTTTCCTCATTAATTCTGAAAGATGGTTTTGCAGTATATATTACTCTGGGTTGGAATTTCTTCATGCTTAGGACTTAAAACACTTTACTTATACCTCTCCCAGCCTTTAAAATTTGTATTGAGAAATCCACTGTGATTCTAACAGGTTAAAATTTGCATGTGATTTTTTTCTTTTCTCTGACACTTTATGTAACTTAACTCAGATCTTTGAGGTCTTTGTGGAAATGATAGGGAAGCACCTACTGTGGACTGAATGTTGAGTCTCACTGTCTTCACTGCATCTCCATGGATAGGTTCTCTGAGTCCCTGATGGTGAGCACGGTGCTGCCCTGAGGTTTATAATGTTTAGCCTGTCTCTGCCATTTTTCTTGGTGACAGTGACTAGTAGATGGGATATGGTGCAAGTGGGACACAGAATTCCTTGGTATTTGAGACAGAGATAGGGGAAGGAACTGTCCATTTCTTCACCTTTTTTGTTATTGCTCGTGGCTTCCCTGGGACCTCAACTGCAGCTTACTTCCAGTTTGGTTTCCTTTTCGAGATAGAAGAAAGATTATACAAAGAGCCTCTGCTAAGAGTTTAGTTGTGTGTACTGGCTTATTTCAGCAGGGTGTTGCATCTGTTCTCTAAAGGGTTTGCTTCTGGAAGGGTATGAGGCAACGCATGATTTGGACCTATAATGGCACCCCTTTTCTTTTCCAAAACCATAGATATTTGCTTTGATCAAGATGTATTGTTTTTCATATTTATTTTCCATTTATGAGTATGAATCACCTCCCCTGACTCAGAATGCCTATTTTTTGGTAACTCTTCTCTGGGTAACTGTAATGCATCATTTCTTCTAATCAGATCTAGCTCACTTTTAACTTTTTAAATGTTCCACAAGAATAATCATCATTTGGTCAATAATTATTTTAAAGTAGGCAAAAAATGATAATTTAATTACTATCCATTTGAAAATATTTTAGAACATTTTGAATAAATATTGCTAGGCAGCAGTATTCTTTTTGCAATATATAAATCATTGTATTCAGAAATCAGTGCTGAATTAGTTCACGTTTTGTTGTACAACCAAATACTTGAGTCTGGATACTTTATATGTCTAATACATTCATTTAGCTCAGAGCTCTGGAGGTAGCATCATCCTCTGATTGGCTCCGGTGAGCATTTTCTGCATATATTACAACATGGGTATATAGCACAATATAAGATAGGTCACAAGACCAAACAAAAAGACAGAGTGATTCAGGATTCACGTTCATTTTACAACAACTCATAGGAACTAATTAGGATATTGTGAGAATTATATATTTCCCTTCTGACGGCACTGTCCTCAGTTCCACCAAGCTCTTCCTCTTAAAATTTCCACTATCTTCACACTGTCACATCGGAAACAAGATTCCACCACATGCAACTTTTGTAGACATACAGAAACCACACACAAACCATATCAAGTGCATTTATCTATGTGTTAGAGTAAGATTCTTATCAGAGATTCCATTGCTAATTATACTAATCAAAACATTTTAGTTATCATGTTCAAATATCTTTAAAATTGGAACATTTTAGGCCTTCCAAGCCACTTTGGGTCATTGGACTAGGCTCCAGAGGTTCCGTGGGCTTGAGTGAACTGTGTCCAGGACCTTCATTCAACTAGGGGAGACACACCCATCAAGGGGGAGCCAAGCTGGTGTCACGCACCATGAGGTGAGTTCCAGAATGCCAGCGCAGACCTGGAAGGGTTTGGGAACATCGTTCCTGGCAGCTGGGTGCCTGCTCAGCCCCCTTAGCTAACTGGACTGGGCTCCAAAGCTTCCGAGGGCTTGAGTGGACTGCACCCAGTGACCTTCAACAACCAGGGGAGCCAAGCCCACCAAAGGGGGAGCCAAGCCGGTGCAGTGCTGTGAGAGAAAGATTCAGAAAATTGCTGGAAACACGGAAATACAGGAAAATGACAAAACAAAAGACAAAAAGGCAGTCTCAAACCCCCAGCCCATCCCAAGAAATAGGAGCCATGTATATAGAAGAATATACTACACATGCACCTGAAATGTATGAAATGATATCAACTGAAATAAAGAAGCAACTACAGGAAGCTATGACAGAACTCAAATCAGAAATATTCTCCCAGGTTAAAAGAAGAAATGATAAAAATAGTGGAAGTAATACTGAATACATCCAACAAAGACAGAGCTAAACAATTAGAGGAACAGAGCAAAATGATAGAATCGCTGAATGAACAGTTTAAGAGACAAACAGAATGCATTAAGCAGATTCAAAGAGATACACAGGAAATCAAAAACTCTAATGAAAGTTGCAACAGCCATCTCAATGAAAGTGAAGATACAATCTCAGACCTCGAAGATAAGATTGCAGCTAGTGAACAGGAAAGGAAAGATCTTTTAACAATAACAAGAAATCAAGAAATAACAATTCAACAGCTGCAAGATGATGCAAAGAAAAAACAATAAAAGATTAATAGGGATAAAAGAAAAAGAAGGGGAAAACACAAATGATATCAAGAGGCTATTTACAGAAGTAATAGCTTAAAACTTCCCAAACATGAGTATGGAAACTGACATACAGATTAGTGAGGCATATAGAACTCCAAATAGCCATAACCAAAACAAAACTACACCCAGACATATAATAATCACTATCCCAGAAATCCAACATAAGAACAGAATATTAAAAGCTGTTAGAGAGAAAAGAGAGGTCACCTATAAAGGAAAACCTATCAGAATCACAGCAGACTTCTCAACACAGACAAGGAAGTCAAGAAGAGCATGGAGTGAAGTTTTTCAGATCCTTAAAGAAAACAACTTCCAACCCAGACTGATGTACCCTGAAAAACTGTCCTTCAAAATGGATGGAGAAGTAAGATACTTCCATGACAAAGAACAGCTGAAGAACTTCATGATCACCAAACCAAACCTACAAAGAATACTTAAAGACATTCTAGATACACATAGGAAAAAACCACTAAGCAAGACAGACAATTAAACAGAATGGAAAGCTAAGATACAACATCACAAAGGTAATATGTCAACAATAAACCAATATATGACAGCTATAACCATTAATGTAAATGGCATCAATTCACCAATTAAAAGAAACAGACTGGCAGAATGGATCGAGACACAACATCCAACCATATGCTGTCTACAAGAAACACATCTAACCCAAAAGGAAACACATAGACTGAAAGTCAAAAGATGGAAAACAATACTCCATGCAACAGGAACTCAAAAAAAAAAGTGGAGGTAACTATTCTGTTTGCAGACCATGTGACCTTCAAACCAAGAATGGTCTGAAGAGATAAAGAAGGTCACTACATACTAGTTAGGGGAAAACTGCAAGAGGAAGAGATAACAATCTTAAATATATATGCACTAAATTCCAGAGCACCAAAGTACACAAAGCAAGTATTAACAGAAATGAAAAATCAAATAGATAATAACACAATTATAACAGGGGACTTTAACACACCATTGACACAAAGAGATAGATCAACTAGACAGAAAATCAGCAAAGAAATAACAGAACTGAATCACACCTGTGAACAAATGGATTGGATAGACGTATACAGAGTGTTCCATCCAACAGCATCAAGATACACATTACATGGGACATTCTCTAAAATAGGCCATATAGTAACCCACAGAACATTTTTAAGTAAATGCAAAAGAATTGAAACTATCCAATGCATGTTATCAGATCATAGTGCCTTGAAACTGGAAATTAATGGTAAAAGTAACTGCAAAAACCACACACACACATGGAAATTAAATAATACACTCTGGATCAATCAGTGGGTCACAGAGGAAATTAAAGAAGAAATTAAACATTATCTACAAGCAAGCGAAAATACAAATACAACTTACCAGAACCTGTGGGATGCAATGAAAGCAGTCCTTAGAGGAAAATTTATTGCAGTGAGTTCCCACATTAAGAAAACAGAATGAACACAAATAAGCAACCTGATATTACACCTGAAACATCTAGAAAAAGAAGAGCAAGTCAAGCCCAAAGCCAAAAGAAGGGATGAAATTATAAAAGATCAGAGCAGAAATTAATGCAATAGAGAATAAGAAAACATTTCAAAGAATCACTGAATCAGAGAGTTGGTTCTTTGAAAGAATAAATAAAATTGACAAGCCCCTAGCCAACTTAATTAAAAAAAGGAAAGAAAAGACTCAAATTAATGCAACACAGAATGAAAAAGGAGAAATCACTACCGACCCTGTGGAAATACAGATCATCTACAACTATTTCGAAAACCTCTACTCTCATAGGTTCGATAACACAGAAGAAATGGACAGAATCCTAGAAACATACAAACCACCAAAGTTGAATCAAAAAGATGTAAAACTGCTGAATAACCCAAATTCCATGAATGAAATTGAAAATGTAATCAAGTCTCTACCAACAAAGAAGAGCCCATGCCCTGTTGGATTCACTGAGGAATTCTACAAGAAATATAAAGAAGACTTAATGCCAACACTCCTCAAACACTTCAATGAAACTGAAAGGGAAGCAGTTCTCCCTAAGTCATTCCTGGAAGCAAATATCACTCCAGTACCAAAACCTGAGAAAGACTCAACTACAGGCCAATCTCTCCAATGAACATAGATTTAAAAATTCTCAATAAAATATTGGCAAGCAGGATGCAGCAAATCATCAAGAAGATTATACACCATGACCAAGTGGAATTCATCCTAGGCATGCAGGGATGCTTCAACATATGTAAATCAATAAATGTAATCCACCATATCAACAGAGCCAAAAGCAAGAATCACATGATCATTTCTATAGATGCAGAAAAAGCTTTTGATAAGATCCAACATGCATTCATGATAAGAACCTTACAGAGAATTGGAATAGATGGTCTTTACCTCAATATGATAAAAGCCATCTACAACAAACCAATAGCCAGTGTCATATTAAATGGCCAAAAACAGAAAGCCTTTACCTTAAAATCAGGCACAAGACAAAAATGTCCATTATCACCGCTCCTATTCAATATAGTACTGGAAATACTAGCCAGAGCAATTAAACAAGCGAGGGAAATAAAAGGAGTAAAGATAGGAAAGAATTTAAATTTTCATTATTTGCAGATGACATGATACTCAACATAGAAGATCCCCAAACCTCCATTGAAATTCTCCTAGATATAATAAATTCAGCAAAGCAGCTGGATACAAAGTCAATAGTCAAAAATCAATAGAATTCTTATACAATAATAACAAAATCACCAAGAGAGAAGTAAGAGAAGCCACACCCTTCACACTAGCATCCAAAAGAATGAAATACTTAGGAATTAATCTAATGAAAGATGTAAAAGAGTTGTACAGGGAAAATTATAATACCCTGAAAAAATAAATTGAAGAGAAGCTCAGAAAATGGAAAGACATTGCTTGTTCATGGATAACAAGAATAAATATTGTAAAAATGGCCATTCTCCCAAAATTGTTATACACATTCAATGCAATCCCAATGAAAATATGACTAGCATACTTCCTAGATCTAGAGAAATCACACCTAAAATTCATCTGGAACCAGAAAAGACCTAGAATAGAAAAGGCAATTCTAAGCAGCAAAGCCAAGGCAGGCGGCATCACAATCCCTGACTTAAAGTTATGCTACAAAGATACTATAATAAAATCAATATGATATTGGAATAAAAACAGACCTGAAGATCAATGGAATAGATTAGAAGATACATCTACAAGTGAACTCAACCACCTTATCTTTGATAAAGGGGACAAGCATGTTCACTGGAAGAATGATGGTCTCTTTAATAAATGGTGCTGGAAAAATTGGCTATCCATATGCCAAAAACTAAAATTAGACCCATGCTTATCACCATGTACTAAACTAAAATCCAGTAGGATCAAAGATCTAAATATTAAAACAAAAACACTAAATCTGTTACAAGACAAAGTAGGTAAAAATCTTGAAGACACAGGAGTAGGTAGAGAATTCATGAACAAGACCCAAACTGCATGGGAAATACTTCCCAGAATCAATAACTGGGATCACCTCTTATTTAAGAGTTTCTGCACATCCAAATAAATCTCCAGCAGAGTGAAAAGAAAACCTACAAACTGGGAAAAAATCTTAGTGAACTGCCCCTCAGACAAAGGACTTCTGTCTAGAACTTATAAAGAATTTTTAAAAAATCAGACCCCCAAAAACCAAAGACCCAATCCAAAAACGGGCATCAGAGATGAACACACAATTCTCAGATGAAGAAATACGAATGGCAAATAAATACATGAAAAAATGTTCATCATCATTGGTCATTAGAGAAATGCAAATTAAAACCACATTTAGATAGCATCTCACTCCAGAAAGAATGGCCAGGATCAACAAAACTACCAACAACAAATGCTGGAGAGGCTGTGGAAAAAGGAACTCCTCTGCACTGTTGGTGGGAGTGTAGACTGGTGCAACCACTGTGGAGGTCAATGTGGAAATTCCTCAAAAAGCTGGGGATGGAGGTCCCATTTGACCCAGCTATTCCACTCTTAGGCATATTCCCAGAATATATGAAAACATCTTACCACAGTGATATATGTGCACCCATGTTTATAGTGACACAATTTGTAATAGCCCAATCTTGGAAACAACCTAAGTGCCCATCAACCGAGGAATGGAAAAAAATGTGGTACTTTTATACAATGGAGTACTACTCAGCTGTAAAGAATGATCACATTGAGATATTTATAAATAAATGGATGCATCTTGAATCTATACTCATATGTGAAATAAATCATAATCACATGTATAAATACCGTATAGTCTCTGTAGTATAAAAAATTATGAGTACAGAATATTTTATGGAAATCATGGTTCACCATTATACTGCCTTGATGTCTTATGTATTCATGCATTGGTTTGAATGGTTTTATTCTCTTTTGTTTGATCTTAATATATGTGATCATATGAGTAGTTACTTTGAAGACAAGACAGTATGGTAGCTAGTGTAGATTTAATATCATCTTGCTCTGAAGTCTTACCATGCTTTTACTTTTCTATTATCATTGATTCTATCACCTTGTGTGTTATTGGATTTTAATATGTATGATAGTAAAAACAAATTTTTAATGGAAAATGAGATAATACAGCAGCCATTGTTCATCTTTGGTTGTATGGTTCAGAATGTCTTGAAATACTTCCATTCTCTTGAATTGTTTATTCTAGTTTGTTATGTTTGACATTATTGTGTATAAAGCTAAACTCAACTATTTCAAAGAAAGAGACATTATGATATCTACTGTTAATATCCAGTTGTCTTGTGAAGTGCTGTGTTGCTTACATTGTTCTGTTCTGATCTGCTTAGATCTGTCCTCTTTTGTTTTATTCTCTTTAAAATAAAAAATAAAATAAAATAAAATAAAATTGGAACATTTTAGAGTCATATATTTTCCCCTTTGTTTACAAAAATAACTTTTTCCAATATGGTCAAAATTTAGAAAGGCTGATTATTGTTTTAAAGCACAACTTCTAGAGATGGAAAGGCACATGTTTCTTTTTATTTGGCAATATCAATTGTTGTGCACTGGTCTCTGCTTCACTGCTGGAAATTCAAAGGTGTTCCCAGGATCAGCCAGAAAGAATCTCATGATTAATTTTTCACACACAAGACCACAGAACAGAAGTGGTGTCATATGTGTCAAAATATTATATGGTCTTTACGGACTGTTTTGATTCTCTGAAGCCCACTGACCAGAATTTGAGTAATTTTTGCTAGGAGTAGTAATAATTTCTGATGGAACTGAATAGTATATTTTTTGCTTCCCTTCAAGGGCACATACTTATGAGATGTGAAAGGCAAATCATCAGTCGGTTACAAAAAACACTATAATTTACTATATCAGATTAAGAATTATTATGGAAAAATGTAATTGTAATACAGTTGAAATACTTAAAAATAATATATGTATATATATATGACAATGTTTCAGTTTTACTAAAACCAGATGATTTGATGTAATTTCTACATAAATGTCAGTGGTCTTTTTTGGTTTAGATTTGAGGAAAGTGCTCATTTTTTTCTTCTACTATTCTTCCAATCCCTGTTAGAAAAACTCTGAGCATAATAATTATGTGGCAGCAAAAGGAAGCAATTTATAGCTTTGATGCCAAAGTTCCATATCCACTATCTTCTCTGTACATTTATGAGTCTTGTGGCTTCCCTGATCCATTAACATGCCATTAGGCAAGTATAATTGATTATCGGAATTTTAAAACCAAAATTGTAAATGATTTTGTCATGTATCCTCCATTCCTTAGTCTACCTTTTTCTAGGTTGCTACCTCACACAAAAAAGAAATTATTACATTGGTTACTTTTCTTCCTATTTTCTCACTTTCTTACCACTTTCACTCTTCAATTTGATTATTGTTACCCAAATGTAAAGGTTTGTGTCCAGATGTCCCCTCAAACACACATACAGTCATTGGGGCAGGCTTCTAGATTTTGTGACTGGGTATATGGGTGTGAGTGCTACAACCACCCTAGGGTGGGCGACCTATATACAATATAAGGGGCAGAAAAGTCTTCTCTCATGTACTTTCTTGCCTTTTACTCTTGTTTCTTTTGGTATCGTCTATGAAATGTTGCCCCTCTGCCATGCCATCCTGCCTTGGAGTCACCTAATTATGGACTGAAACCTCCACAAACTGTGAGCTAAATAAACCTTTCTTAATTTTGGGTGTCAGGTATTTTGTCACAGCAATGATAATAAAGTAACCAAGACACCAAGTAATATCAGTGATATGGTTTATCTTCTGCCCTTTCCTTTTTAACTAACCTTGCCTTTGAATTTCTTTCTAATACTATCATGTCTAGTGAATATTTCCCTTAAATAGAAAACCCTGCTTTTAGATAAATACTGCTTTTTTCATTTTTTGTTTGCTGCTGAATTATTCCTTTAATGCAGATATTTTGATTTATTTAAAGAAAAAATTTAAGTATATTAATCAGTTAATGGTTTATGATGATATAATTTCCATTCTAATCTAAATGTTGGTAACACCAAGAAATTAAGTATCCTTATCAATGCCAACTGTCTTCCCTAATAGATCTCTTCTAATCTTTCTTCAGTTCCATAGCATAGTAGTCTAGGTTGAAATGCATACAACTGTGTGCAATATATCAAATACCTGAAGTCTTATTTCCTTCTCTTGAATGCAAAAATGTGACATATAATTTTAACACATGCAATTGCTAAGACAAATAATGTGTGAATACTATATTAACTGCAGTTTTTCACTAATGTATATATGATTCACTTAAATTATAGTATTAGGAACTTCTCAGAAGATGGAAGCAGTGACAAATCAGCCTTTCCAGGAATTGGAGTCCAGAAACTATAAAATAACAACTTGATAAAGGAAGAACAAGGGTAGTAGATTCCCTGTAACCCAGGAAGAATCTGACAGGAAAATTAGAGACTACAGAGAAATCAAAGAGGCAGAATACAATGCAGAAAAAGGAAAGGACAGTCTGCTCTCTATTTCTGACTCCTAGATTGTGTCTAGTAAAAAAGGAAGATTGAATAGACACACAATGAAAGTAGATAATGTCAGAGGCATTCAGAGAGAAATGCAACAATGTAGTGGAGCAGTGCGTGTTGTGAGCTACAGTACCTGTTGAAGCATCTGCCATGTCCCTGGAGAGAATGTTTAGCTGGATGCCATCTTAGGGCAGGGCAAACTGAACCTGGAACTCAGACTAGCTGTGGGTTAGCTTCATCTCTGGCCTCCCATTGTTAAAATTCCAGTGTGAATAGGTGATGAACAACCAAGGGAGACATCCAGGGTCAGGCCAGCAAGAGACACTCAGAAATGTATAAGCTAAATGACTCAGGCTCCATGACCATGACCAGAGACCACATTCAGATTGAATTTCTATGGTTTTGAAAGTCCAAGAACTGGCACACCTCCCTAATCCTACTGAGGGCTTCCTGGTGATTATCCAGCATGGGTCTGGTCTCTGACTACTTCACTGATCTATCAGCATAAGCAGAATTGCACCTTGAACTGAGAACTGCTACAGAATTGTAGACCCCCGAAGATAACTTAAGGACTAAAATAACAAAGAAATTTCTGGGGTTTTTTTTCCTTTGCTTTAAAAAATTGTTCTTTTGGGGGATTTTTTGTTTGTTTTCTTTTTTGTGTAAACTTTAATTTTTAATTTTTGTTTTCTTTTTTCCTTATTTCCTTGTTCCTGTCTTCTTTACCAGGTTCTGAGGTTTTAACAATCTTCCTTTGTCCTTCAGCCTTGATTCTAATCTTTTTCTTCTTTTCTGTTTCCCTTTTAAAAATTCCTCACATTAATTACTTCTCTCTAATTTTTACTCTCTATATAATTCATTTTTTCTCCCTCTTGCCAGTTTTTGTCCTACATTTACCCAATTCTGTAGATATGGTCCTCCTCTCCAATAAGATTCTTTGTACCACTTTTCTCTCATTCTCATATCATAGCGTTTAACGTTTCAAAGTTTTCATTTTGTATCCTCCAATTCCCAAACTCTAAATCTTTTGCAGTATTACTGACCATAAAGCTTTCTTAATCTTTACATAGTGAACTCTATAAAATTACTGCTGATTTGCTTTCTACTTTTAACTGTTGCATTTAATACGTATCAGTTCTGAGTCAATTACCTGGGTTGGCTTAAAATTTACACTGTAACTTACAGTCTCTTATCTCGCAATAAGATTGGTACAGAACTGCTTGTTATAGTATGTTAATATCTAGTTTATATCTGACAATACTACTGTGACTGATTCACAACAGTGTCACATAATTGTTACTATTTCTCTCAGATTTGGTTTATGATATTAACAGTACTAGAGAACATTCCCAAGAGAACATGATTTTTGGGATAACTACACTAAATCCTCTTTTCCCAAAATCACCAAGGTGGTAAAATATTGGTGCCATGGTAAGGGATTATAGTTAGCCACACCCAAAGTACATCACTAAGAAGCAACCAAAGAGATTTCTAAACCAACAACAAATGACTATAGCCATTCACAAACCTCAGCACAAAACAAAACAAAACAAAACAAAAATGAACAGAGGAAAAGGCAACAAAATGCCTTCCAAAACCCCAGCTCCCTTGAAATCAGTCCAGAATATGAACCAATGGATGTAACTACTTCCACTTGAATAGATGTAAGACACATCACAAGTGTTACCCTGGCAGAAGTCCATCCACAAGGAAACACAACACACATCATTTGGGATGTATTTCATTCTTTTTTTAGTTGTTATCCTTGTGAATACAGTTCCCATATGTATATCTTCACATCATCTATATGGCTCATCTTCATAATGTTAAAATTACCCAACTCCTCATCTTCACCTTACACAAGCTCCCTTCTGTCACTGTCAATGACACAATTACTGTTCTGTAGTCATCTATGATATTTTCTTTTAGTCATTACATTACTTTTTTCCTACTGGTTCTTTAAAAATTATTTTCATGTTCATCGTTTCTGAAGAACATGACCATCACCTTATTTTGCACCTTATTTATCATTAATTCAGTGAAAAACTATTGACTAAGTACATACCAGATGGAACAAAATATTTTAGGCAGTGGAGATGTAAATGAAAGAAGAAATATCCTTTCATTCCTCATAGGACTTAGAGCAGTGAACAATACATTATCAGATACTAACACAAACAACCATATAATCTCAACAGAGACAACTGCAATGCCACAAAGACAGTTGGTACTATGTGAGCCTAAAATGGGAGGTATAGGGAGGTGCGAATTGATATCTTGGCATTTATATTCAATTTGAAATGTAAGGGATGAGTATAAATTAGTTAAATAAAGTGGGCAGAGAGGAGCCTTTATGGCAGCATGCCACAGGTGCAAATGATTTATGGTCAGAGGTATTATGGTGAGTAGAAGTTGCAAGAAATTAAGTGCAGAGTTAGAGAATATGGTAGAGAGTCAGGGAGCTGAAAAGGTTGATAGGGATTATGTAGTGTCCTGTACACCATATTAAGGAATACATTTTTTATTCTGAGATCTAAGAATGCTATTGAGATGTTTGCAAACAGTGGGAAACAATGCATTTTTTTAACAATGCCTTTTTTAAAGTATCACTTTACATTTTGAGATTACTTCATTTTTCTTCCAGTTGATTGTATATGTGTCACCTATCTCTCCATCTTGTGAATTATACAAACTTGTGTCCAAATAATTGTGCAATGTGCTGTTTAAAATTTGCATGTTTCTGATCAAATAGTTTAGATAATTTCCTATTATTTCTAGGGTAAAACACCTTTTAAAAAAAACTTCACCTCATCAATTTAGATGTAGACTATGGTCTTCTCAAGGAATAGCATGTTTTATTTTTCTATTATGTGACAGGTTTTTCTAAAACTTTGAGAAAACAGATGAAAATAAAAGATTTTGAGTATAATTCTGTTCATAATAAAACAAATTATACAATTAAAATCTTTTCTTATTGGGTGTTAAGTTATTAAGTGTCCATGTACATTTTACTTTCTTCATTCAAATATTATAGTATTTTCTCAGGCTACTCCACTTTACTTAAAGTAGATTTAAAATCAGTTATTCTTGTGTACATACTGCTGTTCTTGCTTTATTGTTTAAAACTGTTCCCAGCCAGATTATTCCTATTAAACCTTGTTTTGTACAAGGAAGTAACCTTCTGAACAAAGCTGAAGAATTTTGTGAAAGTCTATGTCCAATCTTTAAAGTATTTCTCAATAGATAAAATAAATATCCAAACAATTGGAGAAAATTAAAGTGTTTGTCTTTAACTATTTGAAAAATTGCTTCAGTTCTTCATTAATCTGTTTTAAAGCAAAAAAGCAATCAAAAGTAGGTGTCATGTAGCAGATTTTGAAGACAATATGAAAACCAGCATAACAATTGATAATAGCTATTAAAGTGAAAGTGTTTGCAAACTATTTGATTTTTTAATCAATTAAAAGTAGCTGATATTTCTGACACCATAAGACAAAATAAACATTTCTTCCTTATAGATTGAATATCTCACATATTTTGTTATGTTGCTAGAAAGGTCACTAACCCAAACAAGGTGCATGAAAGTGATATTATTGGTAGAAGTGTTCAAGATTTAGTCTAAGAGTCAGGAGTTCTAGGTTCCAATCCTCTCGTCATTCACTAGTGTTACATCACTTTCCTCCTCAGAAATTCAATCACATAATCAATATTATAAATAATTATGCAAAATTTTTATTGGTCCTTTTTTTCACTTTTCAGTTTACATTAGGTTCACAGTAATGTTTCCCTGGTAAACTTTGGTTCAATTTATCCTCATGATGTAGAAAATAAGATGAAACCTCATATGGTTTACAGCCAACTTATGTTTTCTTTTACATTTAAAGAAATGTTTTTATCACTTTTAGATGGTAATTTATAATTCAGAAAAATTAAATTCCTACAATATTACAGCATCATTGTAAACTTAGTTTGAGTCGTGTTTTGAAAGTCTGATTGGGCACAATATTATAGAAGTAAAGCCAAGAAACTTGTTACAATATTCATCCACAAACACTGGAATATTTATTTTACCTTTGTCAAGATACTCATCAAAATATACAGGATAGAAATGGGTATATCTGGTTGAAAGTACTAAGGAACCTAGGAAAAATAAATGTTCATATATATGTCCTCCAGTTTCTCTCTTTTCATTCTCTTGAATCTATTCCATTCAGACATTTTATCACTCTGGTCTTGAAAAGGCTCCTATTGATCTATGCCCTTCAAAATATACTAGCAAATTGTAATGAATTTTATTTGAACTTCTTAATCTATTCCACTCCCTTTCCCAGAAAAAAAATTATTTCTTTCTTCCTTATTTCTAGCCACCACAATATCCTATTTCAGTGGACAATCATCTTCCATTGCCAAAATTTGTGAGGCAGAGAATTGTTAAATGTTCATTAAACACAATGTTTCTTCATTCTTGACACGCAGTTTGACTACATTTCCTGCTCTTTCCTGTAAGAATTCTATGAGTTTTGTTAAAGAAAATGCACAGCAGTTATGGAGAGTGATATCAAACTTAACCTATAAAAAATACTATTCAAAACCCTCCAAATGAATTTCCCTTCTACCAGCCTAATATGCTGTGATAACCATAAGTGCTGTGACTTTGGAAACCAAAATATTAGGGAAAATGTCATTTTGGGAGGAAAAAGAATTTCTCTCCATGAGTAGCACCCATCTTGGAAATTAGCTAAGGAAAATATAAATGTTTTCTTAAAATATTTAACATTTGCTTGCTAAAGCAACTACTGTCTATTAACTACTGTGCTTTGTTTTTCTTATTTAAACATTACAATACATCAAATTTTAGTCTGTGTATCTTTTAGAAATACATTTTTTCTCCTTTGTCAGTATCAGCCAGGTTGTGTTGACAACTCTCTGATTTATCCATGAAATTTGAATTTCTCTCCTAAACATACTGCTACATAAACGATTGTTAATTTGACATCTATACTTGAATGAAAATTTAATGTCTAAAACTGAACTCTTGATCATCCGTATATAGCATGTCTCACACAGTATTTTCCTATTTCAGTTACTGATCACTGCATTCTTCTAGCCACAAAGCCAAAATTGCTCAAGTCATCCTAGATCATCTCTTTTTGAACATCTTCACATCAAATTTGTCACCAAATGCTGACTCCACCTTCAATACATCCAAAATTTAAAAAAAAATCCCCCTCTATTAACACCATCTTAATCTTGAAATCATTTCTCACCTGCATCACTGCAGTGATATAACTGGTCACGAGACATTTTCATTTTCTTAGTTATAAAACAGGGTGACCTTAAACTATAAATTATGTATTGCTAATCTGCAAGAAGTCTCCAAAACTTTGTCTTCTTACCTATATTAAAAGCCAAAATTCGACCGTAGCAAAGAGAATGCTTAATCTGATTCCTGATTTTTTTTCGTACTCCTGCTTGCCCATTCATTTACATCCACAATGAATTTCTTCTCACTGTTCCCTAAATATATGAAACCTAATTATTTTCCAAGGTCTTTGTTCTTATTTTACCTAGAATGTAGTTTTCTAATTCAATTTTAAATGCCTTCCCATCATGAGGTGTTAGAATTATGGGATGCTGTACTCATCAGTGGATGACTTTGCTGTTAGGAGAAGAGTCCTTGTTGGATGTAAATCACTGTAGCAAAATCTGACAGATTATATTACTTCCCCATCTCTTTTCCTCTCTCTGTCTACTGATTGCCATGGATTGAGCAGCCCTTCTTATATGTAGTTTCTGCCTTGAAGCCACTCTAGTGTGGACTGAACCCAATGGAAAATGGGACTCAACTAAGCTATTCCTCCATTAAATTGTGGGTGTCAGATATTGTGTCCAGCATGACAAAAGGGACAGATACAAAAAACTGGTACAGGAGGCATGGTATTGTCATTGGAATTGGACTGTGAGACCCTAAGACTGAAATAGAGAATGCATTCCTCCTTTGTCAAGCAAGTTTCCAAGTTCACTAACTCCAGTTGTGGAAAAAAATCAGGATGCATCAGTAAAAGAGACATTATTAGGCTTTATTAAGACATGCTCAAGAGCAAAGTCTAGGTGGTCAGAAAAAAGTGATACATTATGAGCTGCAGTTGAGTACATTTCAGAGTTTATTAAGATGGGTGATCTGGGATGTACATTCTTACTATCTGTTAGGTTATGGTATAAGCTATCTCCATGTATTTGAATTTGAAGTATCCTGTCACCAATATTACTGGTTTCTGAAGAAGGATGAATTGGAATTTACAGGTAAAAAGGATAAGTTAAGAGCCTGAATTTAAATTTACAGGCTCATTGTAAAATGACCTTTAGGAATTTTTTGCACAAATCTGAATCACTTGGAAAGGAAAAAGTGTGAGTAATTTTGGCATCTTCAAGAAGTATTTTTTTATTAAAAGTACGTTTAAAATCTCAATTTCCTCGTCACCTTTTAACCTAGTTTTCATTTTTTTATCCTACCTCATCCTTACCTTCCAGACTTCAGTCTTTTATTTCTAAAGGTTGCAAAAGATGCAAAAGTCCAACTTCATATAACTTTTCAGCCTGAGGCAGAGCATTGATCTTGCCTAGCCATGGACCAAAAGTCTCATCCTGACTGATCTAAAGGAGACATGGGAATGTCAATTTCTGTCTTTTTAAGAATAATCATATTTTCATAATCTGAAAAATAGGGCAAGTGCATATGTGATATTAACACACAACAATATGGCATATAAAATAAAAGAATTCCAATGTTCAGTATCATGACAAAAAAAAGAAATAGAGAAAGCTTTCTTTCACCAGGTTTCTTTACAGAAACAGGATTAAAGAAAGTTATTAAAGCATACGGCAGAGTCTGACACTGCACTGATTTGTGAATGTAGCCCTTGTAATGAAGTAAATACATTTGCAGAGTTGTTAGGACTATACACCCAAAATTCTGCTTTGATAATGGAACAAGTTTCACCTTGTGTTGTTATAATATCCAAGACCATTTGCTTTTGGAGAATAGCTTTTTAAAAATCATTTCACTTTTATTAGCAATGAAATATCTTATTTAGTGTCATTTAGATCTTTTGTATATGGTTAGTAAGAAATTTAATGTGATCCATAATATTTTAACTACTATATGGAAAATAAATACAGCAACCAGATGATATCTGTGAAAAACTGATCTGGCCCATTGATGCTATCATTGGGGCACAATTCTATGTATCTTGGGAAATTTCCACAACTCTATAAGACTAAGAGGTTACCTGGTTGATCTATGTTTTTAATCCAACATGCTTGGGTACATGGGTATGCTAATGTACATCATTTTAGCTATCCTGCAGGCAAGCAAGGCTACACATTTGTGCAAAAGAACAAATGGGTATTATTCAGAACTGTTCATTTTTTTCTAGGTCTGGACTTCCAGTCAGTAGCAACCAATCAGTATCTCTTAACACAGTACTGTGATCATAGACTGGGATAAGAACCTATCCCATAATTTCAGAGACATTGCCCCATTAATCATTATTATACATTTTTGTTTTGTTCTCAAAAAAAGGGTGTTAGTTGTCTGTTACTACATGGTAAATGTCACCAAATGTGTTTATCCCAGACCCAAAAATATTTATTACAAACAAATTGTTTTCTATTATCATGGGAATGTTAGGAGTCTGTGGTAGATCAGCATCTCTATATTTTATATCTGAGTATTAATTGTGGCTAGAGAAAAAATTTTTCCCATTGAAATTTTTATGAAGAATCTCATTTATTGACCATTGAGAGACACTGGATTTGATAGCAAGTTTTAAATTTGTCACTGCACTTCATAGCTATTTTATAAAATTGGAAGTATTATTCCATCCTTTCTCTGTAGAGGAGATACCCACAATGGTAGCCCAGATACCCTAGAAGTGGACAATTGTTTACAAACCTATGATGTATCTTTGTTAAAGTTTTTGGCATATAATTGGACCTAGTCAAGGGAAACAATAGTTTGTTCATTAGAGAATAGTGTAAGACGGTCATATATAAACCTTTTAATGCTTTCAGTGATACAAACAGCATATAATGGTTAGGAAAACTGAATTTTCACTGTGATTTTAGACTTAATCAAAACTTTTTATGACTGTAAGTTACAGATGCATCTAGATACTGCCTTCAGAGGTTGATTCAGTATTTGGATCCCCTTAATATATTTAGGCCTACTTGTCAGGTAATATTATTATTATGTTATATATAATTTTGGTTAATTCTTCCTGTTAGGTTTTGAATTAAAGTGAAATGTGTTAACTAAAGTCAATCATACTCTATCAGATATATGAAGACCAACTTTGGCTCTTCAGGCATTACTTTGGGGCCATGAGCACAACTTCCTAGCTCTTTTATTCTTTCTGCATCATTTGTGTCATCTATCGGGGTGTGTCATAGTCTTTGCTTAATCAGATTAATATAGGGGAATGAATCTCCCAATCTACTAGATCTTTCATATGAGTTCATGTTCTCTAAAACCAAAAAATGAATTTTAGGAACAGTGCAGATTAAGAGCACAATATACTTATTGAGAAAAAGAAAGCTTCTGTCTGAGAGAGACAGAAGGGGTCCCGAGCGGGTTGCTAAAGACTCTCTTTTCTAGGGACTTTTGTAGAGTAAAACGATGAGGTGAGACCAGTCCAAGGTGGGGAAAAATGGGAACTTGCAAAGTGGGCATAAGGTGGAACAGAACTATGGTTAACAAATAAGGTTAATTACTCAAGTGAAATTGATTAAATCAGTAACAAATGGGGAAGTGAGTCACATAGTAAGTGGGCATGCTTAACAGCAGTGACTCTTCCTTTAGGGAGTAGGGATAGAGAAGTATTTAGACTGTCATTCCTTCACTGTGGGTGTATTTACTTGATCGTTTTTTTTTTGAAATCTGGCCCACAGCAGGAGATGTTTATCTCCCCCAAGCTTTCCAGTTATCTGAACTTCTGCACTGGCTTCTTTGAAGGCTCAGCCCTGTCTGCCAGCCTATATTTTTAACTCAGCTGCTTGTAACATCATGGCTTCCCTTGTAAGCAAGGGAACATTCCCATTTTAGTGACCTTCGTTTTAGTACTATGTACCCTGACTCCTGGGATCCAACAGTCTCCCTGCTTGGAAAGTTGTGTGACTCACTGGAATTGTAGGATCTTTTAGAGAGATCTCCTCATGTTCTACATCCTGACTTACCTTGAGAGATCAAGGCCAAAATATTGTTTTTTCTCTTATCCTAGCTACCAATAGTTTTTAAACATTCAGAAGTTCACTTACACCTGTATTTGTTGGGAACCAAAAATTATAAATTGAGTCTAGAGGATGCCAAAGGGCGTTCTTGCCCTGCTTTGTGGGCCAGTTTGGAATGTGGAAAACACCAGCTCTCTACAGGTCACAGCTAAAATCTTCATGATCAATGAATTTATGGCATCCAAAGGACAGGATGAGACCTGCTGAGGAAAATACAAGGAGGACACTAGTATCCCAAGGTGGGAAAGGGATTTAACTTGTTTCTTTTATGATATTAAACTTGCCCATTCCACTACTACTTAGACACTATACCAAGTAAGTACTGTACCCTTTATCCTGCAATTCTCACCATAAAAAATAAAAACAGGCCAGCCAAAGACTTTTTTTCTCTTTGTTCATATTGAGGTACTGACCTCTCAACCTTCATTTTGTGAATTATTAATTTTTGTTTCTGGTTTATCTTCATTCCTTTCTGGATCCCTCATGCAGACAGTAGGGCATCTTGAATAGGTTCAGAAAGGTTTTTGCCCTTATATAAATAACTGCATAATTATGGTGGTAGTCTATCATGGCAGAAGGCCAAAGCAGGAATGCTTACCACTTCCTCCTTCTTCAGTCCTAATTGCAACTCCCTTTCCTGTTTGCACACAAAGAAAATTCCAATCAGTTCGTCACACATTATCAGTGTTTGCCCCATGCACCACTTCCGTTCAGAGGTCATATAACCCTCTGCCTCTCTGTACCTTCTGGTTGAAGAAGATAGTCCAACCACCACAGGTTGTGTGCTCCTTCCCATGTCCTCAATAAACCTGTTGTTTTCATTTTTAAAAAAATTTTTTGCTTCTCAATTGCACCAGAAAACTCTAACAGCTACCTGGCAAGTACTGAAGTGGGGAGCAGGAGGTTTAACTATCATAATCTTATTTGGATACTGAGCAATTTGCAATATAATGTATGGCCAAAAAGCTGCTATTTCTTTTATTTCAGTTGATTGTTTTAGGAGTCAAATTCTTTATAATGCTAACATGTAACTTACAAAGTTTAAAAATTTAAAATTGAGCAAAGTTAGCATTTTAGCTTAATTGCTATGATGATACTATTATATTAGAACTATCTGGTTCTTGTTGCAGTGCTTCAAATCTATTTAAATTTTTCTTTTAGTATAAAATAACTTTTAATTAGTTATCTTATCTAATATTAAATGACATTACAAAACTTTTACCTATGTCTGATACCTTTAGTTTAAACAAAATGTCCTTTTAATTACAAAGAACTTATTTACAGATGTACTACTCTACTCGCATCCAGCCTTTAATAAATGTAGTGACATTGCCCAGACTTTATATCTTTTAGGTACATGTAAGTATCGTAACACAATTATATAATGATCATATAAACCTTAACCTGGAAAAGTTCATTGTCGTGAAAAACTTTATTCTGGAGGCTGTTAGGATAAGGCATCTTTTTCATTTTCAAATCCCAGAAGACCTGTACTTTTGGGAAAAAATTAAAACTGAATGTACCTGAGATTAGCGATAATTAGCATCATGGCTGTATAGATATCTTCCCATATATTTACTTAGCTTTTAAAGCCAAAATTTAGATTTTTTTAAACAATTTTACATGGTATAACTGTACTTAAAAGAAGTAAAGGATATCTGTAGATCTCTTAAAAGTTTAGGAGACAGTTTATTCACCACAGATATATATTACAATGAAAACAGGTTTGTTCCAGCCCTCAGGCTTTTAAGTTAGGAGGATCAATTTGAAGCCAGCCTGGGCTACAAAGTGAGTTCAAGGCCAGACTAAACTGAATAGTGAAAATCTGTATCAAAAAAAGCAAAACAAAACAAAACACAATACTTGGTTTAGAAAAAGCAGGTTTGTTTAGTCAAAACCAATTAATGTGGAACAAGTCTTGAATTGCAAGGCCAAATTTAAAAGATGCCAAATATTTCACTTTATATGTCTAAATTCCAGGCATATGTTGTATAAAATAGAAAAGTTTTGTTTTCCTTCTCTGCTTTTGGTAGCAGTAATTCTTGCTTCCTGTAATGAGTCTGAGAGTATTGCTTTCTTTTCAATTTTGTTAAAGAGTTTGAATACTGGCATTAGATCTTCTCTAAATATCTTATAGAATTTAACAGTGAAACTGTCAGAACCTAAGCTTTATTTGCTGATAGTTTTTAATTATTTCTTAAGTTTCATTGACTGATATTTGCATATTTAGAATTTTTATATCTTTTTGATTCAACTTTGGCAATTTGTATGTTTCTAGGAATCTGTCCATTTCTTCTCTTTTCCATCTTATTAGAGTACAGGTTCTCAAAGTATGTATTGATCTGGTCTTCTGCAGGATCCACTGTAATTTTACCCTTTTCATCCATTATTTTGTGGATTGTTTTTTTCTTTCAATTTTTAATATGATTGACTAAGGATTTCTTAACTTTACATGGAATTTCAAGAATAAACTGTTCATTCTTTATATTGTTTTCTTAGTTTCAAATGCATTAATTACTAATCTTTCTTATTTTGTCCCTCAGACATGTTTTGGGGTTAACTTGCTCCTCTTTTTCTAAAAGCTAAAAGTTCAACATTAGGTAATTTGAGTTTGCTTTGTTTTAGTGATGTGAGAATTTAACACTATAACTTCCCACTTTCATTGTATCTCCTAAATTCTGGTATGTTTTTCTGACAGTATTAATTGTAGAATTTGTGTATTTTCTTCTTTATTTTCATTTAATATTTCACTTAATTCAATGTCTTCTTTAATTTCATTTAATTTGTTGTTCAGAAGAGTGTTATTTTTCATGTACTTATGTGTGATTTCTTTTAAAATTTCATGCACTTTGATCTAATAATATCTACTGAACCATTTGTTCAAGATTTGTTTCACATCTGATATTTATTCTGTATTTCCTGTATAGTTGAGCTATTTGTTTATGACAGACACTGATGTTCCTTTTGCAATTGTCTTAGTCATTATTTGATTTTTCATAACCATTAATGTTTGGTTTCTATAGTTTAGTATGCTGGTACTTGGTGCATATATATTCATTATTGTTAACTATTTTTCTTGGATTGGTCCCTTAGCAAGCATACACTGAACTTCTTTGTCTCTTTTGACCATTCTTGGCTTGAAGTCTGCTTTATCTGCAATTAGAATGGCTACTCCTGTTTATTTTGGGGGTTTTGTTCCATGAAGTATTGCTCTATCCTCTGAGTTTCAGACTATGAATTTCTTTTTTGAGTTAACTATGCTTTTTTTCTTGTATGCAGCATATTGTTGAATTTTTGCTTATTGACTCATTCTGCCAATGTGTTTCTTTTAATTAGCAAATTGAGACTATTTACAGTAATGGTTATAACTGGTATATATTAAATTATCCTTGCCATGTTATCAGCCTCATTTATTTTTCCTCTGTTTAATTTCATCCCTTGTTTTGTGTTGAGATTCATGGAAATATTGTCTTTCTTGGATCATTCTAGATTATCTTTCAGAACTTTTTTCAGTGCTAATTTTGTGGTCATGCATTTTTCAGGTATTCTTGTCATGGAAGTATCTTATTTTTCCATTAATTTTGGAAGATAATTTTTTACAGTACATCAATCTGGGTTGGAGGCTGTTACCAAAATCAGAGAAAGATTTAATCAAAAAAAGACAACTACTGTTCAGTCACTTCAATGAACATATATGCAAAATTCCTTAATAACATAATAACAAGTAAATGCAACAAATACAAGTGATGAAGAAGATTATACACCGTCTCAAGTAGGATTCATTCTAGAAATGCAGGAATGGCTCAATATGGCTCAAAACAGTAAAAGTAATACATCACATTAACAGAACCAAAGGCAATAACCACATGATCATCTCAATAGACACAAAAAAGTGCTTGACAAACTTAACATTCATTTATGATGAAAACTCTATAGCAAATTGGAATAGAGCATCTTTACACAATCAGATAAAAGACATCTAGGACATACTAATAGCCAAGATCATACAAAATGGTCAAAAATTGAAAATTTTCATATAAAATCTTGAACAAGACAATAATGACAACTATTTTCACTCTTAACTTTGAAGTTCTAGAAACATTAGCCAGAGTAATTACACAACAGACATAACAAAATTTGGAAGGATAGGAAAGGAAGTACTAAAGTTATCATTATTTATTAGTAACATTACACTCTACATAGAAGAACCAAAAACTCCACCAAAAGATTACTAGATTTAATTATCTCATTTAGTAGTATAACAGTATACATACTCAGCACTCAAAATTCAATAGCATTCCTGTACACAAATAAAAAACTCACTGAAAGAGAAATAAGGATGACAATATCTAACATAATAATATTAAGAAAAATGAAATACTTATGAATCAATCTAACAAAGGAAATAAAAGTCCTTTATATTGAAACTAAAGTACTATGAAAAAGAATTCTAAAGAGGATATCAGATAATGGAAAGTTATAACTTGTTGTTGGACAGTCTGAAAAAATATATTGAATGTGGCCATATTTTCAAAATAGTTATACAATATCTAATGTAATCTTGATCAAAATATCAATATTATACCTCACAGAATTAGAGAAAACAGTCCTAAAGTTAATTTAGAACTAGAAGCAACAGAGTAACAAAAGCAATTCTGGGAAACAAAGGCAAGACACAGAGTATCATAATCTTTGACTTGAAACTACACTACAAATCTACTGTGATAAAAACAGCATGGGACTGGAAAAAAATACAGACTCAAGGATCAAAAAAAATTTTTTTAAATGAGAAGATGCAGAAAAAATTCCAGACACACTCAGTAACTATCTTTCACAAAGAGTCCAAACACCTTCACTGAAGGAAAGATAACCTCGTTAACAAGTGAGGCTGGGAAAACTGGCTTTCCATATGATAAGGACTAAATTTACACCAATATCTATCACCATGCACTAAATGAAAATCAAAATGAATCAATGGTCCAAATAATAAAATAGAAACAAAAAGTAAAAATAAAAAATCTGCTGGAAGATACAATTGCTAAAATTCTTGAAAATATAGATGTAGGCAAAAACCATATCCCCAATTGCACAGGAAATATTATAAAGAATCAACAACTGGGATCTCATCATATTAAAAAGCTTTTGCACAGTAAAAGAAAAAAACAACAGAGTGAAGAAGCCAATGCATAGAAAGGAGAAAATGATTACCAGCTTTTCCTCAGACAAAGGAATAATATCTAGTATATATAAATAACTCAAACATTCACAACTTTCCAGATTTAAAGACTCAATCAAAAAATAGGCTTTTGAAATATATATAGACACTTCTAGATAAAGAAATACAAACAGAAAATAAATACATGAAAAGGTGTTCAACATCACTGATCATTGAAGAAATAAAAGTTAAAGCAGTATTGAAATTCCATCTTACCCCAAAAAGAATGATTACCATAAAGAAATCAACCACTAACAAATTCTGATGAGGCTGTGGGAAAAAAAGGAACACTTTTTTACTGCTGGTGGGATTATAAATTGGTATAACAAATATGGAAAGCAGTATGCATTTTCCTCGAAAAAACTGAAAACAGAAGTTCCCTTGACATAACTAAATCTCTTTCTAGTATCTTCACAAAAGAATTAAAAGTATCATACTAGAGTTATATATGCATACCATGTTTATAACAGCACAGTTTTTAACACTCAGTCTTGTAAATAGACCAGATGCCCATCAATGGATAAATGAATAAAGAAAATGAGGTTTTTATATAAAATAGAGTACTATTCTTCCATAAAGGAGAAACCTGAGATATTTTTATTAAATAGATGCATCTTGAGCCCATACCTTTTAGGGAAATAAAGGAGACACATATTTTTTCAAATTGTTTATACTGTGTATGAAAATGAAAGAGTAAATAAGTAACAAAATGAATGATAGATTTCAGGAGGTAGGAAGAAAATTTTCAAATGGAAAGAGGAAAAGGAAGGAAGGAAAAAGGGAAGAAACAGGGATAAGAAGGAAAAAATGGAAACAAGCTTTTTTAAAGATGGAAAGAAGGATTGAAGTTAAGGGAAGAGAATGTGGAAGAAAAGAAATATCAAAGTATATTGTGTACAAGTACAAATTCCCTATGATGAATGTGATCATTATGTGTATCAAAATTATACCAATAAAATTAATTTTAAAAATAAAAGTGAAGGCTTACTATTTACTTTGTGTGTATCAAACTTATGTACTCTAAAATTTATAAACTTAACTTCAAATCTTGGATTTACAGCATACTTTACTTTCAGATGTATCTCTACTCCAATGTATATAGATTGTCTCACAAATCAAGATGGTAGTTGCCCGTTTTATGAATTATAAACTGATTATGTTAAACATTTTAAAAGTCAAGGCAGTCTTCTACTCTTTGCTTTTCTTTGTCATTGTTGTTGTTTTTGTTGTTTGTTTTGTTTTTCTTTCTCTTTCTTTTTTTTGGTTTTTGTACTGGGGATCAAACTCATGATCTTGCACTTGCCAGGCTTGTGCTTATGACACAGAACTAAATCCCCAGAATTTAGTCTTTTACTCCTTAAATTCAGTTTTCAGTAACCAAAAATCTAACAGTGGAAAACACAAGAGACTATCTTAGTAAAATATAGAACATTTGCTTTAGAATCTATTTTATAATTATATCCAACACACACGCACACCATATATATATATATATATATATATATATATATATATATATATGGTGTAGGTCTCAGGTTTCAATAAGTATCCAAAAATACCTGAAGAAACTGTGAGTGGGGGAAACTGAAGAAATTTGGTTCAAGAAGCTGCTTTTATAGCCACAGAGGGGGATTTTGTCCAGTAGTTTCTCAGAGTCAAGGGAAATATCTTAGGGAATCGTTTTTAAAAGTATTTCAATTTTAGAAATTTAGCTCTTAGAGAACTCAAGAAAGTAATCTTAAAAATTTATATATTAATAATTTATTAAAACACATTTAGTAGCTAGGTATTGTGGCTCACTTATAATACCAACACTTTGGAAAATAAGGCAGGAGAACCACTACAAGTTTGAGACAAGCATGAATCTATTACATAGTGAAATTATCTCAAAACACAAAATATCACATTTAATAAACAATATTAGATTTTATAAGCCTCAAAAAATCAGCTACTTGAATTTATATTTAGCAACTTATGACTTAGATGCAACTATGAATATTGATAAGCATAAACTTTATTTACATTTAATTATTTTCTCAATTTATCTATTACTAGATGACTCATGAGAACTAAAGCATAGCATATTTAACATTTTAAGCTATATATTTTTATTTTTAGTGAAGTAAAAGTCTTAATTATTATTAATAGACACAGATAACAATAGATGTGAATCTCTAAAATAATTTTTCTTGATAAGTATTATTGAGGATACACTGATGCAATCACTGTGGAGGTCAGTCTGAAGATTCCTCAAAAAGCTGGGATTGGATGTCCAATTTGACCCAGCTATTCCACTCCTAGGCATATTCCCAGAAGAACTGAAAACATCTTATCACAGTGATATATGTGCACCCATGTTTATAGCGTCACAATTTGTAATAGCCAGATCTTGGAAACAACCTAAGTGCCCATCAAACGAGGAATGGATAAAAAACTTGTGATGCTTTTATACAATGGAGCACTACTCAGCTATAAAGAATTATCATGTTGAGATATTTATAAATAAATGGATGCAACTTAAGTCCATACTCACAAGCGAAATAAATCAAACTCACATGTATAAATACCATATGGCCTCCCTAGTGTAAGAAATGGTAAGAGTACATAAGATTGTATGGTAATCATGGTTCACCATTACATTGCTTTGAAGTTTTATAATGTTTTCATTCATTGCTTGGAATGATTTTATTCTGTTTTATTTGATCTTACTATGTGTGATTGCATGAATAGCTACTTTGGAGAAAACAAGACATTATGGCAACCATTGCTGATTTAATATCATCTTGCTTTGAACTCCTACCATGCTTTTGTTCTTCTATTACCATTGGTTCTATCATGTGTCTTATTGGATTTTAATATGTATGATACTATAAACAATATGTATGATACTATAATATCTCATTTTTAGGGAAAATGAGATATTATAGTAGCCATTGATCATTTTCTGCTATTTGGTTCAGAATGCCTTGTAATACTTTCATTCTCTTGAATAGTTTTATTCTATTTTGTTATGTTTGATATTATTGTTTGTGAAGTTATACTCAGCTGTTTCAAAGAAAGAGACATTACGGTAGCTACTGTTAATATCCAATGTCTTGTTGTGAAGTGCTGTGTTGCTTACATTGTTCTGTTCCTAATATACTTTGTTCTATCCTCTTTTGTTTTATTCTCTGTAAAATAAAAAAAAAATAACTATGATCTTCATTGACTAACAACCTGGGTGGAAACATGTTATCAATTTTAAAGACATCTTTACTCATATTAACTCACTATTAAACAGTGTGAATAAAAGTATTGAGCAGTATCATATCTACTTATCTGTAAATCAACTTATGTAAAACATTTGGAGTATAATATATACCTAAAAGTTAACACACATATTAACCTAAACTAGCCACAGTCTTTAGATTATTTTAAGGCTTTTATTTTAGAATCCCTATAGGCCTCAAGTCCATTAGTCTTCATTCTGTAATGATTGTAGTTTTGCTATCCCTCAAAACCTATGGAATTGATTTTATTTTATTGTTGTTGTTTGGAGAGCTCTAACAGAACCAGAAGTCTATAAGGGCAAAAATAAAAAGAAAATACAAATCATTGTGCTAAATTTTTATTAACAAAGAAGCTGAATATAGTTTCAATCAACTATTAAAACAAATTAACAGGCAGAAAGAAGGACAAAAAGCATACATAAAGTATTCATCAAAGTGCACTTTTACATATATAGGCCATGCTAAATTATAATAATCATTTTTATTATTACAGGTTTATAACTATAAATGGACTAGTCAGTTGGAATTTTTGCCTAGGTTTATCAGTTAGCTCTTTTTTATGTGAGTCATGATAATATTTTAAGACTTTAAGCTACTCATAATATCTTCCTGTTAGCTAACACTTTATACATAACCAATAAGAGTCAGAGGGGGAAAGAGAAAAGAGCTTCGAGGCCTTGTGTTTTTACTCTGTAATATACCTTTGGAGTGAAAATTTTTATTTTAAATTTGTACTGAGTCTGTGAGATATAACTTGATGGCTTCAGATAATGAATTATCTATAATCATATAAGATCTACAACAGTCTTTAAAAATCTCTCCCATATACCTCTGGAAAGAGATAGAATAAAAGACAGGATGCTTCCCCAAAGTCACATAATTAGAACTACTACCTCACCTTGTGGTCCTTCAGGCTCCCACCACATCAGCAGTGGCATGCTAACATTGGGCTAGGTCATGTGTGTAACCCACTCAATGCCAGACTCTTGCTATGTTTTCACCCTACTCTGTTACTGTAGAATCAGAACCCCTCAAGATTGATGGGGGTGCTCTGTTTGCTGTCAGTGCCTACTCCAAGTATCTGTGCTTATCACACAGAAAATCTATTTTAAGCTTGTTCAACTTTGTTCAACTAATCAAGAAAGCAGGAAAGAAAGTTGTGCACAAGAGCTGGATTTTACTCAAACATTTCCCCAAAGATTTTTATACCTGGATACCTGAAGCAAACATGAGGAACTCATAGAGGATTTTTAACAGTGTTAAGTTTTCACTTAAAAACTACAGATCATATATATATATATATATATATATATATATATATATAGGAAAACAGCCAATTAGCTTCCTTACGCCCTCCCATGTGGTGGGACAGAAACAGAAATATGGGAAAGTGAGTCCAGGAGAGGTAATTTCAGAGGAGGTTGAGGGCAGCAAACATACAATATCAGACACGGCCTCACAGGAAATAAAGAAATCCTTCTGTGACCTCATCAGCAAATTTGAATCTCAAATTCTAACTCAGGTGAAGCAAGATATAAGAAGATTAATAAAAGAAATGCTGGGTAATCCTCAAGAAGACACAAATGAAAAATGGAGGAACCCAGAGAAAGGAGAGTAGCCTTTGATGAAGAATATAAACAAAATTTAGAATACATGAAACAGATTCAAAGAGAATATCAAGAAATTAAAAACTCCATTGAAAGCTGGCAAAGCTCCTTAACAGAAACTAAAAATAGACTTTTGAGACTTGAAGATAGATTTGCAATGTATGATTGCAAAAGGAAGAACCTTGTAAAAATAACAAGGAACCAGGAAGTAATGATACAAAGTCTAAAAGATGACCAGAGGATTTATAGCTTAAGAATAAAACATGTGAATGAAGATGCAGGGACAAATACAAATGAAATAAAAAGGCTATTCACAGAAATAATTAAGGAAAACATCCCAAACATAGGAAACAGAAGTGATGTCCAGATATACGAGGCATACAGAACTCCAGCCAGCTACAACCAAAATAGATCTACACCCAAACATATAATAATCAGGATCCCAGAAATCCATCACAAGAACAGAATATTAAAAGTGGTCAGAGAAAAGAAGATTACCTATAAAGGAAAACTCATCAAAATCACAGTGGACTTCTCAATGCAAACTATCAAATCAAGAAGAGCTTGGAGCAAAATATTCCAAGCCCTGAAAGAAAATAACCTCCAACCCAGATTGATGTACCCTGTAAAACTGTCACTCAAAATTAATGGAGAGACAAGGTATTTCCATGACAAAGAGCAACTGGGGGAGTTTGTGACCACCAACCCTGCAAAGAACACTGGACATTCTTGAAAGAGAAAAGAAAATTACCAGGATTCCAGGAACAATGGCAGAAAGACCTCAAAGAAAGGGGAAGGCAGTGGAATGAAGTAGAGAAGTAAACAACAATGACAGAAAAATAGCATAGCAGAGATGAGGCAGAGAAGATTGGCTAAATCACTATTTTGTCTTGATGGATTTTATTCAAATCTGGTATGCATGAGAGTATCAAGTCTGAGAGTAGAGGCAGCTACTCTGAAGATGACAAGATTCAATAGGATACCCATTTTGGTTTGATTATTAACTGCCTTTGAAGTTCTTTAATGTCTCCAATGTTAGGTTTTTATTAATAGTGCTATGTACTGCTAAGTTGAATTATACTATGCCTAATGATACAGGCAATTTTATTGAAAATAACAAGAGACATCATAGTAACTACCATAGATCACCTAGTATTGTGGTTTTATATGTCCTTTTCATTTCAGGTTTCTCTAGGAATTTATATTGTTTAAGTGTTTTGCTTTGTTTCTCTCTCAAATACAGAAAGGCTAGGTATAAATGTAGAGATTTATACATGTGTAGATCTTCTAAACAGTTTATGAGAATGGATTATAGTTATTGTAAAGAAAAAAGAGAGGAAAAGAAAATATTCTAAAGGATATAACTGCATGTATGTTTAAGTGTATAGGATTGATAACCATATTACTAAGTTTTTGTTGGTTACATAAACAGAACTGGTTGCAGTCTCACTGTATAAATGTCTATTTTGTAGGCTTTACTTTGGTTAACTTGAAGAACTACTAAGAGGAAAATATGTAATTATCAACTAGTAATTTCTTACTGGTTATTCTTTTTGTTTTGTTTTGGTTTGAAATTTTGTATTATTTCTACCCTCTTTCTGTTTAATTTTTTTCTTTAAATTAAATAAATAAATAAATAAAAATGATGATCTCAAGGCTTTTATAGGTAAATGGAGGCAACTTGAGACTATCCTCATAATATATCAACTAGAAATGCTTTCTTAATGTTATTTTTTGAAATTGTGTCATTGTCTCTTCATTTTTAATGTTTTGATTTTGTAACTTGAACACCTACTTCTAAGATAAAAATATGTAATATATCAAATAGAGATGATTTCTCAATTTTTTTTTGAAATTCTGTATCATTTCTACCGTCTTTTTCTATTTTGCTTTTTTTATAAATACAAAAAAGAAAAGTTGCTCCTGGATTTTCAGGAAGGACCTCAAATTTGTGGCAACTGAGAACTTTTGTTGCAGTTAATTTATACAACATGAGTTGAACTACAATCAATGTAAAGGATTACAAGCATAGTCACTTAGCTAATATTGATCCAAAAGGAAGGCAATTCATGCACAAAAAAGTACATGGAAAGAACAATGTCATTTTGGGGGGATGGATTCAGACCCTGTGTGACACACTTGGACCTCTAATACCTATCTGGACTTACTGGACCATGTTGTGCTATTTACAGTACTATCTCAAATTGCTGTTCATCCTTAAGAGAGGAATGTAACCCAGGCCATTGCTATCAATATAGGGAAACAAAACTCAAAACCTACTATATGTCTGGTACAAGTTCATGTTCTCTAAAACTGAAGAATGAATTTTAGAAACAATGGAGGCTTAAAGCAGAATATAATTATTGACAGAAAGAAAACTTCTGTCTTGGAAGAGAGATAAAATGGGTCCCAAGTGGGTTTGCCAAAGATTCTGTCTTTTCTAGTAAGTTTTACACAGTAAAACAATGAGACGTCATGCGTCCAAGATGAGGAAAACCTGGGTACTCACAAGGCAGATTGGCATGCGGTAGGATGAAACTATGGTCAACCAATAAGATTAATTGTTCAGATAAAATTGACCAAATCAGGGACAAATGGGGAAGCAAACCACATAGAAGTGAACATTATTATAGAGCAGCGACTATTCCTGTAGGGGTTTGGGATGGTAGCTTCTGGCTTTAGTCAAGGTGAGCCACACCTATTTAGAATACTTATATGTTTTTATACTTATGGTGTTGGTGCATTTGTTTTATCTTTTGTCTCGAAGCAGGTGTCTGTATCTTCCAAGGTTTCAATATATCTGTTCTTCTTCACTGGCTCTTTCAAGGGCCAAGTCTTGTCTAACTGCCTATAATATTTCTATCTAATTTAGCTGCCTATAACAAAAGTATATATAGGAATTTTTAATTGATTTTTCTGAAAGTTTAAAAGCTTGAAAATCGATTGTCTTAAAAATGTACTTCTCCTTAAAAGCAAAATTTAAAATTTCAATTTCCTAGTTTCCTTTTCACACAGTATTTTTTTACCTTTGCTATAATTGTACCTCACAACATGATTTAGAAACCTTTGCAACTGGTTTGTAGAAGCAGTTTAGAAACCTTCAGAAAATGAAGGCTGGATAAGCACTAGAATGATATATACAGAATTTGAGGAGTAATTCTGATTGGAGCTCCAATTAGAATGCAGATAAGAATGTGGCCTGCAAAAATCATGTTCATGAATCTTCAGATAGAAATGAGGACTTGATTGAAAATGACAAGAGGCAATCTTTTTTTTTTTTTTTGATCTGGCAAAAAATTTCAAAAAAATGAAAGTTTCTGTGAGGTTGAACTTAATGATTGTTGACCAAATAATCTGTCTGGGAATATGTTATGATAGCCCAGACTGTGATATATGTTCAGGTTTTCTGGCATAATAGAGAAGCAAAATGAAAGAAAAGTTGGCCTTTATTGAGGATATGGAAAGGAGTGCACAACTTGTAGGGTTGGACTTTCTCCTCTGCTAGATACAGAAGAGGCTGAGGGTTATGTGACCTCTGACTGGAATTGGTGTTTGGCGCAGGCATTGATAATGTATGAGAAACTGACTGCAATTCTCTTTGCATGTACAGGGAAGAAAAGAGGTAGTTATAATCAGAGCTAAAGGGGAAGGAGGAGGAAGTGGTGGTCAGTGTAAGTATTGTTTTTGTTTGGTCTTCTGCCATGTTAGAACACCATCATAATATCCAGTAATTTATACTAAGGCAGAAACCTTTCATTCTCATCTTTCTGTTGTTAGGAGAGGACAATGACTCTGACTACTTTCTGATTGACAGGGGCATTGAATTGAGGGTTTTCAAGGTTGATGAGATGATGGTTGATGCCAATGTAGAAGCTGGTACCAGGTGTTTCAGTGTGGACAAGGAATTCATCATTGGTGAATGCTTGCATCCTCAAAGCCTGAGTGATGTGGAACCAGGATGGCAGTTCAGCAACCTTGACCACTGTTAGAGTTGTGAGGAAGATCAGGTGGGTGTGACTCCACTTTGGTTTTAGTATTGTGGATTTAGAAGATTTAAGATAAATTATGTCTCCTGGGGATATATGAGGGTCTGATTTTGTTCCATCAGTGTGCTGTGGAAAACAGAGATTATAACAGATGTCAGATGAAGGAGAGGATTATGATGTAGTCCGAAAGAGGAGGGAGACTTTAGGAGGTAGGGAAATGGTGGAGTAGGAATGTTCAGCCATACATGAGTTTAAAATTGCTTAACAAGGTAGGAGCCCAAGGAAATGCTCTGAACTTGACGAAGGCTAGGGGAATAAATTGAGGCCAAGTTTGGTGTAATTCTAAAATGAATTTTGTGAGGTGTATATTTATGAGTCCATTCGCATTTTTAATTTTCCTGAGGATTGTTGGTGGTATGGAATATGTAGGTGCCAAATGATGTGTAAACTTGAGGATACCTGTTGAGTGATTTCAGATATAAAGGCTGGACCATTATCTAACTGTATACTTGGAGGTAGCCCAAACATAAGAATTATTTTTTGTAATAGGACTTTAGTATCTATGTCAAAAGTTTTCCTGGTTGTGGGAAAGGTTTCTATCCATCCTGAAAAAGTAAGGACAAATGTAAGAAGATATTTAAGGGTTTTTTTGGTGAGGTATCTGTGTAAAATTTACCTGCCAGTCCTGACCATGGGTGTGTCCATGAAATTGGTGAGTAGGAAAGGAAGAGGGTGATATGTGTCCATGAGGAGAGATTAAGCTGTTGGGGAAGATCTCTACCTAAAAGAGGTGGGGGATATGTTGGTATTACCAGAAGGCTATGGGTGAATAAGACAGTTTTGTACCTACATGTAATGATTCCTCTTTGAAGAGACTGTTGGCCTTCCACACCCACTACAGAGACTGGGCATTTAATAAAATGGCTTGAAAATTCAGGAAGAGCAACATACATTGCCCGCATGTCTACAAGTACAGAGAACGTCTTAACTGAGACCTCCAGTAAGACTTGGGGGCTCTGAGAAGAACACCTTAATGTTGACCATGGACCCTGATCCCTGTGAATCTTCTTCAGCAGCAAGTAGGTCAGCCAGAAATGAATCTGGTGTTGATGAGATCTCCTGTGTGGGCAAGGAATTGGAGAATGGCTTTACCTGCTCTTTGGTGGCTAGAACAGTCACTTCCAATGGCCCTTGAGATTGCAGATGTGGCAAAGACCCAGAGGAGGTCATGGAATGGGGCACTCTCTTTCTCAGTATCTTTCCTTGTCTCACTTGAAGCACAGTCTGGAAGGGGCTTGAGCAGCTCCACTTTGTTTTGATTTACCTATATTAGGAGCCTCAGGTGCCAACACTTAAAGATCAGTTTGACATTTAGCAAGTTTCTTTTTTGTGCCTTTTTTCCTCCTTTTGAGTTTTATTTTTGTTGTTGAAAACATGAAAAGCCACCTTAAGAAGGACTCCCTATGGGATTTGAGTGTCAAGTTTAGCCTGTCTGAGGCAGACTGAGAAATAAAATAAGAGTTAAATAGAATTGTCCCTATAGAATATTAACAAATATCTTACATGGAAAATTAGAAATCAAAACCATACCTAATATTATGTAATAACAATCATGATGATATAAGATATTCCCTTTTTTGCAATCATCTCTATCTCATAGATAAGAAGCTTTTACTTGTCCTTTAATAGGATGTCATTGAAGAAATGTGTGACATTGCTTGGACTGCTCAATGTTTAAGCATCCCTAAGTATAGTGGCACATATATCACATATACATTACATAAATTTTTGTTTAAAAATTATCATTTGATTAGTGACCTATGTGGGTTTGACTTGAATCTCCTGGCTACAGCACTTAAATATCTTCTTACCTTTGTCTGTACTTTTTCAGATAGATATTTGTATCTTAAAGAAGATGTTTATCATCATAATATACCATAAGATCAGGAACATTGTATTGTCTTAGACATATGAAACTTTGTATTAGCATCTTTAAATCAAAAGCCTTAATATATTTTAGCTGGGGTTACTCCCATAAGGCTATGGAGAGTATTGGGGCCTCCAATTAATGCATAAGAACTGGTTAAATGTTACCAGGAAGCTGCTTTCTCATTCATCAATTGAAGTCCTGTCCAATAATCTCTCTCCATCCCAACAGATTTTGTTTAACCAATTTTTGCATCATTTTGACTAGCTGGAAACCCAAGTAGAAGCATGTTTTTTAAATCTGTAATCCAAATAAACCTGATTAAATGATCAGAAAATGCAAAAGAAAAAGGAAAAGAAAGAAGATCATTGAGCTCAAATAAAAAGAACAGCTTTTTGTGGACATGACAAACAAAGAAACATATATAGATGATCTGTACAGATTGGAATTAGAAACATACATAGTTTAACATACAAATGTCTTACAATCATAGTGCTTTCAAATATATTTGGACAATTTGAATTATAATAACTCTTTTATACTTTCTATATTTGCAAGTATAAATAGACTAGTGATAAACCTTTTGTCGGTCAATTAACAGAGATTTCTTGAAGCAAGAATAGTAGACTCAGGGTTATATTTAGTAGTATTTGTTTGATGTCTACATCAGCTTCCTCTCAAGCTATTTTCCATAGCTGAGCCCACTCTTGTGAGCTGATGGTGGTGTTTTGAATCACATAAATATAAAGTCATTAATATAAGTTTATGGGTCAGCAGAGAAGAAATCTGAGATAATGGAACATGAATATAAACTAATCCCTTGGGAATAGCCTGTTTCCAAAGGGAGAGTAGGAATTGACAGCAGAAAATTGTGGAGTGGGAAGTGTAGATAGTCACCATGAAACCAACCACCTAGACTGTATCTGTGGGCAGTTAAAGGGTGATTGACCATAAGATGGCCACTCATCACCATGTGATAGGGAAGCACAAGATGATGACTGGTTACCATGTGACCTGCAACAAGATGGTGGCAGATTGTCATATGGTGGAGGATAGCAAGATGGTGGCTGTCCTCTATGTGACTTGCAGCAGGATGGCTGCTGAAGACAATGTGATATGGGATTACAAGTTGGACCCCAAATACCATGTAGTTTGCTAGGTGACTGAAAGAAATGAGACCAAGTGTGGTAAGCCAGTGGGCAGAATGGCAATGCAGGAGTAGAGAGGAAAGAAAAAGAGGAGCCATCTATTGGGATAGTTGACTCAGGTTGTGGAAATTATGGAGTCAGAGATTGAGGAAAGGAAGTAGTGGCCACTGAGGTTGAGGAAAGGGGAGTCGGTGAAGTAGGTGGTTCAGAAACCTTTTGTTGAGAGTCTGAGAGGTTTGGGCTTGAGGATATGATGGAGAGGGAGTAAAGACAGGAGGCACATCATCTAAGGGGTCTGGTGAGGAGGAAGGGAAATAACGTATTGGAGTAGAGTGATCCAGAAATACTTGGGCAAAAATATATGACTGAATATGACAGGATTTTTGTTTTTATGGGCTTCCTTAGGTGAAGAACAACAAAGTTATGAACCACGCACTCCAGAGGTGTGTTTTTATGGGGACAGGAAGTAATATTTCCCATAGTAACCAAATTAGAGATGAGCCAAGATAACATCTCTGTCTCAGGACTTTAGAGCTGTAGCCCTGCCAAGGTGTGTGAGAGTTGTCCTACATCTCACTTACCAAAAGAAGTCATTGCCTATTTTGAGAGTGTGACAGAGAAGGCCTCAACACATGTTCTCATCAACCATCACTGGGACTGTGGGTGGGAGTTCCAGAAGACAAGAGGGTAACAGCTCTGCTTCAGGGTGTGAAAACAGTAGTGCTGCCCAAGGAGTGTGAGAACTGTTATCTTTATCCACGGGACATGTAAGAGGTTCCTTTATGTGAGCTCATGGATTTCTAAGGCTGACAACAGCTCTGCCTCAGGATGTGAGGGCACTAGCCCTGCTCAAGGAACATGAGAACTGTTATAGACTGAGAAATTGAGACAAGAAACCTAGGATTGAGAAGTGGCTCACATGTGACAAATGAAGTGTATCAATGTATACAGTCTAGCAATGGCAAATAGGCCCATCCCGGAGGAAGGAAGTGTGGCTCGTAGGCAGGGGAACTCAAAACTTGGTGTGACTCACCAGAAGCCCTTGCCAAGTCCAGTCACACAGCACCAAATGTTAGTGTTTTCTGGCACAAGAGGATCAAAAGGAAAGAAAAAGTGACCTTTGTTGAGGGTCTGGAGAGTAGCACCCAATTTGAGGGGTTAGACTTTCTCCTCTCCCAGATTCCAAGGAGGCTGAGGGTTATGTTACCTCTGACCTAAATTAGTGCTTAGGGTCGGCATTGATGACTTGAGGAACTGATTGGAATTCTCTTTGCATGTACGGGAAAGGAAAGATGAAGTTGTAATGAGGGCTGAAAGGGAAAGAGGAGGAAGTGCTCATCAGGGTAAGTATTGTTTTTGCTTTGGCCTTCTGCCATGTTATGCTACCATCATAGTGTCCAGTAATTTATACTAGAGAAGAAACCTTTAAATAGACAGAGATAAAACTCTCTGCTTTTAATGAGATCTATGGTGAGAAACAGGAGGAAACAACAGAGATGAATGATTGATTTTTTTAAAAATGTAAGGCTTATCCACAAAAGAAACAGCTGCAAATTTGTAGCAAAAGAGAACATGGTTGCTGAAAAGATTAGCACTAAAAATGAAAAATATTTTGCATTAGTACAATAAGAAAGATTCTTTGAGGATAAATCAGGAAATCATCAGACATTACCTATATGAGGCTCAGGGTTGTAAAAGCATAAAACTCCTTTGAAATAAGTCAAAGGCTTTGAGAAGAAAGCTTCTAGGGTGCTCTGCTCATTGAGAGTCACATAAGGAAGTACATCGTATCTCTAATTTGAACCTGCAAGTACTCAGAAGCTACTACAGCCTTTGGTTCTGGAAGCCAAGTTATTAATGCTCAAGCTGATGGCAGATCTTTGTGACAACTCTTTGGTGTTGTTTATTCAGGCTTTAAGAATGCAAGACTTGTGTGGCTGCAGATCCTTCCACCTAGTTATTAGAAGAAGACTTGGATAGCAATGCAATATTTCCCTGAGAGTATAATGCATGAAACTGTGAGAGTGAAGCTGAAGGTGCAATGGGGATCCCAGTAATTTTCAGGAGCATAGATTGTCTGCTTATGAAAGCAGCAAGTAGTGAGTAGAGTCAGCCCAAAAGAGAGTCCATGTGGGCAGCAATCAGCCTCACCATAGGGAGGAAGCTGCCAAAGAACTTTGGAGATCACATCAGCCCACAAACTCCCCTAGGTGCTGTACATAGTGTGACAGGATTTAATGTTTGCCCTGTTTGTCTTTTGTCTTGCTTTTTTTTTCTGATCCCCTTCTATCCCTCCCACTTTGGAATGGAAATGTTCACCCTGTGCCATTATATATAGTAAGTAATTACTTTTGTTATTGACTTTTACAGTTAATCACAGCTAAAATTTTACCTTGAATCTCAGAGGAGATTTAGAACTTGAACTTTTCAGCAATATGGGCATGAGGTTTTGGGGGCCCATTGGTAGTATATTATGATTTACATTTAAATGACGCCCCCAAAGTCTCATGCATTCAGAAGTAGAGTTTTTTTAATGATTGAACATGATGATACAAAGTTCATCAGTGGACTAATAAATTGGAGAGTTCATGCCTAAATATGCTATTATGAGCTAGAACCTGATCAGAAGTGACTCAATGGGGATGTGACCTGGCGAATGGTGAATTCTTGTCCCTAGCCCCTCCTTTCTCTCTCTTATGCTTGCTAGCATGTGTTTATGCAGCTTTCTTCCACTGTGGTCTTCCATAATGATATTTCTGCCTCAGAGCCTGCCATACATGGACTGAATCTTCTGAAAATTTTGAACAAAATATAGTTTTTCAGATAAAGTATCATTATATAGTGTGGACTGGACTTAAACTCACTTATATAGCTCAGGTTGGCCTCAACTTTATAGCCATCCTTTTGTGCAGTCTCCCAAGTGCTGGGATTACAGCTGTGTGCCATTATACCCAGCACACTTCTTTGTTAAAAAAGCAAATGTTGGGTACTTTTCCTCAGTGAGGGACAAGTTACTATAATAACTGAAGAGTTAATCTCATCTGTTTTATTTACTCAAATGCAGCATTTTCACACTGAGCCTTATGACCTTATTTAAAATTATAAAACTTCTAATCTGCCCACATATACTATCTACACCCTCCTCTGCTTCATTGTTTTCCTACATCATTTATCAATATACTGCATATTTTATTTAATGTCTATTTTCCATGTGTTCTACCAACTAGAATAGGAATTCCATGAGAGTAATACTCTTGTTCAGTGCTTGCTACTAAACCATACAGTATGAAGCACAAACTCAGAGCAAGTTTAAGATAAATCTGACTGAAACAGGTACAACTTGAATCACTTTTCTCTTAAAATTATTCATGTAGAATCAAGAGGAGCTTTCATTATTTGCCGGTGCCTGAGCAAATATTGAGGCAAGAAGCCTTCACCTTCAGGGCCAGCTCTCTGTGTCTGTATGGTCACCTACTAAGGCTAATTCCCTAAAGCCATTATAGGAATTAGCCATTTTAAGGCTAATTAAAGTGGCTAATTCCCATGCCACTGGAACTGCTATTCCCTACAGAGATGCAGTATAATGTTACTCAGGCTGTGACTGAAGCCTACCCTCAAGTCTCATGGACTGGCGGAATTCATCTCCACTGACTTCTATCCAATATCCTGTCAGGCTATTTGAGTCTCTGCTACTGTAGGAGATTTTGGTTAATAACTATCATCTACCTTGCATTTTCAGGTGTTTGCTTCTTTTTTTTTTCCTGAGATACATCTGATTAGATTTTACAGCAAACTCTGGGGGAAAGATGTTCTGTCTTTTTTTTTTTTTTCATTTGTTCTCAGTTTTATCACCTCTATCACTTTGTGCTTAAATCTGTAACTCCATCAACTTACATTTTTTTCTTTTTGGAATTTGATTATTTTCACTCTATTCCTGATCTACTTTCTCTAAAGTTGTAGCATCAGCACATATTACTTTATTGAGTAGTTTATTTTGCTTTCAAAATAATCTTAGTAAGTGTAAAACTGAAAAATTACATAATATTTAGGAAGATCACATATCATAGTTTCAGTGTATATTTAGAAATCATCTTTTCCAACTGATTAATTTTTCAGTTGGCAAAGAAATTGTTAGAGAATCTGAGCCTTTATTGCTATTTAGTATTGCCAAACTATATTCACTAATATCTGTTTCTATAGTCCAGCAGAGAAATAACAATTATTCTCATGTTATATATAAAGAAACTTGAAATTGGGACTTTTTAAAAGGTGGAGTGACTTCCACATTTCACACACAGAAGGGGGAGGATTCCTGATTTTCTGCTTTATCCATCATCTACTGATACTTCCTACATATGTCTTAGAAAAATAGAAGTTTTGAACTTTTAAGTTTATGATATGTTAGGGAAATAAAAATGATTACAAGAAATCACTTGAACCATAATGAAATTATTTCTCCAGAAAAGCAGCCTACTTGTACAGCTTTGTCACAGCTTTTCTGATAGCTGGTGTTGTAGTGATAAGTTGCTAAGGTCGTGGACACCAAGATTGATTTAAACACAAAGCTGCTTGGATGAATCCACTGGTCCTTAAAGAAACCTTGCTCCTGTGCAGCCTTTCAATTACCATTTGGCCAACCCAAGTACCAGTCATGTCTAAGCTTTGCAACTCTTTATGGAAAAATATGCCACACTTCTTCATTTAATTTTTTCTTGTTTTTCTTAGATAATACTAAGATGAAGCAAGTTTGAACTGTAAATAGTGTCTTTTGTTTATATGTATGCAATTCACTATGATTGTAAATTTTGCAATAGAATTTTGATATATAATCTTCTCTGCCTGCATTCTGTTTTACTCGTTGCTTTGAACAACTTGTAACAGCAGTAACTCAAATGCTGTGAACAATATTTAAAGTTCCTATAGATGTCAATTCAGGCAAGAACATTTAACAGAACAAAACTTTATTTTATTTTATTCTCACCTAGATTCTAGATGTTTCAGATTGTTTTTTTGGAAACATTCCTTACGTGATTTAGAACCATATTACATATTTATTCACAGTATTAAATATGGCCTTTATGCTGTGATCTAAGTATTTCACAAGATTAAATTGTCCTCCGTTTTTCCTTTCCTAACGATGTCTTCGTGTTATTTATCATTTACATATATGGACATCTGAACTCAAAATACAACATTTTGTAAAGAAGGAGTACATAAAACAAGATAACAAGACTTCAGTAATAGATGTCTTAAACAGAGCTGTTTTATATCTGATTGCATCTTAGAAATTTATAATGAAATTATTACCCAAGAAAAAAAGTTTACTAAATTCTTACAAATTTACAATGAAATTATTATCCAAGAAAAAAAAGTTTATTCAATGAGCAAATTATTTTCTCTAAACTGAAAGTGTAAATTGAAAGAACCACAATGAAGAACTCATTTGTTTTCTTGAAAAAAATGGCCAGAATTATGTCATCAGGAAAAAATATATAAACCATACTGGTTGCATACACTTTGAGGGTTAGGGAAATTTAGGGGTACAGAAATAAGGCACTTTTGGTAATTATAATTACAGAAAATTGTCAGGAAGGAGATAGGACCTCTTCAGGAGTATATTGTATATTCAGTTACTCTCTAACAGAAATAGCTAACTGGCCTCTTTTCCTTATTTCTGTTCTTCACTCTAATTTGATGTTATGTTGGAGACCACTACGAAGGGGCTCTGAGCAGTATTTAAAATTAACTAACTGGCTTTCTATGTTTTTCTGTGAGTCTGTCCTAGGCCTCGGCCCCTTGCCTGGTGATGGGAGCTGAATCAAAGTAAGTGAACCTCTATGAATCACTGGTCCTAGCTGAGGCCTGTATTGGCCTGTGAGGCCAGAGATACCTCAAAGGGCAAGATAAGGCCATAGCTGCAGACACTTGGCTCCAACTCCAATTAACAAGATGGACACTGCAGCTTCAGAAATCACTCATGCATTCTCAATCCTACCATAAATGTCAATTGGAGATAGCACAGTTATCCTAAATTGGCAAAATTTACTACTTGGAGAAGTCTTTGAAGTGATTCTCAAGGTCCTGCTCATTGTCTGTGCTTTCCTCAGTTTCTCTGCCTTTTGTCCTTGGACCTATAAAAAGTGGACTGATCCAGAGAAGCCTTTGTCTTAACCCTCAGAGTCGTGAGCTTAATTAAGGTGTTTTGACCCTTCTGGAGCCCTAAAAATTCATATGACTGTCTCATTTTATTTAAACCTCCACTGTACACTCATTTGGGTGATTGAGGATCTAGGTCAGGCCTCAATATGGGCAGTCATGTAGAAATGTAAATATAAAATATATAAACCTTTATCACTCCTTACCTAAATTTGCTTATTAGATTTATATGGCACTTTGGATAAAATGCAAATTTCTTGACATAAATAACCTTGAATGATCTAAAACCAGCCAATGCCATTTCCCTACTAATTCAATATCTCAGAAATTATAAGTTAATTTACATTTGTTTATTTTATTCCCTCTGCTTGCTCTCCTTTTAGTGAGCCTCTTTCTCCTCCCTAGAATATACTCATCCTATTTCATTCTTTAACTTTTTAGTTTACATTAGTTCTGAGCTAATATTTAAGTATCAGGTTAGATGTTAATTTAGAAGATGAAATTAAGTAGTCCTATAATATACTTTTATGACATTGCAAATTCCATATTACTCATAATAATATAGTGAAAATTGTTGATTTTAAATTTTTGCCCATTTCAATATATTGTGAGCTTCTTAAAGACAAGGACTATTTCTCCTTTAATATTGTATGCAATTTAACATAATAACTAGGAGTAAGGGTCTGGTGTGACTCCCTGTGTTCAAGTCCTGCCTCCATCACCTTGAATTAGGCAGGTTACTTGACCTATTATTGTTGCAATTTTCTCATCTACAAAGTGAGATAATATCACCTATATGAAAAGGTTGTTAAATGACTATATAAGTTAATAAAAGTCAAGTATTTGGTAGTACAAAAGACTAATAAATATGAATTTCCATTTTTGTTTATCCAACATTCTTAGCACAATATCTTACATATAGTACACACAAAAAAATTTTTGAGGTTTGAAGGAATTTATAAAAAACAGAATTAAGTATTGCTGCTAACTAGTAATCATTCTGTAAGAAGAAATTAAGAGAACAACAAAGGAATGTTAAAAAAAGAGAGGATATGGATCCTTTGCAGAAGAAGGGAGGGGTCCAGAGGACTGAGGGTAAAGGGTAAGAAGGAGTGATAGGGAAATATTTAGAGTAAAGATGTTGTAGTCAGGGTTTGCAGGGGGATAGATTTAATACAGGCCATGTAATTAATAGGATTATTTTATAATATTCTCTCAAAAATCAAATGCAAAAAAATGCAGGAAATCTATCCATCCTCTAGAGCTCCAAAGAATCAAGCTGAGGTCCTGGATCCCACAAGCAATATCCTGCACAAGTCCAGCTGAAGACCTAGAGCCCATGGCTATGTCCACAGTGAGTTCAACTGGAGGGCTAGAGCACTTTGGATAAAATAAAAATGTTTCATGTAAATCTGTATCAAATATCTGCACTAGAAAGTTCCAAAGATCAGTAGTGGAAGATAGAAAATATGCACAAGCTTGGTGAAGGATCTGTGCCAGCAGGCTGAGGGTTATACACTGAAGCCAGGAAGTGGCATTCAAGGTAAGAACCAGAGCTCCTGAAAAGATCCAGTAAGAGACAGAGCTCTCCTGAAAAGAACCTCAACCATCCTCAGAAACATCAGGGACCCAAGATCCTCCAACAATGATAACAGCTGAGTTTGTATCAGGAAAACCAGCATGACAAGTTTCTACCAGAGAATCAACACTACACCCTCTCCCCTTCCTGTTCTTTTATGCTGTGGACCTTCCATACCCAGCATCACACTGACTCAGTTAAGCTGGATGTTACAAATTGAGCATTAGTTAAACTACCACAGAAGTTATGCTATTAAAGAATTGTAACAACCTCAATAAATGTGAACATTATATGCCATGGACATGAACAATGATTTTTTTCATTTTAGAGTATAGTATTTATTAAATTTCATCATTTATGATCACTTTATAACCAAATTAACTCTGACACTTTGACATTTAAAAACAGAATATACTGATTTTTTAACTATTTTACTTACATGCACTTTTTAATTATCATGCAATACTCATAATTAGGAAATACTGTACATTGACCCTCTCATATTAGGTTTATTAAGAACCCAGTTCAAGGGGTAAAAAAAGTAAATATCAATCCACTCACCAAAAACTGCTCACATATAAATTAGCCACTATTTCTTCTAACTATATATTTATGATACATTATTCTGTAAAATATAAAATTATAGTCACATAAAAAGTTATTAATGAAACAACATAATTTCAGGAAAAAAATAACAATTGGGGCCAACAATTGAAGAGAGGAGACCAAAAGGTATAAAAGTCATTTGAGAACACCACGCACACGTCAGTTATTTTCCACATTCCAGATGGAAAGATCATGCACCAAGTTTTCTTAGCCAATAGTTGTCAAGAGTGCATGAAAAAACTGGCTTTCACATCATATATGTTGAGAAAATACCAATGCCTTGATGGAGAAACAGTTCTGTTCATTATCTTTTAAATCTGTCTATATCATCTATAGCTGCTAGAAATTTTTGTCTGGCTTTCTTATTGATATGAGATCCCAGGCAAACGTTTACCAGGTTGGTCAACTGCTTTGTTGAATATTCCCTGTGCTCTTTGATCCAGCGCTCCATGTCATTCTCAGTTAGGTAGTAGGTTTTGATATAGGTTTCCACAAATTCCTTATCAGGAATGGGTCTGATATCTGTTAGTTTTTCAAGTTTCATTAAAAACTGTTGAAAATCCAATTGCATCAAGGCACAGCCCTCATTGCTGCACTTCTTGGCATTGCCATTTCCTTCGACAATAGTTCTATTAGCCAATCGTATGCAGTGTTCCCAAAGTATATTAGATAGACACAGGCAAGGGTATCCGCACTCTCTTAGAAACTTCATTTAGCCTCCTGTTAAACTGCTCAAATTCATTTAACAGTGCATCTACATATATGTTGTGCTGTGACATAATCTCCTTTACATCCCACTTCACTTTAGCCATTAGGAGCAGTATCTGTTCATAATCAATTGCTTTACCAGCCACAATCCAGTAAATCGGTTTCCGTAGTTCCCTTGCAGGTGAAACTGTCTGAGAATAGAACTGCTGCAGAAAGGGCTTCTTGACTGCAGACATCACAGCTTCTAGATGTGGCTGAAGAAACTGAAACTGTTCAGCCAAGAACACCAAGGATTCCATGGTTATCACTGTTTCTGCCAACCTATACAAAGTATCCCCAGACGTCAAAACCACAAGATGGCTGAGGTGAGGGCTGGGGACCTTTTCCTTTCTTTCTTCTGCTGCTGTGTGGCAGGAGGATCAGCTGAAACTTCCAGATCAATAAGGCTTTCTTGTATTCTGTTTAGAGTTGTTCTTAGTCTACTATTACTAAGACCAAGTCCTGTTGATTCCAGTGAATCATTCTGACCAAAAAAGGTATATATTGCATACAAGTAGTAATCAAATAGCTGAGACATGAAATGGATAACATCAAAGGCAATTGGCTTAAGAATGTTCATTATCTGCATATATTTCCCAATAAATCTTATTACATTCAACGTTGTATTTGTTAGGATAGGTACATTCACTTTATTTAGACTATAATCTGATTTCTTCCTGCTTTTTAGGGTTTCTTGAGAAACACTTTTTACAGGAGCATTACCTGTCTGCTCATCCACAAAATCCCACTTGAGTTCCTCAGGGACATCACTGTCTCTGTCATACTCCTGATAGGCACTCTTTTCCTGTTCATTGGATTCATACCCATTAGAAGCCAAGACATCTTCTGTTTCTTCATCTTTGTGGTTGGCCAGAATTTCAAATGGATTCCCACCACTACAGTACTGAAGAACAAATATTAATAATATTGCCAGGCATGGTGGTATACACCTGTAATACTAGCACTTGAGAAGCTGAATCAGGAGGATCACCGTGAATTTGAGGTCAGCCTAGACTACATAGTTAGTTTAAGGCTAACTACAGTGAAACACTGTCTCAAAAACTAAAACCAAAACAAAACAAAAATATCAATAATATTGATAAGAATGAAAAGATTGGAAAGAGATTAGAGCAGGAGGGAGGAAGGCAAGAGTGAAGGGAATTTTAAAAAGAAGCAAACTGTATTATATACATATACCACCTCTGAAAGATGATTGTAAAATGCCTGTAACACTGCAAACATGTACTAATAAATAACTTTTTAAAAATAACATAACCTACCCATTACATGAATGAAATTTCAATGCCTAACAGCATCAGTCAACGTGTAGGTTCTCAGACGTTCCACAATACAGGAATTTAGTAGAGGAAGAACTTTGATTTAGTATACAAGTTTATTATGGAAACTTTATACAAAATGTCGCTAAACAATTTCCAACATCAAACAGAAGTGTAAAACCCAAATATTTCTCTGATAACCACTGTATTAGATATTTCATTATCATTGAGGATGTAGTCAGATGATTGGTTCTGAGTGAAACATACAAGTAATAAAACTCACGCCAAACTAAAAAGCAAATTTAAAAAAAAACCTTATAAAATTCCCTTCTGCATTTGAAAACATTAAAGCCATTACTTCTAAAGGGCTACTTTCAAGTGAATATCCACACTTATTAGCACAAGCTAAAATTGCTTGAAAATTGTTACAAAAGCTGGATCTTAACTTCCAAGCTGAGCCAGAACTGCTCTCCCCTACACAAGCATGCCAGGGAAAGATGCATGGTCATTGATACAGCCTAGGAAAGACCTGGGATTTGCTTCTTAATGCTAGAGCTTTTTAATCTGTAATTTTGAACAGTTTACTTGACCTATAAGGCTCTGTGTCTTTTCACTTATAAATGTGATAAAAGTTAGTATCACATACAAAAAATTGGCCTCACACTACAAAATTATTATAAGCATTAAATAAGATCAGTGTGTTATTTTTTTTGCCCATTTCTTGATATAATTGTTTGAAGGTTCTTTTGATGTTAAGGTTTTTGAGTTTTTCACACATCCTCCTTATTAATCTTCTGAAGATCCAGCAGCATTTTCTCCCATTGTGCAAGCTGTCTTCATTCTAAAAAAGAAGTGCAAATAGCCAAGATGTCTATGAAAAAAATGTTCAACATCTTTAGCCATCAGGCAAATGAAAATTAAAAGTACACTGAAATTTAATCTCTCCACAGATTGGTTGTCAAGTATACAAAAAATAGTAAATTCTGACAAGGTTATGAGGAGAAAGCAACATTTCTACACTGTGGGGAAGTGGCACACAGTCACTCTGGCAACTGATGTGGAAGTTAACACAAAAATATTAAACATAAAGCTACCATTTGATCTAGCTATACTACTCCTTGTATATATATGAATGAATTAAAGTCAGCATACTATAGACATATATTTCATCCCATTCTGTAGGATGTATCTTCATTCAATGAAGAAATAAAAATGATGAAGATACTGGCATACTCATGTTTGTTGCAACACAGTTACAATAGCTCAACTGTGGAAATGCCTAGGTGCTTGTCCATAGATGAATGGGTGAAGAAATTGTTGTATACATACATGGGGGAATATTATCCAGCCATAAAGAGGGATTAAGTCATGCCATTTTCAGGTAAATTAATACAAGTGGAGGGATTCTTGTCAAATGAAATAAGCCAAATTGAGAAAATCCAGTATAGTAAGCTTATAAGATAGGCAGCTATACTGCTAACCTGTTAGTTCATCAAAAAGAACAGCTTGTGCTTTCATTGTTTCATTGTTCAAATGATAATTTTTTCATGCCTATATGTTGCAATCTGAACAATTACTTTAAAGATAACATTACACAATATAGTAACCAGTTACAATCTCCTATTATTTTGTTTGAAATTCCATATCATCATTTTTATTCATTTTGTTATTAAAATAAAGAAGGGGAAAAGTAAAGAAACCCTAGATTATACATAAGTTTAAGGAAGACTCTCAGAAATGATGAAAGGCATTGGGGAAGGTGAAAGATAATGATGGGTACTAAGCAGGTGAGAATGATCAAAGTGAATTATGTTCATGTTTGAATGTGTCAAAATGAAACCCACTATTCTGAATAACTAATACACACTGAGAAGAAAAGAAAAAGACATTATATGATGTTACAAATTAGAAAAAAGCAAGACAGATCATTTTTACAGAATTTACATCATGATACCTGGAATTGTCCTCAAGTGGTAACTGCTTTTATGTTTTTGAGCTTTGTCTTTTTGCTTCTTACTTTGGTGCCTGATCATCATATTTAAAAAGGACATTAGAGTTTATATATTCAACTTTCTAGCTCCAACACTGGTCAATTGATTTTTAGCTTCTTTGTGCTTTAATTTACTCTCTTATAAAGTGAAAATACTAGTGCATTCGCTCAGTGGGTTTCTGTGAGACTAAATGAAACATTGTACTATAGGCTAATATGAAACCCAGAGCACCGCAAACCTAACAAATAACAGCAATGCCGAGGACAGGAAAAGCTCATCTCTGGTCCTTGAGCTATAATTGATATTCCTTAAGTGCAACGCATTGAAGATTCACATAAAATTTTAAGTATAGTAATGAGAAGAATACACTGGCTGTAAAGAGGTGCTGCATTTATTAAACAAATACTATACCCAAGGCACTCTCCTAAGTGTTTTTCAGTCATTAGCATAATCCTCACAACTGCAGTATGGTTGCCATGTTCATCTCAGTTTAAGAACAACCCAAGTAAGATATTGTTAGAAAGTAACCTGAGATATAGTGTGGTGGTACAACTATGAAATAAACTAAGAAAAAAAGCAGAATTGAGCTCTAAGTCCTTGACTTTCTATCAACAAGGATGTTTTCATTTTTGCTACATTTTTCATTGTTGTTGTGAATTTGTTTACCAAATCACTTAGCTGTTATGGGAAAGAGATAGAGTTCTTAAGGATGAGACCAAGGAAAAGCAAAATCAAAGAGGAAAGAGAAAAAAGAAAAAAATTCTCAGACACTGTTTGATCTTAGACCAGTCCTGTCAAAGCCTCTAGTCTCTGGCAATTTCGCGAGTTGCTTCAAGGTGCATAGGTCACTATTTGGGGGCAAGGGTTTAGGTTTAGGTTTTTGATCTAGTATAGCTAGATCAAATATTGATTTCCCAAACTATGGAAACTTACTCTAAATCTCAAAATTGTAATTTCATTAGCACTATATGAAATGCACTGACTTTGTTTGCATACTTCTTGGTTTTATATTTTTTGTTTTTAATTCATGCAGACCTTCATTTCACCTTTTTTTATGTATCATTTTTTTGTTTCCCCCCTCAACTGACACGATTTTCTTTAAATGTCCACAATGCTAATGATAACTGCACATCTTGGTCAAGCGAGCATGAGGGGGAAAATATACCATCAAAATGTAGAGAGAAATATTTGAATGTAACATATGGTTAAGATGTCTTTGTTTTATTTTGTTTTGCTTTTTCACAACTTAATTTGTCTCTCCATCAGTTTATATGCCACTAAGAAACATTTTATTTACATTTCTTTTTGATCCATTAGAGTTTAAGGCATGCTCCTCGTTCCCTTTTTTCTAGACATGAAGGCTGATTTGTGCTATCATGGGTATAGCCAGACAGAAAATTGCAAAATTATCCATACTAAATAGATCCACAGTGAACAAAGGTGCGAGGTCAAGGCAGTCACTCAGGAATATATCATCTAGAAAACTGAAATGTTTCTGAAACTTCTAGAGTTCTAAAAGCCCTTCCAGAAGAAAAGTTTACAAGACAGCTAAATATAAATGTACTCAATTGTACCTCTTGCCACATAGTTAAATTTTCTGTCTCAAACATCCATTGCAATGCTCCTTAATGACACTCAATGAATTTCCATTCAAGATAAAATGCAGTCAATTTTGTCTGTTGATTTAAAAGTCAAAATTTTACTAACACAATGAACTGTCTACCTTCATTTCCTTAGCAATCAATCAATCTTCCCCAATCAATACGTCCACAGAAAAATCGTTCTTAAGGAAAAAGAATATAGTTTCTATTGTAAAAAGTTTCCTACACAAAAGAACTACAAACAAGACCTTAATTAATGGACATTTGGCAACAGCAATCTTCTTGCTCACAGTATTCTAGTTCATTGTTTAGCCAGACAACTTTGCAATGAAAACTACATGAGTTAGAGTGAAATATGTCCTTGTGACTGATTCAGCAGTTAGCTCTTATTAACATCATAAGCCATCTCCTCCCAAAAACAAGCATGAAATTGTATACACATTTCTGCATCACCTTTTCATATCCATGCTTCTGAATTTTTCCTTTCCTTTCTTTAAGCTGGAATGCAAGCAGCCTTAGACAACTTCACATCTTTAATCTGATCATGAAAATGAGAACAAAATTTCCCCATTAAGAGCTCATGGCCAATGCTTATTTGCTTTTGCCTGCAAAGAAGAGCAGGAAGTAGCAGGATTTTTCCTGGAGAAAAAGCAAACAAACAAACAACAACAACACATAGAAAGAACATTGTTAGTGTAGAAATACTTAGGGTAACTTCTGATTTTCTGTATTGCATGTTAACATCTCTGTATCTATCCAAATAGAATTTAGTGTAGTTAATTAGAATGCTAAGACAATGGAAACTTATATATAATGAAATGGCAGCTGAGAAACCACTAAAGAAACATGAGCAGACAGTTTACATCCCTATCAAAAAGCGATTTTCTACATACTTGAAAAGAATTAAGTCTGGGCTTACTTTATATCCTTTTTAAAAAATGTGTATTTTAGAAAATTTATGTATGCTTTACTTTCCCTTTAGGATACATTCTTTAATGATCCTTAGCATGGGATGGCAGATCATAAGTGAGGTTTCCTTGCTATTGCAGTATAGTGACTTAGGGAAGTAAAATGGTGCTCTTCCTTTCAATCATTCCTAGACAAACTTAAAGTTTATAATTACCATTGTTCAATAGATTTTGTGATCTGAGTACAAATGATCTATAATATTTAGACTCCAAATAATTATTCAAAATTCATTTTTCAATATCCACGCATGGTGCTGTCTTTGTAGCTTTCTGTGTGTCATTGTTACTTTTTCTCATTGCTGAAACAAAACACGCAACACCCAAAGTTGAATTAGGAAATATTTATTGTAGCTCACATTTTGTGAAGGTTTTGGTTCATAGTTCCCTGGCTCTAAGGCAGGTCAGCATGGCAGAAGGGCATAACAGAAGGGCATGACAGAAGAGAAACTTTTCATGACAGAGCATGGGAGACAAAAGGCAACAAGTACCAAGTGATGAGAAACAGATTCTTTCTGTCCCTTTATATTATGCTCAGGTTAACCACCGTTAGGACAGGCAGTAATCACATCCTTGAGAATTAAGGCTTAAGGTGCACCCTTAATCCTACCCAGAACTATGCCAAATGAATCAGTAGACTAATTTAGTAATCACACATCATTAATCTCAGCATTATACACTGTTGATCATGCCACCGCTGGAAAGCCCAACTTAGGACCATAATAGGCTTTGGAGAAACTTCTAGAAACAAGCTATGATATCAATCTAAAAAATATTACAAAATAAACTACTTAAATTCAAAACAAAAACAGATTTCCTTTTTCTATTAAGTTCTAAATGTTTTTCTAAATTGCATGGGAAATAATTTTATTGTGCAGCAGACTAAAGAACAAAAATACAACCTGGTTAGGGACTGCAGTGCATGTATTGAATAAATAATATTGTGTATGTTAAGAAGGTAGTGATAAAGTGAGATAAAGAGACAACAGGTACCCTTGGGAAAAAAAACAACCACCAACTATCATGGAGAAAATGAAACCCATAGTGTAGGATTCCTGGAATAGGTCAGCTTGTATCAAGCAAAAGAAAGCTATCAGACACAGGAATAGATGCTAGGAATGTTAACTGAGAAGTCCTATGTATATTAATGTCAACATATGGCTTTGAGTTACTTTTCTGACAATGCTGTAACAAAATATCTCAAATAATCACTTAAAAAACAATTACTTTTCTAAAAATTCCCTAGAATAAAAAGCTAAGCATGTTTGATTCAGTACTCTGTTTGGAGACACATTGGTATAGACACATTAATTGGAAATATATTGGTAGATTAATCAATTAATAAAAATTGGTAATACAAGATTTATTGGCCCTTAACTAGCATAAAAATTGGTAATACAAGATTTATTGGCCCTTAACTAGCATATCTCATCCCCTTTAATGAATGAGGATATGAAGTTTAAAATCACTAAGAAATTTTTAAGAGTTGAGGGACATTCAGTTGGCAGAATTTTTAGCATCCTGTTCCCAACTCCTTCAGTCCTTCCTCCAAATCTGCAGTCATATTGTATTACAGTACTTAAAAAAAGATTATCTCACAGTTAGACCAAACTCCACCATGTTCCCTGAGTGAGAAATTTACACTATTTGAACTGAGGATGACTACCGAACCAGGAAGAACAAACTTCTGGGAACTAGATTGTTCCTTGAAGCCATAAGAACTTTTGTGGAACTACTTGGAAGAATAATTCCTTGTATAAAAATCAACCAGATCCCAATTTGAATAAGCTAATTTACACTAATAGTTATGCAAATGCCCCAACAGTGCAAAATATAGTGCTTGACTTTGTTCCCTTCTTTTATAAAGTCTCAAAGTTTCTGAAAATTTGTGGAAGATAGATGTTGTATGGTTTTTGTCTCTCTTAATGTGACCATGATGTTTAAAGCTGATTTGATACCAAGAGAATTTGGTACCAGGAGTAGCTCCAGGGAAACAAAATTGTAAAGGTGAAAATTTTTGATGATTTTAGGTGTTCTTGCAACTGGTTCTCTAATTGGATGAGAACTAAAGATGCCATGGTTCCTCCTGTAATTACTGTGAAGAATACTAATAGCCTTTGGTGTGAACTATTTAAAATTATACACAGTGTAGGCTCATTTTGTTATTTCAATTCACCACTTGAGAGATGTAAGGAATTTAGTGACTCTATATGAATCTTTTCAATATTTTTGGCAAAGTAAGAAATATAATGATCCTAGATGGTTGATTTTAACACCTTGGGATAAATTAGTGAAGGAAAATAATGAGCTCGTAACATCCATTGGAAATCTGAGACGTTCTGGCTGTTTGGATTAATTAGTAAAGGAAAATAAGGAGTTCAAGGATGCAAAATTCCAGCTTCAGAAACACATAAAATTTAAAAGTTTCTAAGAGTGTCCTGAAAGAAAATCTCCTTTCTTTTAGCCAAAGGATTATCACATAAAGCCAAACACATAATTTGATTAACTGGAATACAACATAAGTTTAATTTTTAGGCTCAGAAGGTATATGAGGTAAAAGTCAGAACATTAATTGGAAAAGAATGTGACCCTCAAAATTAGAATGGAAATTTTCAGGAGGATCCCAATTAAGCTGAGGATAATGATCTCTTAGACTCTAATAAGACTATTTTGCCAGAGGAGGGGGTTTTCCTACATACAATGGTAGAATTGTCCCCACCCTTCCTTCCTGTGGTGTTGGGCCCTCCCCGTATACCTCAGGAAACTAATCCTGTGTAGAACAAGCACGATAATGCTGCCATTCCTCAGGAGCTGCCCTACCTACACTCTCTTACTTCTAGGCATATAATGAGGCTCAAATCCAAGAAGGCTCCTAAAGGTGACATACGTAGTGTGACTCATAAGAAGGTATGCTATTCTCTCAAGGAAATTTATGAGTTTTTCAATTCTTATAAGTTAGAGGCCTGATGACTAAGTGTGGGCATGAATTTTATATGTGCTAGATAATAGTGGCAAAATATACATTTGCATCAGGCTGAGTTTGTTGATATAGGCCCACTGAGCAGGGATTCTGAATTTAGTGTTGCATCTCATTGAGTAAAGTAAGGCATTAGTAGTTTATTCAGCTGGTTGGCAAAACTCTAGAACAAAGGAAGGCAGACTGTGATGAACCAGAGATGCTTCATAGTCTATGATTTACTATTAATGAGGGAATTCATCCATTTAGGGAAAGAATTTTGCTGGAGAACACTTGTAATGTCTAACCTGCCCAACTGCGATGATCCAGAAAATGTACCTTCACTAACATTTTGAGAAATAGATTCATGAGCAGTGCAGCAACATCACTGAAGAATACTATCATCACTCTTTCTGTATTCCAGAACTTACAGAGGGAACTGTGGTTACTTAACTTGGGAACATAAGGAGAATGGGTATGATTGGATCATGGAGTGGCAGAGGTCAAATAACATCACTTAATTGCTAAAAGCATGGTGCTTGCCATAATCAACAGCAGAAGCAGAACAATGATCAGAATGATTTGACACATGCAGATCTATGGCATTAGATAATCAGCCAATGTGTTCCAAAAAATGAAATAGACAGGAAACCTACAAAACATTTACTAGATTATTGGAAGGGAAAATTTTTGAAGGCAAATGAATAGAAATCTACTTCAAGTCACAATTATAGGGAATCATGACTCCTCAATGAGTGCCCAGATTTGAGAGTTTACAGATACAAAACCCCTTGTTTAAAGGAGAGGACAGGCCTCCATGAGAAAGGACCCTGGTGCACAACCAAAAATTTATATCATCAGTCTCTCCCCATCCTTCCCCAAAGAAACCTTAAGCCTTTCACTAGAAAACTGTACATTGTGGAAATAAATCCAACTAAAATTCAAGGTCTTTGACCTCAGTGAAGCATCTAGGAGTCCATTGGTATATAGCATGTAGAGATGTTCCTTCTAAGGTAAAACATAAGTTACATCTGGCTTCTGCTGCAACCCCAAAAGAGGGACAATGCTTAGTGGGACTATTTAAATTTTGGAGGCAATAAATTTTACACTTTGATGTCTTCTTCGAGGTCATTTATAAAATGACTTGGAAAGTTTTTAGTTTTGAGTAGTCCCAGAATAGGAAAAGACTCTACAGCAGTCCAGACTGCTGTGCAGTTTGCTCTGCCTTTAGGGTCATATGACCCAACAGATCCAATGATACTTGATATGTCAGTGGCAGGTACAAATATTTGGAGCCTCTGCCAGGCCCCAGAGGTGAGTTGCATCAGAAGTTTTTGGATCTTAGAGTAAGACTCTATCATCATCTGCAAACAACTACTCTTCATTTGAAAAACAGCTCTTGCCCTGCTACTAGGCCTTAGTGGAAACTGAACACTTGACCACATGAGACAACAGGATACCATACAACCTGACCCACTTATCATGTCCTGGATATTATCTGACCCACTAGTCTCAAGTTTGGATATCCACAGCAATAGTCCATAATTAAATGGAAATAGCATATACATGATCATGCCAGAATAGGTCCAGAAGGTACAATTAAGTTACGTGAATAAGTTGTCCCTATGTGTGTGGATCCTACTCCTGCTATGTGTCTTCTGTTTTGCAGAAATCACCTATTGCTTCATGAGGTGTACCATATGATCAACTATTAGAAGAAGATAAGGATATGTCCTGGTTTATGGATAGTTCTGCACATTATGCAGATACTGCCTACAAGTAGACAGCTTCAGCATTACAACCCCTTTCCAGGACATTCTTGAAGGACAGTGATGAAAGAAAAGTTTTACAGTGGGGAGTCCTCCTGGCAGGACATTTTGCTTAGAAGGAGAAATGGCCAGATGTGTGGCTGACTATATATTGATTCATAGGCTATAGTCAGTGGTTTAATAGAATTGTCAGGAATTTGAAAGGAACATCACTAGAAAACTCATGACAAAGTTATTTGAAGAAGAGATATGCAGATAGAATTCTCCATGTTGGCAAAAGGTGTACAAATATTTGTATCCCACATAAACATTCAGCAAAATGTGACCTTATCAGAAGAACAATTTAACAAGGAAGGGGATAAGAAGACTCATTCTTTAGATAATGGACAACCTCTTTCTTTAGCCATTTCTGTCACTGCACAGTGAACTCATGAATACTCTAGTGGCCATGGTGGCATGAATGGAGGTTATGCATGGGCTTGGAAACATGGACTTCCACTCACCAGGACTGATATGTCTACAGCTACAGCTGAACTTCCAATATTCCAGCAACAAATTTTACCACTGAGTAGCCACTATGGTAAAATTTCTCAAGATTATCAGCCTGCAACCTAGTGGCAGGTGGATTATATTGGACTGTTTCCATCATGGAAAAGACAGAATTTTGTCCTTTCAGGCCTAGACAGTTATTCTAGATATGAGTTTGTATTCCTTGCATGTAATGCTTCTGCAAAAACTACCAGCCATGGACTCAAAGAATGCTTTATCCACTGTCATGAAACTCCATATAACATTGCCTCTGATCAAGAAAATCATTCTATGACCAAATAAGTGAGACAATGGGCTTAACCTTATGGAATTTTCTCATCTTATGTCCATCACCATGAAGAAGTGGCTACAATGTTAGGAAGGTGTGATGATCTTTTGAAGATACAGTTACAGTGCCAGCTAGGTGACAATAACTTGTAAAACTGGGACAAGGTTCTTCAGAATGCTTTGTATATTCTGAATCAGTACCCATGGTATGGTATGGTGATCCCCTTGACAGGATTCATGCGTCCAGGAGTGAACAGGTGGAAATGGGAATACTACCACTCATTAGCAAAATTTTTGTTTCCTGTTCCCATAACTGTATGTCCTGCTGGCTTAGAAGTTTTAATTCCAGACGGAGAAAGCTTGTACCAAAAAGTACAATAATAGTACCATTAAATTGAATGACCTGGTCATTGTGATCTCGTCATGCCTCAGAGTGAACAAGATGGCTGGAGCTGTCAACACACACTATCAAGGGAAAGCATAATGACTGCTTCACAAAAGAGGAAACAAGGAATATACTTGGAGTGAAGGAGATTCTCTGGTGCATCTTCTACCATTACCATGGTCTGTTGTCATGAGAAACTACAACAACCCAAGCCAGAAAAAAATGAGAAATGGTTCAGAACTTTTAGGAAAAAGTTTTTTGTCACTCCACCTGGGAGAGAACCAAGATCTGCCATGGTGGCTGACAAAGGCCAAGGCAATATGGAATAGGTAGTAGAGGAAGATAGTTTTAAATACCACTTATGACTAAATATGGAAACAGGAATTGTAATTTTAAAAGTTCTCTCATAAAATAATTTTGATGTGATATAATATTGGTAGTTATTAGATTTTAAGCCCTCTTAAACTTGTGTTTATTAAGACATGTTTATTATTCTGTGCAATACGTTTAAATGGATATCATGAAAGTTCTTTTGAAGCATGTATATGTGCAGTTTTTAGACACATATTTGTAATAAGATTGTTTTTATATTCATTTTAATTTGGTGCACATTAGGTGTAAATAATGATCACATTCATCATAGGGAGTATGTACCTGTATATGACATATCCTTGTTCCTTTTTTTCACTATTGCTTCCCCTTCCTTAAACCACTCTTCCCTTCCTTATTTACAAATATTTGTTTCCATTTTATCCTTTTTTATAGTTTAGTTTTCTTTTCCCTTCCTTACTTTCCCCACTCCATTCTTCTTTCCCATTTCTTTTGAAGAATTTCTTCCTATTTCACAATACCCATTATATACTTTGGTCCTTATTTACCCTATTAGCTACACCAGGGAAACAAAGCAATGCTTACATGTGTGTCCAATTTATTTGAATTAGGTTTATGGTTTCTCTGCACATCCATTTACTTGGAAAGTCACAAGTATATCCATTACATTAAAAAAATCTTTTTTCTCAGTTCCTCAGTTGATAGGCATTTGGGTTGTTTCCAAGATTTAGTTATTACAAACTGTGTTGCTGTAAACATGGTTTTGCATGTTTCACTGTGTTATGATGTTATAATTGTTTCAGGAAAATACCCACAAGGGGAATACCTGGGTCAAATGGGACCTTAGATTCGTGAGGAATTGCCACACTGATTTCCACAGTGGTTCTACTGGTCTACACTCCTGCCAACAGTGCATAAAGGTTCCTTTTTCTTCACAGCCCACCAGTGTTTCTTACCAGTTGATTTCTTGATAGTTGCCATTCTTTCTGGAGTGAGATTAGTCTCAGTGTTGTTTTAATTTGCATCTCATGAATAAGTGATTTTGAACATTTTTTCATATATGTATCTTCCATTTGTGTTTCTCTGGGAAGTGCGTAGTCATCTCAGATGCTTGTTTTTTTATTGAATCTTTAAATTTGGGAGGTCTAATTTTATGCAATGCTTTATATATTCTATATATTCGTCCTTTGAGGGACAACTGGCTAAAATTTTTCCCACTTTGTGAGTTGTCTTTTCAGTCTATTGGTAATTTCATTTGCTGTGCAAAACTTTTTAAAATGTTGAGACCCCAGTCATTCATTCTTTGTAGTATTCCTCATACAATTGTTTTCTGGTTTTTTTCATGAAATTTTTGCCTATTTTCTCTTCCAGTAGATTTAGTGTTTCTGTTTTAAAAATCAGATCTTTGAACTATTTCAATTTTAGTCTAGTGCATTGTAAGGACATAATTCTAATTTTAGTCTTCTGAGTGTGAAAAACCAGTTTTGCAGCACCTTTTATAAGAGATTTTCTTCCAGTGATCATGTTTTGTCCCTTTGTCAAAGATAAGGTGGTTGTATTTAGAGTTGTTTCTTCATCTTCTACTCTGTTTCCCTGATCCTCAAATCTGTGGGGTTTTTGTTTGTTTTTTTTGTTTTGTTTTGTTTTGTTATGTTTTGTTTTGTCAGTACCACAGTTACTTTTCAGAGTAGCTCTATAGTTTAATTTTAAGTCAGGGATTATGATGCCCCCTACCTTGCCTGTCTTTCCTAGGCTTATTTTTGTTATTCTAGGTCTCTTCTGGTTCCAAATGAATTTAAAGAATGTTTTGTCTAGCTCTGTGAGATATGCTACTAGTATTTTGACTGGAATTGCTTTAATTCTGTACAACAATTTTGGGATTATGGCCATTTTTACTATATTGATTCTTCCTACGCATGAGCAAAGAATATCTTTACATTTTTTTTCATTTTCTCTTTAAGATTACTATAATTTTCAATGCATAGATCTTTTACTTCCTTTGTTTGATTAATTCATAAGTATTTTATTATTTGATGCTATTTTTTATTATAAAAAAGCAAAACAAAAAAGGTAGAAATAATATATAATTTCACAACAAATTAACCTTAAGAATTTACTAGTTGATACATTACATATTGTCATCTTAGAAATAGTTGTTCAAAAATTAAAGCATACAGAACAGTTTGCAGTCTCATTGTTTGATTGTCCAGTTTTTATGTTTTAATTTTGATGCTATTTTTGAAAGGTATTGTTTCCATAATTTCTCTCTGAGTGTTTACTGTTTATGTATGGGAATGCTATTGATTTTTGAGTGCTAAGTATTCAGCTGTGCTATTCAATTCAGTCATTAAATCTGAAACTATTTTAGTGGAGATTTTGTGTCTTCCATATAGAGTATCATGTCATCTGCAAATAATGGTAATATAACTTCTTTCTTTCCCACCCTTATTCCTTTTATTTTTCTAAACTAATTGCTGTGGCAGTGGTGATAGTGGGTATCCTTGTCTTTTTGCTGATTTTAAGTAAAATTTTTGGCATTTGAAATTTAGAATGCTGTTGGCTGTTAATTTATCATAAATGGCTTTTATGAGATTGAGATAAAGGCCATCTATTCCAATTTTCTGTAGAGTTTTTATCATGAATGGGTGTTGAATTTTATTGCATACTTTTCCACTGTCTATTGAGATAATCACGTCAATTTTTCTTTAGCTCTTTTGATATGGTGAATTACATTTTGATATGCATATGTTGAATTATCCCTGCATCCATGGGATGAATCCTTGTTAGTCATGGTGAATAATCTTGATGATTTGCTGCATTCTTTTTACCAGTATCTTACTGAAGTTTTTGCATTTAGCTTTATTAGGCAGAATGGCTTATTTTTCCTCTTTCTTGGTTAAGTTCTTCTCTGGTTTTGGTATCATGGTAGTACTTACTTGAAGAATGACTTTGGATGTATTGCTTCTCATTAAGTTTCTTTAAAGTGTTTCATCAGTAGTAGCATTAGATCTTTTTGAAATTTCTTGCAAAATTCAGCAGTGACTCCATCATGATTTGCACTTTTCTTTGTTGGTAAATTTAATTACATTTTCAATTTCATTGGCTGACCTTCAGGTATTTAGAATTTTCATATCTTCTTGATTCAGATTTGGCAATTTATATTTATCTAGGAATCTGTCTATTTATTCTGAGTTTTCCATATAATTAAAGTACAGTTCCTCGAAGTAGATATTGATGATCTTCCAGATTTCCACAAGATCAATTGTTATTTCACTGTTTTTAATCCAAATTGCATGAAATTGAATCTTTTCTTTCTTCTTTTTGATAAGGTAAGCTAAGGGTTGTCAGCTTTATTTAATCTTTAGAAAAACCAGCTCTTCAAATCATTGACTCTTGTATTGTCTAGATTGCATTAATTTCTGCTCTTGTGTTTATAATTTCTCCCCTAATATGAGCTTTTTATTTGATTTGTTCTTTTTCTAGAAGTTCAGGTTTAGCATAAGGTTGTTTAATTGAGTTTGTTATGTTTTCCCAATGTGAGAATTCAATCTTTTCAATTTCCCTTTTAGAATTCCTTTCATTGCATGAAATAAATTCTGTTATGTTGTATCAGTATTATCATTCTACTGTGGACACTTTTTAATTTCTTCTTTAATTTCATCTGTGACCCATTGTTTGTTCAGGAAGATGTTACTTAATTTCCAGTTAGTTATGTATATTTTGTCATTTCTTTTGATGTTGATTTCCAATTTCATTGAAATATGGTCAGATAATATGCATGGGATAATTTAAATTCATTTTTGTCTACTTAGGAATGTTTATTGGGCTAGCAGGTAGTCTATTTTGGAGAACATCCCACGTGCAACAGAGGACAATGTGTATTCTGATGTTGCAAGGTGGTACACTCTGTAGACATCTACTAAGTACATTTGTTCACAGGTTTGGTTTAGTTCTGATATTTCTTTGATGATCTTTTGTCCAGTTGATCTGTCACTTTGTGTCAGTAGGATATTGAGATTCCGCAATACAATAATATATGGGCTTATTTGATTTTTCATGTCTGTTAATATTTGTTTTATGTTGTTTTAAGCTCCAGTATTTGGTACATACATATTTATAATTATTATAAATTTTTCTCATAGTTTTTCTTTAACAAGTATGTAATGGCTTTTTTTTTTGTCTCTTTTGATGAGTTTTGGCTTAAAGTACACTTTGCAATGAGAATAGCTTCTGTTTATTTCTAGGTTCCTGTTCCATGGTGTATTTCTCTCTATTCCTTGAAAGTATGAATTTCTTCTTGAGTTAAATATTTTCTTTCTTGAGTGCAGCATATTGTTGAATTTTGTTTATTGATCCATTCTTCCAGTCTGTTTCTTTTGATTAGAGAAACAAGACAATTTATCTTGATGGTCATTACTGATATGTAGAAACTTGTCCTTGTGTCATTATTTTCCTGTTGTTGATTCCATTTCCTTGCCTGGTAACTTCTTTCTATTGCTATTCTTGTGATTGTGATCTTCTTTATCTCTTTCTGGAATGTCCTTCAGAGCATTTTGCTTAGTTCGCTGATCATGAATGTCTTCAGTTGTTCTTCATCATGAAAGTATTTTATTTCTCCAATAATTCTTCAGGGTACATCAATCTGTATTGGAGCTTTTTTTAGAGCTTCAAATACTTCACTGCAAGTTCTTCTTGATTTGATACTTTGTGTAGAGAAGTCTACTGTGACTCAAATGAGCTTTCATTACAGGTAATTTGTTTCTTTTCTCAGCATTAATATTTTTTGTGCTGAATTTATGGAATCTTGATTATTATATACCTTGCTATAGACTTATTTTGCTCATGGTTATTTGGATTTATATATGCCTCAGTTATTTGTACATCAAATTCTTTTTTTAAAATTTTAAAGGTAATAAAAGAAAACAACAAAGCAGATCAGAACAAAACAATGCAATCAACACAGGATTTCAAAACTAGACAACAGAAAATCAATAGTGGTTACCAGAATGCCTCTTGTTTTCCTTGGAATAGTTGTCCATATCTTCATTCACAATCAATTCAAACAAGACAAAATGGTATAAAACTTTTTAAAACAAAATAATAAAAGTATTACAGGCCTTCAAAACCAGACAATAGGAAAAACAAAACTGGCTACCATAATGTCACCTTTTCTATTCAAATTAGCTATCCATAGCTTCACACATTAAAATTAAACAATACTAAACAAACTAAAACCAATCAAAATAGAGAATACAGGACATCATAACAAAATGATAGGAAATCATCAATGGCTACTGTAATCTCTCATTTTCTTCCAAGCAGCTGTTCATACTATCACACATAATAAAATCCATTCTTGTAAACTCTTTAGGATAAATTCTAGGCATGTATAACCCTATACATGTACATCTATCCTTTCTGTATTACAGGGAAAAACAAAACAAAACAAATTCGAAAAAAAACAAGAAGCAAAAGAGATAAATAACAATAACAAAGAGCCCAAAAAATGACAATTTAGTCTTTCAAAACAAGGTGGTAGGAACATAAACGAGGTTGTTATTTTGCATCATTATCTTCAGAAGTGTTACTCTGATTACCAGATGTAAACATGTAAAATTGATCTAATCCTATGAATGTTAACTATTTTGTTCCAAGATCTAATATAATTAGTTGCACAATCATCTTGGCTACATTAAATTTGTATATAAAAATTCATGTCTTCTTCCTTTTACTTTCTTTGTTTTCTCCTTTACCCTGAGTTATTTTTACCCTTTGAGCAGTTTCTTACCTTTTCACAATACTCTTTCAAGATTTTATGTCTTATTTGCCCTTGTAGTTTCTTACACTAAAGAGACAATATGGTATTTACACATGTGACTTTGATTTATTGCACATGACTATGCTCTCAAGTTTCATCCATTTACTTATAAATATCTCAATGTGATCCTTCTTTATAGCTAAGTAGTATTCCATTGTATAAAAATAACACATCTTTTTTTTTTATCCATTCTTCTGTTGATTGGCATTTAGGTTTTTTCCAAGATTTGGATATTACAAATTGTACTGCTATAAACATGGGTACACATACATCACTGTGGTATGATGCTTTCAGTTTTACTGGGAATATGCCCAGAAGTGGAATGGCTGTGTCAAATGGGTCCTCCAATCCTTTCTTTTAGAGGAACATCCGGACTGACCTCCTCAGTGGTTGCACCAATCTCCACTCCCACAAAAGTGCAGAAATGTTCTCTTTCCCTCGCAGCATTTTCAGCAATTGTTAATGGTGGTTTTCTTGATCCTGGCCATTTTTTCTGGAGTCAGATGGAATCTGTGTGATTATAATTTGTATTTCTCTACTGATAGACAATGCTGAACGATTTTGCATGTATTTAATTGCCATTTTTATTTCTTCACCTGAGAACTGTGTATTCATCTCAGATGCCTATTTCTGGATTGGTCTCTGAATTTTGGGTGTCTGAATTTTTTAATTTATTTATATGTTCTAGATAGAAGTCCTTTGTCTGAAGGATAGTTGACTAAGACTTTTTCACAATTTGTGAATTTTCTTTTCATTCCGCTGGAGAGTTCTTTTGACATGCAAAAACTTTTCAATGAGATGAAATCCCAGTTATCATTTCTGGGGAATATTTCACATGCAGTTTGATTTTTTTTTCATGAATTTTTTGCCTACCCCTATGTCTTCAAGACTTCTATCTACTTTATCTTCCAGCAGACTCAATGTTTCTGTTTTAATATTTAGATCTTTGATCCATTCTGATTTTATTTTAGTACATGGTGATAGGCATGGGTTTAGTTTTAGGTTTCAGCATATGGAAAGTCAATTTTCTCAGCACCACTTATTAAAGAGGCTATGTTTCTTCCAGGTAATATGTTTGGATCCTTTGTCAAAGATAAGGTGGCTGAATATGTTTGTATTTGTGGTTATGTTTTCAAATCTATTTCATTGATTTTTTAGGTATGTTTCTATTCCAGTATCATTATAATTTTATCATGGTAGCTTTGTAATATCATTTCAAGTCAGGAATTGAGATGCCTCCTGCCTTGACCTTGTTGCCCAGAATTACCTTTGCTATTCTAGGTCTCTTCTGGTTCCAGATGAATTTTAGAGATAAATTCACTAGATCAGTGAGGTATGATAATAACATTTTGACTGGAATTGCAATAAATCTTGTAAAAATTTTGGGAGAATGCTCATTTTCACAATGTTTTTCTCCCTCAATGAACAAGGAGTATTTTTCCATTTTCTGAGATGCTCTTCAATTACTTTTTTTCAGAGTATTGTAATTTCCACTGAATAGATCTTTTGCTTCCTTTGTTAGGTTGATTCCTATTTCATTTTTTTGGATGCTATTGTGAAGGGTGTGGCTTCTTTTTTTCTCTGTCAGGAGTTTGTTCTTTTTGTACAGGAATGCCACTGATTTTTGAGTGCTCACTTTGTATCCAGCTACATTACTGAATTTGGTTATTATACTTAGAAGTGTTTCAATGGAGTTTTGTGGGTCTTCCATATAGAGTATCATGTCATCTGCAAATAATGATAGTTTAACATCTTCTTTTCCTATCCTTATTCTTCTCATTTCTCTCTCTTACCTAATTGCTCTGGCTAGTATTTCTGGCACTCTATTGAATAGGGTGGTGATAATGGACATCCTTGTCTTGTTCTTGATTTTTAGAGTGAAAGATTGCAGTTTCTGACCATTTAATATGATACTGGTTGTTGGTTTGTCATAGATGACAATTATCTGATAGAAGCAAAGACCATCTATTCTGATTTTCTGTAGGATTCTTATTACAAATAAGTATTGGACCTTATCAAATGTTTTTTCTGAATGTTTTGAAACAATCATTAGATTGTCTTTGGTTCTATTGATATGATGTACTCGTATTGATTTGTGTATGTTGACCCATCCCTGCATTCTTGGGATGAATACCACTTGGTCATGGTGTATAATCTTCTTGATGAATTGTTGGATTCTGTTTACCATTACTTTATTGAATATTTTTGCATCTATGTTCATTAGGGAGATAGACCTGTATTTCTCTTTTTTGGTTGGGTCTTTCTCTGGTTTTGGTTTTAGAGTAATTCTTTCTTCCAGGAATGAGTTAGGGAGAATTGTTATCCATTCAATTTCATTGAGGAGTTTGAGGAGTGTTAGAATTAAGTCTTCCTTGAATTTCTTGTAGAATTTCAAAGTGGATGCATCAGAACCTGGGCTTTTCTTTATTGGTAAGATTTTAATTGTATCTTCAATTTCATTAATTGAAATTGGGTCATTCAGTAGTTTTACGTCTTGTTGATCCAGCTTTGGTAATTCATATGCTTCTAGAAATCTGTCCATTTCTTCTGTGTTATCAAACCTCTGAGAATAAAATTTTCCACAGGGTCTTTAGATATCTCACCTTTTTCATTCCTTACTGTATGAATTTGAGTTTTTTCTTTCCTTTTTAAAATAAGGTTGGCCAGGGAATTATCAATTTTATTTATTCTTTCATAGAACCAACTCTTTGTTTCATTACTTCTTTTATTGTTTACTTGGTCTCTATTGCTTTACTTTTTTAATTTTTTTAATTTAAAGAGGGTAAAATTAAACACAACAAAGCACAACAAAACAAAACACAAAAAATCAATATAAGAGACATAAATTTCAAACCAAGACCATCAGAGATCTTCACTATCTATCATATTGTCTGTTGTTTTCTTCCAAATAGCTGTCCATATCTTCACATACAGAGAATTCACATGAAGTAACGTAATATAGAACTGATCTGAACAGGATGAGGAAGGCGTTTTAGGTCTTCAAGACCAGATAATAGGGAAGTCAACAATGGCTGTTGTAGTGTCTCTCATTCTCTTATAGCTGTCTGTATCTTAATGTATATTGAAATGTATGTAGGCTAAAATAACTCAAGACAAAGAAAAATAGTATTACTGGATTTCACATCATGACACTACAGAATCAGCACTGGGTACTTTAGTGTCTCTTTTTCTTCAAAGTAGTTCATTTCATCATGCATTATATAATCAGTTCTCATTAACTGTTTATAGGTTCTACACATGCAAGAGTCTCTACATGTATTTCTATCCTTTCTGTATTAGAGGGAAAAACAAAACATAGCAAGACAAAACAAAACAAATTCCTATAAAAACATGAAATGTAAAAGTCATATAAATTCAGAGTACAAGGTAATCTGCAATGATTACTGTGTTGTCTCTTGTTATCTTCAATAGAATTGTCCATATCATCAGGCATAATTGAATATAGCAGTATAATTGAATATAGCAGCACATAACAATATTAATAAAAACAAAACATTATAGATAGTGTAAAACTTAAAAAGCAGGTAATCAAACCAGAGTGGGTATCCTTGTGAATCTTGTCATCTTCAGCATAGTTCCTATACTCTCAGACTTGATACTATCCATCATAACAGCTTTGAAAAAAATCTGTCAATACAAAACAGAAATCTAACAAACCAGATTCAATTAAGATCAGTCATGGTAAAACAGTGAAAGTTATACAGGGCTTCAGATTACATTAATAAGAAATTAAGGATGATTACCATACTATATGCTTTTATTTTTGAGATAGCTGTCTTTGCCCTCAAATCTAGTACAAGTAGACAAACTTGAACAGAATATACTCCATCTAAATAGAGTGGTTTGAGTAATGTGGATTTTAAATCCTGATACACTATTAACAGTATCCTCTGCCTTCTTTTTTTAGACTAATCCTCACTTTTCACTCCCACAGGGTGCTAAGCATTTTGGGTCCCACCAACTCCCTCAGTTTTCAGATGGGGGGGCAACCTGCTATTTACCTAAGTGGTTCCAAACTTTCTCATTCCTGGACTTGATCTCAAGTTGTATTCCTTTACCTACAAAAGCCTCAAGGTTTTACTCCATTATAGCTGAATAGTTCTCTATTGCACATAAGTATCCTGTCTTTCCAACCTATTTGCAGGTGCTGGTCAATTTGCCCATATTTCTCTCTGGTTCCCTGTCACATAGAACATTGTTTTCTCATATTTGATTTTTGGTCCATAAACCCTCTTTCAGGTTGGTTATATTTCCTATACAGAGCATCCCGGTGTACCCGATATCCTAATCTACTCTGCCTGTCTTTCTTTCTTTCTTTCTTTCTTTCTTTCTTTCTTTCTTTCTTTCTTTCTTTCTTTGTGTGTGTCATGGTCATCTATGTTAGAGCTTATAGCCAACCTTTTCTGTCTCATTTGTGCTATACTATTTTTCTGCCAATCGCTGTCTACTTTTCTCCTTCATTCTACTGCCTGCCTGTTCATTGAGGCCTCTCTGCCACTGTTCCTGAAATCCTAGTATTTTTTTCTCTCTTTCTAGAATGTCCTTCATTATTCTCTGTAGGGTTGGATTATGGTCACAAATTCCCCCAGTTCCTCTTTGTCATGGAAGCATCTTGTTTCTACATTAATTTCTAGTGACAGTTTTGCAGGGTATATCAATCTGGGCTAGAGGTTATTTTCTTTCAGGACTTGGAATACTTCACTCCAAACTATTCTTGATTTGATGGTCTGTGTCAACAAGACTGTCATGATTTTGATTGGTTTTCCTTTATAGGTAATCTGTTTCTTTTCTCTGATGGCTTTTAATATTTTTTTCTTATATTGAATTTCTGTATCTTGATTATTATATGTCCAGGTGTAGCTCTGTTTTGACTGTAGGTTACTGGAGTTCTGTATGCCTTATACATCTGAATATCATTTTCATTTCCTATGCTTGGGAAGTTTTCCTTAATTATTTCTGTGAATAGGCTTTGTATTTCCTTTGTTTCTACTCCTGCTTCTTCACTCACATTTCTTATTCTTAAATTATTGATTCTCTTGTCATCTTCTAGCCTTTGTAGTTTTACTGCCTGATTTCTTGTTATTTTCAAAGCATCTTTCCTTTCATGATCACACATAGCAAACCTGTCTTCAAATTTTGATAGTCTGTCCTTAGTTTCTTTCAAGTAGTTTTTCTAAGCTTTCTGTGGAACTTTTAACTTCCTGGTAATCTCTTTGAATCTACTTCATGTATTCTAGGTTTTCTTTATATTCTTTATCAAACATTTCTCTCCTTTTTTGTGTTCCTCCCTTCATCTGTCTGTGTCTTTTTGAGAGGTGCTTAGCATTCCTTTTATTAATCTACTTATATCTTGCTTTACTTGATTTAATACTTCAGTTTTGAGCTTGTCTACAAAGTCCCAAAGATATTTCTTTATGTCTGTTGATGCCATGTGTGATGTTGTGTGTTTGCTGCCCTCAGTCTCTTTTGTATTTATCTCTCCTGGATCAATGTTCTCAGGGTTTGGGGCTTGGGTCTTTTGCTTGTTTCTCTCTCTTGTCATGTTTTTGGTTTCTTCCATACAGGTGCATAGTGGAGGTCCCAGCCCCTTTCCTTGTTGGTTATGGTTCTTCTGAGGTGTGCTGGCTAAGGATTTCTGCCCTCTCCAGTTTGCTCTTTGTCACTGAAGTGCAAGCAGGGGTGGCATATGCTGGCCCCACCCCTCTGAGTCAGTCATCCTTTGGGGGCCTTCACCATGTTAGTGTGAAGCCCTATGTGTAGGGAATCAGTTTGGGATGACTTATTGGGTGCTGGCCAGGGGTGTGACCCAAGCCAAGCAGATCCCACCAATCTGCTCTGGGAAGGGAGAAACCAACTTAAGTCTCTGCTGTTGCTAGTTCAGGCCTATCCTGCCAGATTCCAACATGTTGTCCTGTTGCTCGCCCTTTTCCCATGGGGGGGTCCTGTTCCCAGTACTCACTGCTGGTTAATGCATGTCCCTCGCTGGCTGTATTCTCCATTGGGCTTGCCAGCCTCCATCTTCAATGCACCCAGCTAGTGTCAGCAGTGCAATTTTGGGTGGCTCCAGCAGGTCACAGCTGTGCCAGTTTGCGCTGCTCCAGCCAGTCATGGTGGCAAAAATTCAGGCAGCTCTGGCGAGAGCTCTGTAACCACTAATCTTACCTTCTCCAATGGTAGCCCTGGGACGGCATGTTTGACCAGCTCTTTGGCCTTTAGTTTCTTCCTGGGTCAAGAGGCTCCATCTCCCTCTGCCAGGACCTCTCCAGGATGTTTTATTCTGGCATGAGCTGTCTCTCTCAGGGAGGATCTGTATCCTGCTGCTTATCGATCTTCCATCTTTTCCAAGTCCCTGCTATTGCTTTAATTTCTGCTCTGACTTCATAATGTCTTTCCTTCTTTTGGCTTTGAGCTTGACTTGCTCTTCTTTCTCTAGATATTTGAGGTGTAGCATCAAGTTGTTTGTGTTTGTTCCGTTTTCCTGATATGGGAATTCACCACAACAAACTTTCCTCTGAGGGCTGCTTTCTTTGCATCCTACATGTTCTGTAAGTTGTATTTGTATTTCCATTTGTTTGTACATATTGTTTAACCTCTTTTTTAATTCCCTTGATGACTCATTGATTGTGCAGTAGTGTACAATTTAATTTCTATGTGTTAATGGAGTTGTTGAAGTTTCTTTTGTAATTGATTTCTAGTTACATGGCCCTATGATCAGATAATGTTTTGTGGATAATTTTGATTGTTTTGCCCTTACTTAAGTGTGTTTTTTATGGGCTAGTATGTGATCTATTTTAGAGACTTGTGCAACTGAGAATAATGTATATTCTGATTTGGTTGTGAGGAACACTCTGTACATATCTACTAAGTTCATTTGTTCACAGATTTGATACAGTTTTGTTATTTCTTTGTTGATTTTCTGTTTAGTTAATCTGTCTCTTTGTCTCAGTGGGGTGCTAAAGTCTCCCATTATAATTGTGTTATTGCTTATTTGATTTTTCATTTCTATTAGTATCTGTTTTTTATAGCAGGGTTCTCCCATATTTGGTGCATATACATTTAACATTGCTATCTCTTTGTGTTGTAGTTTTCCATTAACTTGTATGTAGTGACCATATTTGTCTCTTGATCATTCTTTGTTTAAAGTCCTCATTGTCTGAAAACAGACTAGCTACCTGTGCTTTGTTGGTATTTCCTGTTGCACGAAATATTGTTTTCAGTCTATGAATTTCCTTTTGGTTTAGATGGGTTGCTTGCACACAGAATATGGTTGTGTGTTTTTTCTTGATCCATTGTGCCAGTCTCTTTCTGTCAGTTAGTGAATTGATGCCGTTTACATTAATGGTTATAAGTGATTTGTATTGGCTCATTTTTGTCATGTTATCTTTCTGCTTTTGATTCTTTACCTTTCCTCTCTGTTTAACTGTTTGCCTTTCTTAGTTTTTTTGTTTGTTTGTTTCTCTTGGTGTTCTTGAAATTGTAGTTATGTTCATGTCTATCTAGTATATCTTTTGGTATTCGTTGAAGGTTTCATTTGGTGATTATATTTTTTTTAGCTATTTTTGTTGTGGAAGTATATTATGTCTCCATCTGTTCTAAAGGACAGTTTAGCAGGGTATATCAATCTGGATTGGAAGTCATTATCCTTTAGGATTTGAAATACTTTGCTCTGTGCTTTTCTTGACTTCATTGTTTGTGAAGAGATGTCTGTTGTGTTTCTGATGGGCTTTCCTTTGTAGGTGATCTGTCTCTTCTCTCTAGCAGTCTTTAATATTCTGTTCTTATGTTGAGTTTCTGGGATGTTGATTATTTTATATATCTGGATGTAGATTTATTTTGATTATGGCTAATTAAAATTCTATGTTTCACTTATCTGAATGTCATTTCATTTCCCATGTTTGGGAAATTGTCAACTATTATTTCTGTAAATAGTGCTTTGATATAATTTATGTTGTCACCTTTTTGTTTAAACTTATCAATCTTATATTGTTTTCCTTTGAATCAACTAGCAACTGTTGAATTGTTATTTCCTGATTTCTTGTTATTTTTAAAAGATCTTTCCTTTCTTGTTCATTAGCTTCAATCATATCTTTGAGTTATGAAGGTCTGTCTACACTTTTATTGAAGCAGTTTTGCCATCTTTTGATGGAATTTTTCATTTTTCTGGGTATCTCTTTGAATCTGCTTCATGTATTCCATTTGTTTTCTTATATTGTTCATTCAAGATTTCCATCTTTTTGAAGCACTCCTCAATTTTTTACCTATGTCATCTTTTGATGTGTTCAGGATTTCTTTTATTACATTTATCCTTTCTTCTTTTAACTGGGAGATTATTTCTGATCTGCATTTCTTTATAGCTTCCAGGGTTGTTTCCTTACTTCTACTGCTCTCATTTCAGATTTTTCAGGTGTATGGCTTACATTTTCTTCCATGTGTATGTCTCCTAGGTGTTTTTGGCATTGGATGAAAGTCTGAGATTGCATTTTGCTCTTTGTTTTATCATTTTCCTGTATTCCCTTAGAAAAGTTGAGTGCATGGGGTCAGTTTCTTCCTTAGTTGAGGATACTTGTCAGTACTGCAAGGAGTTTCCCCAATTGAGTGGAGTTGTTAGTCAGGCCTTTCCAGGTCCCTAGTGGCATTTGAAAGCTCCTCAAATATGGAGAGTATTCTTGCAAGGCCTTCAGCATACCCCACATGGTATTGTGTAGTTTCCCAGCTGCTTGAGGTCCCTGGGTGGTGTACTAAGGCTGAACAGCTAGAGTATGGTATTCAGGCCTTCAGCTCATGCCACATGGTGCAGCAAAGCTCTACAGCTGCTTAGGGTCACTGGATGTGGCCTTACCAGGTTCCAAGTGAGGTGTGGAGGTTGCACAACTGAATGGGGTTTGCTGTGCAGGCCTTCAACTTATGCCACTGAGTGCAGGTGGTTCCCTGGCCACTTGTGGTCACTGGCCAGGGCCCAGTCATGTCCTGAGGTACCTACTCCAATGTCCACGGCTGACTGAGGAGTTCTGAGCAATTTTCTGAGGTTGCACAGCTGGATAGGTTTTGCTGTGCAGGCTTTTGGCTTGTACATTTTATGTCAAATTCTTTATGCAAAAAAATCATTCTTTATTCATGTTTGTAGAATTTTCTGCCATTCCTTCTGTGAAAATAGTTTATGAGATTTGCACTATCTGTTGCTTCCCATTGACTTCAGTGGCACTCATATTGTACATCTTGCTTCTTGAGTTGTTGAATTGATTTTTCATATCTCCTGCTATTTTTAAGACATCTTTCTTTTCTTGGTTGCTAATAGCAAACTGATGTTCTAAATTTAATATTGTAACTTCCATTTAGTTTAACCTGTTGTGTATATTTTCAATGCAATTTTTAATCTCTTGGATATCTGTTTGGATGTGTTTCATGGCTTCCATTTCTTTCCTATGTTGTGCTTTCATGGTTGCTATCATTTTCCTAAGCTACTCTATTTTTGAGATGGGGGAAGGAGAAAAGAAATAAGGAAAAAAATTATATGTCTTTATATATATTCATGTATTCTGCATATATAAGTATATGAATATATATTCTTACATATATATTCTTATAAATATGTATGCATATATACAAGATAGATAACTATACTAATATCTGTTAGTTCTTTAAAAAGAAGAGTTTGTGCTTTCATTGTTTGATTATTTAATCTTTTTCATGCCTATGTGTTGTAATCTGAACAACTATACATAACATATTAACCAGTGTTAATCACCTATTATTTTGTTTTAAATTTCTGTTTCATTGTTTATATTTATTTTTCATTCTGTGTTTACTTTGATTAGTTGGTCATGTATTTTGCTTTGATCATCATTTTTTTACCTGAGAGATTATTTTTCTATATCTATATCCATTTGTTTATTCATTTCTTCTGCTATCTTTTCAAAAAGTCCCATTGTTTAGATTTTGTTTTCTGTTATTTCACTGTGCTCTAGGCCACACTGGGTGGGCTAGAAATCTAGAGCTGCAATTTACTTCTACATCTTTTCACTGTTTCTTTTTTTATTTATTTTCTATGTTGTTGCTTATATGTATCTTATGGTTGATAACTTTATCACTAGTATTGAGGCTTCCCTAAGGAAAATCTATTGCTCAGAGATATCTCTGTGCCTATTCTAAGAATTGGCAATTTATTATGGATGAGAGGTTACTATTTATTTGGCTCTGCACTTTGGCATTTCATACTGGATTATGGTGGTGATTATTATCCCAGGCAATAACAGTGTTCTCAGATAAGGGAAAAAAATGGTTACATTGTCTGGGGATTTACCTTAGAGGCATAAGCTCCTGCCTGACAAGCATAAGATCATGACTTTGATCCTCAGTATCAAAAAAAAAAAAAAAACTGGTTACAACATCTGTGATATCCTGGCTAAAGTAGTACAATTAACAATAGCAATAGCATCAAGCACAGCATAGCAACTGACCAGCTGTGGTAACTATTAATTTGATACCTTTAACCATAATAGCAAGCTCTACAGTCATATAACAAAATTCAACATATACCAGGAAATTTTATGCAGTGAGTTTCCCATTGGTAGATTGATTTTACCTCCTGGATTGCAGGGCCCTTCTGGAAATAGTGTCCCACCACTTATGGGCCACAACTACCAGCACCACTGCTGCTGCTGGGCCACTGGGGCCACTCCCCTACTCCATATTTTTACAAAATAACTGAATATTCAATTCCAATTTGAAGTGGTTTACTGCTTTTAAAAGGTTTTTAATTTATTTAAAATAGAACAAAAACGTAGTACCCAAGTACAATAAATGGATACACTCTGTGTTCAGTTTGGATTTTTTCAATTTTCTTCCAGTGTCAGCCTGAGCTACAACCATTAAGTGAGTTATTGTAAACAGGTAATTTAGTCCCCATATTATGACTTTAATTTTGAGAATGCTTTGAATATTTGTTTGTGGTATAGTAGTGAGTGCAATAAGAATTGTACATACGTAAGTTTTATATTAATATAAATCTGAACAGATCAAGACATGTTAATTATTCACATATCTGTTGTTGGTTATGATTTAAGGAAATATGTCTGGTTATCAAGTTGATATAGGGTTGTTTGTGGTGGTTAATTGATTAATTGCCAACTTGAATGGGTAAAATCCATAGGAATTAGCATGATTCTGGGTGTGGAAAACCTACTGTAAGGAAGATTATTATTGGAACAGTATAAACGGAGAATGGGAAAAAAACAATTTCAGCTGATTGTCTTTGGACAAACTTCAGTGAGAATGCCCTTCTTCAGAAGAGTTTCAGTAGTTTTCCTTCAAAAGAGCTTTGCCTGTTTTCTTTCTTCAGGGGAGCTTTGAAAATGTCTTCTTGGATTTTGTCTATTGGCTTTCAGTGCAGACCCCCTCAGCCATCTGGCACACATCTTTCAGCCTTCTGGCATAGACACTTCAGCTTCCAACATTGGTCTCTTGGGCCTTTCCAATGCAGATACTTTAGTCTCTCATTTCATATCCTTCAGCCTCCTGATATGGACTTGCATGTAACATTGATGTGGGTGCCAATCCCTCTACTAGATCCTTCTGGTCTCTATCATGCAGACAGATATTTTGCATTGTTTTACATCTGACTCTGGTAAGTACTTACTGATACAATAACTAAGGATATTTAAAGATTTTCAGAGACATTCAGTTGGTAGATTTTCATTAACCTGTTTCTGACTCATTCTTTGCTCTAAATCTGCAGTCACACTGAATTACAGTGCTTGAAGGCAGTTCACCTCACAATGAGACCAACCACCATCCTATACCCTTCCTGAGCCAGAAAAATTACACAATGCTATAACTAAGGTTGACTATTGAACCAGAAAAACAAAGTCCTGGAAGCTGAACTGTTACATTGAAGCCATAAGAACTTTTCTGCAACCACCTCACAGAATTATTCCTGAGATAAAGATCACTCAGACCACAATTTCACTAAGGTTATTCATACTAATGACTATTCAAATGTCCCGGCTATGCAAAGTAATGTCCTTGAGTTTGTTTCCTACTATAATATCTCAAAATTTCTGATAGACATTGGAAGAAAATTTGTGAGTGATTTTGTTCCCCTCCCCAGTGTGGTCATCATTAATAAAACTTGTTTTTTACCCTTCACCACAGTTTATCTCCTTCACTGGTATATTAAGACAAATGGTCAAGTCTGGATTGCTGGAAATGTAGATCTACAGTTTTGCTCTAAAAATCCAGCAATACTTCCCTCTCTAAATTCATTAATATTGTGAAAACTGTGCTTCAAATTACTCTGATTTCAATTTTTGCCTTTTATCTGTTTTTAAGGGCTCATGTCTCATCACCTCCTCCAGCTAATACAATATACAATACAATATAATATCCCATTTTAAAACCAATTGAATAGTAGCCACATTAAATAGCCTGTTTCACCATGCAAGATATTTTAGACACATACACAGTCTTAGGAATGATTTAGGGGAAATTTCTTTTAGATAAAAATTCTACCTACTGTATGTTCTAAACTTAGATACATCCTGTGATTATTACTTTGATATGTCAGACTTATCAGATTAAGAATTGCCCAAAGAATAATACACTTCTGAGTGTGTTTTGGGAGTCATGAAAGCATAATCTTGATTAATATATATGTCCCCTGGTCCTTTTGCTCTCAGGCACTGTTCTCCTCCCTTGCTTCTTGGCCACCATGGACAATCTTTCTTTGCCATCCCCTTTCTACCATGATGTTTCTATTTTGCAGTAAGCCGACTATGTACTGAACCCCAATAATCCATGAGTCCAATTAGCCCTCCCACTTTTTTTTATTTAAAGAGAAACAAAATCATGTAAAGGATAGAGATAATATAGAATTCCAAAAAAATGAAAAATAATAAGAAATCAATAGTTAATAAATTACATATTGTCCTCTTAGAAACAGTTGTTCAAGTTGCAAAATAAAAGCATACAAAGTAGATAGTCAAACAGTGAGAATGTAAACAGCTACACATGCATGAATCTCTACCATATATTTCTATCCTTTCTGTATTACAGAGAAAAACAAAACTTAGCAAGATAAAAAAACAAATTCCTATAAAAACATGAAACCAAAAAGTTGTATAAAACCACAGTACAAGGTAATCTACAATGATTATTGTGTTTTTTCTTATTATCTTCAATAGAATATCTATATCATCAGGCATAATTGAATATAGCAGTATAATTTACTATAGCAGTAAATAACAATATTAGTAAAATAAAACATTGTAGACAGTATAAAACTTCAAAGGCAGGTAATAATCAAACCAGAGTAGATATTCTAGTGGATCTTGTCATCTGAAGTGCAGTTGCCTATACTCTCAGACTTGATACTATCAATCATAACAGCTTTGAATAAAATCTATCAATACAAAACAGCAATCAAACAAACCAGATTCGATCACAGGTAGAATGACTGGAACAGAATATAATACATCTAAGCAGAGTAGTGTGAGTAATGTGGGTTTTAAATCCTGGTGCACTATTAACAATATAGCATATCAAGGCCATCTATGTTAGAGTTTCTAGTTATCTTTTTCTGCCTCATTTCTGCTATGATATTTTTCTGCCTTTGTTTGTCTACTTTGCTCCTTTATTCTACTGCCTGCCCCACTCATTGAGGCCGTTCTGCCACTGTTCCTAAAATCTTAGTATTTTTTTTCTCTCTCTAGAATGTCCTTCTGTATTCTCTGTAGGGTTGGTTTGGTGGTCACAAACTCCCCCAATTCCTCTTTATCATGGAAGCATCTTGTTTCTCCACTAATTTCTAGTGACAGTTTTGCAGGGTACATCAATCTGGGCTGGAGGTTATTTGCTTTCAGGGCTTGGAATACTTGTCTACAATCTCTTCTTGATCTGATGGTCTGTGTTGAGAAGTCAGCTGTGATTCTGATGGACTTACTTTATAGGTAATCTGTTTCTTTTCTCTGATGGTTTTTAATATTCTGTTTTTATATTGAATTTCTGGTATCTTGATTATTATATGTCTCAGTGTAGATCTGTTTTGGTTGTAGGTGGTTGGAGTTCTGTATACCTCACATAACCAAATGTCATTTTCTTTTCCCATGCTTGGGAAGTTTTCTTAATTATTTCCATGAACAGCCTTTGTAATTTACCTGTATGTATTCCTGCTTCTTTGTTCACATTTCTTATTCTTAAATTGTAGATTTTCTTGTCATCTTCTAGCCTTTGTATTGTTACTGCCTGTTTCCTTGTTATTTTCAAGAGATCTTTCCTTTCATGATCACACACTGCAAACTTGTCTTCAAGTTTTGATAGTCTATCCTTAGTTTCTTTTAAGGAGTTTTGCCAGTTTTCAATGGAGTTTTTAATTTCCTGGTAGTCTCTTTGAATCTGCTTCATGTATTCTATATTTTCTTTATATTATTTATCAAATGTTTCTCTCCTTTTTTTGTGTGTTCCTCTCTTCTTCCATCTGTTTCATCCTGAGAGATGCTACCTGAGAGCATTTCTTTTATTACTTTACTCACATCCTGCTTTACCTGATTTAATATTTCAGTTTTGAGCTCATCTCCAAGGTCTGGAACATATCTCTTAATGTCCATTGAAGCCATGTCTGATGTTGTGTGTTTGTTGCCCTCAGTCTCCTTTGTTTTTCCTTCTCCTGGATCAGTGCTCTCAGGGTTCTGGGCAGGTGGCCTCCTCCTGCCTCTCTCTCCTATCATGGCCCTGGCTTCCTCCACACAGGTTACAGTGCAGGTCCCAGCCCCCTTCCTTGTTGGCCCCGTTTCCTCCAAAGCACACTGGCAAGGGACCTACATCCTCTCCTGCCTACTCTTGTCACTCAGGTGTAAGCAGCAGCTGTGTATGCCTGCCCCTCCCCACTGGGGCAGCCAAACTTCAGGGGTCTTGACCCGGCTAGTGCATGCTAGGTGCAGGGAATCAATTTGGGATGACGGCTCATTGGGTCCTGGCCAGGGGTGCAAACCTGTCCAAGTAATTCCCATGAATCTGCTCTGGGGTAAGGAGCAACCAACAGAAGTCACTGTCACTCCCAGTTCAGGCTCCTCCTGCCCAATTCCAACATGTCACCCATTTAGTCTTGCCCTTCCCTCAGGGTGGGGGTCTCATTCCCAGCACTGACTGTAGATTAATGAAGGTCCCTTTGCCAGCTCCCCTCTCCATTGGTCTCACCAACCATCAACCTCAGCACTGCTGTGCTTCCTGTGAGTTGTGTCAGGAATGAGTTTGGGTGGCACTGCCTGCCGGCCTGGATTCAGGCTGTTGCAAACTTGGCAGGTCACTGCGAACTAAAATGATGTTTCCCATAATTTTTAGCTGTTTCAGTTGGAGTCCTGATGTATTTGATGAGCTTTTTTACATTTTAATTTCTTCCTGTGTCAAGAGGATCCATCTCCCTCTGTCTGGGTCTCTCCAAGGTGTTTTATTCTGGCACATGAGTTGTTTCTCCCAGGAGGCTTTGTATTTTGTTGTTCACTGATCGGCCATCTTGTCTTCCCCCTCTCCACATTTAAATTATGAGTTTTTGCTGTTGTGCCTCACAAGGAGAGAGTTGACTAATACAGAAAATTGGTAGCAAGACAAGAAGTAGCTGTTGTGACTATTCACAGATGAGTGAATAATGAAAATGTGGTATTTATATACAATGATGTATTACCCTACCATAAAGATGGATAAACTTGAGACATTTTTAAGTACATAGATGCAGCTCAAGGCCACCCTCCTAAATTTAAAAAATCAGACATGAAAATTAAAATAGCACATAATTTCTTTTGTGCATGAAACCCAAAATGTAACTAAGAAGCAAAACAGAGTATGTATATTTGCAAGTATGAAGAACTTGTTCAAATGTGAAGGGGAACAGAGGAGAAGTAATGAGAAAGGAAGAGAGAAAAAAGGGATGTAATGAAAAAGACAGTTGATGGAAAAAATAGAAACAAAACTTTTGTAAATGGGAAGGGAAGAAGGTTAAAGGGAGGTTAAGGAAATGGGAAAAAAGAATTAAGATACATTATGTAAAGGTGCAAATACTCTAGGGCAAATGTGATCATTATGTATGTCAAATATATACTAATAAAAATAAAATAATTGTACAATGAATCTTTATTTTTTTCAAAACTGATTACAGTCAAAGATATTTTTCATTAACCCATTTATGCCAAAGCTTGAGATTTTTGGAATTTTTGCATGAAATTTACAAATCCACTTACATTATGTAGCAAAAAATCAATGAGCAAGTATTAGAAGAGAAAACATTTCATTATTGTCTATTGTTAAGGTGATTATAAAAATAGATTACTAAACATTGAATGGTTAATCCCTTTCAGACTGCTGTCCTCACTTCAAACAGTTATCCTACTGTTCTGCCCATTCTTGCAGTAGTTCTGGAAGTTATCTTCTGTGAGTATATTTATAAAATGTGTCCAAAGTTCATGGGATGCTGCTGCCAAGTGTCATACAACAAAAATAGGCTTGTAAAATCATTATGGTGCATATTTAATCACCAGATGTGTCATTTTGCTACTTCTATCTTTCTCTCAAAGACAAAATGAAAAGTAAATTTTTAAAAGAGTTTCAGGATATCATGGTATCCACAACAGCACAACCAAGCGCCATTTATGAAAAGGATTTCTGAAACTGCTTCAGAAAGTGGCAAGAATGTTAGGATGAGTGTCTTAAAAATGAGAGAATCATTGTGGAAGAGTAAAACCGAGGTATGTTTTAGTGTAATAAATTTTTAAAAAAATTTTTAATTGGTACCAGTGATCGAACTTATGACTGCATGCTTGCAAGGCAGGCTCTTATGATGCTGAGCTAAATCACCAGCCCTAAATTTTTAAAATTTATTCACCATAGTTATTTTTCACACCTTATCTATCAACTTGATGGAATGAGGAAACATACAAGGGGTCCTCAATGCATGCTTCTAGATGTTTGGGTGAGTGAGGGAGGTGTGTCCTTGGGTATTAAACAGGTTCCCTGGCCACTTTGTCTTGTCACTATTCCCCTGCCCTGCTTTTTAGCTTCCATGAACCAAGCAACTTTGCTCTGTTACACCTTCAATGATAATTTTTATGCCTTGAAGTCAGCAGAAAATGGACAGAATTCCCTAAAACCAAAAGCCAAAATAAAGCACTCTTCTTCTAAGTTATGGATGTGAAATATTGTGTCCCAGTAACACGAGAGCTTACTGATCTACCTCCTAAACACCCATTCTGTGCAGCTTCTGCCAGCATTTACTCCTTTTTACTCTTACTAATTCCTCATATATGATAATCTTAATGCATCTGAGGAAGAAACCACAAATAGGACTCTGCTGCACTCTATTTCTCACAATGCTATTACATTCAAACAACAAACAATGAATACTAAACATTAAACTTTCTTTAAGTACTCAATTAAGGATACTAAGATAATGTTTATCTGTAAAGGCTATCTCAATAGAATCTTTTTTTTTCAAACGTGAATACATGCATTTTGGAGATTTTATTTTAAAAAGCAGTGCTTTCAAATAAAGCCTCTGTGGTTCTTCCCAAACCAGGCATATTACTAACAGAGAAAATTATCTGTAAAACACTGTGCCATCAAATATGTATGAAGGAATTACACATTGGTGAATATTTTTCACAAATCTAGACACAACTACCTTTTTGGAGAGAAATTCAAAAAGGACTCCACCCTGGAAGAGGACTAATGATGTCACTAAAGGGCTGTTTATAAATATATTTGTCAAAGAAGAAACAACCAAAAAAACCTCTAATCTATCCCTTCTGAAATACTGCTATATTGATTTTTTCTTTTTTTTTTTTGAACTGACTACAGAACATGACTAGAAGACATACCTACTGACAGAATAAAAATATTATAAACTATACACACAACACAGAAACTCACAGCACTCTCTCCTTCAGGGATGTTCCAACATCCTAATCCCAATTATATCTGATCCAAGTAGCTCAGGCATACAATTTTAGCATTTTAATATAGAAAAATATTTTTGAATCATTTAAATTTATTAATAAAACTGATTATTATTAATAACTGTAATAAAATACTTAATGATATGAAAGTTAAAATTCTTTTAACTTTTACTGAATAGCAATATTTTCACATGCAAGAATTATCCTTTTAGCAACTGTGACTGGTCTGTCCATTAGTATTTGGAAAAACTCTTCACTAGTGACTACCAAATAATGGTGTTTGATAGGGGAAAGCAGCTTCATTACCACTGTGATTCATTCACTTTCTAGAAATCACACTTGGTTTGTTTTAAATACTTGCCATGAATACAAACATATTTACTTAGCTACAGGAAATAGATTGCTTATTCATATTTGTTTCTATCTGTGTTAATGGAGATTGGCACAAAAAAGTATTAAGGTACATCCAGACAGTTTTTTTTTTATTTTGGAATACGGTCACACTAAGTTGCACAGGCTGGTCTAAAACTTGGTTGGGATCCTCCTGTCTCAGCCGCCCCAATAACTGGTATTAAGCAGCATGTAACTACAATATCCAGCTAAGTAAAGTTATTTTAGTGGACAAAGGAGTGTTTTCTTGTGTTTAAATGCAATATTATTTTTCTTTATGTTTATGATATTTATTTGTTTCAATTTCTCTCATGTTGCTGTGTTTAACCCTAAATTCCTGTACAACTCTTTGATATGCTGCATCACGTTTTACTCAGTTAATATTTTTGTTCCACTAATGCTTTCTAAACCTTCAAATTTAAAGACAATGAATTTTGTATGCTTGTAGTTTATAAATACAGATAGTAAGTTCTAATTATACTTTCAGATTGCAGTGTTTGTTTCCAGCTGTGCATATGAATGTTTTTGATCAGTATGCATGTTCCAGTATGTTTATATTTAATCGCAAATTATATCTTTCACAATGTAAAATTAAATGTGAAATGATCAACTTTTATTTACAGACATATATCAACTTCTTGTTAATAGTTCCATTCTTTATATACTCTCTGAGAGTTTCCCTTGCCTGTCATCTAGGGAAAACATGAAGATCAAAGGCTTTTTTTCACTGAAAGATGAATGTCTCTATCTACAATGCTTTCCAAATTTACAAAGGGAGGCACCTCAGATTTAGTGTGTCTAAGGCACTCCCATGTGCCTCTATGGATCTCTTCTAGAAAGTCATTATAGATTTTTGTAAAGCTGCAGTATTTAAGAAGATTTAAATTTGAAAACTGAGCCTGATGCACTTCCTTAGGCTATTCACAAGGTTATCAGTACATGGAATATGAGATGGATTTAAAATATTATGTGATGTAGCTTTAATATAATTAAAGCAAGAAAGAAGAGAAAAGAAAAAGAAGTAAAACAAAAGAATTAGGGTAGGATGGATGGGAGGAAGGAAGGAAGGATGGCAGGTAAACCTTTTAATATAGTATCCAATGGAAAAGCAATCGTAAAATTCATTTAATCTTATTAGCTCATTTACTTCCAATTCTTCTCTAGCTAATCTACACAGAGGCTAAGATATACCTTTTTCTCCACACTGCATTTTAATTTTACTATGGAATTACATTTTGTGTAATTTGATAACCCAAAACTTTTAGTATTCGTTTGATTACTTACAGAAGATGCCAATTGAAGCATATGTTTTTATTAATTGCTTCATAGAGAACAAAAATAGATTAGTTTTCAGTATTAATAACTAGTAAGGAAAATTGTAGAAGAATGTATTATTATAAAGGACATGGGGGATTTGCAATTACATGTGGTGAATGTTATCTAGTTAATGTTACCTGTGGCCAATGTTATTTCTTTTTTTTTTTATTTTTGGTACTGAGGATTGAACTCATGACCTAGTGCTTACCAGGCAAGCACTTAAGTCACTGAGTTAAATCTTCAGCCCAATGTTATTGAATACTATTGTGTCTAATTTGTGGACACTTTCAATTTTTATAACCCACTTCTTTTGCTAAAGTAACAATGATATAGAGTTTTAAATTTTAAATGAATGTTATTGTTTGATGGGAAGAGGTAGAGTATTACTTTGGTAATTGTTTCTTCATAAGTACAAGCATTTAACTCAGCAATATCAGTAGTCAAATTAAAGTTTACATAAATATAGTAGTTTTTACATTGAAAAATCTTTTCACTATATGACTAATTCTAGTCCCTAATATCATTGAGCATAACTTTATAAAATCATAGTTAAATTATCTTTCCACTTTGAAGTTTGTCTCTCTATGATTGTCTCCCTGTATCCTAATGTCAATTTTTAAATAAAATTGAAATTAATTTTTAAATTAATATCAAAATATATAGAGTGTATTATGTTTCAGTATATGTGTATATTATATAACATTCTAACTTCTCAAATATTTATCATTCAAAATCTTTTTGCTAGATTTTTCTAATACACAAGACTTTATGATTATCTGTAGTTTCTGACCATACTATGCAATAGAATGAGAACTTTTTGCTTTTAATTGTACCTCAGTGCACATTAATCAGTTTTTATCCATCTCTTCTTCTTTTCTACTCTCCTCAACCACCATTCTATTCTCAACTTCTATAAGAAAAACTTTTTCAGTATTCTATGCATAAATGAGAACATGGAGAGCTTAACTTTCTGTGCCTGACTTATTACACTTAACATAATGAACTCCAGTTGCATTCATGTCACCACAAATGACAGGATGTCATTCTTCTTATGGGTGAGTAATATTTTGCAGTATATAGGTACCACATTTCCTTTATCCATTCATCTGCTGCTAGAAATCTAGACCAATTCCATGTCTAAAATACTGTAGATAGTGATACAATGACCATGTGTGTACACGTCCCTTTGCCTACTGATTTCATTTCCTTTGAATAGATAACCAGGTGAACAATTGTTGGATCACAGGGTGTGATAATTTTATTTTTAATTTTAGAGGAATATCCATACCGTTTTCCACAATAGCTGCACTAATTTACATTCACATAAACATTCTACAAGGGTTCCCTTTCCTCCACATCCTGTCCAGCACTTGATACCTTTAATCATTTTTTATTGGTCATTCTTATTAGAGTGCAGTGATATACTACTGTGATTTTGATTTGAGTTTTCTCCAATGATATGAATGTTGAACATTTGTTTCATAAACTTATTGGGCATTTGTATATCTTTTCAAAACTAAGGTTCTATTGTTTGGAGTTGTAGTTGTTATTTAGCACTTGGCATTTCTTACATATTGTGGACATTAACTGCTTGTCAGCTGCATAGTTCATAAATATTGTCTTCCATTTTGAAGATTTTATCTAGAGTCTAATGGATGTTTTCATTTGTTTTTCCTCTTATTTTGGTTTTCATTTTGCTATGCAGAAGCTTATTAATTTTATATAATCACACTTGTCTAATTTCGTTTTTATTTACTGTGGTTTTGGTGTCTTTTATCCTCAAAATCCTCACCCATTCCAGTGTCCTAAAACACTTTCCATATTTTTTCTGGTAGTTTCATAATTTTTGGTCTTACTTTTAAGTGTTAAACCCATTCTGATAAAATTAATATTTTAACAATTTAAATTACATAGTGATTTCCTCCTTGAAATTCTCCAATGGATTTGTGTTTTCATGGGACACAGAATAAAACCAAACTCCATTTCACCTCAGACCCCATCAATTTAAATTTCTTTTCTTCTTCATTTTTGTTGTGTGACTGTAATTCACTATAGTGGAGCTATAATGGCCTTCTGCACATTTCTCAAATGTCCATGTATATTATAATGACACAGCATTTACAATTTTCCTTTCTACTTTCTGTGCTCCTCCACCTTGCAATTTCATAGAGTTGGTTCTTGTGTTGCCATTCCTGTCCAAAATTCATATGCTCTCTTCTCACATAAACCTAGTCTGACCTCTTCATTCCTTATTTCTGTTAAACTCATTAATGTATTTTGTCTTCCTTTCTGAAAGCAGTTATCACCTTTATGTCTAGCTTCTGTATTTTCAGAGTCTAAAAAATTTTTCAGAATAAGCGAGGTACTCACTATAAATATTTTATAATAAATATCATTTCCTTAGTTGAACATGACTGTTACTCATTTTTATTATTCCTATTTGATGATTTTCTTTTTTTGAATAATATTATGATAAACAAACTCATTTATAAAACACATATTTGTTCTCCACTTCTGCCCAGATATCCAGACATGCTTTATAATCTGGACCATAGAATCTGTAATACTTGAGAAACATACTTATACATACACAGACACTATGCATACTCCAATTGCAGGCAGTTTTTCTGAAGTCATAGATTTTCTCCTTTCATTAAGAATGTGGTTTACTACCATGAAAATGTGTGTCACTTTGAGTTGTTAATTTCATGTGTACGTGGATGAAAATCCAATCATCTACAAACACATTTTTCCCCTAAACTTAAATTTGTAGAGTTCATGATTTCCTGAAAGATTAGTACCTATGAGTAAAATGAATCATTTTAAAATATGTGATTACAAATTACAAACACCAATATTAGGTGATTGATGACTTTTGACAAACTATGGACAGGGCAGAACAATGGAATTAGTTTACTTGGACTATGATTTATGATCTATCTATAACTGCTTGCTTGAGTTACTTCGTAGCTAAATTTCATACTCATTTAAACTAAATTCTACATTTAAAAATCAGTTTTGAAACTAAGTTACCAATTAAAGAATTTTTACAATGTAGAGTACAAGGCAGTGGTGTCTCTGTCATCATTTAAACCAAAAGAGTGGGGGAGTAGGGTGCACCTTACAAAACTGTCATATATCACCTTAAAATTCAGTGTTGTAGAGACTGAAATCTGATACCTTGCTAGAAAATATCTTAAATCAAAATGATATGACTAGAGAGACTTAGTGTTGGTAAAATATAGAGAAAAAGTTTGACATTGGGGTGATTTGTGTTTTCACTAAGTGTGGGACAATGTTACATTTTCCTGTGGATGGTATGTGAATCCCATGAAAAATAACCAGCAGTGAGCTATCTTTTAAAAGGATATTACTAAACAGTTTCCTGCCAGGTGTGTGCTGCCTTCTGCTGGGATACTAGAGATGTCCTAGTTCATCATCTGTAAGAAAATGGGTTTCCTCAGTAAAGCAACCAACAAAAGTATTGAAAGAAAGAAATTAATACCCAGGACCTCCAGTGGTATTGATTGTCAAGGAAGAAAATAAATATGGCTGCAATGATTTTATCCAGAAGTTTTAGCAGAAGAAAGCATGTCACTGAAATTTGGAAAACTTGAGTGAACCCACAAATCATAAATGAATATTTTTTTTGAAGACAACAGACCTTGAGATTGAAGGTGGTTACAAAAGCAAAATGCTGGAATGAAAAGAAAAGTGAATTAGTCACCAGAGCACCAGCATGTAAATTTGGACAGATCACTTAATCTCTCTAAGCCTCAGGTAATTTACCCATGAAAATGAAAGAGTTAGACCAATGTGTTATCAGAACATTTTCTGGCTTAGAGTTATAAAAGCTTATAAAAATAATGGGAGATAGAAGTAAACTTATCTGAATGAAAGAAATTTCCAAATTTTGTTTCATTGTCTGAAATTTTGATTATTTATTTCAAGTAATGTAGGATAAATAAACCAAGATTTTTTTTATTTTAAAAGGAATAAAATAGAACAGTAAAATGAAACAAGGCAAAACAGTAATTGAGCAGTAGGAAATCCACAGTCATACAGTAAATTAACTTCAATTTACAACCACTTATTCTTGTGGTAACTAATCCAATGTTGTGAGAGCAGAGTCAGACACACTCCCAAGTGAATTAACTTAATCCCACAAGACCAGTGTTAGTTCAATCCTCAGAACAGAGCCACCATTACCTAATACCTCTGAATAGAGCTGAATATGTATGGATTCTGGGGCACATATTGAAACTATAGCCTAAGAAATGAGGAAGTGACTACAGTATGCACTTTGTACTATATGATATGTCTCTACAGCCATCTATTTCTTTTTTAGACAATATGAAGAGGAAATTGACTTGATTTAGAAAATCTTAGCAATGACAGAGAGAATGCATGCTGTTGGTTGTTCGAAGTCAAACCATAGTTTTATTTTTCCATATTCATCCTTTGTTATATTTACTTTTCATTGTTCTTAGTTTAAGCATTGCTGCACTCATGCAGGGAAACAAAGAAAGTCTGGGTTTGGGGAAGATTTATGTTTCAAGTAGATTCACTAATCTGAAACTCTTTTCCTTTCTCCTGTTTTCTTCTTTGCAAAACTTGGAAATATGTATATGGAACATTCGCTAATAATATTTTCATTCCAGTAACTTCTCTGTGCCTGTGATACTGGCTTCATCCCCTCAGGCAATGGTGTGCACATCAAGAATCAAAAAACAAAAAGAAGAAATGAGAATATAACATGTTGACTATTAAGTGGAGAGCAGAATAAAAAGCAATTGAGCCTGTAACAAGGCCTTAAAGGCTGTTTTTGTTAAACGCACTCTTTAGTTGGGCCTGCTGATGTCTGATGGGTAACTAAAAGCAAATTAAAGTCATTACATTGGTTTTGTATCTGTCTATTTTGCTACCTTAAACTGCAAGTCTGATTCCTGCTCAACTCTGAATATAGACATGTTTATCACTTAAGAGATGTTTGTTTAAAACTGATAATGTGTTTTTTATTAGTTGTAAATTTTTGCCCTCTCTTATCCATCTTCAAGCCTGAAGACACCAAAACAAGAGTAAGTACTGTATATAACAAAGAATCTTGTTGTCAGATGAAATTCTAATGTCACTGTTCCTCTAAACTGGGGCAATGACTCTGCGATGGGACCCAAATTTGCTCACTATGAAGGAGCAGTCATCAAGAACTAAATTTGGTAGAATTGCAAGATGGCTGACTGAGTGGCTGCACAAGAGAGCCTCTCTGAGGAAAAAATAAATAAAAACAACTCAGACACTGGAATCTCACAACATGGAGAAAGCCAGACAAAAGGAGAGGAATTCTCACAACCCAGGAAGAAACTGAGGAAAAAGAAAAAGAAAAAAGAAAGAAGAAAAAGAAGCATGGACAGAGGGCTGGAGCTGGGCAAGCCCCGATCACTGTACCAGCCCATCTTAAAATCAGGTGACTCAGGATCGAGCTGAGATCGCAGCCCTGCCAAGAGCGGGGCTTGGTGAGCTCCAGAGCCTCTGCTGGAGGAGGTGCTGCCGCAGGGAGTGAAAACAGCCAGTCAAGCTGCACGAACTTTGGTGAGTGATGGGAACTGGAATCCCCAAACCAGGAGGACTGGCTGGGCAACATTTTGGAGTTGGGCGGGGCCAGTTTGAATCAAAACTTGAGGTGGCTTCTGCTGATGACTCCTAGTCCAAAGCAGATTGGTGGGATCGGCTCGGGCAGGGCCACGCCCCTGGTTGAAACCCAATAGCCAGGGACGAGGCTTTTCTGGGCCAGTGGCATCCCCAGGGAACACACAAACCTGATGAAGCTTAAATTGGTTGACTGGTGTAGGGGGAGGAGCCAGCTCTCAGCCTGCAACTGGCAGGTTCGCAATAGACTGGGGGGTGGTACTTCTGTAGAAAGAGTGCTGCAGAAAAACTGTAAGCAAAAGGAAAGGCCCAGAAACCTCCACCGCCCACCTGTCCCAAGGGGGCCGGAAAAGTGATAAGACAGAGAAAGAGCAAAAGGTCCCCAACTGCAGAACCAGGGAAAGTGAGTCCAGCAGAAGTAAATGCAGAGGAGGTTGAGAGCAGCAAACCTGTAATGTCAGAGACAGCCTCAGCGGAAATAAAGAAATACATCCGTGACCTCATCATCAAATTTAAATCTGAAATTCTAACTCAGATGAAGCAAGATATAAGAAGATTGATAAAAAGTCCTGGGTAATCCTCAAGTAGGCACAAATGAAAGAATAAAGGAACCCAGAGAAAGGAGAGAAGCCTTTGATGAAGAATATAAACAAAATCTAGAATATATGAAACACATCCAAAGAGAATATCAGGAAATTAAAAACTCCATTGAAACCTGGCAAAACCTTTTAACAGAAACTAAAGACAAATTCAAAACTTGAAGATAGATTGGCAAAGTATGATCGTGAAAGGAAGGATCTCTTAAAAATAACAAGGAACAAGGAAGCCATGATACAAAGGCTAGAAGATGACAAGAGGATTTATATCCTAAGAATAAAATATGTGAATGAACATGCAGCAACACATACAAATGAAATAAAAAGTCTATTCACAGAAATAATTAAGGAAAACTTCCCAAACATAGGTAACGGAAGTGAAGTTCAGATAAATGAGGCATATAGAACTCCAGCCAGCTACAACCCAAACAGATCTACACCCAGACATATAATAATCAGGATTCCAGAAATCCATCACAAGAACAGAATATTAAAAGCGGTCAGAGCAAAGAAACAGATTACCTATAAAGGAAAACTCATCAAAATCACAACAGACTTCTCAGTGCTAACCATCAAATCACAAAGTGCTTGGAGTGAAATCTTGTAAGCCCTGAAAGAAAATAACCTCCAACCCAGAATGATGCACCCTGCAAAACTCTCTCTCAAAATTAATGGAGAGACAAGATATTTCCACGACAAAGAGGAACTGGGGAGTTCGTGACCACCAATCCAACCTTGCAAAGAATACTGAAGGACATTCTAGAGAGAGAGAAGAAAATCACCAGGGTTCCAGGAATAATGGCAGAAAGGCCTCAAAGAAAGGGGCAGACAGTGGAATCAAGGAGAAAAGTAAGCAAATAACAAAGAAAAATAGCATGGCAGAGATAAGACATAGAAAATTGGTTATATCACTGTTTTATCTTGACTGATTTTATTTGAATCTGGTATACTTGAGAGTGTCA